>HG993149.1:10535000-11735000 GCA_905231865.2 Boloria selene
TCGAAAAACTTGTGAATTGCAATCGCCGTTGTAATGGAGGTGACACACCATTGTAACAACTATGATGAGGTCTTGTTATTGCTAGAACAATAAGAAATGGTACAGTAAATTATTTTTCCTAATAAGTTACAATACATTATGTATGAAATCACAATTAAAATATCTTAAAATGAATAAACTCACTCATAAGTGGGTTTATCATAAGTGCTTACTTACGATTATTTTAAGGGGACAACAAACTAGGTATCTAATGAACGAAAGGCGAAACCTTGATTCACTTAACAAATTTTGCTTCTATTACAAAATTAGTTAATTAGTATATTAGCTATTATTATATAATAGCTATAGAACTATTTTATGTATATATATTACATAATTTTGGGATGAGTTCTTCAATGTTAGATAAGTAAAATAAAATGAAACATACATAATTACTTGTATTGGGCAGTGGGGGATAATGCACAGGAGATCCAAACAACTGGCGACATTGTGGGCCTGAACCCGAAGGAGTTAGGAGACTTGCAGGCATTTTGTTAACAAAATACTTTTGTCTATTGTTTCCATGTTTTAACACAGCCCCTAAACTATTTAGTTGAAGCGCCAGTTTCTCCAACGGTGCTCTCCAATCCAAACTCCAATGCTTTTACGGGCTGCGTCCCTCGCACTGGGAACTTTTGAAAACCCTTTCGCAAGGCTTGGATTCTTCTCCAAATAATTTAGCAGACCGTGAATTTGAGCTGTGGAAGGGTGTGCCGCTCTTTACTTGCCTCTCTACATTGCTATAATTAAAACAAAACAATTACAGTAGAGGTTGGCTAAGTATCATAGAAACTAATATTAATAATAAAATTATATACTTACTACATGTTTTAATTAGTATTTTATAAATTAGAACACCAAAACAAACTTAATTAATAACTTTAAACCAATTCACACTTCTAATCTAAACGTCAAATGTCAATCGGCGTGTAAACAAATGTCTTTTTTCAAAGGCACGAATCTCACAACATACAGCCAAAGTATATGTTTTTTTCTATATTTCAACAAAAACAAATGTTTATTTATCAAATATCGTACATTTGAGATATTTATGGATTTTATATACCAAATTTGTTGAAAGTTCATGCACATATTTTAAAATAAAGTCATATGAAAAGAATATCGATAAAACGAACACAGCTCTAGATTTCCGCTCTTCGATTCGACACTCACTTCACTTCGCAAGTGCGTACCTAATGTTTACAGAATACCAAAACAAGGTCAAGTGAATTGGCTTTCGAAGTGAGCTTTGTCACTAAGGTGAAGCTCGATATCGAAATAGTTATTTACAGAATAGCATTGCTGAGCATGAATGAAAAGTGTTGCAAAAACGGGAAGGGCGGGCGTTAGTTCTGCTAGGTACCATACCTACCACGCGTCTCAGAAAGAATTTGGTTTTCGGTCTTTACAACGCGTGCGAAGCCGCGGGAAATGCTAGTATTGTATAATTTTTATTTTTTTAAGCAACTACATATTTATTTTATATTGCAATATCGTTATATAACTTTAACACTATAATAAAATAAATTAATAGATAGGCTAAAGATTAAAGTCAGTTTTAACTGGAAGATCGTCTTTGATGATATGTCCATTAGAAGGTCTCTAAATTAGAACACTGTTACATTGTTTCATGATCGACATCCAGGTTCATAGATCTAGGTCATATTAGTTCTGATGCAACGCGTGCCATGTAGATATTTTCTCCAAGTCCAATATAAATAACTTGTACAACAAAGTAAGCAAACCCTAACAAAAAACATATATTTAAAAAAAATGTACGCTACAAAAAAACTGTATGCTAACACACTATTAGTTTTTCTGCAAAATACTTGTAGTTTTAAACGATTCAGATTTTAAAGTGTTTGCACCTTTGATCGCTTCTGACTCGAAAACAAGTTGACGAAATGTTTTCGTGCGTGAGTAACAACTAACAAAATAAACACTATGTTTCATTTTCCTGTCGCGTTCAATTTTAGTAGTTGCAGACTTAAAAATGTAAATGTTTAGAAATAAACGAATTATAATAGACAACAGAAATGCCGCTTTTTAGGTTTTTTTCCGTCTGACCGTCTGTCACCAGGCTGTATCTCATGAATAACAAGAAATACCGAAAAAACTGAATAAAATAGATATTTAAGAAGGCTCCCATACAACAAAACGTGATTTAATACTTTGTTAGGTTTACGCGAATATTTGACATTATAAATGAAACTATCTTTTCGGATTTTATCACGGATTTATTATGATTTTTCGTTCCCGACGTTGATTTATTTGCAGTTTCTATAGATAATTTCACTATTACGGTACTTGATATTTTGTCTAAGAATTATATTTGCACTATGTTATTGACTTCTTAATTATAATACGAATACAAGATAATGATATTTATTTTTATGTTCAGTCAATTAACTATTTATTGTGTTCCTCCCTGTAAATACGTACGTTTAATTTCTGTTATCTTTATAACGATATATCATAAACAACAAAACACTAAATATTGGTATACGAGTAGTTGTTTGTTTAAGAAACTAGTTTATGATTTGCTATTTACTTTTATTTTTTATTTATTTATTTAGAGAGTATTAGGCATAACCCTGGACGTAAGGTATGAACTATGAAGTAGACATTTATATTTGACAAATGATAAATTACCTATTCTTATTGACACTGTTATCTTATGTGATAGCAGTTATCTCACCGATCTAATCGACAATATACATATTATATTTAATATAACATAGCAGTAATATTTATTTATGTAAGATTGACTTGTGTATATAGATTTTCTATGTATTATGAGTAGATAAAATAAAATATTTATGAGCTGTAGAAACGTACATACTTTTTCACTATATACAAGTAACCTTCGATAGCTCAGTTGGTAGAGCGGTGGACTGTAGAGGTTATATTCGTAGTTATCCATAGGTCGCTGGTTCAAATCCGGCTCGAAGGAATATTTTTTTATTTTCATTTATTTATTTTTATAAATAAAAAAATATAATTTTTATTTAATTTTGTTGAGACATTATTTTGTATTGTGATAAATTACTATAATCTTTATATTTACGATTATATACTATAATTTACATAATATCATTACTATAGAGTTTTTATTACATTAAAAATCTTATATATATTTAAAGAGAAATAAAAAAAATGCATATGTACTTGACAGAACAGAAAAAAAACTGTTTCCGCCCGGGATCGAACCGGGGACCTTGTGCGTGTGAAGCACACGTGATAACCGCTACACTACGGAAACTTAATATTGTGTACTGAAATTTTGTGTCTTGTATAGAATTAACACTTGACATAATGATTTTAAAAATAAAATGTCTTACCTTAATAGATGCAATTGTCTTCAATGCACGAAAACTAAGACTATTTCGAAAAAATATATGCCACAGAGAAGGAGCGCCTTCAACGATGGCGCTTCGAAGAACTTTGACATTGTACCGTGAGCCCATCTTTTATACTAGAACAAATTATAGCCTCATTGACCACCCGCTGAATACGCCTCATTACTTTCCTAAGGAGGGTGTGCCTTATGTGGCGCAAATTTGTAATCGTCTCGCACCCTATTTTCATGCTATCTCCAACCTCTAATACGACACTGCAAATAAAACGAGACTATAGATACTTAAAGCTACATTGAAGCTTTTGTAGAAGGACTTTTCTCTAAAACGTATCGAAACCCAGCAATAGTATTATAACATTGCTTGGTATTCCTTTCTTTAGTATTATAAGGTTATTTATAACGTCAGCAGAATGATTATTATCTCGAAGATGAAAGACATGTATCATAGTAATTGGTTTTCAAAAATGAATATGTTTTTTTAATATAAGTGCGAAATGTATGTTGTTAATTGAAAATTGCGGTTATAAAAATTGATAGTAACTAATGGCCTGTTGCTAATATGTAAATACACGTATTTAAGTCGAATAGGTAGTAGGTAGGTACTTTACACGACTACATTTTTTTATTTTTTTTTACAAAAAAAAAGATTATAAGTTCTATTATAGGTACGAGTAATTAACAGTAGTGAAAACTTTTTTTGGTGTATGTGCTTTCTTTGCTACCTTTTATGTATTCTAGTTGTGTGTGTAGTTTAAAAACTGTGTTTCACAAATAAATCTATACATACATATACCTACTAAATAAAATTAGAGTGTCTGTTTTTAATTTCAAATTAACAGCAAAGTGTATGGGGTACTAGAAACAAAAAACATTTTTTTTCATTTTTTGTCTGTCTGTCTGTTTGTTCCGGCTAATATCTGAACGGCTGGATCGATTTTGATGGGACTTTCACTCGCAGATAGCTAATGTTATAAGGCGTAATTAAGGCTACTTTTTAACCGACTTCAAAAAAGAGGAGGTAGAAATTTTATTTCATCTAGAGGAACCCGTGGCTTCGCTGAAGCCAAACCTAGCTTCCTATTAAATAAATATAAATCTAAACTTAAATAGTCTTCCATTCTTTGTAGATACTGACACTTGCATTATCTATTAATATCGTCATAAGCATGTAGAATCGATCGTGAGGAAGTAAATAATTCTATAAGTTAATAGAAACAAAATGGAAAATCTTTTCAGATTTTTTGTTTTAACAATGACTTATAACTAAATAAATTACGGATTTTTAATTAATTACTTTTTTTTACTATCTGTGATGTCTGTGGAAGATGCGTTTATTTGCCTAATAAAATGAGTCAAATGTTTAAAAGCAATAATTAATTGACTTTAAGTTTAATAAAATCTAACAAAGTTGAGTCTGTACATCAAATATTTTTTGAAAAATATTATTGAAATTTGAAATATAGAATTGTGGAATGGTTTTTAGAATGTCTGTATGTCTGTTTTTTTGTTACGGCATCACGAGAAAACTACTGGACAGATTTTAATTCAATTTGGTATGATGATAGTTATCCGGGTCAACATATAAGATCCATTTTACTGCGGTAAAATATTTCATCTCTGAGAAATCTATACTAAAGTCAGAAGAATCGAACTCGAACCAAGCGAGAGTGAGTCGCTAGTTTTTAACCGACTTCAAAAAAGGAGGAGGTTATATGTTCCGTTGTATGTATTTTTTTTTTTTATGTATGTTCACCGATTACTCCGCCGTCTGTGGGCCGATTTCAAAAATTTTTCTTTTGATTGGTAGGGTATAGTTCCGAGGTGGTCCCATTGTCACCAAGTCAGGATCTGATGATGGGATCCCAGGGAAATCGAAGGCAACTCTCAAAATTTACAGGCACCTATTATGTTTTTGATATATTTTCTAAACCCGATAAAGCTTTTACGTATGAAAATCATCATCTCATGTGGATGAGCTGATGATGGAAGGTAAAACTCCTCAACAGTTGTTTTTTATGTGTTTTCACCGATTTCTCCGTGAATTGTGGGCCGATTTTAAGAATTTATTTTTTGTTCGGTAGGGTATACATTCAAGATGTTCTCATTGTCACCAAGTCAGCATCTGATGATGGGATCCTAGAGAAATCTAGGGCAACCCTTAAATTTTATCGGCACTGATTACCTTTTTCATATATTTTCTAAAGCTGTTCAAGAATTTGTGATAATGTAAGGTATATATCCTCAACGGTTAGGAGTTGAAAGAAAATTCTTTTAATATTATACGTACTTATGAACTGATAGTCGTATTCCTTAAGGATATTAGGTGGATTGATAATAGAAGGTAAATCTTATTAACGTCTACGAGTTACGTGGAAAAATAGACGTGGACAAATCTCGATTGACTGTTGTCGTTCATTTCAAAACTTCGCTGACTTATTGGAGCAGTAGTTTAGTTAGCCTTCCAATATTTTATTTAAACATAATAATTTCCACAAAAAAATTTAAAATAAATTATTTTTTAACAAAAATGAAAACCGACTTCAAAACGCTACAAATCGAAACTAAAAAGAAAAAAAAATAATTTTAATTACTTAGTTATTGTTGGAGTCGGTGCCAGCCAAAGCAAAATAATCTTAATACAATTTCATTAATGTATCAATTTGTAAATATAATCAAAATATCCGTTCGAAAGTTCATTGCAAAGGCAGGATAAAACTGTCCTTCTTGGCTGGCACCGACTCCAAGAATAACTAAGTAATTAAAATTATTTTTTTTCTTTTTAGTTTCGATTTGTAGCGTTTTGAAGTCGGTTTTCATTTTTGTTAAAAAATAATTTATAATATAAAGTAAATGATTCATAAGAACAGTTTAACATTTACTTCCGCACCAAGAATCTTAACAATAACGTTATAAACTCTATATATATATATATAGAATAATGTATATGGCAATAAATGCTGTTCATAGGTGGGTGTAAAATCCATGTGTGGTAGTGAATGTGATTAACATTCAACGATACAGACTAGGTTGCAACTGAATTATATGAAGTAACCTTATATAAGAATGACATAGAACCTCATAGTATAGTAACTAGTACTATTTATAAGTACTTATAATATACTTATTAAATACGTATATGTACACAGTTTTATTTGATACGAACAGACAGACAGACGTGGCGAAGGACTTTGTTTTATAATATGTTGTGATGTCTATATAATTCATTGTAGTTATTTATGATTTTAACTAGTGATTCTTGTTAGAGGTTCGACTGTATCGGAGATTTGCTGGTAGGTAATAACGATCAGACACAAGTTATAGTCAAGGCATAGTTTGTCAAATGAACGATTTAAACAAATGATTAAACAGTGCAAAAGAAAATTGTATTTTAAATATGTACTGTATTTATTTCAAATAACAATAAAGAATATATGTCTAGAATCTAGATCATAGAGAAAGGAAATATGAGAAAGTACTAATTATAATATTTTATATTGAACTTTTATTTTTCAGTAACAAAATGGGTGTCGAAGGTGTGATGGTGTCGTACAATTACTCAGAAGATGGCGAGCTAGCCAACATTCTAACTGTATCAGCATCTGGCATAAGATTTTCCAAACGATGGGTCCTCACCCACGGCTCCATATTATCGCCGTTGAAAGAGGCAAATATAATAAAAAATGCTCGAGGAAGACCGATTTTGAATGAAGAGTTTTACGACAATCTTCCAGAAATATATGTATCTTGTGAGAAGAGAAAGTCCAAAGAACCCAATATTTATGAAAATATAGAGAAATTAAGTAGAGAACGGAACTTGAATAATGACATAGACTTCGAACACAGTTGCTATCAAGTTCGAGTGCTTACTGGAAGGTATAGCCACTTAAAATATGTAATACATTTATGATTTATTAATATTTTATACTGTACAACTAGTATTTCTTGGCGGTTTTCTTGTTATTTAAAAAATAAAGCTAAATAATTCATCAATTACTTAATATATTCTACTCTCAACAAGCTTAATAACTTGTCCTTAAACTTATCAATAGAACTGGATCATTTAATTTTCAAAAACAAGTTTTCCTACTAGATAATCGAACCCGTTGTGTTTTGAAAATAATATACTTATGTTACACTGATGTTGAGTACATGGTTTACACTATCAGCTATTGAAAACTTAATAGTTATAAACTATTAACAAAATTGACCTTTAAATACTGGACTTTTCAAAAAGAATCAAAGGCAAAAAAAAAGTAAAATTGAGTATATTTTTGAAGTGAAACTTCTTTAGAATCGTAGTGATTTCAAACTCGATGAACCAAAAAAAAAGTCCATAGTACCAGGCGCTCAGAGACGGGGAAGAGTTAGCCTTAATTTAAATTCAAGTTTTACTTCTGACATGTGTACTTTGTACACATGCACTTTTTTTTATTTATTACTTTGTTTAGGATATGCCACGTCTGGCAATGCCCGGTGTTGGACAGATGCGTCGACGACATTCTGTACAGCTGGACCATCGGCCACCGAGACGGCGACATGGAGAAACAGACGCAACTTGGCAAAGCTTTACTCTCTGTTTTTGTGCTTGTTGACTTGGAGAGCGATAACAAAAGTAAGTTTATCATAATTTCCGGTCTTCGTGATTTTTACTAATATTATAAAGCTAGTGTTTGTTGCTAATCTCTGGAACTACTGGTTTTATTAAACTTCATCCAAATCTGTTCAGCATTTTTCTCGTAGTGGTTTCCAAGACACATTGACAGGTAACAATTCTAAAAACTACCTATATACGAGTAGATTCGTTTCATTTCATTCCTCTGTCCCTATATCATTATCGTTGTACCTACTGATTCGACTGTGTTAGAATATTATTATATTATGCAGATGACCCATAAAACGAATATCTCCAAATTTCAGGTTTCAAAACACTAAGGCCGCTATCAGAATTACTGGACATGGTTCGACCTCCTCCGGAAAGAGGAACCAAAATACAAGTTCACTCAACACCCTTTGGTTGTGAGGTAACACATTTATTTGATCACGCAAAATAATATTTTTCATTTGCTATGTCATTAATATTGGTTTTTTTATTGTCTGTTTTGTATAAAAACCTCTTTTTTAATTAATGTAATATTCTACTATTGTAGAAAGTATAGTGCCGTGTTGTGGGTCATTCAATTAAAATATAACTTTTGACTTGGGTCATTGATTATTTTTTGACCCCTCTAAATACTCATATATAGTCCTAGTGATAGTCTAAGTCCTATAAGTAGTATTTCTGTCTAACTAGTAAAGAAAAAATCGTGGTGTTTCACCCCCGTTCCTCGAAGAATACCTAATGCCGGTCAAATCGACGTACGCACGGAGTACATACTCCGGTGTGAAAGTGTCATAAATAGAAACTAAGAGTGTGTGCGTGTACACTTGTGCACTATAATAGCTGCTGTGTAGATTGCTAGTCTTAAGATTGATATTCAACCGGAATCCATCGGGACGACATTATTATTATTAAGACCCCTTAGTTACCGAACGAGTTACTTCAAACGAAGTACATTTCTCGAGGCATAAGCTTAGCTTTGCATTTGTGTGAGTGATAGCTAAAAGCCAATAGCCGCTAATCAAAAAGTTTACTCCAATCTCGTAACGTCTATCCGTATCGTCGTGCCTATCCGTACACTACACTCACACAAATGCAAAGCTGAGCTTATGCCTCGAGAACTGTATCTACATGAATTTTTGACATAATTTTAACGCCCAAATATTTTACATGAACAGGTTTTCTTAAACGCAGTGACCCGTGGGGCAGTGTGTGGCGTAATTGGAAAGCGTCCTTCGCTGCTACTGACAGATGCTGCCACTGCTCTCGGCTCTGAAGGAGGTCCGGTGTTTACTGAAGGACCTAAGTAAGTTTTACAATAGTTAACTAATTTTGACAGATAAATTAATCGGTGTTAGTATGTTGATCAAAGAATTTACAGATTATAAAGACACTATTGTTTAACTGAAGTAAGATTTTTCTGATTTGCCTCTAGCGATTTGACTAGAAAACATACAGTTTCCCTTCAAAAATCTATGATATTAGGTCTTAAGCTTAAACTTGAGAAAAAACTTTTTTTGTGTTAAGAAAGTTTTTAGGGGTCGTTAGCTTAGTAGTTAGCGTCTACAGCCTCAAGCCCGGAGGTCTCGGGTTCAAATGTGTCAGGCCAACTAAAGTTATTGGAATTCTCTGTCAAATAATTTAATGTCGAGAGGAATATTCCGACGTTTCGAATGCATTACAGCAATCATGGTCACGGGAGAGACTATGGGAACCAAAATCAAAATAAATCCGCGAAAAAATCCGACAAGATAGCTTTATTTATAATGAAGTACAGTCCTCGCGCCTTTGCACGAGGACAGCCTGCAATGTACGGATAGGTACGACTGCTGCTATCACTCACACAAATGCAACGCTGAGCTTAGGGGTCACATGATGTTTTTAAGCAACATTTTAAAAACCCGTGATAATTCATTACCTCCCCCCTCCCTGGTAGTGATGTTTCGTCGCTGGTGGGCGCGCTGGTGTGCAGCGTGTCGTGGTGGCGCGGCGAGTGGGTGGGGCTGTCGCTGGTGGCGCCGCTGCGGGCCGTGCTGGCCGCCAAGCTGCGCGTGCCGCCGCCGCCGCCGCCGCGCGCGCCGCCCTCGCCGCTCTACGACAAGCTGCTCCGTGAGTCTTCTTAGACTAGCATTGCCCGCGGCTTCGCACGCGTTCTAAACACCGGAAACCAAATATTAGCGCGTTCAACCAAACAAACAAACAAACTCTTCAGCTTTATAATGTTAGGGGGGTCTAGTGAGCCCTGCCTCGCAGCATGGAGTCTTCATACGACCACTCGGGGGCTCCATAAGTCACTTGGACTACTGCTTTTATAATTACGAAACGCTCTAGTATCTAGTATACTAGTGGTGTGCAATTACTTAAAATGTACAAAATAACCGCCGCCCTCGCCGCTCTACGACAAGCTGCTCCGTGAGTCTTCTTCTTATCTTAAATTATATCCTGCTGTCAACCTTCTGGGCCTCAAGTCTGCTATTTTACATGCAATTGTCATTGTGAAACAATGCAATTTCAATTCAATTACCATTGGTCCAAAATTTGGTAGTCTACTAAATTTACATTGGTCGATCAATGGTCTTGTCATTGAATTGTAGTAGAAAGGGAATCGGTATTTCCATTAGCTCAAAAAGCGTTCGTAAAAACGTTTATTTAGGGTAAGTTCGATTATACAAAGCGTCACCCTTGCGGTCTAGTGAGCTCCGTGAGTCACTTGGACTATTGCTTTTATAACTACTAAAGCTCTGGTATACTAACTGGTGTGCAAATGCTTAAAATGTACAAAATAATACAATGGAAAAAAAAGTTGTTGTGAATGCAAGGAGATAAAACGAACCAAAAGGGAAAATGAGGATTTTTATGAAGTATTTATTCTTCTTCTTCTATTTAATGTCCTAGTTAAAAGATTGTGGATCCCTCGATAAGTGTGTGTTTTAATTAAGTTATTGAGGTATATTTATTTAAAAGTCCAAAAGTTGTATTTTAACTAAAATATTAAAAAATCCTATACCACATGTTTTTTCTTACGCTTTATAGCTCTATGACGAAATATTTCAAATATACAAGGAACTAATCACAACAAGGGTTGGCCTATAAAAAAAAATCAAGCCAATCAGAGATAAGTATATTCAAAGTTACATTGAGAAATATCATAGACATTGTCTAATTATCCGTATTATCGCGATATCCCTAGAGTTTTTGCAAAAACTCGGTTTATCAAATAATCCTACGACATGTGCATTGCGCAGGCGTGATCGACCGCACGACGGTGCTGGTGCGCTGCGGCGCGGCGTGGGGCGCCGGCGTGCACCTCGGCGGCGGGCACGTGCTCACCTGCGCGCACGTCGTCAAGCACGTACGTACACACACACACACACACACACACACACACACACACGTTATACTGAGCAGGGCCGAGTGTTGCTATTATGAAAAATATTTTAATATAAAATCACCAACAGTGTATGTAAATAATCGTATCTTACACAATAATTTAGTCTTTGAGTAAAATTATTGTAACATACAAATATGACGGAATTTTGCCTTAATAAAAATTACCTGGGGTCGGAATTTTAAAAATTTACATAGTATTAAGGAAATTTACTGCACAACTCTGTAGCTGAGTAAGCTTTTAGTATTGATAAGACTAATAATTGAACATAATTATGCAGACCAGAACCAATCCACAATCGTGGTGAAATTGTAACAAAAAAATGTTACATCTACCAAAGTATTATTAATTTAGCATGCTTTAAAAGAAAGTCCTCTTAAAAATGGTAGAAGTGCTTCAGCAACAGTAAAAAAAAACAAAAAAAATAGGCATTAATAACATGTAATTTCAGCACGCGTCCTACAAAGTCTCATTATACTGTCAGAACAAGATGGAGACGGCGATAGTGAAATTCAAAACTAAAGACGACAAGGCGTACGACCTGGCTCTCCTCTATACGAACCCCGAGTACTGGACGAATTTGTTGCCAGCAGTGTTTGCTGAGCATCCCGCTGAGAAAGGTAGGCTTATAAATGTTAACGATGTTAACGATAAAATCATACAAGGTTTTTGTTGCACTATTAGTGTTTTGATTTGTGTTTAAAATTATAAATAAATGAATAAATAATAATAATAAAACTTGACATGAGATCTCGAAAGTCAGTGAAAATCGAACTGCTGACTGATATAATATGGAATAATGGTTTTATAATCCCTACTAATATTATAAATGTTTGTTACGCTTTCACGAGAAAACTACTCAACCGATCATCATGAAACTTTGTACACATATTCTTTGAGGTATTAGAACTTAGAAGTAACATAGGATACTTTTTATTAAAAAAAATATTTTTTACGAAAAATTATTAAAAAATTGTTTGTATTAACAATGGTACTAGAGTAATTTTAAATAAACTCAGGCATCCTACAGATCAACCCAATGAGGTTGATTAGCAATTAAAAAAATGAACGCGGGCGAAGCCGCGGGTAAATCTAGTTATAAAATAATTTTAATGGCTAGGATAGTGTAAATGTGTAGATAATTATTGTATTGCAATATTGTAATCCAATATTATTTTAAAAAAGTAACAGTTTCTCGTTAGCTCTTTTTAGCAGAACAGCCGGAAGAGCCGGTAGAAGATTCCTCACTGATTTACATAATGTCATTTAATTTGAATTTATAATGTAAAATGTAGTAAACTTGACAATTCCAAAGTGCTTTTAAAAATTTAATCATCAATTTTAAAAATTAATTAAAATATCTTTTCGGATTTCTTTTTTCTATCTTTTCATTAACTTTACAATTAACCAAACAAATTGCAGGCGAGTCAGTACTAGCAGCTGGTTATCCATACTTCAACGAGAACAATCTAGAAGACTTAAAGCCGACGGTGACGAGTGGGCACATCAACAACGTGTCTCCCTCCATGATACAGACCTCGTGCTGTGTACAGTCTGGCTTCAGGTATTAAAATTAAGTTTTTTTTTTATGGTACAAAAGGGGCAAACGGCAGGAGGCTCACCTGATGGGAAGTGATCACCTCCGCCCATGGACATCCACCCACCCGGATATATGCCGTATAATATACTTAACTTGTAAGAAAAGCGTTGTGAGTCAGTAATCGATCTTTATGATTTTTTTGTGTGTATTTGGTAGCTGTGAGGTCGTAACTGATAGGCTATTTTTTATTTATTTTTATTTTGGGCATAGGTGAAAAAGGTGGCTCTGTCCAGATGTTTTATTTTTAGACCATATTTTTATCATTGGGCATCAAAAAATACTTGTAACCCTAAATTTTCATCCTTCTACCACGAATCCCTATTTTTTAATAGTGATACAAACGCGGAGCCGCGGGAAATTGCTAGTATATTAATAAAATTTATCATATATTTTTATATCAACAGTGTTAATCAACATAATATATTATTTTCAGTGGCGGTCCAATATTTCGCATAACAAAAGATTTAAAGGCAGAAGTGTTAGCCACAATAGTCAGCAACGCGAAAACGGAGACTGGCGCGTGCTACCCGTACGTTAACATGGCGGTGCCCACACGCGCCTTTATCCGCCTCGTACAACACTTCATTTTGGATAAAGGTTAGTGTTTGAGTTGTATATTGAACAATAATTTGGGTTATACTATAATAATAATAATAATAATAAATATGTTGTGTTTGAGTTTTATGTTGGACTATAAATCGGGCTATACTATAATAATTATAATAATAATGAATATGTTGGGACATTATTACATACAGCGCCATCTAGTTAGCATGGTAAGCTACGAAGGAAGCTAGTGTTTCGGATACTAGATAGTTGATACACTACACGTATATAAGTTTAAATACATACATATTACAAAGATAACCCATGACTAGAGTACAAACATTCCAGTTTAACAAATGAATCCCCCAGCGGGACTCGAACCCGCGACCGCTGGCGCAAGAAAGTAGGGTCGCTACAAACTGCGCCAAACGCGTCGTTAAACTATATACACCATAGATAAATATGATAAAGTATGCAAAATTCATTCTGAATTTAATATTACATAGGCATTTTGGTGATTTTAAATTGCTTAAACAAAAGTAGTAATTTTTCGGTAAGCTGGTAACACCGGTACTGTCATGATATACGAGTACTTTGATGTCACGATAAGTGCGTAAAATATCATGCAATAGAAGTATCCGTATTGATATCGGTACAATAATTTTAGTATAAAAAAGGTAAGCTATTTTAGAAAAAAAAATTAAGGAATCACGCATCTAGTATTAAAAAAATACGCATTATTTTGTTTTCCTCTTTTTAAAATTATTTTAAACCAAAGAATACGATGCATAAAATACCATCTATTGCCATTAATTTAACCTTATTTTTCTTTGCTTGTGATGAGACCCAATTATAATACTTATCTTAATTTTAATTCCAGATGAAAGCAAACTGTCAGCGATAGAAAACAACAAAGAAATGATTCAATCACAATGGAGGCTCTTACCGTACCGATCGAAAATATAACATGAAACATCTAAAGTCATAAGCTATATAAAAACTTAATAGTATGAAATATGTGATATTTGTACATAATTAAAAATATTTACTTATTTAGTTATTTCTATTTAACGACGCTTAAAGAATAAAATATTTTAAAATATGATAAAATAAAGTAAAAATATTCCCTTTTTAAAGTCCCACAGTTGGGCATAAGCCTCCCTTCATGAAGGAGGACGGGTCATAGACCAGTCCGCTGGCTTAGTATGGAGCGGACTGAGCATATCTTTCGGAAACTTGCTAAATTTTCTAAGACATAAAAGTTGTTTTCTTCGCTATAAGGCATGTAATGAAAGACGGTATATGCTAGATATTACTTAAATCAGATTTATTTATACAAACTGGCAATTTATTATCCATAGGTTACCTCTAACCTGAACATATTTATGTAAGCCTGCAAAGAGCACCAATTACATTAGTGTTATGTAACAATGTAGGTAATTAATAATAAAATTATTTATTAATTATTTTTTTACCTGGCTACCCGAGGATTACGTTTACCCTTTATATTTAATGCGTTTATGGAATCCCTTTTCCTAAACGTCTAAACTAATTTTGAAGAATTAGATGTTATTTTATACTCTTACTTTATATGTATCGATTTTTTCATTCTTTTTCCTTCGTATTTTTTGAGTCGAAATCGAAATGAAGACTTTTTGGAGTAAAACTCAAAAGTATACACAACTTCTGTTTAAAAATAATTTGGGATAGAAAATTGTAAAATAAAACTCAATATTCTAGCAAAGCCTAAAAAGTTTAAAAAATTAAGGCACGTGTGTGCCACGTACTTTATTTTAGAATTTTACTTTCGTAGACGCCTTTGTATAATTTTCAATAAATATTTAACTAGCCTGACAATTTTAATATTATTATACGATATTAATATAAGATATATACTATTTAATGTATAATAAGGTATGTAGTATTTAAGGTATGAGGAAAATGTGTTCCTAATAAATTATTTAATTATGTATTATGTTTTTAATTTATAAAGTGCCTGCGAAATGTACTCTATAATTATAACACAAATGTAAAGAAAATTGATATCAAAAAGTTTATGTAAAAGTACTGAACCGATACCAGGTATCCGTCACTCGCCTATACCTACCGCGATAAATACCTACAGCGCCCGACAACTTGAAGTCGTTAATATGTCGGGGCTGTCACACACATACATATACGACGGTTATAGTTTGTCCATTTTGTTAATGGTTTTTTGACAGCTCGCCGACTGACAAGCTATAGTGATGACAAAAGGACGTAATAATCGATTTCTCTTATTTTTTTAAGTATAAAATAATATTTATTTTTATATTTATTAATATGAAAATAAATATTATTATCGTAAAAATCAAGTGTGCTGGAGAGAACTAAGAGAATCATAATGTGATTCGGGACGTGACATTACATATTTTGATAATTTATGCACACAAGAGTTATAATTAATATAACTGAAGACTCCTCATCGGACAAATCTAATAGAAATAATGATTCTGACGAATCATGTTAATAAAAGGAATTAAACTATTTTAGTTTGTTTTATTTGTATGCCTTATACTAAAAAGAAAGTAAAACTTTATTATTAACTTTAATATTTTCATTTATTGGTTTAAATCTTAAAATTTTTTTGTCTTCTTTATTAAATAACATATTACACCTTATTTACATATTAGCATTGATTTCTATCGATTATTTGTAATCTGTGGCACAATCGTAGTAATCGTTATGTGTGGCACAGCAATAAGGGGGAGGTGCCCGTCCATGAAGTACAATATTAATGTGTATGACATTTTAACTTTAATGGCTAACCATTAAATACGAAACTTCGTGGGCGTGAGCTGTCAAAAAACCATTAACAAAATGGACAAAGTATAGTCGATCACATAGAGAAAAGTAATATTATACTTTCAATAGAGAGCCCTCTCTACCGTTTTTTTTTTGCCAACACGAAACTAGCGCCATCTGTAATTTTTCATCCCATGGCCTATACTAGTCCTTTTGATATCTTAAAAAATATATTTAAAATTAAAGTCGATCGATTCTAAATATGTAAATAAAGTGATGATATTTATATCTATTAACATTAAAATAATAAAAGCAAGAAAAATATATCCTTAACGTCACCATATTTACAAATCGATTTACGAATCTCCATTAAGGGGTCACCCTCTCTTATGAGGACTACTCTATAGAATCAGTTATTGTATTTTCCTGTGAGAATAAAAATTCGTGTAGTACCTACCTGTATACCTTTTACGTAGTCTAAATATTGACTCTAACTCTACTGTTTTTTATTCGTACTGACAAAAGTAGGTATTGCGAAAGTAACTTAAGAGATAGATATTTAATAGTAGACTTTTCTGTAGGGCTTTTTAAAACCCACAATTTCCTACTACATAGTGTGGTAGCAGCTTACAATCGCTTGGCAGTACGATGACAGTGGGAGGGAGTCAATTGGTAGGGGAGATGCTCCCTATTATCCCTATACTACTCCCATTACAAGGTAATTCATACTTCATGAGAAAATAAATTTTGAATGCCGCCGCGGCACGCTCGCTTCGCTCGCGTGTGTTATGGTCATATATCTAACCTAACCTAACCTACCTAGAAAGAACGAAACAAATTAAGATAAACCTTCTGAACCTATGTTATCTAAGTCGAAAAAAAAAAGTTATTTACGATGAAAGCACTTTCACACATGCCCATAGAAACGCAGACTAAATATGGCGGCGTTAGGATAGTTGACAATGACATTTAAGTAATTCGACATATTTTTGACATAATGATCTTACGTCTTTGTCTCACATATACAAAATCCTATTGTTATCCTTCTCTCTCACATTAAGTTTTTATTAATTTTCTCTAAAGATATGAATTACCTTGTGTCGTGAGTGTGAATTATTGTGATCAGTGAATAAACGCCTACCATACATATTAGTTTCACCCAGTAACTCCTGCCAAGCGATTGTAAACCCAACCCCATAGTTTTGATGTATCTCTTAAGATTTAGCCACTGCCAGCCTTCTAAGAACGACTCAACAAAATAATTATGTTTTTCCTATGAAAACGAGATAAATTTTCTGGAATAAAAAGTGTACTAAGTGAAGGTCACGACCCAAGTAATAAGTAATCAATACACGAAAGGATAAAAATCTGTGCATTATCATGTACTGTTTGAGTTAAACGGTAACATACAGACAAAAAAGTGCGTGTGTACAAAGTACATATTTCAGAAGTAAAACTTGAATTTAAATTAAGGCTAACTCTTCCCCGTCTCTGAGCGCCTGGTACTATGGACTTATTTTTTCGTTTCATCGAGTTTGAAATCACATCGATTCTGAAGAAGTTTTACTTCAAAATTTTATTAACTACTGTATTGGTTAGTTGAATTGTCTGTGATTCTATGGTGTCTATAATTATTCAATACACAATACGTTACTGACATTGTTTTTAAAAAATATTGAATATCCAGATATTTTTTAAGGTTTATTATATGTATAATATATTATAGTCTATACTCTTTGTCTCTGACATAGATGAATGATGTCTCTGGTGTAGATTTGGCAACAATGTCAAATTTCTGACAGCTGCCAGCTGTCATTTTTCAGTGACAGTCTCTTATTCATTTTTGATTTTTCAGCTTTTATCACACTTCAGTCCAAAGAGTATAGTTATAAACTGCTTCAGTCTTCACAGTTCACAGCACAAACTTAAAACTACAAAGTTGAAAGTACTCGGTGATGATAGGTATTAGGCGTCCAATTTGGGTGTCCATTTTAAGGATTGCATAGTGTAGTTTGCTGTCGACTCTTTCGTTAGATATGGAAGTAATAAATATTTAAAAAACTTACAGTTTTCTACATAACTTACTCCCAAGTGCCAACCGGGTATTTTCTACTACAGAGGACAATAAATGGAAGTTATAATCTGAGCATTTGTGTACATATTTTATTCTAAGAGTAAAATTGTTACCAGATCGAGAACAATATTAATTATTCTAACAATGTTGTTAGAATAGTGAGTTATTTGTAAAATTTTGAGAAATTGTATTGATAAAGTGAAGTAAACAAAAATAATGGGGACTTTAAAAGTTCTTATGTGGAAACATTTTATGGTCCGTAAAAGACGATTTATACATACACCAATCGAAATTATATCACCAGCTATACTGTTTATTATATTATTTTGTTTTAAAAATTTATTTCTTAGTGATTCTGATGCCCATGAAAGGGATAGTGTTAGAAAACCAGTAAGTATCGTTTTTGTTTATTTGTTTTGAAATATTTTATGGATTGAAATAGGGTGTGGTTATATTATAAGTTCAAGAAAAATATTCTCAAATCTCAACTTGGCAAGAGCCCAAAATCAATATCCTTTTGTAATAAACAACTTCTCTTGTAACTTTTTTTGAGCAACAACATAACTAAACATTTTTATTCTTTTGTAGGACCCAGTTGAACTTGGCTCAGTACAAAATGTAGACAAAATATTTTATACACCTGAAACTGATTTTTCTAATCATGTTATGAAATATGTGGAAGAATACTATGAGTTAAATAAACCTGACAATCTTTTTTATGGTAAGATAAATAAAAATGTATTTATATACTTCTGCTTTTACTTTAAAGTGTCATTTACTATTGATTGTTGTGTAAATGAAAAGAAGATCTTCACACAAATAATTTTTTAATTCATAGATTGTTGTTAATATAAATCAATATATATATATATATATATATATATATATATATATATAGATAAGTAATTTTATGAAAGAAGTGAAATTTTATAAAAGAGTAATTTTTAAATTTGTATAATTTTGTTGCAGCATCCAAAACACCGAAAATTACCCCTGTAAACAATACAACAATGTTGCAAAACTTCACAAATGGTTTAGAAGGCACCAATAACATTGCCATTGTCTTATTTAAGGTAAAAACAACAAGATGTTCATAAACAAAACATGTACTTACGATTTTTAATAAGCAACATTCATTATTATGTTATATTAGAATCATAAGAAAACTATAACTCTGAACAATCTATCATTTAGACTTTAAGCTGTAACTATCTTGTGCATCTTTTAAAGATGGTTGGTTACCCATATGAATATTGGGACAAGTGTAATGTAATTGTCTAACTGGCTTGTATTTATTTTATTGGCTGTACAGATTTGCACATTTTTTCTTTATTTTAATACCAATGTTGGTAAGATTTCATAGTGGCATGTATGCAAAGATATAAGTCCCAATTCATTAAACACATATTAAAAACAAACAGATGATGTTTTGTATCAAAATCTACTTAGTATATACTTGTCCCTGATGGCTTCCCGGTACCCCTTATTTCAAATACTATAGAACAAAAATGATAACACAAAAGACTTAAGATTTTAGACAGCTCATTCTCATGGTTATTATATAGTTGTCATAGACAGGGTCAAGGTACAAAAATACAAAATGGTTTCAAAAAAAGATTGTTATTTGAAATATGGTGGATAATTTTCTAACCAAGTATAACATATATATATCATTCTATATAGCTTCAAATTATTTTGATGTAAATTAAATGGCTGACCTTCAACTGCATACAATGAAATACACTTTCCTATAATTACTACTATGACAGCAGTTCCTGTACACACTATAGGTAGTATTTTTATATTGCAACAATGTTATAATAACAAGAATATCATTGTACCCCTTTTTAATGTTTGAATGCTGGGAATGGTCCCCCGTTCAATACAAAGGGATCAGGCCATAGTCCACTACACTATCTAAGTGTGATAATATTATGTTTTGAAGTGAAGTAATAATAAACAAACCTATACTGTACGCATGCACCCATTTACAGTTTTTTTTAAACCTATATTCTATTTTCAGGGAATTGATCTGCAAACAACAAAACCGAATAAATTAGTGTATACCATACGAGTTGTGGATGATTTTAACACTTTTTCGTATGAATCAGACTTGGGTCCGCATAAAAATTATGGTAATTATTATTTATCTATATAACTATATTTTTATTAAAAGTAAAAATAATAACTGGTAGGTAATTATTTAATGTCTTTCAATATTATTGCATACTGAAATAAGTTGGTCTGATACAAGTGAAGGATGTCATTAGCATATAATATGTTACAGTTAACCATTCTTAGTTGACAAGCATTTTCTCCAATAATTAAAACTAGTTTTCACGAAATGCATTTCTATTGAATCATAATTTTAGTTTTTTTTCCGCTTCGTGAGACCCTGACTGTCTTTTTCTGACACATTTTTTGATTTATTTCTCTGATTGACACATCTCATAAAAATACTTTATATGCGTAGTCGGATCCTATTGATTTTTGTAAAAGTATTAAAATCGCATTGTTTGATTCAGTTCTTATTATATTTTGTTTGGGACCCGAATGCTTTTTTTAAAACAGTCTTAAGTTTTTCCTTATAACAACAGCTATCTACCAAAGAAAGTCCTTTCAAAATCAACCCAGTCGTTTCGAAGATTAGTCGAGATTTGTTATAGATAAAATATGATAAATTTCCAACCTTGTACTTAAAATATTTGTTACGTATACATAATACAGTTACTTAATGTTAATGATCAAGAAATCGAAATATGACAACATTTCATAAATATTAAAACCATATTTCATTTATATTTACATTGTAACATAAACACGCTACACCGTCTAGTTCAATAGTAAGCTATGAGGCTTGTGTTATGGATACCATTATTTGATATTTGATTATATTTGATACATTACACATAATATATACAAATAAAACGTACATAATACGTACATATTATATATATATAAACACCCAAGACTGCAGTGCAGACATTCGTGATAATCACACCAATAATTAAGCTGAACTTAAAGCAAGCAAGACTCGAACCCGCGTACTCTAGCACAACAAGTAGGTAAGGTTACTATAACCCGAGTCCAACTTATCGTCGAAGTTTAGAATTACACTGTATAGTACTTCCACTTATCAATAATAGTTATTGTACTTATTACTAAGTTGGTGAAACATTACTCTTATCTAAGTATATAAGTTTATATTGCGTTTTGTTTTAAGAAATGTCTATATAAATCAAATGCTTATGATGTAAGTGAAGAGGAAATGACTGATTGTTCTTGTAAGTGGGTTCGATAGCAATAATGAGAACTGAAATGTTGATACTTGATGTTGTATATTCATACGGTCCTTCAGATTGTATGACGTCATGAAGTTATTCAAAGCAGGATAAATTTCATAAGTTTTTGATCTGTTTAGATATTTTAATAATTCTTCCGTATTTTTGTTATTATATAACGTATTTGTTTAATGTATATATCTATACTAATATTATAAAGCTGAAGAGTTTGTTTGGTTGAACGCGCTAATCTCAGGAACTACTGGTTCGATTTGAAAAAAGCTTATTGTGCTAGATAGCCCGTTTATCGACGAAGGTTATATTACGCTACGACCAATAGGAGCGGAACATCAATGAAAAATGTTGCAAAAACGGGAAGTATTTGATTTCTAGCCTGTAGAACGCGCACGAAGCCGCGGGAAGGGTTATAGGGAATAAAATTCATAATTTTTTTGGAAAGTATTATGAAAAATTCATACTTAATTCTAGTATTTTTTCTCTGTATGTGACCGCATCACGAGAAAACAACTGGACAGATTTTGTTGAAGTTTCGTTGGATGATGATGATACGTTATCCGGGTCAATGTCTAGGATACTTTTTACTCCAATAATATATCTAACCTCTGATAAATCTATATTATACTACGTACACCGAAAAACCCGAGCAAGGCGAGTGTAAGCCACTTGTAAAAACATAAATAATGGGATACATAATATTCATTTTACATAATATGTCATAGTTTCTCACGGCGTGAAACGAAAAACCTATAGAGCTATCAGCTAAGTTATAAAGACCATAATGTATAACAACTTCTCTAAAATATTTTTTTTTTGTTTATGAAACAAAATCGAAACAAATTGATGTAAGTAATAAATGTGGAAGTACTTAATACTAAAACGCTATCGAGGCCGTTCCTGAATACACAATTTGAAGTAAATCAAACATAATATGACCTTTTGTTTGTTTGAACATGTTATAGATGATTAATAACTGACAACTTTTCTTTAATAATGACTATTTAAGTAAGGTCAAAAATAAATAAGTAGGTATGATGGGACATTTTTACATAGTGCCATCTGGTTTCGTGATAAGCTTCTAGGCTTGTGTTACGGATAGTTGATACACTATACATATAATAACCTAAAATACATACATACTATAAATGTAAACACCTATGACGAGTACGAACATTCGTGCTTAACTAATGAATGCCCCCAGCGGGACTCAAACCCGCGACTCATGGCGCAGCAAGTAGGGTCACTAAAAACTGCGCTTAACGTGTCGTCAAAATTATTGTACAGATTCGACTCTGAATCTTATATGTATAATTAAAAAAATATTAAAAAATAACATTTTTTATAAAATACACAATTTATTGACACCATATACGGGGAAGAAACTAGAGGTTTCTGACAAGTTTTCATGTTACAGCCAACAAAGATGTGGAAGGCTTGGATCAATTATTTTTGATCAATCATCTCGAGCTTCCTTAATCCTTAAAAACTACTTTAATTTAGAAAGTAAACCATGCTGGTCATAATGGAATTCTTAATATCTTTTTCGAAGACTACAAAAATGATTTCTTACATTATTAGAAATTAAAATTCATCCATCCATCGTCACACTAGCTTAGCATGGAATCATTCAATGTGTCCGATGGACGGTACTCGGCAGTGGCGTAACTATACTATCAGAGGCCCGTGGCAAATTCTTCGGATGGGGCCCTCCGGCGTCCCAGTCAAAATAGTCACGTTAAAATTTAATTTTAATAAACCACTTATATTAGTAGTTGAATAATAATATTGTGTCCATTTTAGTTAAAAATCTAATTAGTTCTATTTTCAAGAGCATTTATAACATGTTTATATACAAATATTTATAATGAGATAACAGTTTACTTTTAATAAGATTTTTATTAATAAAATTCTTTTCCCCGAGCTTTCTGTTCCGCAAAAGTATCTATATCATCATCAAAGTTTTAAGATCGGGCCATATAATTTGCAATAGACAGAATAGCCAAGTTATGGAGCCTGTGCCATAGAGTTTCTGAAATATGTTTTTATTAATTTTATATACAATACACTTATAAAAACAATACCAGTACAGAAAGGATATTTATTTTACAATTATAGTACAATTTATACGACGACGAGGATACAAAATGAAATCAGTATTGTCAGAACTTACAAAGGTATTAAAGATTTTACAGAAAGAAGATACTCAAAACTAACAATCCACGCGAAATACAAAACAACCATTTAATGAACATAATGAGACTTTCGATAATTTCTGAGCTCGAATACAAAATTTCATCAATGTAAAAGATGGACAGACGTCAGACCCTCAAAAATGTACACGTGTGTTTCTATATTTCATTGGCCTGAAATATTTCCAAACGATATGTAACCTAACGACACCGGACCAATATGAAAATAAAACTTATGATGAATTGGTTCAACTACAACGAGCACATGTATGCCCGAAACCAAGTCATTTGACTTTGAAGTTGGTGCCAAGCCCTAAACAAAATAACTTAATATTATAAACAGCTTACTTGCTGTAATGAAACAATAAAGATCAACCTACGTAAATAAATAACAATGTTGATTAATGTGAAACAGATGAAAAATTTATGATAAAAATATTGTATATAATATTAATACCTGAATAAATAACTATATGAATATATTATATTTGGCTTGGCACCGACTTCAAACCTATCAATAGGTAGCACATACAAATAATAGTAATTTATTAATATTAAAGGTATTAGGTTTGCATAAGAGGTGTATTAAATTAAATCTTTATTAAGTTATTTTAAACTTTTTAGTTTAGGAAGTCGGTTTTTTTAAACGTAGTTTACTTATTTTTAAGTACTAAGGTAAAAAAAATATATTAAAATGTTATTTATTTCTGAGCTCGCGCCCTCTTGGATCGGGGCCCCCTTGAGTCGGGGGGCCCGTGGCATTTTGCCACCCCTGCCACCCTATAGTTACGCCATTGGTACTCGGTTACAATAAATTTAATTGTTACAGGTGTAGTCTATGAACGCTTTATGAAGTTACAGTGGGCAATCGATTCGAGCTACCTAAAAATATTAAACGCTGACGTAATTCCTCAGGTATGTCTTAGATAATAATAATATTGTGCTCCTGAAAACGTTATTTATTCGTAATAAATCGTATTAGTTACTTGTAAATATAAAAAAGTGTGTTGACTATTCAGAATTATATGTAAGTATAATGTATGTATTCAGCCCTTTTAAACGTCCCATTGCTGGGAATGGATCTCACTTCAAAATGAAGAGATTCAGGCCATAGTCTACTAAGCTGTCAAGTGCAAGTCTTTCGAGAAGTAAAGAATTTAGCAGGTTCTCAGACATGAAGGTGTCTTCACGATGTTTTCCTTTACCGTAAGACAAGTGGTAATATGATCACCACTCTCTAATATGTAAATATATATAATATTCATAAATAAATAACACATGAAATTATCAGAGGTGCTGAATTTGAACCCGCTTCACTCGGTTTCCCAAGCGACTGCGTTACAACTGCCTCAAATGCACTAGTCGAATTGTCTACCAAAACTTGAAGTAATTAAAAAATAAATAAAATTCAGAATTTTTAAAATTATACGCGTGTAAAATAATTATATCAAACAAAATTTGTATCAATCGCACATTCAATAACCACAGACTACAGAATGTTTTTAAATATTTATGATAATAAGCAATTGTGTGAAATTATACAATTAAGTGTTAATTAATCGTTGCTGTTTGTATCTTCTAAATTATTTTATGTTTTGTTCTACAGAATGTTATTCTACAAGAGTTCCCTTATAAGACACCGAAGCAGAATCAAACGGCTGTAGTAATATGCCAAATACTGGCTGTATTTTGCTGGATGTCGCTGTTACTGCTTTTCGTGTTCCTAGTGGCGAGGCTGTTAGAAGAGCGCGTCACCGGTATTCAGGTGCAGTAAAAACTAAATATAATTGGTGATATATTGCCACTAGCATTTCCCGCGGCTTCACACGCGTTCTAAAGACCCGAACCAAATTCTTTCTGAGTCGCGCGATATGGTACCTCATAGAACTAACGCCCGCCCTTCCCGTTTTTGCAACATTTTTCATTGATGCACTGCTCCTATTGGTCGTAGCGTGATGAAGCTACGACCAATAGGACCTATAGCCTTCTTCGATAAACGGTATATCCAACACAAAAATATTTTTTTAATTTGGACCAGTAGTTCCTGGTGTAGCGACTAATCTGTATGTTCGCACATCTGGAGGTCTTGGGTTCGAGTTCCGGGTCGGGCCAAGTTTAGTAAATGAGTATTTCTGTTTAGTAAGTCAGTAACAGCCTGGAGTTGGGAAGTTGGCGGTGAGTTATCCCCGTGCCCGAGCACGTAGAGCCGTCGGTCCTCCGCCTTAACTCTCACTGGTCGTGTCTCATGTCGTCCCACCGGAGTATGAGAGTGATAGGAATAGAGAGTGCACTTGTGTCTGCGCGTGCACTCGTGCCTATAATATCTCCCGATGATAGATGGCTAGTCTCAATTAAAATTTGCCGCCGTGGCCGCAATCGGTCGGAGAATTATTATTATTATTATACAAATATTGTTTAAAAAATATTTTTTAAATGTCGGTTTTCATTGTATTACATGTAAATATTGTATTAATCGTAGCTTAAATTATAATAAAAGTAGCAATCATGCACATTAATCATCATACAGTGATTATTAGGGTGGAGTGAATTTGACCAAATTTATTTTTTTTCAAAATTTTAATTCTCCTGTATCATCAATCGTTGATGGTATGTAAAAGATTTATTAGTACCAAAAATCAAAAGTCTACGACTTTATTTTAAGGTGGCGCACTACGAGGGTAATTTGCAAAAAACAATAAAATTTAACTTCTAAGGTGTACCCGTAAGTTAATGTGTTTTTGTAACTATATGTCATAAAACTTATATTCTAATAACTATCGGGTGTTATCTTTAGTATATTTACGCTATATTCTAAAAATCACTCGTCAATAAGAACTAAGGACAAGTGTAAAAAGTGGAGTTGTTGTTAAATTTCGTCTGTAAAATACCAAAAACTCGAAAAGACTTGCGGGTGCTCTTTGTTTGATAATCCAATAAAACTAATTAGTAATGTGTTACCAATGTATTAATTCATTATAAAATATTATTTGTGGTTAAGAAATAAGATGCTAGAACTGAATGATGGTAAAGACCCTGCTGTAAAATACTTGAGTGAAATGTTCGCCACCATCATCGATAAAATTGGAATAAAGCATCTATTCCCACTAAAAGTCATCAACAAATCGTTGCAAGATTGATTTCATAATACAATAAGTACAAGAGTGTAAAGAAATGCATAATGAAACAAGAAAACAGACATGCAGATATAATATCAGCAATTTTTACTGGTACAGTCTCACTAAACGTAGCCAATGAAGATTCTGGACTCTAGACTGGACTCGCGCATTCTCGGTGCTTGGCTTGAACTAATAGGATACTTCGTTCATAAATTGAGACAGCTAAACTCACAAAATCTTTAAAAGAACTATCCACTTTATTCACGAAAGTCTACGCACGATCCTGGTTTGATATTAAGTCAAGACTGTTTTGCAAACATCGAGTTCGTATCTTTAACATGATTAAAATAAGTTTCTATTTTCCAGAAGACCTGAAAAGCATTGCTATAACAACTATATAGAGAAATTCCTTGTTTGTACATCCGGAAAACTGACTTTTGGCTATGTTACAAGATCACGAATCACACATAAGAGAACTGGCTCTCCGTAGAGTTTTAAGTCAAGAAACGAGTGTAAGGGAAAGAAAACCGAGAGTTTCAATTTGCAAATATTAAATTTAATGCATTGAACAATTATGATTAATTAACTGGTAAAATAAAAAATGACAGAACCTCCAAAAACTATGAAATATAGTGACGCGATAATTCCAGACATGATCTCCTCAGGTGGTAATTTATTTAAAATTGAAAAGTATCCTTGCCACACTCAGGTGAAACGTTACGTCAAGCTTGTAACTGAGGCTTCGGCATCTGATTATTTATCAGAAGCCAGAGAGGATTTATTCGTTCTAGCATAAACTCAAGGCAAGATATACCAATATGCGACACAACGTTTTTTAGGCAAAAATCAGAGTCTGTGCTAAGCTTCTGATTTCGAAAGTTAAAACTCACTTTTGATGCCTATTATTTTTTTATTATTTGGTTAGAAGTCTTGTTATTATTTTAAAGCTATTGCATAAAAGTTTTGGCAAAAAAATTAGTTTAAATAAAATCTTTAGATAAAGCTGAAATTTGTACTTTTCTTAAAAATTTAAATCTGATGCGCCACCTTAAGATGTTGACATAGAAAGTTAAAATTAAGTTTTAAGATCTCTGATAATGTAGAACATCCATTGGTAACACAGGAATAACGAAATTAAAAAAAAAATTTTTTCGCTCCACCCTAGTGATTATATCATGATTATAATTATTGCTGTAATGAGTAATGATTAAATATTAGACTTCCTTAGATTCACACAATTATTTGACATTCTAAATACAAGTATATTTTCGAATTTTGTGGTGGATTTATTTAGATTTTTGGTTCCCGACGTTTCGAATAATTTACAACACTAAGATATAGAGGTCTCAAATCAGTACATATAAATAAAATGTAAGTGTCTGAAAAGATAGTTTTATTTAAAAAATTAAATGTGTGGCACTCGGAGCGGCGCTGCCGCGGTAAAGCTATTGCATAGCATTTTTATCAACTTATGCAATTATAATTATTTATGCAGTATTTTTTTCTTTGATATTAATTCAAGTTACCCTTTTTGAGCGTGGTGACCGATAAGAAAACATTTTTTTCTTTTATTGAATAAATGAAAAGTTAATATCGTTTAAAATATTTCTATTATCTTACAATACATGTAGGTTATTAACGAACGCTCGGCCGAGCTACATTGTAGGCGGAATGGGGGGTGTTAGGTTTTATTTTCGTTACGGAATTTCTTAATTTGGTCGCCGCGCTCAAAGCCCGTGATAAAAGCTATGCAATAGCTTAAAATCATAAAATATTTTAATTTTAGGAGCTGATAAAAATGGTAGGAGTTTCCAACAATATGTTGAGCATGACGCACGTGTTGAACTCGCTGCCGGCGGGCGCGGTGTTCAGCGTGCTGCCGGCCGTGCTCGTCAGCGTCACGGCGTACCCCATTATACCCAACTCCAACCCCTTCTTGATATTCCTGATGCTCTTCTTGTACTTCATGTCCGTTGTGTCCATGGCATTCGTCTGCAGCTACATCGCTAATAGCAGTAAGTATTTTTAATCGTGTTGATTAGTTGCTCCACTGGAGTATGAGAGTGATAGGAATAGATAATGCACATGTGTCTGCGCGTACATTGCTGGAATCGGTCTGAGAAAATTATTATCATTAAAAGTATTCATTTTATTTTACTTCACACCCGACTTATCGTAACTTTAATGGAATGAGATCTTGCAGATTCAAAAAAAATATTAAGTATTTAATTGTAATTTTTTACTGAATGTCATGGTCTACTACCAGTTCGAAAAGATCTTCATTCCGAACTGGCCTCAAACCTAAAAACTGGCGAAAAAAACTAATAATGCAAGAGTAGGCGACGAAATTCCTGCAGATACAATACTGATATTAACTTGATAAATTTTTTCATTTCAAATTTTCAACATTATTTATCTTTTTTACGATACTCGACCTATACACCCAGCGTCCTGAGTATGTGGAAATATTTGTCGACACGTTTGGCTCAGTTTGTAGTGACCCTACTTGCTGCGCCAGCGGTCGCGGGTTCGAGTCCCGCTGGGGGCATACATTGTTGAGCACGAATGTTTGTTCTCCAGTTATGGGTATTTATATTTATATTATGTATTTATTTAAACTTATATATGTAGTATATCAACTATCTGGTATCCGTAACACAAGCCAAGCTTAACACAAAACTAAATAGCGCTGTTTGTAATAATGTCCCAACATATTTATATTAATATTCTATAATATTCCAGCTCAATACACAGTAACGATAGCAACTTTCGCGTACATATTCCTCGAAGTGCCAGCGAAGACACTCAGCGCGTACAGTGTGCCGCGCTGGGCGCTACCGCTGTGCGGCCTCCTGCCTAACGTACCCATGGACTGGTTCTGGAAAGAAGTGTCTGCCTTGGAAAAATTCAGTTAGTCAAGTACCCACTAATAAGACTTAAACCAAATGTCTAAATTCAGTTAGTCTAAGTATAAGACTTAAACTAAATGTCTCAATTCAATTCAATTCTCTTGTTAATGGCTTCAAAGCGTGCCAGTTGAGCACAGATTACTATGCCAATGTCACGTAGAATGGAGAAGACACGAAGGAGTTTGGTCGGTAACATAGAGTCAATAAACTAAATGTCTTAATTTTATTCTTAAGGGTTTCAAAGTGACAGTTTGAAATTGTCACAATATATTTTTTTAAAGTAGTTGAAGAATAGACAATTTAAAAATGGTTTTGACAAATGTACAGATAAAAAACAAACACTTTTTTTTATGATAGTATCAGCTGTTTTTTATGTCAAAATGAAGAATTTTTTACGAAATAATGTAAAATTATTTACGATACTTATACAAAAACACAAAGTTTAAAATTTTCGTCTGTCTATTAGAGTAATTTGATTATGATTTGCAGGTATGGGATTAACATTCAAGAACTTTGCGAGCAATCACAATGCCCAGGCGGGTTCAGCTCTATCCTGCTACTTTTGTCTCATAATACAATCGGTGATATTCTTCGCGTTGTCCTGGTACCTGTCGCACGTGAGGCCCGGCCCCTACGGGCAGGCGTTGTCGTGGAACTTTTTTTGCAAGGTAAGCTAAGTTTTAAGGTCAATTTACAGTATTGCGGAACGAAATAAAACCATTTTTAACAAAATGAAACATGGTATAATAAGTTTTATGTTAATTGTGAAACATTCGAACTAAGTAGGAGCAAAAAAGCGAGTCGTCGTGAGCACAGAGCTCCCTTCAATACATACGAGTTGGTGGACGTTTTTCAAGATTTTGCTAAGTTCTCTGATGTTTGATGGTGTTTCCTCATAATGTTTTCTTTCGCCATAATACAAGTGGAAATTATGTTAGAAATTATTAGTTCATGAAAATATCAGCGGTGCAAAACCCGGGATTTGAACCCGCGTTAATCTGTTAAATTCAAGCAGAGTCATCGTTTAACGAATTCTTATTAAACAGTGACAGTATCGTTCCGGGTCATAGTCTATCTACGTGCAGCTTTTTTAATTTATCGGAGTAAAAAACAGACATGTACATCAAAACTTTTAAAGGATTTATGCACACGTAGTACATTAAAATAGTAGGTAATAAAGTATAATGCACACTGATTATGTTAGACAACTTTTCGTTGAAATGTTTAGAATTATTTATTGATATTATATATTTTTTTAATATTTATCCGTCTCAAAATAAAGGAAACAAAAACTTATTTGCATTTAAATTTATTTTTCATCACTACTTTGAAGACGATAAATAAATCCCTTGAAAATACCATAGAAACAGTATTGGAGTAGCAAGAAAGTGACCCCAGAAGATCTTGAAGAGTTAGAAGAGTTGGAAGACGACGTGGACCCTGCGTTCTTTGAACCTCCGCTCAAAGATGTAGAAGTGGGCATCAAAATTGTAAATGTCTCCAAGGTAAAAACAATACTGTTTAAAACATTTATGATAGTTTTATTTCGTTTATAAATTATTCATAGGTTCCGTATAAATGTACATATTATGTATACGAAACCTAGTGTTTGTATAGAATATATCACTTATATATTCAGAATAGCAGTTTTTTCGATGAATCAAACCTGAAACACAGGATGTTATCCTAGTTCAGGTAGGTTCCAAACACATTCTATTGTAATTTAAGCTCTTTCATTGTACTTTATGGATTTTTGTAGAAGTATATAAATAAAAGTTATTATTATTCCTTAAAAATAATAAAACTTGTTTTGTCGACATCTTTTCCTTCTTTTTTAATGTTTTTTTTATTGCAAATAAGAATTTAAAAGTCAAAAAATTGAAAAAGTTATCCAAAAACTTCGCCATTAATGACAATGTTATTTTTTAATGATTGCTATAAAAACTTAAAATGAAGAATTGAAGCAAATATTAAGATGATGTAAATGGTATAAAAAGATTGTTTTAATATTAATTTACATGACTTTTAGGTGTTCGATAAGCAGCGTGCTCTGAACAACGTCTCACTAGATGTGTACAAAGGAGAAATAACCGTGTTGTTGGGGCACAATGGGGCCGGCAAAACTACGCTAATGTCAATTATTACTGGTAATTCATAATCTATACTAATATTATAACGCAGAAGAGTTTGTTTGTTTGTTTGGTTGAACGCGCTAATCTCAGGAACTACTGGTTCAAATTGAAAAATTATTTGTGTGTTGGATAGTCCATTTATCGAGGAAGGCTATTGGCTATATAACATCATGCTAAGACCAATAGGAGCGGAGCATCAATGAAAAATGTTGCAAAAACGGGAAGGGCGGGCGTTAGTTCTGCGAGGTATCATACCGCGCGACTCAGAAAAAAATTAGTTTCCGGTCTTTAGAACACGTGCGGAGCTGCGGGAAATGCTAGTTTAATAATAAAATTCTAACTGAATTGAACATGTGCATTCAATTTTTTTTTAATATGTAATTAAAAATCGTTATGATCGATTCAGATGTTAGCTGGTTATCCGGGTCAACATTACTCCCGGGTTACTTTTTGAGAAAATAACTAATTTATCTCGAAGAGTATCTGAGACAGACAGACAAATTTCTAATAACTATAGATTCGGCATTTGTAATAATAGTAATTAAGTAAGTAAATGACTAATTTAATAGAATTTCCATTAAAAAAAAGTGCGTGTGTACAAAGTACGCATGTCAGAAGTAAAACTTCATTGGAAAACTAATTTTTAAATCTCGTTTATATTTGTACTAAATAGCCCCGTCTAAGCTCGTTGAGAGAGGGAGATGGCGCGAAGGTCACACCCACGAGTTAGACAGAGTTAGAAATGTCACTGACTCGCGGTGGGCGAGATCTAACTAAGGCTAACTCTTCCCCGTTTCTGAGCGCCTGGTACTATGGACTTATTTTTTCGTTTCATCGAGTTTGAAATCACAACGATTCTAAAGAAGTTTCACTTCAAAAATTCATGTGAAGATTAGACTCAGAATTTCATTATATACATAGAATATAAGCTTTACATATTTTTTATAAGGCTTATAATTTTATTTTACTATTTGTAGGTATGCTAAAAGCTACTGAAGGCAAAGTGTATGTGGAAGGATTAGATACGGAAACTCAAAAGGACGAAATGCGGAAATACCTTGGATTGTGTCCCCAACATAACTTGTTCTTTCCCGATCTCACTGTTTTGGAACATGTCATTTTCTTCACCATGGTGAGTAACTTGCAAAGTTTATAATAAAGTTTAATGTTATTAGTACTAACAATAGAAACACGGTCACGCGGAAGGCTTACAAGCTCTTGTATATATTTTGTATTTTTATATCACGAAGCTGATCTCATAGTGGAGGCATGAGATCGATAGTCTTTTGAATTTTTCAATTCAAACCTAATATTTGTGCACAGATTAAAACGAGCTTGTAATCAGCCTTTTTTAACGTCCCACTGCTAGGCACGGGCTCCCTTCAACAAGAGGGAGATCAGGGCATAGTCTACTGCGCTGGCCTGGTGTGAGACCCAGATTTGAATCCGCATCACTCCGTTATCCAAGCGAGCGCGTCACCGCTGGGCTGTCTATAAGGAGCTTATTTAACCTCTAATTTATTTTCTTATGTATTTTTTATGTATGAATTGTACATTTTTTAATGTAAAAAGTATGTCTTTTGTGCTATTCCAAAATTTCATATAAATCGGTCAAGGCGTTTCGGAGGAATTCGATAAGCAAAATCTGTGATACAACATTTACTAGATTTATATAAGCCAACGGTGTAAGGAAGCGTAAAAGTTAGGGCGCCCTGCGGCAAGGTTGACTGACGATTCGAAAAAGGAGGAAGGTAAGGGATGGATTCAGGCTGCTTAAAAACGGTATGGTTGGTCTTCTATGGGAGAGGACTTCAATAAGCTAAAAGAGTATATGCATTTCAGCTCAAAGGCGAGACGTACTCGTCGGCGAAGCGGTCAGGGACGGCGCTGCTAGCGCGACTAGGACTATCTGGCAAGCTGCACGCACGGTCCGGCGCGCTGTCGGGCGGCATGCGGCGCCGCCTGCAGCTGGCGTGCGCGCTGGCGGGCGGCGCGCGCGTGCTCGTGCTGGACGAGCCCACCGCCGGACTAGATGTGGAGACGCGTCGCGAGCTGTGGGACCTGCTATTGGTGAGAGAGGGAGATGGCGCGAAGGTCCCACCCACGACTTAGAGTTAGAAATGTCACTGACTCGCGGTGGGCGAGATCTAACTAAGGCTAACTCTTACCCGTCTCTGAGTGCCTGGTACTTGTACTGGTACTCATTTATACTTATACTATTATTATTATTATCTTAGAGAGGGAAAAAGGAAGATAGAAAAATTATTGAAAAGTATTAAAAAAAGGACAGTCGCTTCATGTAAACTGTATATTTATAAGTACATAAAACGAGAACGTCTAATATGTTCTATCTCATTCTCTCGCCGGCTGAATCCTATACATTTATGTGTTTGTGTCTCTATGGAATTATTTTTTCGTTTCATTGAGTTTGAAATCACAACGATTCTAAAGAAGTTTCACTTCAAAAACGACTTTACCTCGTTTCGATTAAGTTCTAAAGTGCTCGTGCTGGACGAGCTCACCGCCGGACTCGACGTCGAGACGCGCCGCGAGCTGTGGGACCTGCTATTGGTGAGGCTGCTCTGTGTAATATTTCATCCATGACGGTTTATAGTGTTGGAGCGAGAGGCTTCTCCTTGTAACATTAGGTCGATGACGGGTTTTAGTGTTGGAACGAAAATATAGAAAAAAGGCTTAACCTCGTTTCGCTTACGTTCCAAAGTGCTCGTGCTGGACGAGCCCACCGCCGGCCTCGACGTCGAGACGCGCCGCGAGCTCTGAGGCTTGCTCTTGGTGAGGCTTACCACACTGATTGTAACATTAGGTCGATTACGGATTTTAGTATTGGAGCGAGAGTATTAAAAAAAGTGCGTGTGTACAAAGTACACATGTCAGAAGTAAAACTAATTTTTAAATCTCGTTTATATTTATACTAAATAACCCCGTCTAAGCTCATTGAGAGAGGGAGATGGCGCGAAGGTCACACCCACGAGTTAGACAGAGTTAGAAATGTCACTGACTCGCGGTGGGCGAGATCTAACTAATGCTAACTCTTCCCCGTCTCTGAGTGCCTGGTACTTGTACTGGTACTCGTTTATATTTAATCTTAGAGGGGAAAAAGGAAGATAGAAAAATTATTGAAAAGTATTGTAAGTAAACTGTATATTAAATAAGAAGTACATAAAACGAGAACGTCTAATGTGTTCTATCTCATTCTTTCGCCGGCTGAATTCTATCTCTATGATATCACACCGATTATAATAGTATCACAACGATTCTAAAGAAGTTTGACTTCAAAAAACTAATAACTAATAAGCTGCGTGTGTGTACAGTCGCTGCGTGAGGGGCGCACGGTGCTACTGAGCACGCACTTCATGGAGGAGGCGGAGGCGTTAGGAGAGCGCGTGGCGGCGTTGCGCGGCGGCCGGCTGCGTTGCCGCGCCTCAACCATGCGCCTCAAGCGCGCGCTAGGTCAGTACCTGGCTTTTGAACTCGAAGCTTTTCCGATTACAATATATAGATATATAAGATAGGCAGCTCGGTCAGTGGCTGGCTTTTGAACTCGAATCTTTGTCTGTCTGTGTGTCTTCAAGGCAAGAGTGAATAGGTGGCTACTGCGTTACCACTTACCATCAGGTGGAACGCAGTCAATATATATCAGGGGTCGGCAACCTTTTGCTATAGCAGGACCACGTATGTTGCCAGAGTATCAGTGCGGGCCGCATTTTTATATATTTTTATTTTTATATTTATATGTTCGGTACTTATTTTTGTATTTATATGTTCGGGCATGTATTTTTAATACTATACTAACATAAAAGTAACTAGTGAGATTTATGCGGCTGCATTTGACTTGCAAGTTTTTTAACGTCTGCTTTCATTTTAGTAGTAGACACGCGCAGTATCGCGTCTAAATCGCGTTAATCCGTTTACCGCGAACAATTCTTATTTTTGAACACAAATATGTACTACCAAACATAGTTATTATCTGCTGAGTAAACTTTTTCAATTCTTTGAAGTTTTCAGAACTCAAACCTCCGTAGAACTGTATCAAGTCAGTGCTTTCCTTAAATGCCGTTTTAAGTGTGCTTTTACTTTGCAAATCTACTATGTTCATTTGCAAATTGCTTGGTACCTCACTAATATCAATTGCAAAAGGGTTTTGGAATATTTCCATGTTCCAAGGGAGCTCTTTTTAAAGTCGGTGAATCGATTTACAAACTTAGTTTGTAGTTGTGTTAACACGTTTCTCATTGTAATATTTTGCCACACAAAATTATCTCCAGCTTCTTCCACGGCTTTCTTGTAATTAGGAAAATGGTCAAGCTTTTTTTCATCAATATGCTTGATAAACAGTTTCAGTTTCATCTCAAATGACTTAACATCTGAATACATATCGCAAATCAATTTATTTTTTCCCTGCAAGCGTTTGTTGAGCTGATCAGTTCCTTAGTCTGTCAAAAAACCAAGATCGATAATCCACTGTTTGTTAGTAAGCTCTTTCACTGGCTCTCTAATCAAAGACTGCCGCCGCCTATTGTCTCAAAGGAGCCGCCCGCCGCCGACGGCCAGGCGCGGCGGATAAACGCAAAAAAAAAATTGCCAAGAATTGAATAAGTACAGCAAATATTTATTTTCGGTAGAAACAATACATAACATAACAGTTCTTAAAAAATGAAATAGGTAAATTTTTATCACCCCGCGTGGGAGCGAGCTTTCAAGAATACTCTCATGGCCCAGCAGCATGGCCTTGATTGATGATTCTAGTAATATGGCCTATTGCTTTGGTATTTTTTTCTTACGGACCTCAGCCTTGCGGGCCGCATCGAGATAGAGCACGGGCCGCATGCGGCCCGCGGGCCGCCGGTTGCCGACCCCTGATATATATAATTGAAGATGTGAATAAATGAAAATGATATGTCACAAAGCTGTCATCATCATCAGCCTCTTGTTGTAAATGCCACTGCTTGGCACGGGCCTCTCTCAGTAGGAGGGGATAAGGCGTTAGTCCACCGCGCTGGCGCAGTGCGTGTTGGCAGACTTCACATGTCTTTCAAGAAACTTGCTGAGTTTTTTTAAGATACGCAGGTTTCCTCACTATGTTTTCCTTCACCATAAGACAAGTGGTAATCATGATAAAAAATTATTCGCACCTGAAAATATCAGAAGTGCGAGACCCGGATTTGAACCCGCATCACTCGGTTATTCAAGTGAGGGCATTACCGCTGGGCTTCCACTGCCAAAAAACTGTAATTACGAGAAAATTAACTGTAATACTGAATTGAAATATAATAGGCATCAATATGGCTGTTTTAAGATTTGAAACTGTTTATATATCTATAACACCAACATCTATGCATATAATAGCGAAATGTGACATTATCACCTTCATTCATTCACATCTTCAAAATTATATAACTTTGGATTAACAATAATATATTTTTAATATAGGCACCGGCTATCGTCTATCGTTCACCACAGTGGGTATACCCAACGAGCCCGCCATCACAGCTGCCATATTATCCCAAATTCCAGAAGCTTCTCTCAAGGAAACGTCTCTTAATTCTATATCGTACAACCTACCATCGAAATGCAGCGACAAGTTCCCCAGACTCTTTAACCAACTCGAGTCGCACAGATCAGAGCTTGGCATTAATACTATTGGTGTCGGAATTTCTACGTTGGAAGAAGTATTTTTAAAGTAAGCTTGACTACAATTTGTAAAGTTATAACTTTAGTATTAGTTAGTTATAAGTTAGTTATAAGTAGAGGTTATAAACTGTTTTTTTTTATATTTTTTATTATATTTTTATTCTTTACTAGTGATTTACCCTCACTCTGCTTGTGTTCGTGCCCTAGCTACGTTTTATATACATGATTTTTACTCATCTATAATATACTAGTGGAACCTGAGCAAAGTGAAGGTTAGTCGCTTGTTTAAGATAAACATTTCCATTATACATTACTTATATATGTGTAACTCTAGCGGTTTCGGCAGCGCACGCCAGAATAGCTCGCTGATAGTGGCTTTTTTTACTACTTACTTGACATATATCGTCATATTTTGGACAATTCACACAATATCTTTATAAATTGTAGCCTATGTGTTATTCAAAGGCGATAAGTTTACTTATCAATCCACCCTCATTGGGAAAGCAAATAATTTAAATCGTTTAATATGTTTTTTTAATGTTGTTCTTTTTTTAAATATAACACTATTTTTTGTGTAAAGGCTATGCAGTGACGTCACCACCACCTTCTCCGATGACACGGTCGACGGAGAGGATCTCGGTAATTATCATTTCCTGTTGTGTGTGTTGTTTCTATAATTACTTTCTTAGACATTGATATTTTAAATAAAAGTCTCTTCTTGTGTCTTTAAAATTGTAGCCTGTGTGTTACGCTGATGTATATGTTTATTACTGTAAAGTGACATTAAAATTTGTTCAATACTTTTTGTATGATAGAATAACAAATACACATGCTCTAAAACTATGAATAATAAAATAAACATGTTTACATTTTAGTTTAATTCAAAATTATTCATGACTGTGAATTTTTACAGAGCCCACATACAAAACGTTGACCGGTCTCCATCTCTACAAATACCAACTGATTGAGCTTCTAAAGAGACAGTTAAAATATATCTGGTCAAAGAAATTAACGTTTTTGATTATGGTATGTTATTCTTCAATATTATTATTATGTATTTAATATTTATATTATATTTTTTTAAGCACGTGTTATGTTTGTATATTATGGTAACTAATAATTCCACTGTCATACAAAGTAAATGACATAAATTTGATATTTAGATTATTAGAAAAAATAAAAAGATCTATACATGTAATAAAATTCTAACTTAGTCGAATCTGTACTTTGAATATTTTTTTTTAAATCTTGAAATTGAAATATTCATTATTAACGATAAAGAGACTATACGAGTATAGTCTAGACTAGTATAACGATAAAGATCTATAGTTTTTAAAATTTTTGTTTGTCTGTTTGTGACCGTATCACAAAAAAAAACTTGATGAAATTTGGTATAATCATTGCATATCGTTATACGGGCCAACATATAATTTGATACGTTTTACTGCATGGAAATCTAATTCCTGAGAAATCTATTAATTATTTGTATTCTCAAGTAGTATAATATATCAAACATACGAATTTCATATCTGGTTGTTAGAACGCGGGCGGAGCTGAGTGAAATGCTAGTATTATATAAAAACGCAATATTGTAATGGTATTTTGGACGATTATTACCCCTTTGAATTGAAGGGAACTGAGAAACCCACCCAGCAGTTTGATATTATAAAGTGGTTAAAAACACAACAGTGGTGCTTAATTTATTACAATATTTTTTATTCAGCTCTTCTACAAGTTTTATTTAAATGATTTAATATATATTTCAGTTAATTCAAACCAATTTTCATTGCAGCAAGTTATATCGCCTATTATACTGCTCTGCTTCATCTCCATGATAATGAACAACAGCTTTTTCAATAGCAATCCCGATACCGATAAAACTATAACTTTGGATCTAAGTATATACAACCAAATAGAGCATAAGAAAGCTCTCTACCATTTTGACTCGGATAAATATAAAATCGAAGCCATCAAGCAAAGAAATCCGCGTGTTATGTTTGAAAGAACGGATAATGTTAGTGGAGGTGAGAGCTAAATCCATATTATGAACTGGTACTATGTCTAAATGGTAATATGTCTAAATGATTGATCCCTATTTTTTTTAATAAAAGTAAATCTAAGTTTTATAATATGAGCTATCTACCAGTATAAATTCCGTCAAAATCATTCCGCCTGATTAGGAGATAAATCAGAACAAACGAACAGACAGATAGATCAAAATTAACAAAAAAAATTTTTATATTATAAATACCAAATACAAAAATCTAGTTTGAGATCCTGGTAAGATTTATTTACGTGTAACATTCTAAAACAATGATTGTGAAAATATTACATATGTATAGTCTTAATGCTTTAATTATGTCTACTAAAATTTAATAGAAAATTGTTTAGAAACCATTATTATATTTTTAGCGGTCCTTCGAGCTGGACATGCAGACATAATGGAGTATAACAAATACTTAGTTGGTATTGAGCTCAATGATACGCACGCTACGGTAAGTATGGACTTGTACAGCAAAAGATTTCAATTTCTTTTTAATTATATCAATACAAATTTTCAGCTTTCCCTTAGTTTGTACTATATGGCTTTGCCAATTTATTTTACTCAACGGGAGTACCCTAAAGGTTCAGATTCCTTTTCCCTTGTCCCTTGTATGTTATTGAGGACATGAATAATTTAATATTTCAACTTAATGCCTCCACGTGCTCGAAAGAAAAAAGGTAGTGACAGACAGACAAACGTAAAACAGAGTGAACCTATAAGGGTTTTCGTTTATATGTATAGGGAACCCTAAAATTAACATTTGAATATTTTATTTTAGGTATTATTCACGACAATAGTCCGGCACGCGGCTCCCATCGCTCTGAACATGCTAACTAACATACTGGCCACGCCGCTGTCCGATACCTTCACTGTCACCACTTACAATAACCCTATAGAAACAGTCCGAAAATATAGCCAGAAAGAGCCGGATTTGGGGAAAAATTCAGTATTAGCAACATTGTGGGCATTCTTGGTTGTCTTTAGTAAGTTTTGTATTGTATTAATTTTATATAGCCATAAGTCCATTTACCACTTTAGTGGATTATTGTTTCATTCCCTCCCAATGTGCGTTCGCTTTGACGTGGAGTGCATAAGTGTCTGAACTCTGGCAATCCAGCCGGACGCGAAGCCAAAAAACGCACAGTAAAAAGATAGTTAAGAAACGGGACTAACCAGGAGGGGCCACTTCGGTGGAGCAACCCGCCGCTGTGTTGCGAAATCTTATTTAGAGTATAATATATTTTTTTTATTAAACCATTAGGCTCCGTGAAATATAATAAATCCTATAAATATAAACAATGTACCCCACCCCGGCTGTCAATAAATTACGCATGCGCGGCACTTGAGTTTGAGTGTTTACGTTTCTGAGAACTTTTTGTTTATGTTCGAGTTACAATTCTTGAAAGCCACTTAGATACCCGATAAAAAGAAACATAAATCAAAACAAGTGGATGTTTATTTAATTTACATAAGCACTTTGTTGCGATCAAAGTCGATACTACCTGCATGTTTCAAAAAAAAATGATAAAAATATGTCAGAATGATTTACATTCAATGACATTTTATTTATTTATCTACATACAGTTATTATTCACAATTGAAACAGATAACTACAAAAAAATGTAGAAACCAGGCGCGGGTAATTCACGCGACGTCATGACATGGACTGTATATGGTCGTTGCGCCTGCAAAAACCGACAAACATTTTTTTTACGAAAATGAGTTTATTGCATATTTTGATAGTATTCAGTGAGATACGCATACCCATAAGCCCCTTTTTGTGATATGAGACCTAGATCCCAAAATAGCAAAAAGCCCTATGTATCTTTCTTATAACAAATGGATGTAAAAAAACGCTATGTGACCATTAACACATAGAGTATTTTTTTTATTCTGACAGTTGTATTTTTTGCGCCATTAGCAACATACATAGCTGGTTTTTCATTAGAGACCATACACCGTGTATGACGACACAAGTTCATAATTCAATATTGATAAAATAATTATTTCACATTTTTACATACATTTTAGTTAAATTATATAAAGTACGTAAAGTACGAAGTACATAATTATAGAGTTTCACCGCAAAAAATTGTGAGTTCGCTAAGAAATGTTGATATTCCAATCTATAAAAGTAAAAAGTATAAATAAATATAATATTTTTGTGATAAATGCTATGAAGTTATTTCACATTACATATATTAAGTCAAGTATATCTATACGTATAAACAAAATTGGAGTGTCCGTTTCTAATTTCAAGTGAACAGCTTTTCACTAAATGCATATGAAAGTATATACGATACTAGCAACAAAAATGTAATTTTAAAATTTTTGTCTATCTGTCTATCTGTTTATTCCGGCTAATCTCTGAAACGGCTGGATCGATAACGACGGATTTTTCACTCGTAGATAGCTAATGTTATAACACGTAACTTAGGCTACTTTTTAACCGGCTTTAAAAAATGAGGAGGTAGATATTTAATTTATTTTAACTAGCAGATCCCATGGCTTCGCTGACGCTAAACCTAGGGACGAACCCGAGCTAAGCGAGGGTGAGTCGCTATAAAACTAAACTATATAAGTCAGGTATATAAAGATAAAAATGCGAGAGAAGATAATTTCATTATATATATAATGAAATTATCTTCTGTCGCATTTTTATCTATTTTAGAAGAAATATAGTTTTTATCGAATTTATTTTCTTTATTTATTTGGAGCAGTGTATTATTCTCTAACTTGTAATACATCCAGATAAAAATTTATATTTTTTCCTACTTTTTAACCGACTTCAAAAAGGAGGAGGTTATCAATTCGATCGGTATTTTTTATGTATGTACACCGATTATATTGTACAACAACATTGGGAAAATAATTCGAAGTTGTGATGAGTCGTTATTCAATCACATCACAAGGACATAGGCGGTTTGTCTTGATTTTATTTTCTTACTGGGCTTTATGTTTATAAGGTACTAATGAGCATATGTATTACAAATATTGCTTTGCTTGTACAGATTTAATCTGTTAAAATGAACCCCTTTAGTAAGGCACCGCAACTTGTTATGTATGGCTAATAAAGGAAATGTAATAAGCGATGCGGCACCTAATCTAGACATATATGTTACTAGTTCTTTTTCGCTTTGTCAACCTACTTCTACTACATTACATTGTCCTAAAATACTTCTTTAACTGAAAAAGAACAAGCAATTTGATATAGTAATGAACGTTAAACACAGCACTTTCTGTGTGGTTACGGCAACTAGAATATGGTCACCCAATATTTTCCCGTGGGTGTCGTAAACTAGACAAAGTTGTAGACTAAGGAACAAACTATCGAATACCGTGGTAGTCGCGGTGGTAGGCCTCAATATCGGCCGACGGCACGATTACTGCCCGTCAGCAGAAGTCGTGTCACCAAGCGCCGAACAGCGGCATGTAGGGGCTGATGAAGCCGTATGGAGAATGGGCCTGAATAGTTGTGTTGCACAGTAGCCGTGTTGGTGGTGGATTGTTGTTTGTTGTATCGAGAGCTTATTTGCGGAGAGTAGTGGGATCTGAAGCATGGCTTGGGGAGGGGGCCCGATGGCGATCCTAGGAAGGTTCGGGCGTCCCTGCAGTCTCCAGGCTAAGCCCTCTATGACATGGTAACACCAATATCACCGCCAGGCTCCTGAAGCACCTGTTTCGACTGCCATTCTCCATCCTATTCAGTATTCACTCTTCCGTTATAAAATTTCATGACAAGACACAAAAAGGGTAATGTTTTGAAACGGCCGGCACTCCCCCTCACTTAACGAGCATCTCACAAATATCCGAAGATTGAAAAAACCTCTCATCAGTCCACTTCCACCTCGAGACTGCGCAGCCACATCATGCTGGGAGAGAAGCGTGGAAGTTTGCGGTGTCATTTGGACTCTCCCAGTTGGTTGAGAAAGCGACGAGGGTACTATTGTCTGGTAAAACCTGTATCGTCTTTCTCTCCACCTGATAACGACTTTATAGGGATGAGTATTTTTTGCGATGTGAATTTTTGTTTGATGTGGCGCATCAAGCGATGGAATATTTTATCCAATTATCTGATATACCCGTTAGTGGCAACGCTCGCCCATGCTTTAATACCGAATGCACCTTTGCTGAAAAGCATAAAGCATTCGGCTTACCTTGCCTGGTTTAATGCTTGAAACCCCAAAGCAGGATATAAGACCTAAGAAGGAGCCTTTAACGTCGCCGCCAAGTCCTACAAAAAGACATTAAAGAAGGTTCGTCTTGACCAAATTACACATATTGGCACAAAGCTTTCTGTCCAACCATCTGGTAGCAGAGCTTTTTGATCCCATGCCAAAGTCATCGAGACGAACTTCTGTCGGCTGCGGCTCTCACTGTCACCGCTGGTAAAACCTGACGGACTAGTTTGTGCATCCAGTGTCCAAGAAAGGTAGCCTTGCTAACCCTGCCAATTATCGTCCAGTCTCAGTCACCTCCACCTCTACAAGATAGATAAAAATAAAGTATTGCGTGGCAACTGAGCTTTGTGACGGCTTGCGTAGTTAATCTAACGGGTAAAAATGTTACAGCGATGTTAACTCTTAGCTTTTCTACCAGTAGTAGTACAATAACACTCAATTCAATGAACACCAATTTGCTAATGTTCATTTTTTTTAAATGGTTATAAAATTAAATTTTTTTACAGATTACATATTTAAATATTAAGTTAAATTACTTTTTAAGGCAGAAATCTAAAGGCGTGACAGTAAGCTATATTATTATTATTGTAAAGTTTCACCAAAACCTATTCAATAGTGTATGCGTGAAAGAGTAACAAACATACATTCTTACATCCATATATTCTTACAAATTCCGCGTTTATAATATAAGTAGGATAGCAGGATCTATTTGCAGTTACTATATATCTATTACGTAAATATAAAATTGAAGAGACTTTTTGTTGAATTTGAAAGTACAGATCCAATTTCTTAATTTTTTTACAATATATTCATTAGTGACTTTGTACATCGTAATTTTTAGTATAGATTTCTCAGAAATGGTATATTTTCCAGCAGTGAAAAGTATTTTATATGTTGCTCCGTATAACCAGATATCATCATACCAAATTTTATCAAAATCTATCCTGTAATTTTGTCGTAATGAGGTCACATTTGAATTCCGCTATGTATTAGATAAATACATAGCTGTTTTTGCAGCCAAAATAAAGCCGCTATGTGATATTTTATACTTAAAAAAATGATTTTGCGAAAACAGAAAATACAATGTAGGCTTTAAGGTGTTAATATGTTGTAAGACTATGGAAAGGAATTTTGTACATAATCACTTTTTTTATACATACGTTAGTAGACCTTAAATTTTTTTACATTATATTCATTAGTGACTTTCGTTACGTTATGTAACTACGTTGTATTTGTTAGTATAGATTTCTCAGAAATGGGATATTTTCCAGTAGTGAAAAGTATTTTATATGGTGCCCCGGATAACTAGCTATCATCATACCAAATTTTATCAAAATTTATCTTGTAATTTTGTCGTAATGAGTTCACACTTGAATTCCGCTATGTATTAGAAAAATACATAGCTGTTTTTGCAGCCAAAATAAAGCCGCTATGTGATATTTTTTACTTAAAAAAATTATTGTGCGAAAACAGGAAATACAATGTAGGCTTTAAGGACGGGATATGTTGTAAGACTATGGAAAGGAATTTTGTACATAATCACTTTTTTTATACATACGTTAGTAGACCTTAATTTTTTTTACATTATATTCATTAGTGACTTTCGTTACGTTATGTAACTACGTTGTATTTGTTAGTATAGATTTCTCAGAAATGGGATATTTTCCAGTAGTGAAAAGTATTTTATATGGTGCCCCGGATAACCAGCTATCATCATACCAAATTTTATCAAAATCTATCTAGTAATTTTGTCGTAATGAGTTCACACTTGAATTCCGCTATGTATTAGAAAAATACATAGCTGTTTTTGCAGCCAAAATAAAGCCGCTATGTGATATTTTTTACTTAAAAAAATTATTGTGCGAAAACAGGAAATACAATGTAGGCTTTAAGGACGGGATATGTTGTAAGACTATCGAAAGGAATTTTGTACATACTCACTTTTTTTATACATACGTTAGCAGACATTAAAATGAGTTTTTTGTTTCTACTGAAAAGTTGAACATTTTCGTTTGTCGGTTTTTGCAGGCGCAACGACGATATGTAGTTTTGTCCATGGTTATTTTATTATTTTCTCTGCGGAGTCTATAATAATGAAGCGTTGTGATCGATCAATGGTGTATGGTATAGAGATTGGTAAAAGTTTCAATTAAAAATACACTTTAAAAAAAAGTGCGTGTGTACAAAGTACACATGTCAGAAGTAAAACTTCTTTGGCAAACTAATTTTTAAATCTCGTTTATATTTATACTAAATAAGCTCGTTGATTGAGGGAGATGGCGCGAAGGTCACACCCACGAGTTAGACAGAGTTAAAAATGTCACTGACTCGCGGTGTCGATCTAACTAAGGCTAACTCTTCCCCGTCTCTGAGCGCCTGGTACTATGGCCTCATTTTTTCGTTTCATCGAGTTTGAAATCACATCGATTCTAAAGAAGTTTCACTTCAACAAAGAAGGTAATGTTAATCAACCCCCACAGTAATCATGTCGACGGTGGTGAACAACGTGTCGCTGCCGTGCAAGGAGCGCGTGTCGGGCGTGCGCCACCTGCACGTGATGGCGGGCTGCGCGCCGGCGCTGCACTGGGCCGCCACGCTGCTGTCGCACGCCGCGCTGCACGCGCTCGCGCTGGTGCTGCCCGCGCTGCTCGCCGCCGCCGCGCTAGAGCGGGACGGCACCATCAACCAGCCGGACTTCTTGGGTGAGGCAGAGTGCAGACTCTTTCTACGGCGACTTCCACCGACCGATAGAGCAGGACGGCGCTATTGATCGGCAGGCTGATTACGTATCGAGCAATCCACCCGCGATAGCGAAAATTGTACAATAATTGCTGTCCAATCGCAAAGTCGTATTAAACTTAATAGAATTTAACTTAATTTAATCGTATTTTACTTGAAACTACGTCAAGCCACTAGACGTTCTAAAAAATGCTTAATATTAAAGAATTTTTAAATCAAAATGAGCCTTTTTAAATAAAAGTTTAGCTTTCTTATATTTAACAGAACATTAATATAATATTCAAACAATTACTAAATCAATTAATGCAAAAACTAATAAATTTATTAAAAACTACGAATGAATTTACTAAGTTTTATACGATTTTACGATTGGACAGCAATTATTAAATGCGTTAAAAATTAATTAAAAAATTAAATGAGAATATGCTAGAGCAGAACGACACCATTGATCAGGACGAGTTTTCAAATCAGATAAATTAGATGGCGTTATAGTAGTAGTAAACAGCAATAATTATTATTACGAAACAAAAAAGAATATTGACAAAAACGCAATAATAAATTTATAAACACTGTACAAACTTTCAAGGTCTTGTCAACGCCATCTTTTGATATGCTTAGATATGAAATACAGACAATTTAACTTCGTTCAACGTATATTTAATCGTGTCATTACATCTAAACTTTTTCAAACTCACCACAGATTGTAATAGACTAAATATGAACATGTTTCAGGAACACTATTCGTAATCCTCATGCTGGGCATAGTCGCCTTCCTCGCGCTGATGTACCTCGTGAGCTTCAAGTTCGGCGAGCGCGGCGCCGGCGTCGTATTGATAGGCATTATTATGGCTTTTGGTAAGTTCAAATTAACTAAAATTCGTTAATTATCTCCACAATAAAAAAAAGTTCGTGTGTACAAAGTACACATGTCAGAAGTTAAACTTGAATTAAAAATAAGGCTAACTCTTCCCCGTCTCTAAGCGCCTGGCACTACGGACTTATTTTTTCGTTTCATCGAGTTTGAAATCACTATGATTCTAAAGAAGTTTCACTTCAAAATGGTTATATTTTAACAAACTCATTTGCTTTATAGTTTCTGCATGCGGACAACCAGCTATCATTATACCAAAAATTTCATCAAAATCTATCTACTGATTTTCTAGTGATGTGGTCACAGGCAGATAAAACTAAAAACTAGAGATTCGGTATCTTTATCTATAATATAGGCTATTTCAAGATTCAAGATTTTCCAAAATATAATAAATATATAACAGATCTGACTAAATTTGGAACTTTGATGTTCCAGGGGTGATAACACCAGGGTTGTCCCAGATACCAAGGGATAGTCGCAACGTGTTCTTAAGCTTCATATTGGACGTCGCGAGCTATGTGATGCCGCCCCATACGTTCACCATCGCCACGCTACAAGCCACTGAAGTCGCTAGAAACAACAAATTGTGTAAGTATACTGTTGTATTCATTACAACGTAATTCCCTTCAATACAAGGGGGGTCCACCTCGCTGGATAAGTGCGTGTTGGCGGACTTCACATGTCTTTCGCAAAATTTTGCTAGGTTCTATCAGACATGCAGGTTTCCTCACGATGTTTTTTTTTTTCATCGTAAGACAAATGGTAATCATCATGTTAAAAATGATTCGCACAAGAAAACCACTGGGCTACCACTGCCCTAAAATAATAGAGCCTACTCGTACATGTTACATTATTTGTTTGAAGGATTTTATCCTTACCATAGACTTAATAAAACTGTTTCAGTAAATAGTAACCTTTCTTTACAGTCTCTGTTGCTTCCTCGATGGGCCCCGGTAAGTTTTTTTTTAATATTATTATCATTTGTATTAAAACTTATCTTTACGGATTTTATCGCGGATTTATTATGATATTCGGTTCAAAGTTCAGAAGAGGTAAAAAATTTACACAAAGTTTTACTATGATGATATTTGGTTTTGCTTTGGTATCTATTTTTTTCTTTGTTAAAAATAGTGTTTTAATTTGGGATGTACCCAGTTAAACTTTAGTAATTGTTAATTTCTCATATAAGTGAATTGTAATATTCTTATTGAGAAATAAATGATCTTAAACCTGGAAAAATAGTGTTTTTGAGGAATTAATGCTGAGTAGCTATAAATAAATTAAAAAAATAATCCTGTTTGGGCAACAAGGAAACAAATTATTCTTCCAATAATTTTATTGCTACGTATACATTAGTAAATACAATAGCCTTTTTAACGTGCGCGTGCGCCGGCTCAGTAAGGTCTCAGTAGAAGTGACGGCGGACCCGGGTTCCTTTCTGTCCCCCGCGCCTCGCGACCTAAGCGTTAGATGCGTAATCAATCCTTATAAAAATAAATTATTTCATCTCCAAAATTACCTAATAGATATAAAATGCACTTCACAGCACCCTTCATGGCGATGGAGCACAAGTCCTACTTTTCTTTCGGCGACCAATGTCCCGGCGCAGCTATACTAGTGTTGTTCTTCCAATACATATTTTACATGGTAAGTTTATTTTTAAAAAGTTATAAAAATCACAACATTTAAAAAACTTTTAAACTATAATCTACATATATAACATTATATATGTTTTGGAAATTCCTATTGTAATAGTTGTTATCACTACATAGTATAAAGCAAAGTCGCTTTCTCTGTCCCTATAGCCCTATGTATGCTTAAATCTTTAAAAGTACGCAACGGATTTTGATGCGGTTTTTTTTAATAGATAGAGTGATTCAAGAGGAAGGTTTATATGCATAACTAGCGGATCCCGTGGCTTTGCCTGTGCTTAATCTAGGGAAGAGCCCGAGCGAAGCGAGGGCGAGTCGCTAGTTATTGATAAAGAGACCGAATGTATAGTTTTAAGATTTTTTCTAGCTGTCTGTCTGTTTCTCTGAAAATTGATATGAAAATCAATGAAATTTGGTATTATGAGAACTGGTCATCCGAGTCATCATGTAGGATAATTTTAACTGTGGAAACAAATCATATTTCTGAAAAAAGGTATAGTAACCGTTTAAACGTACTTAGGGAACGAATCCGAATGAGTTTACTAGTATTAAATGAATAGTTTAAACCTGCATGCCTGAAAGAACTTAGCAGGTTTCGATAGATATGTACAGTCCGCCAATCCGCACTTGGCCAGTTTGGTGGACTATAAGCGTGACTCTCGTTTTTAAGGGAGGTCCGTGCCCACCTGTGGGATGGTAAACAAGGCTGATTAGTATAGGAATAGCTAATATCGACTGTGAACTGGCAACCGGTCCTATCTCAATTTTGACGACTACAAGATGTAAAAAAACCTGTTTGAATCATTTATATAGCATCTAGTAAATTAATTAAAAATACGTGGTTTTTAAATATTTTTATTGCACATGTTATTAAAAAGTAGCATTATATGCTTCCTTCTAATATAAATCGAGATAGGACAATATAAATCAACTTGGAACAAAAAAATATATATTAAAAAATCTTATATATATAAAAATCTTGTGTCACTATGTATGTTGCCAATAAACTTCAAAACTACTGAACCGATTTCAATCAAATTTCAAATTTTACCGGAAGGGTTTTATTTCCTCAGTTGCGATTAGAGAAATAAAATATGGCGGTACGAAGTTCGCCGGGTCAGCTAGTTATAGATAAAAATATATATTATGTAGTAGAATGAGTATGGTGTTGTGTAGAGCCTGGTGATCCTGTCAGAGTGCGGCATGTTCAACGGCGTGCGCGAGCTGGCATGCTCGCTGAGAGCCCGCCCCGCGCCCGCGCGTGCCGCCGGAGACGACATGGCGCGGGCGGAACGCGCATACGTCGACAAGGCCATCGCGCTGCGTGAGTCACGACATACTGCTTGTTTTTTATTTTAAACAAACAATAAACCAAATCAAATCAAATCGAAATATTTTATTCAACATAAAAATTGTTACAATTTCTTACTGAAAGTCATGAATCTATCACCAGTTCGGAAAAAAGAAACCTCTGACCTGAGAAGAACTGGCGAAAGAAACTCAGCGGGACTATTTTTTTTTCTTTTCTCTCTTTTTCAAATTGAATTGCGAATTGTGAACAGACAATAAATTATAATATTACTGGCGAATCGCCTTCGCTTCGCTGGAGCTCGTCCTTAGATTTAGCGCGAGCGAAGCCATGGGGTCCATTGGTAAATATATAAAAAAAAAACTTGAAAGGTTTTATTATGAGAACCACTCCATTGATTGGTGAAAACAGCATGAAAATCAGTGCAGTAGTTTTTGAGTTTATCGCGAACTGACAGACCGAGAGACGCAGCGGAGGACTTTGTTTTATAATATGTGGTAATAAAAATTATACCAGTAGTTTTGATTGCAATGATTCCACAGATAATTAATATCTAATATAATAATTGATTTCCCATTGTCCTTCCAATAGTATATTATAGTAATCCAATACGATGAACAAGTGTGAGCAGACCAAACTTTGAAAGGTTCTCTAAAATATGCAGATTTCTTCGCGGTGTTTTCTTATACTGTAAAACGAATGTTGATCATGTTGAAAATGGTTCCAACGTAAAAATATGAAAATGTCAAAACTAGACTTTAAATTCACTTAGTTTCTCGAAGAAAGCGCTTCACTATTAGACTTCTACTATCTATGTAATTTTACAATATTATTAAAGTGTCATTATTTTATTTTTATTTAAATTAGTTCATAAACTGAAAGTTTCGTATCCTAATATATATTTTTTATTATTTCTTATGATTTTATTAATATATTTTATATCAATGAAAATAATTATTTAGATTATATGTATGTTTGATGCGATAATATTGAGTTAAGATCGCTTTAGTGTAAAAAGCGTAATTTCCAGCGCCCAACCAGATCCGGGACGCCATGTTGGTGAACGACGTGCACAAGACGTACTGGCGCGTGTTCGGCAAGTCCTGCCGCGCCGTGCAGGGCGTCAGCTTCTCCGTTAAGAAAGGTTAGTCATTACTTTTGAAATATGCGTGATGTACTACCAATTAATAATTAATTATATAACTTATCTACTATGAAACTACTACTAAATGAAACTATCTACTACTACTATCTACCATGATTATTGTAAAGCATTCGAAACGTCGGGAACCAAAAATCAAAATAAATCCACGATAAAATCCGAAAAGATAGTTTCATTTACTAACAATCAATTTTATTTATATATTCTTTCCATTAGTTCAAAAAAAATTGTTTTGCTGTTAATTGATAATTCGATTTACCAATTTCTGAGATCATCACATATTACAAATTTACTATACACAATATTTTATTTATATAAAGCATGAAGTGCGTAATATACTTTTCACAGTTTATCTTCAAATTGTAACTTATTTATTTATAGTATGTTTTTAAAGTGTTATGTTGCTATGTTTAGTACAGTGTTGGTTTGGAAAATTGATATCTTTACAACCCCTGTAATTTGCATGATTTCCTGTAATAAATGTGTTTGTTTCTTTAAAAAACTTATAACAATAAAATTATAATACCTATCAGGGGAATGTTTCGGTCTCCTCGGAGTTAACGGCGCGGGCAAGTCCACCACGTTCAAGATGCTGACGGCCGCGGAGTGCCCCAGCCAAGGATCCATATTCGCCAACGGCTATTTCATGAACAGGCTTTCTGGACAGGTAGGTTTTTTAATTATATTTTAAATATTTTTTAATCTATTAGTATATTTTTATTGCTACTTTCAGTTTGTTCATATAGTATGAATAAATTACTAAGTTAAATATAGTCATATTATGTGCTAAATAGTATTTGATCGTCAGTTGTCGAAAACGTGGAAGTAGATACTTATAAAGAAATAAATCCTTGCAGATTAAAATTCCAAAAGAATGTTTTAAAACTGTTTAATTTTATTACTTTCCTTTGTTTATTTAAAAGTTATATTGTTTACCTAGATATGACTGTAACTCAAGAGGGTTGCGAGTCATTCCCATAACAGGTATCTTTGATAACTTACTGGGAAGACTCAGCATAAATAATCGTTACTAAAATTTTATGAATAAAGATATTTATCATTATCACTGTATAATGAGAGCGGCATAAACTAAATCGGTGGTAAGCCAACTTTTGTTAGAATTATGAATTTCAAGGCACCAAAAACCCAATAAATTTTTAACTAAAGTCATAGTTATTTGAAATTTGTCAAAGCAACAAATGAAAAAAAAAGTGCGTGTGTACAGAAGTAAAACTTGAATTTACTTTGCCTTTCCCTATTGGGGATAAATTTTAAAAACAACAACTTAAATTTGAATTAAGACTATCTCTTCCCTGTCTCTGAGCGCCTGGTACTATGGACTTATTTTTTCGTTACATCGAGTTTGAAATCACAACGATTCTAAAGAAGTTTCACTTCAAAAATGATTAAATACCAAATGCCTATAAAGTACGTGTATGCCCGCAGTACCTGCGCTCGCTGGGCTACTGCCCGCAGTTCCTAGCACTGGACGGCTTCCTGTCGGGACGCGACAACCTCACGCTGCTGCTCACGATGCGCGGACTCCCGCCGAAAGACGCGCGCGCTGAGGCAGACGTCTGGATAGATATTGTTGGTATGTTCCTGTTATATTTTATTATTATTTCAATGATTTGATTAATTGTTTACATCAGTGTTTTCCATTTGCCGTGTCGCAACCCGGTACCGGACCATCAAAATAAAATACCGGGTCGCAACGTCCCGCCTGGTTTTAAAAAATAATACCTACTACCGATGGACACATCGTAGTGAGATTTTTAGTATTCATTTTTAGTATTAATAAATGTGTATTATAGTTTGTCCATTTTGTTAATGGTTTTTTGACAGCTCGCCGACTGACAAGCTATAGTGAAGTCTAAAGGACGTAATAATCGATTTCTCTTATTTTTTTAAGTATACAATAATATTTATTTTTATATTTATTAATATGAAAATAAATATTATTATCGTCAAAATCAAGTGTGGTGGAGAGAACTAAGAGAATCATAATGTGATTCGGGCCGTGACATTGCATATTTTGATAATTTATGCACACAAGAGTTAATAATTAATATAACTGAAGACTCCTCATCGGACAAATTTAATATAAATGATGATTCTGACGAATCATGTTAATAAAAGGAATTACACTATTTTAGTTGTTTTATTTGTATGCCTTATACTAAGAAGAAAGTAAAATTTTACTATTAACTTAAATATTTTAATTTATTGGTTTAAATCTTAATTTATTTTTGTCTTCCTTATTAAATAACATTAAAATAACATTACACCTTATTTATTTGTATCGATTATTTGTAATCTGTGGCACAATCGTAGTAATCGTTACGTGTGGCACAGCAATAAGGGGGAGTTGCCCGTCCATGAAGTACAATATTAATGAGTATGACATTTTAACTTTAATGGCTAACCATTAAATACGAAACTTCGTGGGCGTGAGCTGTCAAAAAACCATTAACAAAATGGACAAAGTATAGCTTAAGTTTAAAATATTTAGTGGGTCACGAAGGGGCAGTGTGAAAATTACCTGGCCATGGCAAAACAATGTTTGGGAAACACTAGTCTACTTAGTGCTTATACAAGGCATTCGAAGAAATTCGAATTATTATGACTCGAATACACCAAAACTGATTTTGTCGGCCGATTGCGGATCGAACCACCCGGACGAGTAATTCGGACGTGTAGGTGCTCACATTGCAACAGTTACTATAATCATGACAAGTTCGGTCTTGACGGTTAATTCGCCGATTTCGGGCGTCGATGATGGTCGGATGTCGGTGTTTGTGTACGCGGTCTCTTTCCTTTACAAGTGTTTGATTCAATCGTCCGAATTCGGCCGTCGTCGCTCGAGCAAACTTCGGCCGATGACGGATTCGGTGTACGCGAGCCATAAGGCAGCCCATACACAGTCAATTTAGATCGCGATCCGCGCTAAATCAATGATCGCGATCCAGATTGATTATGTACGAAGTTGATTGATGGATTGATACGTGGGATCACAAAATATCTAGAAATTTTGAAATCCTGATCGCGATCAAGATTGAACGTGTAAACGCAGGATCGCGTTTCTTTAGGTGTTATACTTTTACTCATACAAGTATCTTGTTTTATTACATATGGTGTTATCATTAATAGTAACTCATTGAAAGATTTTTGGTCCATCCTGAAGTAGTTTTTGTAGTCATCATCTTCAGCAGTTAGTTGTATTTCTTTAAGAAGATTTAAATGAGTATACATTTCTCTTTTCTGTAACCACTGTTTAACCCAGCGCCTTTTTCGAATCCTTTTCTTCAATGTTAAAGCTAAGACAAGGGATACTATGTTTTTAACTTTATGTAGATCCATGATAACACGTGTTTACGCAGCGATAGGATAACACGGACTGACGAAATCAAGATTGATCGTGTAGTGCTGTAGCGCAATCCATCAATCCGTGATCGCGATCAGAGCTACATGATCGCGATCTAAATTAACTGTGTATGGGCTGCCTAAGTGATTCCGTACGTGTAAACAGAAAATTTAGTAGCAAGTCGCAAGTTAAAATTTAGTTAATTACTTAAATACTAAATTAGAATGTTTTCTATTTTTTCTAATAAGTAGATGGGCGGGGCTTGCATCCAGATCTGTTTGGACAGATAAAATTTAGTAAATCCGCATAAGTTTTCCGCGCCATTTTTTGAATAGAACCTGAAGTTTGTCGAAGAGTACTTAATATAGTTATTTCTTTAATTATTTCATCTTTTATTTCGTCCAAGACCTCATTAATAACAAATTTAAGCACAGAATTTACGGCTTCATTGCGTTGTTGATTGTCCATCTTGAGTGAACTAAAGAGCTTAAGTACTTATCTACTTAAATACGTTTGGACAGATACTTAAATATAAGTCACTTAAAATTAAGTTAAAATTTAGTTAACTACTTATTCACTTAATACGTGTAAATCAGCCTTAACTCGTCCTGTCTTGCAGGTCTGACGCGGTACGCGGCGCGCGCGGTGTCTGCGTACTCGGGCGGGTGCGCGCGGCGGCTGGGCGCGGCGGCGGCGCTGAGCGGCGCGCTGGCGCTGCTGGACGAGCCCACCGCCGGCGTGGACGTGGCCGCGCGCCGCCGCGTGTGGGCCGCGCTCAGGCGACGACGCCGCGCCCTCGTCATCTCCTCGCACAGGTCACTTTTTTTTTTTTTTGAAGTGAAACTTCTTTAGAATCGATGTGATTTCAAACTCGATGAAACGAAAAATAAGTCCATAGTACCAGGCGCTCAGAGACGGGGAAGAGTTAGCCTTAATTAAAACAGAAGTTTTACTTCTGACATCTGTACTTTGTACACACGCACTTTTTTTTATGGTACAAAGCGGGCAATCGGGCAGGAGGCTCACCTGATGGGAAGTGATCACCTCCGTCCATGGACATCTACAAGCCAGGCTTGCAGATGCGTTGCCGGCCTTTAGGAAAGGGAGGGAGAGATGGGGGAGGGAGTAGGGAGGAGGTATGGGGAGTAGACCTCCCGGACTTTCACTTACTGGACGAAACGCGACAGCATAGCTGCCACTTCACGCCGATCTTCTGTGAGAGAGTGGTACTATACGGGGCGTGCCGGCCCATTCGGTTGCTACCCGAAGGTAACAAGCATGGCACTACCACTTTAAACAAGCATGGCAACAGTTCGGAAAGAAGAAACCTCTGACCTGAGAAGAACTGGCGAAAGAAACTCAGCGGGACTTTTTTTTCTCTCTTTACAATAACAGTGTTGCCATATGAGGCTATTTAGCGCCAATGGGGCTATCTCTCTTACCGAGCGGCGATATTATTTTAGCCGCTGGCTACAGGTAGCCGATTCGGATATATTTTTTTTTCAGAAATATTAAATAATTAATAAACAAATCGTTTTATGCAGAAAAAAAAGAACTTTTACAGCAACAATCAGTTTCAATAGTTTTTATGTATATGTTATAGCATGGATATTAAAACGTTAACTTAATTTATTGGTTTCAACTTCAAAATTTCGTGATTTCCTGATTAAAAACATATTACACCATATTTACATTATTTTTAACCTGTGGCACAATCGTAGTAATCGTTATGTGTAGCACATCAATAAGGGGACGGTACCTAACAATGAAATACAATATTATTTGTATGACATTTTAACTTATCGGTTAACCATTAAACACGAAACTTCATGAGCGTGAACTGTCAAAAAAAACTCAACGCGAGCTCTTTTAATATTTTATTTTTGGGTAATTAATTTTTATTAGACTTACCTGTGAAATGTAATAACATTTTTGGTGAGACTTAACGTTGTACTACACTTTTCACACCATTTTACTGAACAATACGGCATTATAACTGTGATTTTAACAATGTTATCGCTGTGACTCTCGGCGGGGGACTGAGGAACGTAAAGGGGCGGGGCCGGCTGTTATGCAGTGTCAATGCAAAACCTTAGCTAAGTCATATCTCCGGTAAAGTCTCGTCTATAGGTTGAATCGTCTGTGATTACACTAGTAAATAAATATAACTGAAAAATGATCGAATGCGTAAAACATACAAATAAAAATAAAATGTAATTAATTTATTCTTACACATGAACAGCATGGACGAGATGGAGGCGCTGTGCGGGCGTATCGCGATCATGTCGCGCGGGCGCGTGCGCGCGCTGGGCGAGGCGGCCGCGCTGCGCGCCGCGCACGCCGCCGGGCACGCCGTGCTGCTGCGCCTCGCCAGCACCGCGCACGCCGACGGTGAGTGTGTAAAATGTTAAGTGAACTTAGTTCAATAAGTTTGCAAGAGATGGCGTTAGTTGTCTTTTCTGAATCGCGCTGGCAAAAGTTTGTAGCCGTTCTATATAAGGCAAAAATCAGTTTGTGTCATTAGAGTTCAAATTCAGTGTAATTCAAGTTAAATATACGAGTGTTATTAACGAGTAGTGTTTCATTTCTAACAGTAAGACTAAGAGCCTAAGCACACGACGTATATTAAGCGGCCAGACGACACGCCAATGACGCGCGTATATACGTGCTTCAAACGAAATTCGAACGCAGCCTTTTAACCTAAGCACACGGGGCGTTCGTGAAACGCGCGTCTACTGCGCGTATACGCGCAGACAGCGGTACAGCGCGCTGTATTTTGATCAGAGACTCGTGAGCGCGCGCCCCTCCTCCGCCCCTTTGTACGCGCGTTTGAAAAATGACACCCATGTCGTTGTTGTCCTTGTTGTAAAAAAAACCGGATGTCCGCCATCATATAGAGATTCACATCATCATTTCACACAAACTAATATTTGACAATTTTTGTTTCTTTTTCTATTTACATCCTATTTCTGAAGTTCAATATTTTTAATATTAATTAATTTATTGAATTTTCTTTTAGAAACGGACAGTACTTTACCGGAATTGAATCGCTTAAAAGCTTCTCTCCAAGAAAAATTCCACTGCACACTCCAAGACGAACATAAGGTAAGCTGATACGTTCATGAGCAAATAATTTAGAACATTATTACCACTTGATCTACTGTGAAGGCAAATATCGTGCATATCTGACTTCTGAGAGAATTTAATTTATTGAAATACATTTTTTGTGGCCAAAAAAATGTTAAAAAAGGGCTAAACACAACATATATATTATTAATATGCGTCTGTTTTCTATAAGGTTTGCATTCTTACAAATTATTCATCGCATAAAACCTCTGTACACAGTAGTATGGACATTTCTGCTTAAGTACAACTTGGCTCCGGCCGAGGTGTGCTTTATATTTATTAACGGGCTCATTATGTATCATTGAGATAAGACTATCTAAAATACTGATAAGTAAGGAATTTATGAAATTATCTATTGACACTAATCTACATATTATGTGAAAAGTTCTAACACAGTCAAATCTTACTTAGACTTTTTAGAATGTTTGACTGTGACCACATCACAAGAGAACTACTGTATAGATTTTGCTGAAATTTAATAAAATGATAGATGGTTATGTCATAGGATTCTTTTTACTATGGAAAATATCAGCTCTGAGAAATATAGTAATTGTTAAAATGTACATAGTGTAGTTAGCGAAGTCAGCTAACTCGAGAGGAGCGAGAGGGAGTCACAAGTATTATATTATTTTATTAGAAAAATAAAAAGAGTAATACCATAATATTAGTAACAATAAAAAGTCCATGTAAAGTCTATTTTTTTTGAAGTGAAAACTTCTTTAGCATCATTGTGATTTGAAAGTCGATGAAACTAAAAAGAGACACACATAAATTTATAAGATTTAACGTGGGAGAAAATGAGATTGGAAGATCATTACTAAAACCTACAAATATCCTCTATACAAAATATTACATTCGTCTAAATTTTCTTGAAGCCGAAATTTTTGAAGATTTCACTTCTACCACGTGTGAATTGCACACATTTTTTTTTAAATATGTTGGGACATTATTACACACAGCGCCATCTAGTTCCGTGGTAAGCTACTAAGGAAGCTTTTGTTACGGATACCAGATAGTTGATATACTACATATATATTATAAATATAAACACCCATGACTGGACTACAAACATCAGAGTTTAACAAATGAATGCCAGCGGGACTCGAACCCGCGAATATTTGAGTATTTTTATTTGATTACATAAATTAATATAATGAAAACATTTTGTTCAGACGCAACTGCGCTACCACATCAACGACACGCTGAGATACAGCGACCTATTCACAGAACTGGAACGCCTGAAGAGCGAGTTCCCCACACTGTTGGAGGACTACTCCGTCACCGAAACCACTCTAGAGGAAGTATTCCTGTCCTTCGCTAAAGAAGATATTAACGAAGGCCCCACACCTGTTTAAAAACAAAACCAAACATGCAAAGAACAACATTGTAACTCGGATTGAGATATTTTAAAAATAAATCATATGTTGTTGTTCCTTGCAATCTTGTCACTATGACGTCATCGCCTATGGTCGTCCACATTTAGGTATAATTATATAATGGAAGTATGTGATATTGAAAGTGTGAAGTTATTTTTGCGATAATTTAAAACTGTAAAAGTATTATTTTAGAATTTGTCATTTATTATGTTACCATATGTCATATTATAAAGGCCTTTTTTAAACAGTAATTAGAAAAGTAATACACGTGTGCTTATTTTACATATGTAATGAGATGCAAAGCTTTCAATATATTATGTCACATTCCTATTATAGGTTGTAATCAAAATTACATTGATACCTACATATTTAATAAGTAATTGTTAAGACAAACATTTCTTATGGGTATTATTAATATTTTAGTAACATTATTTCATGTTTCATTATAATTCACTAGAAGTTGTTTTGTTCATTTTTTTTCCATTGTAACATTATTCCATAAGTTCCAAGAAAGAACTAAAATTGACTTTAATTTATTAATTTTCAACGCTAGCCTTAATGTTATTGACATTTTAATACTGAGTCTCGAATTTATTACCAATTATTATTTTTTTAATATTATATCAAACATTTTAGTATATTTCAGTATTATTTAATTGTAAGCAGCGTCGCCTTTAGATTTTGACATAGAATGCCTAAGAACCTATATAACTGAATGTAAGCATTATAAAAATATTGTTAGTTTAGCAGCTGCTCTTTCTTTCTAAAAGAATGAGCTTTTGCAACATTCCATGACAAATACAACTTAGAATAAATATTATATTAAACTTATAACAAAATGCTTTTAGGTACGGTCAAAAATTTTTCTACTTGTTAGAAAAGATATTTAAAAGCTTTTGTTATAAACAACCGCCAGAATAGTGAAGTAAAGACGGCTTAGCAGCTAATATAGCAGCAAACATAAGCAGCAGCTAATATATCTTTGAACAAAAGGCAGATAAACCATTGCATCAGATATGTAGCAACATTATAACATACTTTCACTATTATAGTAGTAAGAAATGAGTACTATTATTGTATAACAATTTATTTGATTATTAGAATCTCAATTACTTCGATTTCTATTTATAGACAATATGAAATTGTGATGAATCCTCATAGAATTTGTAATAAAAAATTTGGTAATCAATTTAATTTTAAAATATTTATACTTCACAACATTTTTGGATGTGTATAACAAATAACATGTAATGTTAACTTGGCTTATTCATTCATAACTATAAAGATTCCTTTGTCTGATTCAAGATCTCAATATTATTATACTTCATTTTCATTATATATATACCAAAGTATTAAACTTTAAAAATGTATTTTAGTTTAATTTAAACATCATTAATGGAAGTTAATTATCACATTTTCATTTTAATTTAATCACTTTAATTTTAACATTACTTTTTTATTACTTAGTATGATTTAAGTTATGATTTTTTTCACTATGAATTACTTATTACTTTTATAATATACATAGAACTACTTAAAAAAGACTGCAACACAAAGAAAGATAGAAATAATACTTCTTATTCACATTTTATACTAATAATAGGGTAACGGTGTCCATTGCGTCCTTAGCTATATTGCAAAGACTGAAAACTGTAAACTGAAAATAAATAAATGCCTTTAATGATCTATAACAAAAAAAAATGAGTTGATCATCTTATTACTTTGTGTTGTTATTTTTTCAGTAGTTAAAAAGAAGTTTAATGAAACTATGGCTATTAATTTTTTGTTCTTCTGTAACACAATTTTTATTTTATTTGTACTTATTCTTAATTAACAGTCAGCATTATTAGAATAAATGTAAGGTGCTTTAATTGTTTCAATAAAAATATGAATAAACATGTGTTTTAATTTGTTTTCTTATTACAATTTAAATTAAAAAGTCAGTACCATTTTTCAATTATTTTATTTTTTCTCAAGACATTGATATAAAGTTAATAGCAAGTTATGTAATGTGTTTAAATAATTAGATGTAATATTTATTATTTTATTATCTTTCTTCAAATTATCTTTTTCTTTACATGCATTTAGCCATTATGATATAAAATAAAACATAGGCATTGGTTGATTCAACTTTGGTCTTTATTTACATATTATACATAATTGCATGCTAAGGCTACTTTTCACCTATGATAATAACAAAGCTTGAGTTCTATACTAATAGACTTTTACTTACATTTAAATGCAATACATTTTTATATTAGTTAAACCATGATTTAAAGCAGACATATGCTAATGAGGTAACATTTTTTTTAAAGAAATGGATCCATTTATTTATGATTAATCATATCTTATTTCATTTCTAATAAAAAATAGTTAATGTTGTATGAAATAAATTATATTTGTAAATGCCTTATGTATATGTGTGTAAAAACTTTACAAGCTAAGTGACGGGTGATTTTTGCAGCTAGTGACCTTTACTTGAGAAAATAATGCTATTAAAATAAACTATGAAGGTCTTCTGAAACATGACAAAGTCGACCTTGAAGTTAGAATTTTTAAAGGTAATTATTTAATCTTTTAAAACATCTACAGACTGTAAAAATGTTTAAATTTTAATAGAAGCTACATTTGTCAACTCTATGCACATAAACATTGGCAAGGACAAGTAATGCCTAATGATATCAATATTCTTACACGACAAGCTTTTATTGACCTATTTGTGTGATTCACAATTTAATTAGCTACCTTTCCTATTTTCTCAAAAACCTTTTTTACTTCCGTAAATACTTCATCGGGGCAATTTTCGGCAGTAACCCGACGCACTAGTCCTTTCGCATCATAATGTTCAATGATAGGCATGGTATCGTTTAGATACGTGTTAAATCTTTTCTTTAAACTCTCGAGGTTATCATCCGATCGACCGCTGCCGGCGGCGCCGCGGTTCAAGCAACGTTGCGTACACAAATCCGGCGAACACTCAAAAAATAATACGAACAGCAACTTAGTTTTATCCGACATGACCCGTTCCCATCCTTCCAAATTGTCTTTATTACGTGGAAATCCATCGATGAGAAAATGTGTCTTACCGGACTTTTGCATAGCTTTATGTAAAAGCGAACATGTTACTTCCACTGGAACTATTTCACCATTTCTAATTTTTTCCTCAATCATTTCGCCATATTCCGAACCAGGCCGCTGCCGTTCTTCTCGAAGTAAATCTCCAGCAGAGAGGTGAACGAAGCCGAACTCTTTAGAAATAAGAGAACACTGTGTGCCCTTGCCCGCGCCGGGCGCTCCGAGTACAAATACGACCTCGGGCAACATTTTATGGAAACTACTAAAGATTCGGCTGAAAAGCCTGCCCCACATGAAACTCTGAGACTTACTGAAATTTATTTATTTCAACAAACATGCGCGCAGCGACGGCCTTAAAATACTTAGATTTTGACGTAATCATTCTAATAAGAATGACAATTGACAGTTCACAGGTTTAGTGTTGCCTTATTTTATTAGTTATTAAAGCAATGCCACGACACATAAACGAATTAAATTGAATTGCCATATTGATGGCAAGTGGGCAAGTGAAGCGAGAGAGTAAATCACAAAAGTTAAACATGACAATTAATTAAAATTGAAATAACTGATTATAAAAAAGAAATTGCAAAAAGTGTCGTGTGTAGTTATAATCATCCTTGGATGTGTAAACTGTAATCTACAGGCGTTTAAAGGCATTAGCGTCACACACCTACATTACATGTGCTCTCGAGTCTCGAGCGCTGTGGGTGGAAGAGGGGAACATGCGTCAGTCTCGACCTTTACTCTTTACGATACCTTTTTACAGTGACTGCCTAAACTTATCCGTCAAGTCAATTATGAACATTCCTAATAGTCGGCACAGATTTATAACTTGTATAAATCCAATTTTTTCCAACTTTCTTTGATACTAAATATGATAAAAATACTGCGAATATATTATGTACATATTTCAAACGGATGAGAATAAACTTACACGTGTATTGGTTTGCTTAAAAAATTCAAACTTGGATTTAATTTAAAATAACTTCTGAACATAATCAAGATACATTAATTTTATTGTAACTATGTTATCATTTTTATAATCTAATCGATTGACGGTTTATATGTGTATATAGGTTAAAGGATTGACAATATAATTAAAAAAAAAAATTCTTTAAAAATATTTATTTCCAATAGAAATAAGACTTCAATATTTATCGACGCGTCCTTGTTACCTGTAAAGAAAAAATAGGTTATAAATAAAAGCAAAATCATCAACAGCGAAATCATTTACTTTATAATAACAATCAGAGAAATGTAAAGATTGACCTCAAAGATATTCAGAACAGGTCTGTGATATGATCATCATATAACATTTAATAAGGATATTTTAACAAGAATTACATTAAAAAAAACTAACCAGTGCACTTGCATTTCCACAGCTTTCATTTTCCCCACCTGGTAAAGGAAAACAAAATTTTAGAATCAAATACATACAAGTTCCACAATTAGTATCAGTAATATTTCTCAGTCCTGTTGAGCTTATGAAACCGTCATAATAAATCTGGCACAAATTTATCATCATTTACAAAAAAGAAACATTACATTTCTTATTATTAGTTCTACCTAATTTTTGAAGATTTTATACTTTTTAATTTAGTGGACTGTAGACAAAGTTTTATTTATAGGAATTGTAAGAATCTTTTGGAAACAGTCCAGTACCTACACAAAATTCATAACAAAAATAAGATTTTTTTATAGAGTCAATGTAGAACTTAGTTGAACAAAAAGTAATTAAGGCTAATTAATGTAAATTTAACGGTGAACTTTTAGTGTCTCTAAAATAAAGATATAGTAAATAAATTTTTACATACTTGGTACTTTTTTTGTCCAGGTTGTAGATGCCAAGTGGGCAGGGGTTTTGGTACAAGATAATTCTGAAAATGAAAAAAAAGTTTCATTTCTGATGTAGTAAGACTAAACTATACTTACAAAATAAATAATAAATCAGGCCTGTTGAGCTTGTAAACCATCAGAAATCGTATGGTACAGTTTTATCATCATTATGCAACTTAAAAATTCACAGTACTCTTATTAATTTCATTAAACACAACTAATCACTGGGCAGTAACAAGAAAAACTAAATAGTCTCCACGTAATTTGATTAAAAACGGTTATTTATGGTACAGACATTTAAAAGTTGCTAGACAAAAAAGCAATCTATTTTATTAGTACAGTAATGTATTGAGTAAACTGTTCAATAAATAATATATTACCTGTTGTTAATCAATCACAGCACAGCTTACTATTTGTTATCTGTAAAAATATTTAACAAGAATTAATACCTACTTTGAAAAATATGTATTTTATAACATGTACAATAATAATAATCAGAAAAAATAAATGATGTCCTCAAAAATATCAGAACAGGTCTGTGATAAACTCATCATAGAAAGATAAGGGAGATAAACTAAGCACATTTTCAACTTATGAGAAATTAATTAATGTGAACTTAATATTAAAAAATATAATACCAGTTTAAATAAAAACAAATTACCTCCAGTATATGGTTTTCAGGATAACTGGAATCTAAAACCAATAAATAGAATGTTATAAATATCACATCAATTTATTAACAACAAAAATAAGCTACATAAAAAAGCTTTAAAATCACACTCACCTTAAAGCATTGTCTAAGTAGAAAAATTCCAAAATAAAAACAACATTGAATATAATAGAAAATTATAATTTAAAAATTAATTACAGTATAATTAAAGAGTCCTGCTTCCCAAATACAGAATGATAAGTGGGGATTATTGAATATATGATACAGCCGGGTATCACAATGATTTATTGACATGTCTCAAATATAACATTTTATTGAAAGTTTAGCTCTCGTTGACATAATCAGGCAAATGGTAGAACCAAAATTGTAACTGCGTGAGGCGCTTGTTGTATATTACAGTATGATTGCATTAGCTACGACGTTTACAACTTGTCCAAGTATTGGGCTAGATCTGGGAGACCCTCCTTCAATCCTTTCCGTTTTCTTGTTTCCTGTAAATAAGGAGGCCAGTTAGTTATGAATTCTAAGAATTTTCAAATAATTTTCTTATTTTAAAAGTAACGTTTAGTATTTGTATCGCACACGCCGTAGCATGCAGTCCCGGGACATAAGGATAGCGGTCCTATGCAGCGTTTGGACGCGCGCGAGTTGCTCTGCTTCCGCACTCGCCGCCGCCTTCACCGCGAGCGCACCGCACATCGCGCAATGCGCGCGCTAGGGCATGGCACGGGGTGCGGAAGGGTTTTTAGGATTCAATATATTGGCTTTTATATACGAAGTTATATCGCCACCTTTATTTATGTGGATAGACGAAATGTCTTTATGATGATGAATACTATCAAACGCCTATTACATTAACAGATATCAATGCATCAATTTAATATAACTACTTTGAATTAAGATCGATCGATCATACCAATCACACTAAAATCCAATAAACCGTAGTAACAAATGATTATCTCACCTGTACAACAGCGAAGGGCTTGCTGCCAGACTCGCACGGGTCTCCAGGCAGGATCTGCCAGTGGTCGAACACACACTGCGGGAAGGCCTGCCCGCCGGTATTGGAGCGCAGGTCGGCGGTGAAGCCGAACGATTCGTTGACAGGCAAGTATGCCTTCACAACAAACATGGGGGTTCCCGCCACTTGGGACTCCTCGAACACGTGACCACGCCGTCTGTTCAGCACACCGTAGATACCTCCAACGGCGACTTCAGGACACTAGCACATGATATGAATAGGTTGTAGTCATTATTTGTTATTAGATTCAGAGGAAATTAAGTTTATAGGTTGGGTTACATGCAATTGGTATGTATAAATTATATTCGAGTTTAAGGTGTTCTAAAGTCAATATAGAATTATTGTAAAATAGAAAATTTTTAGTATTGATGTAAATAAAACCGTAGACCCTTGGTAACAAAAACACCAATTAATTGTATATTATTACACCGTTTTTCATTTAGAATCAATGTTGTAATTGGATTTGCCAATTGCAGGTAATGTTAAAATTTTGTTTCAATGTTAGATCCCCTATTCAGGCAAAGGGTATGTCGGGTGTCAATGCCAAAACAAAGAACTGTTAATCTGCCACGTGTCGGAAGAGCGGCCAGGCACAAACCAGTCCGCATAGGAAATCACGTGGTGCTCATGCATGGTGCTTATATTGTTAGCTTAATTCATATAAAACATAGCAAAGATAAAGCTTAATTCATATAAGACAAACTTCATCGTTTGGCAATTAGTTAACTTGTTAAGCTAACAACATAAGAACAGATTGTACTAACTACAATTTCATTTCTATCTCTGAATTTACAAATAAAATAGCTAAATCATGTTTAGTATTATATTATTCAATCATTTCCCAAATTTTTTAAATTTAACTAGTTAGTACAATTACAATAAATCTTATTCAAAATTTAAAAAGAATAACAAAATCTTCGAAACTTTACCTGGATTTCACAAAGGTACACTGGCTCCATGAGCCTGGGCGCGGCCGTCAACAGACACGCGTACAGACATCTTCTCGTCGTGGGAATGATTTGACCGCCACCTCTGTTAATTATAGAAGATTAGAATCATATTTCATTTAATAAACATAGTAAAGCATTACATTTACTTTCATTAATTAATTAATTTCATATAAAATTGAGATTAAACGACAACAAACCTGTGGATAGCGTCAGTGTGGAGGGTTACGTCATAGATGTTGAAACGAACTCCTCTCAAGTTCTCCTCAGCCATAACTCCTTCCTTGGCAGCCCATTGGAAACCAGCGACAACAGAGTCCTTGATTTCATTCAGATATTGCACTCCCTTGGAACAGTCCACCAGGATGTTGGGTCCGGTACCCTCAGGACCGAAACACCAGATCTTACGGGCTTCAGTCACATCATACTCGTATTTCTCACCAAGATAACGAGCACGAGTCTTGAAGTCATCACGTGGGTTTACGCGGCCCTGGATACCAATTAAACTTTTTAGCAACTATTTTACTTAGATGATATAGAACAATTTAGGCTTTTATAGTAAATTTTTCCAAATTAATTAACATTTAATTAACAAAAAATTACCTCATCAATGTCTTCAGGCAGACCATCGGGCATGGGGGTGGCCTTCATGAAGAGACGGTTGTGCTTGTTGGGAGACTTGGACAGACACATTTGGTTGGATTCTTCACTAACTGTCTCACGGTACGACACTACTGGGTCGGATTTCTTGATTGGAATGCAGGCGTGATCTTCTTCCAGATCCTAGTGTAAAAGAAAATTCCTTTTGAATTTTTGGAAAAAATAACATTACAACTATTGGAATAAAATAATAGTTTTTACTTTTTAGATTTCTTTATATTAGTAATGTATCTTCCATTTATGGGGACACAAGTCACAAGACTTACAACCAATTCCAGGAAGACTGATACTGTCAGTCCTCTTTGACACCCAGAAGCTGATATTATTAGCAACTGGCAACACTTTGGACTTTGAAATTGATTAGTTCATTAGCTGTATAAAATTCATTTATTTAAACATTTTGATACATTCAAACAGATTTCACAGATTTTGTTACCTTCAAACAGATTTCAAGATGGAGTTCTCCAGCACCAGCTACAATGTGTTCTCCAGACTCCTCGTTGATGCACTGCACCATAGGATCTGATTTGGCCAGACGCTTCAGACCTTCTACCAGCTTGGGCAGGTCAGCAGGGTTCTTGGGCTCTACAGCCACACGCACGACAGGGGACACACTGAACTTCATGACCTGATAAATGATAAATATATATAATTGTTATTTAAAAGATCTGAAAATAAGGAGATGCAAAATATCCTTTAAAAATATTTATAAAATATAGTATGAATATAATTAAACAAAAACATGGCTATAAGTAGAAAAATATAACAATAACCTTCATGTTGTGTGCATTCTTGAAAGTGGTGATGGTACCAGTCTTCACCAAGAACTGGTCAACTCCGACGAGACCGCAAATGTTACCGCAGGGCACATCTTCAATGGCCTCGACGTAACGACCCATCATGAGGATGGTACGCTGGATGGTCTTCTCATACATATCCTATACAAATATAAAATACTAAACGTTAGTTATGCTCATATTCATTTGTACATCCACTATATAGTTTTAAAAAACAAACATTGACGTAAATGACAAATATTTGTGTAAATCTAAGTATTATAATTTCTAATTTGTATCGCACACGCCGTAGCATGCAGTCCCGGGACATAAGGATAGCGGTCCTATGCAGCGTTTAGACGTGCGCGAGTTGATCTGCTTCCGCACTCGCCGCCGCCTTCACCGCGAGCGCACCGCACATCGCGCAATGCGCGCGCTAGGGCACGGCACGGGGTGCGGAAGGGTGTTATAATATTAAGGTTTCAAAAAGTTATTAAATAAAAAAAATTATAGTCTTATTTCATACCTCTTTCTTGCCAGGTGTGAAGTTGGGTCCCATGATACGGGCCTTTTGTCCGGTGACAACTTTGCCGGAGAATACACGTCCGAAAGCGTAGAAACGACCCTTGTCGGAGGTCGGTACCATTTTGCTCACGTACATCATAAGGGGAGCTTCAGGGTCACAGGTCTAAAATTCATACAATAATTTAATATTTTTTGTCTTAAAGATGATTCAATTATAATTTTATAACAATAAGTTTCTATAAAAAATCACAATTAATAAATCAAACATATTATACCTTGATACCAGTAGCGGCTTCATCATCATGAGGTCCTTCGTATAACATCTCCATACGGTATTTCTGAGCAACCACTGGAGAAGGCAAATGGATAGCAATCATCTGAAGCAGAGCTTCACCAGCGGGCAGCCAGGTACGCATCACTACCTATACAATAAGGAAAAAAGAATTAAGTTTGGTAAGTAAATATAATTATCATAAATGTAGTGTTCATTTACTGTAAAATAACATATACACATGTATCTTCCATCTATGGGGATGCAAGTCACAAGATTTACAACCAATTCCAGAAAGACTGATGCTGTCAGTCCTCTTTGACACCCAGAAGCTTATGGTAGAAGCAGCTGGCAACACTTGGGACTTGACTTTATTTACTCTTAAAAAATACATTTCAATTAAAGAATTTATTTTAAATTCACCTTAAGTAGAGCTTTGCCATCCTTGTCAGCATCTTCATGTTTGATGGTGACTCCAATTTTCTTAAGCAGGCTGTCAATTTCATCCTTTTTGAACTGCATGATGGCGCTGAACACTTTGTAGATGGGGTCCAGCACATACATACAGAAAGAGCGCTTGTTGTCATTATCCTTCTGCTTCGACCATTTCTTGGTGGAGGCATTAAAGAAGTTTTCTCCCCATAACCTGGTTAAAATAAATAATATATAAGAAAACAAAATAAATAATAATTTAATGAAGTAAACATATTATAATCCATTATTTATTATTTTGTTTCTTAGATTTTGTTGTAAAACATCTATGGAGACTGTCTCACCAATCCAAACTAAGAATTCTCTTTCCGTCCTTTCTGCCACTAGTGTATAGCATTAATGGCTTTACCTAGTATCAATATGGGACGAAAAACCAAATATTTTCATACATGCAAAGAGCCAGTGGTGTAATTGTAGTAAATATTTACTACTATAAATAATTAAATAAAAAAACAAAGATCAAATCATATAGTATCTAATTCATTTCATGGGAATCCAGATAAACAATTACCTGTTCATAAGCTTGACAAGATCAATCTTGAACTTGTCGGCGTACATCTCGGCAAACTGTTTGAGGGTGAAGGCCCAACCATGGAGACCGGATCCGAAGCCCACGGAACCCTTGCTGGGGTCAACACGTACTTCACCTAATTTGAAAGAATACAATATTTGTAAAGAGGCACTAAAAATTTAAATAATACATATTCAAATTGTAAATAAACAAGAATGTTTACTTTAGTAGTATTCATTATTATTAAATGCTATAAACCTACTCTAACATTAAATTTGAATAATTTTATGACAACAAAACAAATAAGAGGAAAAAACAATAAGCCAGACAATCCAATAGACATTGTCATGTACACACATTTTAAATACATTTTTTTTTAAATAAGTTAATTCTATATTAAAATATTATTTTAATAAGAAATCATAAAATTCCGAATCTGAAGCATTCTGGAATCCACGTGGTACAGACAAACAAAATTGGTCTAGCCATTCTCAAGAAGTTCAGTCACACATAGATATACACTGAATTTGAAAAGCATAGCTCCTTTGCTATCTGTGAAGAATACTCTAGGTATAACTTCCATATAACATTATAACCATAATGGTATTTTTAAATGAGCACTTGACAACATCTCTGATATAATCAATGGATAATACTTACACTGTATATTAGGTAAGGATTTTTAATTTATATTGAATGTTGAAGAATATTCATTCTAATTATTAATTAAATCTCAAATAAAATATATGTAGTAATGTATATCACGTCAATGCAGATTTTACGTGTATTGTAAAAAACAGCAATTGACCTTGACAGTTATTGATCTTTTTCACGCCTCACATGTTATATAACTAAGTGATTTAGATAATTTTGAGCCTTATTTTCTTAATCAACGCATGATTACTAAACACTATTTGAAAACACTCTCTATTCACTCATAAGTAAATATAATCAATATGGAAGCCATAAATCAGTAATTACTACACTCACTCATCATGGGCTCCCCTACTAAGTACACAAGACATGAGAAAAATTATTGCTGAAACATTTATGAGATCTATATTCAAAACTCTAGATTAAAATATATATTTGGAACTTTATTAGTGCTACTAACTATATCAAACAATATAATATTCGCCTAAAACAAAATCAAACAAAAAACGACTTACCCATAGGACCACCATCATCGTTATATGTGGCAATGATAACGTTGACATTTTCTACAATACGTTGGAAGGTCTGGTATAATTCTTCTGACTCCAATTGCAACTCAAGTAAAGCACGGTCCATCTTGTTCATGAATAGAATGGGCTTGATACGCTCAGCAATAGCTTGACGCAATACAGTCTCAGTTTGTACACACACACCTGAGAAAAGAAAGATAATCTTTACCTTTGTTCCCATGACCATGTTAATAATTTAGTCTTAAGCATTTGAAAAATATCAGCTGGCCGTTCTATAAATCTTCATTGAATATCAGTTGTAAGTGGTTAGAACAATCATCATGTAAAGAAAGAACAAAGAGCAAAACAAGTTACTTTATAATAAAAAAAAAATCATATACATTATTTCTTAGAGGTTTAATGTTGGCAACCTTTAACCTTTATTTGAAATGTCAACATACTTTCACCTTTCAATATTACATAAAGTTTTGTTTAAAAATTAAAAAGAAAGATGACACAATCATTTAACATTTGTGCAAATGATAATTACGAAAATTAGCTATGTTACATACCAGACACACAGTCCACAACTACCAGGGCTCCATCAGTTACACGGAGGGCGGCCGTTACTTCTGAGGAGAAGTCAACGTGACCAGGTGAGTCAATCAAGTTGATCAAGAATCCCTTTTCACTTTTTTCACGCTGGTCAGGGTTTGTAATGAACACCAAGTCCTTCTCTTCCAACTCGAAGAACATAGATATGGCGCTGTAAATTTAATTTTTTTAGCCATTGTTCTAAACTTCAAGAAGTCGTTACATTTATTTTAAGAAACATCAGCTGGCCGTTCTAAAAATCTTCACGAAATTTCAGTTTTAAGTGGTTAGAACAATCATCATGAAAACAAAGAACTATAGTTACAAAATGTAAGGGTTCAAATTTATCCTTGGATGCGCAACTGCATATGCAAGTGCAGCCATATTGGAAGGTCATTGTATTGACATATTGAATAGCTTAAAAACTCACGTGGATTTAATGGTGATACATCTGTCTTGTTCATCTTTGCGGGTGTCGGTGAAACGTGTCTCACCGGCTCTCGCACCTGCGATAATACCGGCTTTGGAGACCAGCGAGTCCGTAAGTGTGGACTTGCCGTGGTCGACATGAGCGATGACGGACATGTTGCGGATATTCCGCTTCTTGTCCATCATCCCACGGATTTCGTCGACAGTAAAATTCACCTGCACAAATGAAGAAATCACTTATAATCTTCTACCATGCCGCATTAACACAAAACAGATAGTAATTAGACAATTACACGCACGTTTCATTTTTGCCGAAAACTTTATTTAATAATTTAGAATTCAGTTAAAAACTAATTTAACTTAATAATAAATATTAACACTATTATTAAGTTTCATTATATTTCACAACACTTTATTCACGACACCACTATGAAAACGTCATCCGATCACAAAGTCGACTGCATTGAAAATCCTAGCTTTAAATACCTCTTTTACATGAAATTAATAAAATAAAACCACAGAATTTCAGTGCATATTATCTACATCACTTTCATAGGCTCTAAAAGCAAAATTTTGTACTCACCATATTGGATGGTTTATGATTTTTCTTTTAATAAAATACACCACCATACGCCAGCAATGGCGTACGCGTTAAAAAGGACCCTTTTACAATTTCGTGGGGCGGATGTACCCGCCACCCGTCAGACTACGTTGAAAGTCAGAGACAAAATGTATTGCCAGTATTTCTTAACTTTCCTAAAACATAACGAGTTTAATAATACACTTTAAAAAATAAGCACAGCAATAATATCAGATAACGAAAATATGAAATAAATTTACATTAATTATTACACATGTATTTTTTATTTTTAGCATAAGATTTAAAATAAAGACAGTGAAGCTTTGCTTTTCTAGAAATATTCTCAGCTAATAATAAATGTTCTTTGTATTAATACAAGGATGTGGAAAAATATTTATTAAATATTAAAATGTTTTAACATTTGAACAACATTATAACTAAATCGCACCTTTTATGGAATTAATAAACACATTACCATATTACAAAATAAAAATAAAAAATAAAAAAATGAAGCTATTACATAAAGGCTGTATGGACTATAGTCCTTTGCCTTTCCCTATTGGGGATAAATTTTAAAAACAACAAAAGCAATTACAAAATTTGACTAATTTATTTAGTTATAACTTAAAAGTACCCCGTAATTATTCTTAAATTTATTAATATGTGTTGTTTTATATACTTTAAAAGAAATATTTGAATTAATTATTGCAAGAAAAATAAATCTTTACTTTCAAGTATTCTTTCTTAGTACGCTACTGCACAACAGATGGCTCTGACGATTCTTCAGGTATTTAAGATAGAATAATAAGAGATGGCGCTTAACATTTTGAATTAAGGAAACATAACAATTTAAATGTAAGGAAATTTTTAAACTAAATTTTTGTATTATATATTTACTAATTAAATTATCTTAATATTTTATAAGCTCTACGCCTTCTGGATAAAGAAATGTTTATTTCCAACTAGACAAAAAAATATTATTCTTTTAATTTTTTAAATTATTATAAATAATTTTCATATGATAGGTAACTCAAAAAAATTCTAATAAAATATGTAAGTTCCTATAAAATCTCGATCTTGTAACAATCTGAGAATGTGATTAAATAGGTATATTATTTTAATTGGAAACAAACACTTTAATGTGGATAATAATATTTTATAGTTTTCAAAGTCTGCTTCGGGAACTCAGCTTCAAATGAATAACTGGAATTATAATAAAATATATCATAAATAAAACATAATGTTATGTTCAGTGTGAAACGATTTTAAATTTGTTTATGAGCCGGCCAAGTCTTGGCGAAGCCAAGTGGCGAAGTCGACCAATGACATCGTTTCTAAGAAACCTACTGTAAATCGAGCGGATAGGTTTTGTTGGCAGGACCTTGCCAACTTGACCTAATTCATATATTGCTGTATAAATTACAATAATTTTACAATTATGACAAACGTATTACAGTAATCTTTAACAATAAAATTTAAAAGGCTTTTTTAGTTGTTAAGCTTACTTCATCATTTTCCTTGGATATGTTACTGTAAAAGCCCGAAATACGGTAAATCCTAAGATTTTCCATCAAATCCTAAGATTTACCAACCCTTAATGGTAAAAGTCCCAACCGTTGTATGATCAACGATGATTTCGGACTTTAACCCAATTTACTTGGTAAATCTTAGGATTTACCTCAAAGACACGGTAAATGTCGAGATAAAAATGTTAATACGTGTTCGGCGTATGGCCTTGTACTCGGGTACAGTATCGTTCCACCTCCCTCTGCCATCTACGCTCGCCTTAGTCAATCGTTTGACATGTACTGGAACGTTAATTCAATTCCTGTTTGTGTTTTCGATGTCTAAAAGTAATTTATAAACAGAAAGCGAGTTTGATTTGTTTTATGTTTGCGTTCTTAGTGTCTGGAAGTCATTTATGAATGAAAATAAGTGTAAAACATAGATTTTATGAATTAATGGACGAAATCGTGGAAAGGAATTAAGAAGTATGCATTGTTTTATTTCCAAAACCAACATTTACCAACCGTAACTGGTAAAACCTAGCATGTACTAAATTCTAATGGTAAAAGCCCGATAAAATGGGATTTTTTTACATATTCTTACATTTACCGACTCGTGTTGGTAAACCCTAAGATTTACTGGTAGAACCTAAGATTTACCAATATTCGGGCTGTTACAGTAACAGATATATCTATTTTGTGAACTTTAGTAAACTTATCTTAATTCACTTTCATAATGTATTTTAATAAGAAAGCTATTTGTGCGTTGATTTATTTTCTTAAATAATCACCTAAAACCTTTTAATTTATAAAACTTTTACTTTCGTATGTGTTTGGACTCTTGGCTGCTAGGGATGTAGCACGAACTGCGTACTCGTACACATTAAAGACAGTCATATAAAATTAAATTTTCATAATGTGTTTTTAATGAAACATATGAAATCTATTAACATATAAAAAGTAACAAGACAATTAAGACTATTTTTTGCTGCCAATCTAGTTTCAGGTCTAAAGAGTGTGAGATCATAAGTATTATTAGATATGCATGAAGCAGGGAGGCTTGGCGAAGGCACTGGTGAATCACGATATACAAATTTTTGTTTACATTCAGAGCAAACAGGTGTTCAACAGAATTATATTCTTATTTCTTGTAAGTGACGTAACTTTGCAATGAATGGAGTTGCAAAAAAAGATTATGCGTATAGTAGTTAATTTGTTTTCAGTGTGATAGGTTATTGTAAATGTTATGGTTATTGGGTTGGTTTTATTGGTGTTATTTATATGTAAAAATAAAATTTGGCAGCTTTCAATTCAACACACTTTAAATTAAACAAAAGTTTTAAACTAAATGATTACTTGAATTGAAATTTGTGAAGACTGAAAGAAAAAATATGTGGCAGAATCCAATTTATTCTAAAATAAAAGTAGTTTATATAACTATTTATAAGTTATAACATTAGATACCTATCTGTCTGAAATTCCCGTCATATTATTTGCAGGAGGAAAAGACATACCGTCAAAAAATTAATGAATGGTGTTTTTCTTATATTCGTAAGTACTAAGTACCTTATAAATAACTTCATCCACATTAATAAAAAAGCTTTAATTTTAATGTACGTGTTTTTGTAATACTAGCCTATTTTATATGTTCCACTTTACCCTTGAACCTGTGTATAGTAGGTTCATGGGTTTACCATTCATACATTAGACAATATTGTCCTGTAATTTCAATCAGTTTACCTAGTAGGTACTTACTAAAGAGTGACAAATGGTTACTAATAAAAGCTATTCATATGAGTAATAAGCAACATTAAATATTTTAATGTTTCGTGTTATTTAAACAATCAAGATATTAGGTTAAATTAGTATTAAGAAATATTTTATATGTTTTGATGTACTAGGTTGTAAGGACGGGACTAAATAATAACGATGTTTACTGTTCGAAGATACATTTAATACTACATGCTCTATTACATTGCATCTGAACTTATACTAATAATCATGAATATAGATATAAGACGTTGGTACGCCACATGCCCCACCAAAACAAAAAAAAAAGTAATATAAAGAAACATTTTTTTTTTCATTATATAATATGAGTACACATTACAAGATTAAACATGAAATTCAAAATGTTTAGCGAAGTTAAAATAAAGTGCATTAAAAAAAATTTTTTTTTTAATATTCTTAAAATAAAAATACAATAATGTTACATAATAGCAATATCTTATCAAATATCAAATAAAATATAAGTAAATATAAGTATCTAACATAAGTATCTAAACATACGTGTAGTAATACAATATCGGAATTTAATAAACATCATCTGTACATTTGGTACAGTCAGTATCACAAGTTATACTAAAATCAATATAATAATTATTATTTAACATAAAGTCTTGTTCGATTTTTATGAATAGTTTTTTCTTTACCATTCACTAAAATTACTACATTCGGCGATAAATCTTTAACAACTGAATATGGACCTATATATAAAGGATCAAGTTTGTTGCTATTTTCATTTTTTACCAATACTAAATCTCCATTTTTATATGTTATTGGGTTTATACTACTGTCATATTTAACTTTTCTTAAAACTTTACAAACTGCAAGGTTATTTTTAGCGTCATTTTGTGACTTTTGTAATCGGTATTTCAGTTCCATTGCATAATTGTCAAAATTATAAATTGGATCTATTGTTGATGTGATGTTACTTGGTAAGTTGCATTGTTTGCCAAATACTAATTCGTACGGTGTAAATTTTGTACTTGAATGTACTGAAGTGTTATACGAAAAACACCAGTAAGGAATCCATGAGCTCCATTCCTGACTATGACTGTTAACTTGCATTCTTAAATAAAATGTTAAATGTTTATGACTATTTTCTAGTGATCCTAATGTTTGATGATGAAAAGCTGTAGATTGTAATTGACTTATATTTAAAATTTTACATACCTCTTCCATTGTAGAATTAATAAATTCTGTTCCTCTATCGGTCACGATCTGCCGAGGGATGCCGTATCTAAGTATAAAATTATTTACTAGTGCTGTAGCGACTGTACACGCATCCTTACCTGCAATCGGATATGCCTCAACGTATTTGGTTAGGTCGCACTGTAGCGTTAAAATATAATTATAATTATTATCTTTTGTTAATGGACCTACCAAGTCTAAATAAATCTTATCGAAAGCAGAATTTCCGCAATCCGTTATAGTCATAGGTTCTTTTATGGTATTTAAATATTTATAACGTTTACATTTTTCACATTTATTAACAAAAAGTTTAACATCGTGTTCTAAACCTGACCAAAAATATTTTTTACGAATGTTATTTAACATACGTCTTATTCCTGCGTGTCCGCTAGTGGGCAAAATATGATAATCGTTTAAAATTACTCTTTTCGTATCGTCGTCTATTATCTTTGTAACACCTTTAATTACGCATAAACGGGGTCCGGACCACTTACGCATTTTATTTATAATCTGTGCTAGCTCTTTTATTACTTTTATATTATTATCATCTCTTATTACATATAAAGTATTTATTTTTAAATCGATACAAAATGATTCCATTTCCCTCACAGAGACAGCTCGTGTACGCTGCGATTGGGTAAACAGTTTCACAAAAATTGTACGATTTGACGACGAGTATGCATAATCACCACGCTCGAATGATACGCATTTTTTAATCTTATCCCACTCTTCTTCATTCACAAACACTAACTCCGTGTAATCTTTCGGCAGTTTTAACATTTCTACTACTCTTGGGTGATCAGACCAATCGTTGATAGGAACATTTACCACCGAATTAGAATTACAAGGATTTTCCTCAAGCTTCTTCTTTTGTGCCCTTGTAAGTACTGATAAAATATGTTCATTCATCGCCTTCAATTCATCACTACTCATTTCAATGCGTGATAATGCATCTGCAGCTACATTATCGCGACCTTTCACATACACAACCTTAAAATCATACTCTTCTAGAATTAAACGAAACTTTATCAGTCTACTGGAGGGATCTGTCATATTATATAAATATACCAACGGTCTATGATCCGTTTCTATAATAAACTTCCTTCCATAAAGATATGGTCCAAAATATTTAACAGACCAAACTATCGCTAATAATTCTTTCTCGATCGTTGGATACCTACGCTCAGCCTTATTTAAGCTACGGCTGGCGTAAGCTATTGGCCTACGATCAGCATTACACAGAATCGAACCTATTGCATACCCTGAGGCATCAGTCTGTAATATGAATGTGTTATTATTATCGAAAATAGGATACTGCAATATTGGAGGGTTTACTAAGATTTCCTTTAAAGTGCTAAATGATTTTTGACATTTTTCATCCCAATTAAACGTTATATTTTTACGACACAGATTATTTAATGGAATACATATTTTCGCAAAATCTGGAATATATTTTCGATAGTAGTTTGAAAAAGCTACAAATCGTTTGACCTCGTCTACGTTTTTAGGAACTGGATAATTAATTAATGCTTTAATTTTTTCTGGATCTGGTTTAATTCCATCGGCTGATACTACATGTCCTAGGTATAAGATTTCTTTCCGAAGAAAATCGCATTTGTCAGGATTTAATTTTAAATTAACTTGTCTGAGTCTTTCCAAAATATCAAGTAAATTTTTATTGTGAATATCTAAATTTCTCCCGAAACAAATTAAATTATCCAGATATACAAAACATTTTTCGTAATTAAGTCCCGACATCGCTACTGTCATTAAACGTGAAAACGAACTAGGACTGGTTTTTAAACCCATAGGCATACGTGTCATTTGATACTGGCCGGACGGTGTCGTAAATGCAGTATATTTCCTACTGTCAGCATTTAATTTCGATTGATAATAAGCTTGTGTTAAATCTAATTGAGAAAAATAAATAGCTCCTGAAAGCGAATCCAATATATCACTTATATTTGGGAGGGGAAATTTATCATGCATTATACAATTATTTAATTTTCGAAAATCTATGACTAAACGCCAGCTTTTATTACTATCTGTTTTCTTAGGTACTAATAGCACTGGACTAGACCACTCGCTGTTCGCGGGTTCAATAATATCATTAGCTAGCATTTTCTGAACTTGATTTTCTAATTCATTACGCTGTGAAAAAGGTAATCTGTATTGTTTAGTATAAACTGGATTCGAATTCGGTTTTAATTGGATATTTTGTTCATAAAGATTACATGTACCTAGCTTGTCCCCTGGCAAGAAAAACACGTCAACATATTTCGCACAAATACTTTGTATACTAATGCTTTCTTCTTTGTTCAAATGTTTTAATTTTATTAAAGATAATAATTTTCGAACTCTTTCTCCGTTCAAATTTTGTTTTTCAAACGAACAAATATTGTAATTAGATAAAATATCAATATCAGGTCTAAAATAACTAAGATTAACTTCCGTCTCGCGGGTATTTAAAATTTGTATCAATATTTTTCCTTTCTTTGGTTGACAGATACTTCCAGCAATAAACACACCCTCACATAACTCTCTTGGAAATATGACACACGACTCATTCGAATACGAATTAACTTGAAAAATTTTTTCACACCTTGGTGGTACCGTAATATAAGTATTCTTACCTAACTTTCCTAGTCCTAAGGATATGGTTATTGGTCTTTCTAAGCTATTAAGAGTAAAAGTGTTATTTTCATAATTTATTACACAATTATAATTGGATAAAAAATCTTGCCCTATTAGGCCATCTTGAACACATGGTAAATTCTTTAAAATGTAAAACTTATGTTTGAATACTATTCCACATAAGGTAAACGGAATGTAAACATAGCCTTCGGTGTATGATGTGCCACCAATACCATTTATGTTTACGCGTTCTGGATGTATTTGAATATTCCTATCTCTTATTACATCGTATTTAATAACCGACATCGAGGCGCCTGTGTCAACTAACAGTCTATATTTGGTACCTAATATTGTTAATTCTACGAAATTATTATATGCATTGCATGATAGAATAAAGTTAGGATCGAAAAAACTCTAAATTTTTATTATTTTCTGAAGAAGAATTACCTTGTGCAACGCTTTGGGGTTGATTTAAAACATAGCCATGCTGTCTTTTACTACTATTATAATTACCTCGATACACAAAACGCCCAGAAGTACGTCCGCGTCCTCGAGAATTATTAGTGAATCCTCTATTATTTTCTCGGTTAAATGACTTAGCTACTTGATTCGGCATCGGTTTATATGTGCGATTTTGCGTATAAGTGTTGTTAATAGCTCGACTTCTGCTATACCGTTTATAAGATGGTTTGTACTTACCTCTATGTTGACTCGCGAAAATTGTCTCTGATGATGAGCCTTGACGGGAAAGTTCCTCATCTTTGGCTGCTCTTATAACATCTTTTATTTCTGAATAATTACGGGCTGCTAGAATAGTGCTTATTCGACTATTTCTCAAGCCTTCGGTGAATCGCTGTATTGCTAATTTTTCATTAACAGGTCTTAATATTTTAAATGCATTATCGTCACCGTTCGCTTGGGAAATGGTCAATTCAACAAATAAATCCTCAAGTTTCTTACCAAACTCCTCAATACTTTGCGAACCTTGTCTAGACTTTAACATCTCTAGCTGTAGCGCCGTGGCTGATTGCTTAGTCAACAGGTTATTTCTCATGTCGGAAACAAGATCTGTGAAAGATTCATATTTAGATGCCAAACGTAACTTGGCATTCTTAGATAAACGAGTTTTAAGGACAAATGAAATTAGTAACTGTTCATGATCCTTTTTCAGACTTTGACTATAAAATTCGATACAATCAATTAATTTCTTTGTAACTTCTTCATCCCCTGTCATAACAGGTAGAAGAGAGGAAGCAGTTTTTATATCAAATTCGGTCATGATGCTTAAACTTTGTTCACTTTCTAAACAAAATGTTTGAATTTTTTGATAATATGATTCAATTTCCTCACATACAGTTAATAAGTTATTTATCTGGTCCTGTTTGATATACCCTTTAGAAACATTAAATTTTAAATTGTCGCGGTATTTAATATATTCATTATATAAACATGTTGCCTCTAAATATTTCTGTTCTAACAACTTTTTATTTCTTTTAGTTTTATTTAGTTTCGTTAAATTAATTTTTATGCTCTCAATTTGCTTTTTTTTACCTCTAATATATCATCCATTTAACTTCTTACAAAAATGTATACTTACTTATATTACAGTACAAAACAAAGTACACTACAAAAAAACCATTTATAATATTAAGTACATAAAACACAGTATATAATTTATATTAGGTATATAAAGATATTATAAAATATAAATATGTCTATAAATACCTACACCTTGTTCACGACACATTTCACTTTTTATTTATACCGCACTTTTCACACATTTTTTCACCATTCACTTATGCTTAGCCGAATCTAATGAGACTCAAGGCTAAACGATAGAGTCCTGATTTTTCTCTTCTTGTCTTGGTTCATGCCTGGTGGTCGCACGTTTGAAAGCGTTCCTGGCCATCTCCTGCCGCATCCAATTTATGTGATAACGTTTATATAGTTTATAAAGTATGACTTTAGCTCCCAAAATGACAATAAGAAGAAAAATCGCCAAAATAATATTAGTCACTTTTTGGTTATAGTGAAGTTGTTCCACATCTGCTGAATTTACGCCACCTGCAGCATTTTGAGCAATCACTATTTGCTCTTTACTTTGCTGCTTTCCCATTTTTTAAATCAATATGTAACTTGCGAATTAAAATAGGAATGTTCATAATCATGTTTCACATTTCACTTCGCAACCCGAAACCGAACCTTAAATGGCAGGGTCGCCATGTAAGGACGGGACTAAATAATAACGATGTTTACTGTTCGAAGATACATTTAATACTACATGCTCTATTACATTGCATCTGAACTTATACTAATAATCATGAATATAGATATAAGACGTTGGTACGCCACAAGGTATTATAATTATATGTAGTAGGTACCTATATAGATACTAAGTTTTTAAGTTTTCCCTACAATAGACATAACTATAGTCATAGCTGGGCATTAACTCGTTAATCCGTTAATCGTTAATTAACGAAGTTAACATTTCGATTAACGATTAACTTTTCAGTTAACCTAGAAAAAATTATCGGACTCGTTAACTTCCGTTACATTTTCTCAAGTCCGTTAATCGTTAATCCAGTACCTACTCTTTACCAAGCACCGCGTCGCGTCGAGTAAAACAAAACCAGGTACCTAAGTAAAGTTTGGTAGGTAAGGTTGTCGGTGCGTGTTCACGTGCCGGGCGCCCGGGAAGCATCTGCGTCAATCTGAAAGTCATGACAACGTGTGGGCCTCCTAACCCAGTGAAACAGGACGAACTGCATCTACTTTCGCCAGGCCAGCCTCTGGGTTTCCCAGTTGCTCCCTCCATCGCCGGATCATGGCCTCGTCAGCTAGACGGAGGGACTTCCATATTGGAAGTTTCCCGAGCGCACGCTCACTCGCCCGGAACTGGTACACTTGCGCGAGTACCTCTGCCTGCGCCTGGAGTACCCAGGGTGAAACGCTCGCATCCCCTTATTGCCTTCACCGCCAGGACTTGCTGCGTACTGTACGCACCTCTGGACTGTATTGAACCTCGTTCGGAACGGAAAGGGCGTCGATCCAAACGGGGGCACCATACAGTGCCATGGACCTCACAATCTCAAAACCGGCAAAGAGATTCAATGCCCCGGACATTTGGTAAAAAGAAAACCGAAGTCGAGACGGCTTCCATCAGTATTGGGATGAAGTGGGAGAAATGAAAAAAAGGACGTCCAGCGTCCGTCCAGGGCCAGAGAGAGGTGCCTCATGATAGTGAGGTGGCTCTTGTAGAGTCCCAAACGGCTGGATATTGAAGGCGTTGAACTGAGCCTCTGATAAGCCCGGTCCCGCCTCCTCGAAATGCTGAGAAGCTTTTAAGTTCCAGAACCCAAATCAACAGAATTTATAAGTAGATCATTATTGTTGCAATGATATAAAAATACAATTTTAATCACGTGTTAACGGATTAACGATTAACGTTAACTTGCGTTAAATCTTTCGAAATGTAACGCATTAACGTTTAACGAAGTTAACTTTTTTAAGTAACGGATTAACGATTAACGAGTTAATTATTTGTTTAATGGTGCCCAGCTATGACTATAGTCTATAGCAATATACCATATTCAAATATAAGCGTCACCTAGTACCTGTAAAACCACTTATTATATGGGTTTACAATGATGATGAAGACCTGTCGGATAAATCTAGTTAGCACAAACGTATTTACAAGTTTATTATGTGTGTAAGATAACATAGCTTGTATGTACCCTTTGCCAAAGAGATTGTAATAATTAAATCAACACCGCGTTGTCCACGCACCGTCGAAACTAGAGCGATGCATTCAGGTGGCGGTTCCAAACACTGCATTTCGTTTTAATCACACCAATATTGTACATATGATTATCTATTTTGATGTGACTTTAAAGTAACAGCTTTTTACTAAACGCATTTGAAAGTATATAGGCACTGTACTATTTTTTTTCTGTCTCTTTGTTCTATATATCTAATAATAATATTATAGAAAAAGCATTAAGGTAAAAAAGGAGGGTAAATAGCTTGTCCACAAAGTATTAATATAAGTACATTTACACAAATGAGCTTATAGGTTTATTCTTATTTCAAGTATTAAGTATTCTTTTTTGTGTAATCAAGGTGAATAATGATTAATGAATATGCATTGAAACAGTTTGTGGACAAGACGTCAAAAAAAAATAAATGGATAACTAATTGCAATATGACTTTCATATTTTTAGTCGGCCTTTTGGGTAATTTCCATTAGATATACTAACGCTTACACAATGAGACAGTGAAGCCGCGGGCTAATGACTTAATAAAGCTTATCTTATTGCTCTATGAACATAACGACGTTTGCTCTACATTATATTTTTACAGTTGTACCGACATTAAAAAGAGGGAGTAGGTATTCTACTTGGTTATAAAAATTTTACATCAATTATATCAATCAATATAGGATGTTCTTACATTAAATATCTAAAGAAGAGTGTGTTTACTACTGTGCAACAAAATAAAAGCCTAAATTTGTAATTAATTAAGTGTAGGTATTTAGTTTTATTGTTTATTGTCTAAAGTAACAACGTACTCGTACATTAATGTAGACATACATAGTATTTCAAATTAAAAATACGTACTGTTTTACAATTTTTATTTCGTTTTTACACAGTACGGCAGACTATAAATTACTATGTGGGTGTTTGGGAAATCGATATTTATTGCGTATAAAAAGTAAATTGCATGGCATAAATTGGTAAATGAATGCAGAGGGATATCGCGTGTTCAGGGCGAGGGTCGCGACTTATAGGTTAGCCGATTGTGAGGGTGAAAGTAGGGGTGCAAATAAAAAGAAACTTAAAGTAGAAGTACCTATAAAAATTTAAAAAAACCTAATACCCAATTTATCTACAATTCTGATAAGACCTCAAATTCTTTAATAATTAGTATTTGTTTACGTTAATATTTGTTTTTTTTTTTATAAAACAAATTATTGGCAAGGATGTAAATTACATCCCTTATGATAATTCTAGATTATAATTTTAAAACGTATGACATTTGACATATTATGTCATATCCAAGATGACAATGTATTGTCTATGGGCTATACACAATAACTACCTACTGGGGACAGTGGGTAAATAGCTCAGACCAAACAATGATAATTAATTATAGATGGAGTCCGCCAAAACATATGAAAGTAAATATTGTTATAATAATATTATAATTCATAACGAGTTAGCTTAATATTTTTTTATTCTAACAAAACTTGTTTTATAAATTAACGTTTATTTACTTATCACTCAGTAATAATCAGTCAGTAATGAGTAGGTACATACTATTCATATTTTTATGCAGTCTCTACAAATTATTCCCTATATAAAGTGAGTATATTATAATATGGACCTAGTTACCTAGTACCTACCTAATTATTATTACTTTTTATTGACCCAAAAAAAGTTTTATAGGTATTACACAAATGTATAAATATTCGTTATACAATTGGCATCCCTGATACGTCCTACCAAAGGGTCTCTGAAGGTCATCAAGATTATAAATTGCATAGACGGAAAATTCATGGCTATCTCAAAAATTACAGTGATACAGATCTCCGAAAATTTCCCTATGGACTAATTTCAATTTAATATTATGTAAGCAATAAAAATACAAATAAATAGTAATGGGTATTATTTGAGAAGTAATTTAACTAGGTATTCCTATTTACTTGAGATGAGAACTCAATGTGATCCATACATAATTAAAAAATACATTATTAGCTAATGTACATTGTACCTACATGTAACGCAGTGGTAGCTATTAGTGACGAGTCTGCTAACTGCTTGCCACTGCTTGGGATTTGGGAAACCAAGTGAAGCGCGAATAATAATTATTTATTATGAGAATGGAAAATACCGTGACGACTGACGATACCTACATGTCTGAGAACTTAGCACGTTTTTGAACAATATGAAGCCCAAATCCTACTCAAAACCATTTACATGAAAGAAGGCTTGACCTAAACATTTGAACTTTAAAAAAGGGGTTGATCACATAAAAATAACTACATACCTATTATAGGACATAAAAATATTGCACTCGAAGTTCTTTCAAAAGCATGGAAATATCGTAAATATTGCTGTTATTAAAATTTCCACTACACAGCTGTCCTCACCTGACCCCCGTAATTTGCATACATTAGTGTATTCCTTTAAGCGGACACGAGCGTAATAAAGATCGAATTTCATTATTAAGATCGGATACAATGGCCGGCGCATACGCGATGTGTCCGGTCATGCCGTTTTGTATGGCTTATTATATTATTCGAGAAGTAATTTCCATAAAAACTACAATTTTATTTATTTTTATTTGCTTTCTCTCGAATGTTTAAGGCTACGAGTAAAATAATTTTAGCCTAAATGAAATATAACATATTAAAAAGATCACCAACAAACCTATATCTATAGATAGATCGATAGAGTAGGAACTTTTAATGTAGGGTACCTATATAAATTTAACTATTTAAATATAAAAAATATTTCCGGGAAAAGCCTGAGAAAACCTCTAGAGAAACTCAGCTAGCTGATATAATATGTCTTTATTATTTTTTTCAAGAAAATTATAAATAATGATAGCTCTCTATAATTGTTAAAACATCCTAGAGACGATCACGTATACAATTCATTCATAATTTGCTTCTTTTACGTGACGATTAAAACGAAATCTTCTATCGATTTATTGTATTGATATATTCGAGTACACTGTACAAGCATTGCAAGCGCAATAATTATGCCAGCCATTTATTTCATAAGGCATATATGACAGGGTTTTATGGCTGAATGAATATGAAGGTAACATTTATTTAAAGAATGCCATCTCTCACCGTCATTATAGATAGATGTTCTTAAAAATATTTCTTATATTTATGAATGGGAAAATATTTAATTATTATGAATTAATAATACATATATAATGATATATTTTATAATAGCTTTACCTTAAAAAAATATTTTAACCTTTATCATTTGGATTCGACGTTTGTGTTCAGCTATAGTTTTTACTTTCATTTGGAGAATTTCTTTATCCTTTGAATTCTTTTGAACGAAGGTATTATGTCATGGGTGAATTTTATTTTATTTTTTGAGATTATCAAGTCAAGTTAGTGAATCGATCAAGATTAGACTTAGCTCTAACTATTTCATCTTTACTTGTAATGTTGAACGTTCTTATAACTAAAGCACATTAGGCTCAGCGTGCGGAAAGTCCATAGAAAAGGGGTATAGACTACCAATATTAATGGAATTTGGCAGTACCCAGCGTATAGCATGATTTTTAAAGTGGTTACCATTGCACAACTGGTTTAGCAATAGACATTTAAGATGGGTAATAAAAATTAACAAGCTTTTATATCATATATAAATTGTGTAATGATTTTGTAAGTTAATAGTAAAAGTTTTAAAGAAAAAGTTTATTTTATTCTTTTAGCGCATAAATAAAACCTTGTTTTCAATTAGTTTTTTTTTACTTTTAATTAATTTTTACTGTTTAGTTATTGCTGGACAAGTCCGCCATTTTGGATTTAGTATGACGGCACTTTATTTTTCGAGATATTCTCAGCAAACCCTTTCAATTTGATTTCCATATTGAAGAAGTTTATTAAAAATAACTAATCTTGGGTGCTCCGCCATGTTGGATTTAGATTGACGTCGAAGCTTATCATACATCGTCATCAAAACTAAACGTGTATACAAAATTTCAGCTCAGTCGGTTAAAGATATCTGCTTCAAAATTGAGTTTCATGATTCCGCAAATAAAAGCTTGTAAAATTATAAAGAATTCGGTTAAAAAGCTTAAAGTTAATGGATATAGAATAGAGATTCTGATTTTTGTAGCATTGTAGTAATATTGTATTAATCTAAAACGATATTTTTTGATAGCGACAGTGAATTAGTTGAAAAGAGTACACGTGCGGCTTTGGCTGCAAGACCTGGAGTACCGCCAACAGGATGACACAGCGTAGGAACCTGATGCGACACTTCCGTGGAAACGGAAAATTGCGCGCTAATGTCGCTATACACCATAGACTAAGCTAACTTTATTAAAATACATATTTGCAAACTTTAAAAAGTATTATTTTAGATATTTTTTTAAGTAGATACATATAATTATAATTAAGTATTATTTATTAGCAGCGTTGAAATATATCGCATTAAAATTTAAAATTATACTTATTTTGAAATTTCTAATAAAAAATAACAAAAACATTATAAATAATTTATGTGATTTGTATTATAATCATAGTTTTTACATTAAAAAACAAACCTTTTACATTAAAACCTATAGTCTCGTGAGTTAGTATTATTAATTATATACTTAGATATATTCATTATACTTACTTAGTGCATTCATAGTAACTATTTAAAAAATAATAGGTGATAAATAATAATACGTTATTATCTAGCAACTTATATTTTAATAGCAGAATTTAGCGTATTAGTAAAGTATCATTAGTTAATAGTTTCATTCGTGTTCATTTTAAAATGTAATTAATCCCAAATTATCATACAGTCTTAAAGTGATATTCTTCAAAAAATAATATTAATGAAAATTCAATATTTATATTATTATTTTTTATCAAAAACAGATTTACTCTATGTAGTAAGTAGTTCTACGTAGTTTTTACTTAGAGCATCATTGGCAGAGTGACAAAATGCGTGGACCTTGAGCAATTTATGGGTCGCTTTTAATGACATGATTCACGGAAAGGACTTATTGAATCTTTATTATTGTTTACGTTGCTAAGGTCGAATAGCGGACATCTGTGCAAAAGAAAGGTCACGTACTACATGCAATTATCTATGCATCAAGTTCTCAAGTCGAAATTGTGTTATGTTATAAAAATTAGGTACATAACATTTTGTAAATACTTTTTTTTAATATTCTATTTTATCTTATCTTCAAAATTATGGAAAGAGCCACTGTTTTTTAAATCAAAACACGGACCAACCAACCATTACCAACATTATTAATAGATACTAAGTATATTATATTGAAATTTAAAATGAAAGTTACAATGTCCGTAAATTTCGTCAGACTTCCGACTTACAATACCTGTTAATGCATCTAATATTTTTGGGTCATTTGTCTGGAAATTACACCAAAGGTGAATAACTCGTGTTAGTTTTAGTTTTTTAGAAATATTTTTGAGAATAAATATTATGTTATGTAATTATATTTTTAAGCAAACTTTTACATCAAATCAATGCTTATTAATCTTAACATCAACGGGATCTTTTGAATGAAGTAGACGCGTGATGAATGAAGCGTTGCATATTCCCGCTAAAATGTTGAGAAACAATTGGCAAAGGGAAAATTAAAATTACTCTAAAATAAACCCAATGTTATTGAATTAGAGTATAATTATACTATACAGTGAGTAATGGACATGTGCCAGCAATTCGCGATACAAGAAAATACAATAAATAAATAAAGATGATGCAATAAAAAATTCTATGTGGAATAAGGGACATCGTAAAAAAAACATATTAACAAGACGTGCAATCTACATTTTTAAAATACCTCACAAGTAAATTTATTAATTGCTATAATTTTTATGGTTTGCAGATAAATTTTAAGATTTTACGATGGCTAAAATACCTATGTCTATCTTTGGGTTTTATGGATGTTGCCTGGTTGTACCAGGGGTGGACCAAACAAATTTATTCTTTTAATTATTAAACCGAAATAATTAATGAATAAGATACCAAACATAATATATTTTAGGAAAAGGATAATAGGTATGTTGAAAAATACAAAAGTAGAAATAGGTGGAAGGTATGGATGGAAGTAGATATGAAGGCTGTATGTGCTGATGTAGCAGCTGATAACAGGGAAGTGAAAAAAAATGCTTTATGAATTATGTCAACCCTAAGTAGTATGAGACTGGGATGACAGAATATTGTTTTAATTTTTCACCTTAAAATAGCTGTAACGAAAAGTTCAATGCACTCTAAAATAATTTTCCATTGGCCGCTAAACTCTACATTATGAATATTCAATTCAATAAACTGTCTGGAAAACTTTACGTTAAATTACAACTTACTTCAACAAGTATATATTTTATTTAGACCATTACAGGCAGGTTAATGAGTATTTTACGTTTCGCAACGTCTAAAAAATACTGTCGCCGCCCATTAACATTTTTTAACATTTTAATAGTTTTTCCAACTACCACGATCTATGTTTATAGCAGAAATTAATCACGTACGTCAATTGAACCTTGGCCGAATTTACTTTTTAATTTTCATGCATTGGCGTTGTTATGTAGATTTGTTGAAATGGTACAATAACAAATTATTATAAATTAACTTTGCCTATACTTACGTATTATAACGTATGAACTTATATATATACCTGTTCTAAAATCAGTGTGATCTCTTTATGGACTATGGGATGTATTATAAAGGCAATAGACATACATCTTTACAATTTTAAACAGTAGGTGTTTGTGATTTTGGTTAGTTAATAAATTGATATGCAATAGCATATCGTAGAGGAAGGTATCATTACTTTAGGTAATTTAATAATTACTTTTATACTACTGTTGTAATAAGAAGATAAAAACACTGTATCTTATAAATATGATAAGAAACTTAGTTAATATATTTTGAATTTTATTTTTAAACTTTGTTTTATTATATGTTCTCTGAATTTATCATCTTCTTTCTTTAGTAATAATAAAAAGGCTAATTAAGACGTGTTATATTGTACGCAAGTGACATGCCCCTCCTCCACGTCGTGTTTGGTGGCGCATATGGCAAGTTTGCTCCTTTTGCCCTTTATTTATATCCAGAGTACTACTGATGCGTACTCAGATACACTTTACATAGAATTGACATATAACAGAAGTGGTATGTTAATTTGTTTTTTCTGATTATACATACCCATAAAATAACTTATCAAATCAAATCAAAATATTCTTTATTCAAATAGACTTTTTGAAGCTCTTTTGAATCGTCATTTTTACATTATCAAAATTAAAAGTCACTCTGTAAGTCTGTGAGTAAACTACCACCGGCTCGGAAAGCTGTTCTGCTGAGAAGAACCGGCGAGAAACTCAACAGTTGCTCTTTTCAAAAAAATATTTGGTAACAATATTGTATTACAATTTATCTATTTATCCTACGTGAGACACAACCAGTGACTAATCCCACACATTTACATCTACTTGGTATTCCGCTATAGTGTAATGTATAACATGATAACCTTCTTTTGTTAAAGTCGGTCACATTTTTTTGGTAGCTACTGTACACATTTACTTGTATGGCTTTATAAGACTCTTGACGAATAAGACGCAGAAATTATTGTGATAGAATTATAAAAATCCATTATTAGAATTTTTAAGGAAAGAAATTTTTAAGCGAAAGAGCGTAATAAAACGTATACCTAAGCTTCGTAAATTGTGCTTTAAACATAGCACAGCAAACTGAGTAGTATCTAACTACTAAAGTTACTACGCATTGTATTATGTGCCCTACGAATTAGAATTGTTAATCTTTTACAAAAACAACAATAAACCAAACTGGATTGTGTTGAACATTTCTTAGTAATTTAATAAAGGATAATGTGCTACAGACTTAATCAAATCCCTTTACGTTTCGCCTTACAAGTTGCAATATGTAAAGGGTGGCAGTTCTAAGAAGTTGGTCGAACACTTCGAGCTAACGACCCCTTTAAAACTTATTTCTTCATAAATATAAGAAAGGTTAAAGTCCATTAATCGTTGTTGCGAAAAGTATTTTTCTTTCACTTTGTTTTGAAATACTAGGTTTAATTAAAAACTTATATATTTAATTTTAATTATTAAGAAAGCCTCAATATCTTAATTGAGTCTTCTAAGGAATATTTATTTTTCAATAGCTTGTAAGAGTTATATCTTGGGCACAATTTTATTCACCAATGTCATGAAGAACTATTTACGTAGAACTTGCGTAAAATACTTTTAATATTGAATTTTAATATTTATTAAAACTACTGTTTTTTATAATACTAAGCTATGCCTTAATTTACCTTAAAATGTTATCTTACTTTTCCAACGAAAACCGTTATTGTTACTAGGTGTAATAACCAGAAATAGGCCTGTCTTTATTCCAAATGCGTAGTTTTGCGGGTGTCCACATAAATCAGATGGCGCCACGGTCGTGAATCAGCGACGCCGGCGCACTTCTTTCAGTCAATTCAGGCTATTTAAAAATTTACAATCTGGATAGAAGCGTGACTAATCCTTAGCTTGGATGTGTTAAACGAATTTTGAGACTTCATCTTTTAGTTTTCTTTGTTATACTTACCTACTTATACTTGGGTTGTAGAGCTAATTTAATTTTAATGATCACAAAATTATTGTAATACCTACATGAACACATTATGAGATCGATAATGTTGGGCCGACTAATTAATATTATGTATTAACCTTAATATGTCTAAATATGTAAAGTGAATTGAATTTTCATTAGTTTTAGAATAATTGAAAAAACTTATACTTATATCAGCATCATCAGCCCTTTTTAACGTCCCACTGTTGGGCACGGGCCTCCCTCAGTACGAGGGGGATCAGGCCATAATCCACCGCGCTGGCCTAGTGCGAGTTGGCGGACTTCACATGCGTTTCGAAAACTTGTTAGGTTTTCTCAGACATGCAGGCTTCCTCACGATGTTTTCCTTCACCGTAAGACAAGTGGTAATCATGATATAAATGATTCGCAAATGAAAATATCAGAGGTGCGAGACCCGGATTTGAACCCGCATCACTCGATTATCCAAGCGACATGTTACCACTGGGCTAACACTGTCTTTATAGATACTTATATGTAGAAGAAGATTAGAATATCACTACATAGTATTTAAAAACAAAGTCGCTTTCTCTGTCTCTATATCCCTATGTACCTATGCTTAAATCTTTAAAACTACGCAACGGATTTTGATGCGGTTTTTTTTTAATAGATAGAGTGATTCAAGAGGAAGGTTTATATGCATAACTAGCGGATCCCGCGGCTTTGCCTGTGCTAAATCTAGGGAAGAGCCCGAGCGAAGCAAGGGCGAGTCGCTAGTATTATTATATGAGTAAAAAGTAAAGACGCTGAAAGAGCAAAATTTGTTTATCTTACTACCTTTTCTAACAGATTACTTATATAAAGACTAATATAATGTAAAGATGAAATCAGTTCAGTAAGAGTGAATTGTGTACAGTAATTTTTGTTTTCAGGCGTCCGCGTTAATCTGCGTGCTCTTTACACTTTGTCTTTCAACTCGAATCTCTTTCTTTTAGTTGTATAGTGCTTTTCATATTCTCCTTATAGTAAAAACAAATATAAATTAAATTTTATACCCTTTGGTACATAATTTTATATATTGTAAATTTAAAAACATTCCCAATAAAGATTTTTATTTATTATTATAATAATATACTGTTTAACCTTCTGTAAAGTGTGCAGCCTTTAAAATTAAAATAACTTTATTAAATTTCATTTTATGAACTCATCACTACTCTTCTTGATACTCGTATCTGGATGGAAAAGGAGAGTTAGTTCAAATTTGTTCAAATAAACTCTATTAATATAGATTTAATTAAAATACCTGACAGCATTCTTGTTACAATTAGTTTATTTTATTTTTTAATTAATGATTAAATTCTACTATAATATGACATTTAGATTTATTCTAAAACGTGTTTGTCCATCAGAAATCAGTGTTGATAATAAAAATTATACAATGATAATAAAAGGCCATAATAATAAAAAGACTATAGATAAGAATTTGTTAATTCATATTCTTTAGCAATGTTTAGATTATATGGAGTGACCCGGCGAAATTAAGTTTGTGACGTTTCAATAGGGTAACGTTCTACTACTACTTGTTCACGACTCGTTGCATTAATACTGGAAATTTGTTATAAGTTGATTGAATAAATTCGGAAGAGGCTCGTATATAGTTGCTTCTAGTTTGTATTTTAAGACTTCAAAGGTAATAATTATATTATAATTTATCGATGTAAACTTTGATTAATTTAATCATAAAATAAAACCTTTTTTTTATAAAAATACTTCTTTTTTTAATTGAAACTATTACTTATCTATGTTTTTTTTAATTCAAACTATTACTTATCCCTATCATAACATTAATAGGTACGAAGTACTAAAAATAACATTATAATTATGTACTTATTTAAAGAAAGTAGGTAATCGGTTTTTATTGGTACAAAAAGCAATAGGCGTTTTGCCTAATCTAACAATTAGTGCAGAAATATAAAAAATGTCATATATCCCATAGAAGACTCATTTAAAGCGAGGTTTCGTAGTAAGGCGCACCCCAGGCCCCAGCGAGGGGCAAGGCGCCGCGACGTCGCGCCGCCCGGCGCCAGTCGCTTCCCGACTCGTACACTGGACTCGTGTACACACTCTATATTACACTTATTAGGAAACTACATTAGACATAATTGACTAATGTTTATCTTTTTATTTAAATGTATGGAACTCATTAAAAATTGCAATTTACCGTTGCTCCGTTTGGTGCGGCCCAAAAATTACAATTTTTCGTCTTTTAGAAAATTTAATTAATAATATTAAGTGTGAATTAAATTTCAGTGTAATAAAGTAACAAATAAATAAACAAACTGGTCATTTATAATTACAGTAGTGTTATCTGAAGAGAGGGAGGATGTTTGTAATTTGTAAACATTTTAACGATTAATCAAGAAAAATACATTATTTTTTGTTCGTATTATAATAGCCAGTGTGAAAGTTTACTGTACTTTAGATACTGATTAAAATTAATGATTATTTAATTATAAATGTAAAACTTACTAGTAAGTAATGTAACTATTTATCTAAATTTAAAAATTAACTTTGAATTTCTTTTTAATTAACCTTTCAGTAATCACATTTTCCTAAGTGAATGAATTTTGATAAATACATATATTTTTTATAATATACAAAGAAATATCATGTGTGTAATAATAATATTCAGTTCTAATAAAACATAATAAATTGCATATCTTTTGTTTATTTTTACAGCCGTAATACACTCCACTATACAGTCGCTGCACGGCGCCGTCGGCTTACTTTTAGTACGTAATAGGAAACACCTTCATACGAGCGGAATAAACAAATACTAATTAGGAAACTGCACCGGCTAATGAATGCAAATGACTTTATAATAAGTTTTCATTACTTTATATTTAGTATCGAGAAAGGTTAAGCTTTACTAACTTTTCAATATGACATTACATTGAATTCTATATTTTAAGTATAGAAAATATGTATAAATATAAGTCCATTTCATGCTAGAGTATTTAACAGGTGATCTGTTACACCTTTGTTATGTAAACAATAAATAATAAACTACGCTCAACTAGAAACTTTTAAAGCAATTAACAAGTGAAGCGAATTGAATTAAACGTTACTTAGGGATAGGTATTTTTTAGAATATTTAGGCAAACGTAGCTCAACGGCACGGAGCGAAGGTTAGTAAAAGTTAGCAGGCACGGTGTGAATGGAGACTGCCCAAGATCGGAACAGTTAGCATTCTATATAAAGTCTTTCTTTCAGCAGTGAACAGTAATAAGCTGGAAAAAGATATTTTTTGGTTATTTTTTACATTTTATCACTCCCAGTGCATACTTAATTGTAATGTGTTAACGCTTATATGAGCTTCCTGATATAGTAGGTCACTCATAAAAGACTCTACCTTCGTTGGAGTGAAGATTAATTAATTAATTAATTTATACGAATTACGAACACAGTTCAACAATAATTATTGTATTTAAATACGTAAGTAAAATATGTATAAACTCGTAAGTATGTTATACGACACAAGCAGCTCACCCTCGCTTCGCATGGCTTACTAAGTAGTGTGATGTAAGTAGATAAAATAGTTATTGCGTGTACCGCGTAGGAAATAGACATATTCTAATTTGGACTTTTCTGTAGGTCGATTAAAGGGCTACAATTTTCTAGAACATTGTTTTGATGAAGGCCTCTACAGAACCAGTGAGTGTGTTTTCCCGTGAGAATGTAATTTTTTCCTTTATTAAAAGGTATCTTAAATCTTCTAGTGATAAGTTTCACTATATAAAATCGGATTAGTGCTTTTTGCTTGGAATGTAAATAAAAATAAAGACAAACAGACATTACAATTTCTTCATTCTTCATTTCTTCTTCATCATTTTATACTTCTACTTACAATTTCAGTAACTATTGTTTTAACTTAAGTTTGTTACTGTTTTATATTTAAGTATGGATTATGAAAACCATTTATATTTTTTCTGTACAATTTATATGTATATAATTACAGAAAATTAGTTTCATTTAACTTAATAGCACAAACTAATCATGTTAAAAGTAATTAAATTATAAAATGTGGGTCATTGTAAACAACTCGCGACATGGCACAGCGGTATAAATCAAAAGGTCTGGGAACGTTGTTTTATTAAATTATATGGCAACATTTAAGGAAAGTACCACTTAAAGAATGGAGTTATCACGTTCTAGAGAAACTGGTAATACGAGTGAAATAAAAAGGTTTCGCAAATTACCTTTGTGATTGTGTAATATTTTATCTTCGGCATTAATAAGACAAATTACAAATGTATATATTTACTACTACGAACTATAACTATAGGTATATATAATATTTATTACTACGAACTTGATATGATTGCATTTTTATTTTATTTTTAGTTTTTATAATAATAAATAGGTATAGTATGTTTCGATAAAAGGACAATTTTATGAATTTCCTTGAGTTCACATATTTTCCTTAACGTACACAGTTTAAAATCATTTAGATACTACACAATCAGGCAAAAACATGAATTATTCAAAATGTCGGCCAGCAATAAACCAGCTCGTTACTTCTGCCATAAAACACCCATAAAGTGAAGCAAACACAATACTCTGTTCAGAGTGTGATCTTAATATAGATAGATGCAGCTACGGAGTGCGTACAAATTTACCTGTTGCTAAAAAAAATTCGTTACGCTCATTAAAAAAAAAGTTATTTGTAGAGAAACACTGGCCTAGTAGTGGGTCTGATTCGATACAATCGATTTAAATTTTAAATTTGAATAATGTTAAACAAGCGAATTGGTCATATACTTATTTTATTCGATACATATATGGGTAGGTAACGATTTTCCACTTACGGATTTCCTTAATGAACCTTCTAATAAAAGTTGTCTATCTCATTCCTATGACTTTAATGTTTAAAAAGTAAATAAATTACCTACTAATCATGGATAATAATTGTAATGCATCCTCAATCTTTTTAACCGACTAAGGAGGTCCGAAGTTTTTTTAAACTAAGTATAAAGCCAGTCGATAATGTTTTAAAAAGGTATATAAAATTTCCCTTAATCTTTAAAGAAAGTAGAGCAAAATTGAGAATAGTAGTTTAAAAATTAAATCAAATCAAAACACGCTACTATTTTCTGACTTTGATATTTGTTTTGGCGAACTCCGTCATATAACTCTTCAGTCTTCTATTACTTATTTTCAGGTCTTCTTCCTCAAAGCTTTCTTCTTCAAGCATAATTAAAAAATCGAAAGTTTGTCGATTTCCCATTTCAGATAGAGGCACACTTATAAAGGTCAGAGAGTAAATTACTACTTTTTATCTCAATAACGAAATGTCAATAATATATTTTTTAACTTTTTAAACACATTTAAATTTTTAATATTCATTTAAAAATGCACATTTTAGTAGTAAATTATTTACAAATTACAATGAATATTATAAAGTAAACAAAAATTTAAAAACGAAATAGCCGGTAGGAAACCTTGAGCTCTTCAACTATTTGTCTGATATTACGACTTGAAATATTTATTCTATTTTAATAAACAGGTGTTTCTAGAAGCTAAAAGTACGGAAAATAAACTATTGTCGCGGAATATAGTGCGAACTCGTCATAATAGCACGCTTGTACCATGCCTTACAACAGCGAATGTCAATTTGTAACTTTTGACAATTAAATAACAAGAACAGTTTATTACAAATTTTAATGTGACAGAAAGAGATAACGCATTTTCAGGAACAATTTGGAAGTTACTAGAAACATTTTGAATTTTCGATACTAGAATGTTCTAAATTTACGCATATAAAAAGGCCGGCAGTGTGTCGAGAGATCAGTTGACGTTCGGAGTTAAGTGAAGCTTACGAAGAGATACGAAATAGTGGAAAAGTGAAGAAAAGTACAGTGAATTATTAAAAGTGGTGGATTATAGTGCTCAGAGACTAAATTAAACTAGTGCTGCGTACAGACTGCGCGTGTATATAAGGTGTAAATAAAACATCTTTAGTGCGAGAACGCTTTTAATTTCCGATCCCGAACCCGTAGTACGTAACAATTGGTGTCAGAAGTGGGATCGGAAATGCCGTTAGTACCGAGGCACGAGAAGGAAGGAGTCACTACACGCGCAATGGCAGAACAGCAAAGGGAAGACTCTGGCCCTAGTACTTCGAGTGGAGAGTCCGTGGCTCAACAGGGCACCTCGCCAGATATGAACGCCCTTTTGCAACAAATGGCGTTCATGATGCAAGAACAAACGCGCCGCCAAGAAGAGCAGGCTCGCCGCCAGGAGGAACAGCTGCGCGCACTCCAAGAAGAGCAGGCTCGCCGCGAGGAAGATCGTGCACGCCGCCAGGAGGAACAGCTGCGCGCACTACAAGATGAACAGGCTCGCCGCGAAGAAGAACAGGCTCGCCGTGAGGAAGAACGTGCGCGTCGCCAGGAGGAACAGATGCGTGCACTCCAAGATGAACAGGCTCGCCGCGAAGAAGAACAGGCTCGCCGTGAGGAAGAACGTGCGCGTCGCCAGGAGGAACAGATGCGTGAACTCCAAGACGGCATACACAAGGATATAGTAGTCGCACTCCAACAAAATAAAGAACGGGTTGAAGCCGTTGAAAGGGAAGTCGAGGGAATTAAGACGACACTCGGTGAGGCCATAGAGGAGTATGACGCAAAACTATCTAAAATAGAGAAAAGGGTCGATTACATGGAAACTCACAGATTACCGCGTAGTGTTGACCTCAGTTCATCAACGGCAAAGATCTTTAAAGTCCCTTACTTCGACGGCAAATCTTCTTGGGCTGCATTTAAGATCCAGTTTGAGACTATCAAGGAGACAAGTGGATGGACAGATGATGAAGCCCGATCTGCTCTTACTGTCGCACTTAGAGAGGAGGCTCTGAATGTATTGGAGGCGCTTTGTGCTAGCGACCCTGGCAGGAAGATCACATACAGTGAGCTACTTAACACTTTGGAGTCGCGGTATGGTGATAGCCATCTAGAGCACGTGTACAGGGCTCAAATTAAAGACCGTACACAACGAGCCAATGAAACCCTGCAGCAGTGGTCCATAGAAATTGAGAGGCTCGTACGGAAGGCATATCAATCCTCGCCTTCCACCATAGATACTATTCTTCTGCAGGCTTTTGTGGACGGGATTCGCGACTCAGAGGTACGCGCCGCTGTACGCCTTAGACACCACACGAGTCTTAAGGAAGCCGTCGCTCACGCTTTGGAGGTTGAAGCTGTGCGCCATGATACAAGAGCTTGGAAGGTGAGGGAAATAGTCGCTACGGAAGGAGCATCCACCCGGAGACGTATTTTTAATCCAAGATGCTACGAGTGCGGCGAGCGGGGCCATCTCAGAAGTAACTGCTCTAAAACATCGACCGTTCGGAGACAGTCAGATGTAGCTGTGTCAACTTCTGACCAGCCACAGGAAAACTAATTCCAGCCAGGGCTGCGGGGTGGGCACTGGCCGGGGGATCTTCAACCCCACAAATAGAAGTAAAACAGACAGTGGATGGAAACACCTTAGTAATACATGGCGCAATTAATGGAGTGGCATGTAAACTGACGCTGGATACCGGAGCATCACGAACCATCATTAATAACCGGAAGCTGAAACACATTGCGGACAGTAAGTTGCAAGACAGAAAGCATATTACGCTCATGACAGCCACCGGCCAGCGCGTACCTGTTTGGGGGGAAAGGAAAATAGCTATCAAAATTGGGGACAACATTTATTGGCATAAAGCAATAGTCGCAGATATCGTCGATGATTGCATCATTGGTTTGGACTTCCTTCAAAATTACCAGTGTACGATTGACATGAAATATGGAGTTTTAAAGTACAGAAATAGAGAAGTACCGATAAGTGGTGGAGTTCAGGGGAAAGTTTGTTGCTTAAAAGACACCGCTCTTCCACCAAGATCACAGACTTTAGTACCTGTCGCTTTACCTCAAAACAAGTCAGGTAGCCCATGGTCATGCGCTGTCATAGAGAAGTGTGAAGATGAGAGCTCGTGGATCCCGGCAAGAGTTGTAGTTGGTAAATCTTCGACATCCATGATTCCAGTGCTGAATACCAGTGACGCTATGCAAACTATTCAGAGAGGGGAAGTTGTGGGGACTTGCGAAGAGATAGCCTGGTTAAGCAGATGTCAACAAAATGAGAAGGTGCTTAGCAAGGATAAAGAGCAAGCAATAAAACTTTTAGAAAACTGCAAAGAACATCTCACAAGTTCACAGAAGACAAAAGCTGAAAATTTACTCTATCGATATTCAGATTTGTTCTCGAAACATGATGGCGATATTGGAAGAACTGGTTTAGTGAAGCACAAAATTAATACTGGTGACGTAGCGCCTATTCGACAACGACCAAGACGAATTCCATGGGCTAAGGAGAAAGAAGTTGATGACATGATCCAAGACATGAGAAAGAATAACATCATCGAACAATCTACTAGTCCTTGGTGTTCTCCAGTAGTACTTGTAAGGAAAAAGGATGGGTCTACAAGATTTTGCATCGATTACCGCAGACTCAACGATGTAACCAAAAAGGACAGTTATCCCCTGCCTCGAATCGACGACACCTTAGACACTCTCAGTGGCATGAAATGGTTTTCAACTCTCGATTTGAAGAGTGGCTATTGGCAAGTGGACATGGACCCCGTGGATAAGGAGAAAACTGCGTTTTCAACTGGAAAAGGGTTGTGGCAGTTTAAGGTTATGCCATTCGGGTTATGCAATGCACCAGCAACATTCGAGAGGTTGATGGAACGTGTACTCGCTGGATTACTAGGAGCAGCCTGTCTTGTGTACCTGGATGACATAATTATTGTGGGACGTGACTTCGAAGACCATCTTAAGAAACTCGAAGCAGTATTTGATAAACTAAGGGAAGCAAATTTAAAGTTAAGTCCAAAGAAGTGCTCATTCTTTAGGAGACAGGTCAATTACCTTGGGCATGTAGTCTCGGAAAACGGCGTGGAAACGGACCCTAGCAAAGTCACCGCTGTGAAAGATTGGCCGACCCCTAAGGACAAAACGCAAGTGAGAGCATTTCTGGGATTATGCTCTTACTATAGAAGATTTGTAAAAGGCTTCTCAGACATCGCCAAACCACTTCATAGACTGACCGAAGAGAAGAGACCTTTCGTATGGGACAATAATTGTGAATCGGCCTTTCAAGAACTGAAGAAACATCTTTGCCAAACACCGATCCTTGGGTATCCAGACACAAAGGGAAAGTTCATTGTCGACACTGATGCCAGCAATATCGGAATTGGAGGTGTATTGTCCCAGCGGAAGGGTGATCAGGAGGTGGTTATCGCATATTTCAGTAAGTCACTCTCTAAACCGGAAAAGAATTATTGCGTTACTCGAAGAGAGCTACTTGCTGTAGTAAAAACCTTACAGCATTTTAAGAAATACTTGCTAGGACGCAAATTTTTGGTAAGAACCGATCACGCTGCCTTGAAATGGTTATTGGAATTCAAGGACCCCGAAGGACAGGTAGCGCGATGGATTGAACAACTTCAAGAGTTTCAGTTTGAAATTGAACATCGTGGGGGTAAAGCACACAATAACGCCGATGCCCTATCTAGAAGACCATGCGAGGAAGACTGCAAGCACTGTCACAGACAAGAAGTAAAGGAACTAGAATCTATTAAAATTATAAGAACAGATTCGATAGATGAACGTTGGAGCGATGATGCCATGAAGAGAGCACAAGAAGAAGACCGAGACATACGACCGATCATGGAATGGTTAAGTAGTGGTAGACCAAAACCTAAGTGGACTGACATAGCACAGTATAGTACCGCTACGAAAAGTTTATGGGCACAATGGGACAGTTTGTTGTTACACAATGGAGTATTGTGCCGCAAATGGGAACAGACACGTGGAAATGATAGCCATCTCCAACTAGTGGTACCTAAAATAAAAGTATCCGAGGTACTTCGAGCATACCATGATGGTTCTTCTGGTGGACACTTAGGGGTAAGAAGAACGTTAATCAAGATCAAGGAGCGATTTTATTGGTTGCATTGTCGAGATGATGTTAAGGACTGGTGTCGGAAATGCGTGCAATGTGCCTCTGTCAAAGGCCCGCAGACCAGAAGCCGAGGAGTAATGAAATTATACAACGTTGGGGCACCTTGGGAGAGAATCGCATTAGACGTAACAGGACCATTTCCGATTACTAATTCCGGGAACCGATATATTTTAGTTGTGATGGACTATTTTACAAAATGGCCTGAGGCATTCGCCATCCCAAATCAAGAAGCAGTGACTATCGCAAATACTTTGGTAAAAGATGTATTTTGCAGATTCGGCGTTCCGTTAGAAATGCACAGTGATCAAGGAAGAAACTTTGAATCGCATATATTTCAGGAAGTATGTAAAATCATGGGGGTGCACAAGACTCGAACCACACCACATCATCCACAGTCAGATGGAATGGTTGAAAGGTTTAACCAGACTTTGGAACGCCATCTAGCTAAGGTTGTGGATAAACATCAAAAGGATTGGGACGAGTATTTATCATTGTTCCTGCTATCTTACCGGACTGCTGTACACGAAAGCATTACCATAACACCTGCTTTTGCAAATTTCGGAAGAGAATTGCGACTACCAGCGGATCTGTTAAGTGGTTGCCCGCCGGATACTCCCAGTTGCATAACAGAGTATGCCAGTGAACTACGAGCGAAGATGATTGGTGTTCATGAGCAGATACGAGATGCAGGACTACAAGCAAGTGAACGCATGAAAACTCGTTATGACCGAAAGGCGACAGGAACGAACTTCGAGGAAGGCTCATTGGTATGGCTGCATAACCCGGTGAGACGAAAGGGTAAATCGCCAAAGCTACAACCCAGTTGGGAGGGGCCTTACAAGGTTATAACGAAAATTAACGACGTCACTTTCCGAATTCAACGTACATCTAGAAGCCCGGCTAAAATCGTGCATGTGGACCGATTAGCCAAGTATCACGGCAACAACGATGCTCGAGACGAGCATGTCTTAGGAGGGGGTAATGTCGCGGAATATAGTGCGAACTCGTCATAATAGCACGCTTGTACCATGCCTTACAACAGCGAATGTCAATTTGTAACTTTTGACAATTAAATAACAAGAACAGTTTATTACAAATTTTAATGTGACAGAAAGAGATAACGCATTTTCAGGAACAATTTGGAAGTTACTAGAAACATTTTGAATTTTCGATACTAGAATGTTCTAAATTTACGCATATAAAAAGGCCGGCAGTGTGTCGAGAGATCAGTTGACGTTCGGAGTTAAGTGAAGCTTACGAAGAGATACGAAATAGTGGAAAAGTGAAGAAAAGTACAGTGAATTATTAAAAGTGGTGGATTATAGTGCTCAGAGACTAAATTAAACTAGTGCTGCGTACAGACTGCGCGTGTATATAAGGTGTAAATAAAACATCTTTAGTGCGAGAACGCTTTTAATTTCCGATCCCGAACCCGTAGTACGTAACACTATAAACAGATGGACAGGTGACCTAATATACTGCACGTGTGATTTAGATTAGAATTAGTATTTATCGCATGCATTGTGAAGCGTCCGTCCGTCACGTACGCGGCAGATCTGCCAGTGCGATTTTATGTGGAGGTTATAGCTGCTGTGACCACAAATATTGTTAATTTACGAAGTTCTTTATAAATTCTTGGATAACTCAATAATAACGCAATAGTTTTTTTAATAAGAGATCTCTTACTTATTGTTAAATTGGGCAAATAGTTGTAACATTTTTCTATTGTATACAAAGCTTTGTGTCGGTAACCATAAACCAAAATATATCCACAAAAAATATTATAGTATAAGTTATACCCCCACTCTGGCGATACACTATACCGAGTAAATCTTTAAAAGGCGCGATACTGGGCGGTGCACGGACATTTGGTTGCTTTGTCAGTGCTCAGTGCGGACGTAGTTCTGGTTACTCGGTATACGTGAGCCATTTTGTAATATTAATTTGTTAAAGTGTTGATGTGTAATAATGAATTACTTGTTGTAGGTACTTGTGTATTGATTGCAAAAAAATAAAAAGAAATAAGTGATAAATAAAATTAGGACATAACGTGTTGTTTTTTTTTATTTTAATTTCACTTCTGATTGCTAAAATCAGAAGTGGGATAAAGAACTTTAAGCTCACAGGCAACAAGTGATTCACGAACTACCCTCTTCATATTTTTTTTTTATTCTCTCTTTACGTACTTTGTGTGCTTTTTATTATACTCGGTGTGATAACTTAGTGCTAAACAATGCCGCGAAGTACGTCACGTGGACGTTCTCGGCATCGTCGAAATGGCTCGCGTATTCGAGACGCTTCCCGTTCCCGTAAAGAACGCTCACGCGACCGTCGTAGAAAGCGATCACGGTCTCATTTACGAAACTCTCGTGCAAGTAGCTACGATCGTGCGTCGTACGATAGTTCGCGTCTGTCTCGTAACAATTCCTATCGATCTTATCGATCACGTAGTGCGTCACGTCGTTCAGAACGAAGTCCCTGTAGATCACGTCACTCACGCCGCGCGCGCAATACGTCGCGGACTCTTGACTATCCACGTAGGGTATCTCGTCACAGTGATTATGGCAAACGTAGACACGAATTAAAAGGATACACCCCTCCGCCGCGTATACCAACTCCGACGCCAGGTACGATAGAACCTATTCCTTTTACTCGACACGGTGAACTCGAGAAAGCTGGACTTATAGAACAGGGTCGCGTCACAAACTCAGCCTTACGTGGCTCAGAGACTTCTACGCTCGCTCAGGCGATTATCGATGCTGTAAAAGCAGTTCAGCCGGTACCTACACATAGTTACTTCGTCTCCAATTTTGATCCTACTATTAACAGTATCGATACATGGTGCGGGGAGGTAGACCGCGCGAAAGATATAAATGGATGGTCCGACCACGAGTGTCTGTCCCGCGTGGCAAACTGTTTAAAGGGCGATGCAAAGGTATGGATGAGTGAATGGGTTACCAAAGATAGGACCTGGTCAAACTTTAAGAGAGAGTTCAAATCTCTTTGTCCGGTGAAACTTGATTACGCTAACATACTTTACGATGCTATGAACAATACCTCGGATAAGTACCCTACTTATGCTGAATATGCCCGACGCACTTTGCTTCGTTTGCGTATAGTACAAGGCCTAAGCGACGAGTTACGAACACTTATCATCATAAGAGGAATTGTAAACCCCCAAGTGCGCGCAGCTGCCGCGAATGCCAATCTGAACCCAGAAAACCTAGTGTCATTCTTATCTATCTACACAAAGCCTAACCATAATATACGTGAACCTCGTGGTTCCACACAAAAAGTTCCTGCACGTCCGCCGAGGCCTACTCACCGCGTTAAGGATATTAACTGTTTCACTTGTGGCCAACGGGGCCACTTACGCCGGGAGTGTCCTACGAAGTCGAAGCCTCCAGTTAGCAAGGGTATAAGTAGGCCACCCATGCGCACTAACGATACCGCCAGATCATGTACATTCTGCAAGAAACCTGGACATGCGGAAGATCAATGCTTTGCCAAGTCTAGGTCGGAGCCTAGGAATGACCGTAGTGTTAATCTATGCTCGGATTATTCGAATTATTCCCAGAATAACGATATTACCACGGCCGTTGTTTGCGGTGTATCAATGGATGTGTTGATAGATAGTGGCGCGCTAAATATTTCTTTAGTTTCCTCCGCTGTATTGAAACACCTTGCCTGCCAGCCCAAATTCCGGCGATGCGTACTTAAGGGAATTGGGAACAAAGAATTTCTCGCTACCTCATACATTACTGTCATCATTGAGTTTGACAGCATATCAATCGAAGCGGATCTAGTCGTAGTACCATCCTCAATGATGGTGACACCGATTATAATAGGAACGGATATACTCAACCGCGACGGTGTAACTTACGTGCGAACAAAGGATCGACAATACCTTTCTCATTCGGAACCTATTAATTATGTTAATGTTGTTGCACCACGAGCTGAGGAGATCAATTTAAACACCCGGCTCCAGGATAGCGAGCGAGATGCGCTTTTAAGTGTAATTGAGGAGTTCTCGAAATATTTAATTACGGGTACCGCCGAAACCACTGTCAAGACGGGCGAAATGGAGATTAGACTTACTAGTTCTACTCCTATTGTCTACCGGCCCTATAAGCTTTCTTACTCGGAGAAACTTAAGGTTAGAGAAATAACGGATGATCTTTTAGAAAAAGGCATCATAAAGCGCTCTACCTCAGAGTACGCTAGTCCGATTATACTAGTAAAGAAGCGCGATGGCTCGGATCGGCTTTGCGTTGATTTTCGCGCACTTAACCGTATCACAGTTAAGGACAGGTACCCCCTTCCTTTGATAGAAGATCAGATAGATAGGCTGGGGACCCACACGTTCTTTTCTAGCCTGGACATGGCCTCCGGGTTCCACCAAATAAGGATAAAAGAGCATTGCACCCACCTAACCGGTTTCGTAACGCCAGAGGACCATTTTGAATTTCTGAAAATGCCCTTTGGTCTGGCCAACAGTCCCATCGTTTATCAAAGAATTATTAACGACACGCTGCGCGAACACATACACGCTGGGAATACGCTAGTCTACATCGATGACGTGCTTCTTATGAGTGACAGCGTAGAAGAAGGTATTAAGTTACTCCATAGGGTGCTAGAAACCCTTACAAGCGCGGGATTTTCTGTTAACCTACGAAAATGTTCCTTTTTAGTCACTGAAGTAGAATATCTTGGAAGAATAATTAGTAAGGGCCAGGTGAGGCCGAGCCCACGAAAGATTGAGGCCTTGGTTAATACAAACCCGCCAGTAAACGTTAAGCAAGTAAGGCAACTGCTAGGCCTTGCTGGTTACTTTCGACGGTACATCAAGGACTATGCTTCGAAAACCGCCCCCATCGCTCACCTCACTCGAAAGGGATGCGAGTTTATCTGGACTACTGAACACGAGTCCATCCGCCAAGAGCTTATCAGGTACTTGACAAACAAGCCGGTTCTATCTATTTTTGACCCTAAGTATCACACCGAGGTCCATACAGACGCCAGCAGTATTGGCTATGGAGCTGTCTTGCTGCAAATCCATCCCGATGGTAAGAAACATGCAATCGCGTATTTCAGCAAGGTCACTCAGGGTGCCGAAAGTAAGTATCATTCGTACGAGCTTGAAACACTGGCAGTCGTGAAAGCACTTCAGAATTTCCGCCACTACCTTGTTGGGTTGAAGTTTACCATCGTCACCGACTGCAATGCTTTGAAAGCTACGGAGCGCAAGAAAGATCTGCTGCCGCGGGTTGCGAGGTGGTGGATCTACCTACAAGATTTCGATTTTTTGATTGAATATAGAAAAGGAGTGCTCATGCCACACGCCGACTACCTAAGCCGAAACCCGGTCGCTCAGATATGTCAGCTTCGAAAACCGCGCAATTGGGCTCACACTGCTCAGCATGGCGATCAAGAAACCCAAGATCTGCTTCAAAAGCTGCAGGACGGTGCTCTGGATGCGAGTAGGTATGTGGTACGTAATGATCTGCTTTACTACCGTTACACGCCAGTTGGAGAACAGTCTCGTTTGCTGTGTTACATACCCAAGGGACACAGGCTTAGTCTTCTCCGGATATTCCACGATGAGCATGAGCACATTGGTGTAGATAAAACTGTGGACCTCATCCTCAAGCATTTTTGGTTCCCCGGCTTAAAGAACTTTGTGGCCAAGTATATAGCACACTGCTTAACCTGCATATCTAGCAAGCGACATCCACGAGCACCACTTCAACCGATCACTTCGTGGGAGAAACCAGACGTCCCCTTCCATACGGTACACGTCGATGCTCTGGGACCACTACCCTCGTCTGGAGAATACAAATATGTTCTAATTATTGTTGACAGTTTCAGTAAATACTGCATGTTACATCCTATGATTCGTCAGGATGCTGAAGAATTTAAAAAGGTTGTTACTCAAATGATCTCACTATTCGGCGTACCGAAGCTCATGGTCACCGACAAGGGCCGTATGTGTGAATCAAAGGTGTTTGTCAAGTGGGTTAATGACTTGGGTTGTGACCTTCATCGCATAACACCTGGAATGCACCATGCTAACGGTCAGGTTGAAAGGTACATACGCACCGTGCTCAACATGATTAGAATTGAGGCTAATCACAGGAACACACCATGGGCAGACACCCTATGGAAACTGCAACTTATTATAAATATAACCAAGCACAAAACCACCCAGACATCGCCACTTAATCTCCTCATAGGCACAGAAACAACGACCCCAGTTATTCGCGCCCTAGTACGAGATGTAGCTGTTGAGAGCTCATCACCTAACCGAGAAGCGCTCCGAGAACTTTCTAGGAACAGAGCTCGTCAACTCCTCAACCAAAATCAGTCCGAGCAAGATAAACGCGTGAATCGTTTAAGGCGACCTCCACGAGAATTCCATAATGGTGACCTTGTATTTGTAATTAAAACCGCTCAGTCTACAGGGAAACTTGACTCGGGGATGCGAGGACCATACAAGGTCGTCAATGTCTTGCCTAGCGGCCGGTATGAATTGAAACTTGTCAGTGGGGACTACGAAAAGTCAACGCAAGCTGCTGCGCAGCATATGGTGCCTTGGCGCGGCGAGTGGAGTCCAGAGGCGTGTGCTGCATTTTTTGACCGTGAGTATTATTCGTTTGTAACGAGGTATCTCGTTGAACGAACAAAGGCGTTGAAGTACTATCAAGTCGCTGTTTAGTCCGTTCGTAGCGAGCAGTCTCGCTAGCCGAACAAAGGCGTTGAAGTACTATCAAGTCGCTGTTTAGTCCGTTCGTAGCGAGCAGTCTCGCTAGCCGAACAAAGGCGTTGAAGTACTATCAAGTCGCTGTTTAGTCCGTTCGTAGCGAGCAGTCTCGCTAGCCGAACACAGGCGTTGAAGTACTGTCAAGTCGCTGTTTAGTTCGTTCGTAGCAAGCAGTCTTGCTGTTCGAATACAGGCGTTGACAATCTGTCAAGCCGCCGTTTACTAACGAATGCGTTAGCACATGCGACTAACGTTCTAGTGTTAACAAAACGTTGTTAAGTCATTGGAGCGTTGGCGCTGTGTTAAGTCGTATTGGCGTTTTTTCATCAGTTGTGTGTAGCGTTGGTATTTAATATCAAGCCGTTGACCACGTGACAGTTGCTAAAGTCACCCTTCAATCTGTAGCGTTCGACTCGCTAGTCAGATATTTGGAAAAAAAAAATGGTAGGTGTTTTAACACCCCCGATAAAAAAAAAAAAACCTTATTACAGAAGCAGACGATCCCTGGGAACCCGCTCAAGCGTCAACTTCGACATCGTCACCAAGCGAACACGACCGCGCTGGTTACGTGGAACCAACCTTGCCGACTACATGTGACGCCAGAAACAACTTCTAGTCGCCACCACCCACGGGTGGTACAGTTGGAGTATCGATGCCACTTTTAGATAAGGATCGGTAGGACCCACTCCAGGATCGAGGACGACCTATTGTCAGGAGAGGCCGTATAAGTTATACCCCCACTCTGGCGATACACTATACCGAGTAAATCTTTAAAAGGCGCGATACTGGGCGGTGCACGGACATTTGGTTGCTTTGTCAGTGCTCAGTGCGGACGTAGTTCTGGTTACTCGGTATACGTGAGCCATTTTGTAATATTAATTTGTTAAAGTGTTGATGTGTAATAATGAATTACTTGTTGTAGGTACTTGTGTATTGATTGCAAAAAAATAAAAAGAAATAAGTGATAAATAAAATTAGGACATAACGTGTTGTTTTTTTTTATTTTAATTTCACTTCTGATTGCTAAAAATAGCTTTATTAATTAAAATATTAGTGTCGTGTTCACACAAAAGTTGCTACAGTCTTGAAAAATGGAATTTATATGTAGAATATTGTATTGAATCTAATAGTGCATGAATTCCATTAAAGTGTAACGAAGTGTCTATTCATCCGATAAGCGGACGAATAATTTAAATATTATTCGTCCGACAATTGGTGTCTGATATATCGCGACTGAGACTTTTTTGCTTCTTAAATGGCTCAAAGAGAAATCAATTTGTTTTTTAAGTTTTAACATACTCGTGAATGCAATTGCGGACGTTTCTGTAGTACTTTTTACAAAATACCATTTTCTTGTACATTGTTTTGATGTAGGTACATTCTCTCAGGGAGTGTTAGTAACGTAAATTTCATAGGACGACTCTATAGAGCCAGCTCTTTTACATATAAAAATTCTTGGACTTATTAAAAGTGGGTGGGATCTAAATAATAAATTATTAGCTCGGTAGGTTAGGGTTATTTTTTTTTTATTTTTGGCATAGGTATATCCTGCACATAAAAATCGCTTATTTTATATTAGAAATCAAAGAAGTGATAGATATTCGTACAAACCGACAATAGTCGGACGAATAATATATTTTTTATTAATACGATTATCGGATGACTAGCAACAGCCTTTAAAATAATTTAGTCATCCAACAATTGTTGGATGACTAAATTATTTTACTCGTCCAACTAGCAGACGACTAGCATCAGCCAAAGTGTAATCAGTACATAAGTACATATAAATAAAATTAAAGTGTCTGTTTTTAATTTAAAATTAACAGCTTTTCACTAAACGCATGCCCGATTTTGACGAGATCACTCGCAGATAGCTAATGTTATAACTTATAAGGACATAAGAACTTAGGCTAGTATTCCATACAATGCATTTTCCATGAAAAGAACCACCAAGCCTAATATAAGTGTATAATTTAACTAAAGAACTAGAAAACAGATTTAATATGACAAAAAGTCCGTGTCACAGTTGAGGAGTCACCCCACGCCGCGCTGCAAAGATACTCGTAGAAACATCTACAGTGTAAACTTGAAAGCGGCGTAAAGCGTTTGATAACACCACCACGTAGAACTGTTTATTGTAAAAAGCTTTTATTTCCCTCATGTTTAATTAAGTTATATTAAATTTGTACAAATGATAGTATATTGTTATAAGTTCTAAACGTATGAGCAGTCCCAATCATTTTTATATAATAGGAAGTCATATTTGTAGTAAAAATTATTCATATTAAAATAACTTATGTACGTATCAATTTGATGGGCAATCCTTACTTAATCACAAAACGTCTCACTTCTGAGCACGAGTCTTCATTGGATCTTGCACTTATGTATACCTACAATATGCATATTACATAATATCATATACTTATAATATGTATATTTTAAATAGCTATTATATATTTATATTCATAAAAACTTAAGGGAAATAATGTAACAGAAAAAAACAAGAAAAATTTGGTCTCCAAGATTTAGGTAGGTACTTTCAGGCTGAGTAGTTGATGACCAGAACCTTATTTTTTTCGTTTTCATATTACGTCTTGGTATGATTCTCACGGAGTGATGGAACAAAAACTCATAATATTTACAAGCTTTACATAAGTGCAAACCGTTTCAAGGTAATGAATACTTTATTCCACAAAAATGGCAGACGTGATAAATCATTGCCATGATTATATGAAGCGATTTAAATAAATATGCAAATCTCCGTAGATTATACCAGCCATTTTAAAAAGAGAATGTTTTTATTCGTCAATCAACGTTTTTTAAGACTTTTACCTCTTAAATAAACACCATTTTTATGAATCTGAATCTCTTTGTCTCATTGTAATTAAAACAGCGACTCAACCTCGCTTCGGCCGGGTTCATCCCTACTCCCTAGATTCGTTTCAATTCTAATTCTTCTTCTTAATTCATAATAATAATTATTAGTAGCCTTAGTTACTCAATATTATAACATCAGCTATTCGCCAGTGAAAGTCCGGTCAAAATTTATTCAAACAGACAAATTGACAGGCAGACAATAACGTTAAAATTTATTAAGTAATTACTAGATAAAGACTATAAAGTAAAAATAAATACTATAAAGACTTCAATGTATTTTACACTTTTTAAAGCCTCAAATTTATAATAATATAAGCTTGAAATTATATTGGGTTTTGGTCGATTACTACAAAAATTTACCACTGCTTGAATCGAACCCGCGGATTCCACAGTGTATAATCTATGGATTCCACCGTAGTAAAAAGGAACCCTCGTATATAGACTAGCGTCATTGTGTAATATATTAATAATAATCATATCAATGTTTATTTTAACGTCTGCTACTTATGCGGTTGTCGGAATGTTTGTTTAACCTAAATACAAAATTTTCCTGTGATTTATGGAAGCTATGAATAATTATAACATATTTCCAAATACTCGAACAGCGTACTGGATGATGAAATCTCATTATATTGTTTTTTTTAATAAAAAATATATTAAGGTATATGTGAAGATATTTTTTTAAATATTGAAATACTAACAACTGACCTTCGCTTACTTCGCTCGGATTCGATGTAGGTTTTTTTTAACCTCTCGTCTGCTTTGTTAAGAATCCTTGCACCCCCGTCGTCTGCTTTATCTTTAAGGACAACGACAATGATACGCAAACCAGGGAATTAAACGAACCCCAATTATTTTTCTAAAATAAAAGTAGCCAGAACAACTCCTAATGATATCAGCTATCTGTCACTAAAGACTTTCAGTTTCTTTCCACTAAAATCTGTCCAGCCGTTTTAGAGATTAGTATGAACAAATTGACCGACAGACAAACAGAAAAATACGTAAAGTTAATTATTATGCAGTCAAAAGCTAAACTAAACTACGTTTTCATGTTACTAACAAACACATCAATTTTGTTATTATTACCATACTAGACAACTTTTGTTAAACTTTCATTAGAACGAAATGCAAACAAACAGTCATTAATATTTCATAGTATTGTTGTTTTCGGGAAACCATTTACTAATTTAACAATTGATGGACGTTTACAATTTGTGTAAACAGCTATGGGGATAGCCAAAAGGCTCGCCTTGACACGCTACGACCTCCGCTGGCTTGTGCCTCTCTGACAATAAAAAGTTACTGCGATTTTTACGTCTGCCATTTTTTCAGACCATTAAATGCCTACCTACCGGGACAGACGAACGTTTTGTATTATATTCGGTAATAACGTTGCAATAAATAAGTAATATTTTACTAACTTATATCATAGGAATTATGTTTAGGTAGTGGTAGTTTATTAGAGGAAATGGTGGTCTATAACTAATACGTTCGCTTGGGAAACAGATTCAAATCCGGATCGTGCAACTATTTATTTTATACTATCATGTATTTATTCTAACATGATTACCACTTATTTTACGGTAAATATCTTGAGAAAAGCTGCATCTCGAAGAGACCCTAGAAAGTTTTCGTAAGGGATATGCAATCCGCCAATCTGAACTTGGCCATGCGTGGTGAACTATGATTCTCTAATCCCTTATCTACTGTTTTGGATTCTTTTTACAAAAATAAATAAAAGGTCTCATAAAATGCTTCAGATAGATCCTATCGAGAGACACATATTAAAAAATTAATAAAAGAATCTAAACAAGCATTGAATATACCTTTTATAATCTGGAATAACAATAAAACGTCTATTTAACATTCTACCTGATTCCATACCGAAATTCCTTTGTTTTTTTAGTTTTTGTTTAGGTTCATATTGTATTTTTTTCTTGACCTCCGCGTTTATCGTCAGGAATGTTACACTACAAAGCGAAGGCATGCATCGAAGTCAGATGGAAAGATAAAGTGAACTGTGCGTTATTGGATTTAAAACCCCACACATGGAATTAACTACGTCATATGTGTCAATGGACTTCCACTGATATTTTTTGTGTAATTACATGGATTTATTTTGCTTATTTACTAACATTAGTATTTTTTTCGAAAAACTCTTTACACTAATGTAATCCTCCAATATTCTCCTAGGTGATAAGGGTGGCTTTTTAGTTTTTTTATAATTTGGTATCAGAAATAATATGTACTTATAACCCTACATTTTCATTCTTCAACCACCAATCTCTATTTTTTATCAGTGGTTAGAACGCGGGAATTGCTAGAACTAGTTATATTACAATTTTATATCAAATCTCTCCCTAACCGTTTATATTCTTTTAAATAATAAAATGTTTATTTAAATCATTTGTTCTTTAAGTCAATTTAATGCAGTTCCTTATTAACAATTATAATAATTTTACTTATTTTAAACGCAGACATAATAATACTATATTAGAATATAGATACAAATACCCTCGCTTAGTTATTATTTTATATATTTTATTTTATATGTCTATAACAAGTTAACAGCAGTATAATTTAAAAACATAAAAAACATAGTTATGAACACTTAACGTTTGCCCTTACCTTGTTTATGTTTTATAGTTATGATCGGAAGCTCCCACGCCACTCACCTTGAATGTGCGACCTTCTGCACATTATGTAATACATAGACACAATGTGAGCAATTAGTGTTACTTTATCTCGAACATAATGATAAAAACTAAAGTGCATGTAAGCCCAAATAACATTAAAATTATCTGCGCTCTATCAATAGAGCAAACGTTCAAACGTTTAATCAAACTTAATATATCTAAAGCATATAAGTTTACATTACCAACATAAAAGGGCAATTCAACAATCAGAATATGCATAATAATACATATTAAAAAATTATAGTTCCTAGATAAAAGTTAAAATTCGAAAAGCTCTATCTCGAACCTAGTAAAGATAAGATCTATTGTTAGATTAAAATATATAATAGCACAATTTGTGATTAGATGGACTATTGATTAGTAGATTTTGTGATAGGTACAATCGAAAATCTTGTTGGTGGTTGATTTTTAATTCATTTGCTCTTTATTCTTTATTTAAATTAAATTATATATTTAAAATATGAAGCTAACATTATATCTAGTGAATAAAATGTTTTTAATTTTCCAAGAGATACGGATTCGCCACAACTGCAGCAACATCTTTTTTCGCTACAAAGTTAGGTATTACTGACAATATTTAATAACGCTTCGTCCTTCTTGTATATAAATATACACCAAAGATAATATTTAAAATGAACAAGGTGAAGCACAGTGATTGATCATAAAGAATCATAAGTAATATTAAAAAAATAAAACGTATTCAAATTTCGAGCGTTAACGTTAACTAATCCTCTTGACATTGACATATAGCCCACAATATTTTTTATCTATGGCCTTGTGTTCAATGCCTTCAACCGTAACGAAGTGAGCTTTTAGAAAACCTTTTTGACGTACACTGGTATTACATTTGCGTTAAGTTTTAAATATTTTTTTTCATCAATTATACATCCTATTTATTTTTGAACACACTATAAGTATATTATTTACTTCGTTCCTAGATTTAGCACAAGCTAAGCCACGGATTCCGATATTTAAAATAAATAAAGTTCTTAAAATAAACGAAGCCTAAGTTACCCCAGAAAGTCCCGTCAAAATCGGTCTATCCGTTTTAGAGATTCACCGGAACAAACAGACAGACAGACAAAATTTTTTAAAAATTGATTTTGATGTTAGTAGCTATTGTATGTATGTACTCTTGTATATGCATTTAGTGAAAAGCTATTAATTTGAAATAAAAAAACAGATAATTCAATTTTATATACATATATGTACAATGTACATAGAAGTATTTCATTTCATGACATTGTCAATAAGTACATAATATTACATATTATATTGTTGTAATTTGTTATTTGTGTACAGTAGGTTTTACTAACATGTAGAGAGGTATATTATTGTATATTTAGTATAGGTATTATAGAGTCTGAATCAGACGCCTTGAAGTTCTTGAAGAAGACTAAAATAAAACTTATAGTAGGTGCAAGCTTATGTATGTATTGTAATTAATTTATATCACGTGGACTGCGGCGTGGTAATCAACATGAGGATAACTGCGTGATCTTGAAGTAAATTGTAGGTAATATTCACTTAGCTGTAGTGATCTTCTTAATTGTATATATGCTACATACTTAAATTGTTATAACTCAAAATAAATAATGTATAGTTTTTTTAATAATCTTTTGTTAATTACATGTATTCAGATAATTTTTTGAAGTCTAACTGTTGAGCACCTCCCTGAAATACCAGCTGCCCTCGTATTGATCAAGCTATAGTCCACAACGCTGGCCAAATGTGGGACTGCAAACAGATTCCTTCAGACATACAGGTTTCCTCACAATGTTTTCATTCATCGTAAGACAACTTGTTATAATGTTGGAGATAATTTTCACATGAAAATATATGAGGAGCAAGACAACGCATTAATCAAGCCGGCTACTACGAGGTTACTATTGCCTTAAAAATTGGCTAATTAAAAAATATTGTAATGTCATTAATTATCTCTGGTAAGTGTACATAAATATTAAATTAAAAATTTATGTTTAAAAGCAGTTAAGCATTTATTAATAAATCAGTTAAGATATAAAATAAGTGCCGACATAGCTCTATCTCTCGGATAACGACGCATCAAAACCATAAATGGATTTATTACCATATATGGTGAAGGTCATGATAAAATGTATTGTGGACTTTATACGATGTCCTTATAATACATAAGATAGTAATCAAATATGTTTGCAATATACATATTTTTCCACAAAGAAACATGTAAAAAAATCAGTTTAACCGGCTTGAAAAATAAAATACCATAGAGGTATTTTTAGTCACAGACAGACACACAAAGATTCTAAAACTACAGATTCGACCTCAATATCGATAATAAGAACTATTTCAATAAGATTTCTAAAAAAATATTTAATGTACATAATATGTAATACTTATAGATAGATAAATGTTCATTGATCGGCCTATCCTTTCATAAGCTATTCATAAAAGCAATAGAAATTGTAGAGTTAAAGTAGTAAAATATTAATTTTAAGCAGACACACTGATAAATTATTGATATAAATTTAATTTTTAATCTTGCAATTTATTATACGAAAATTGAATCATAAAGGAATTTATATTAAACACTTGCGGAAGTCATCTTCGTGTGGGCGGCATTTTTTGCTCAGTAAATAGATTTCAAGGATTCCTACAATAACTCAGTGTGAACTCTAATTGTACTTTGCATATATGTTTATAATTCTTTTGATGTAGTTTTGTATATAAAGTTGAAAATATCACAACATATTGTCCAAACAAAATTCGAGGTCAAACAAAAACTTGTTTATATCGGCATTTATAGGAATATTTTGAGCCTGTATAATTTAATTGATAAGTACGAAGTAGTAGATCTTCGGCGTATGACAAAATAACAAATTTAGGCCTGTCGACGATGAATTAAATGAACTTACTAAATTTACTAAAGATAAAGTATGTAGTGGCAGTGGGCTGGTCATGTCTCCAGGCGTAGTGATGGCCAATGGAGTCGAAACGTGTTAGAGTGGAGACTTAGTGTAGGACGCCCTGTGGCAAGATGGACCGACGATTTAAAAGAGGTAGCAGGTACGAGATGGATGCAGGCTGCCCAAGATTGGGATGGTTGGGGCTCTTCAGGGGAGGCTCAAAAAAAAAGTATGTATAAAAGTATGTAAGTATTGATCTCTTAAAACCATTTTTTAGACTTAGCCTTTTTTAGGGTTTCGTACCAAAGGGTAAAACGGGACCCTATTACTAAGGCTCGGCTGTTCGTCCGTCTGCCCATATGTCACCAGGCTGTATCTTATGAACCATGATAGTTAGATAGTTGAAATGTTTACAGGATATGGATGTATTTCTGTTACTGCTATAACAGCAAATACTAAAAATAGAATAATATAAATATTTAAGGCGGCTTTCATACAACAAACGTAATTTTTGCTCTTTTTTATAGATAATGGTACGTTACCCTTCGTGCGCGAGTCCGACTCGCACTTGGCCGGTTTCTTTAATACTAAGGGGATCAAGTCAAATCAAATCAAAATATTTTATTCAGCATACAAAATTGTTACAATTTCTTACTGAACGTCATGAGTCTACCACCAGTTCGGAAAGAAGAAACCTCTGACCTGAGAAGAACTGGCGAAAGAAACTCAGCGGGACTAATATTTATTTTATCTTAATCTCACTCTTTTTTTTTAAATTAAATTGTAATTAAATCTCTTTTGTTTAATTAAATAGCCTTTAGTACACAAACGTTCTTTCACAATTTTTTTTTAAATTTGGTAACAGAAGCTTATTGAACGTTTTCTGGGATCCTGTTGTATAGACATATACATTGTCCATAAAAAGAGTTACAGACTCGGTGTAAGCAAGTCACAGGCATTACAAGTTTATGTTTGCTCCTAGTATTAATGCTATGCATGTCGCAATTCTTGGGAAATTCGTGTATATTTTTATGAACATACATAACACACCATGCTGGTGTGTTATACAGTATGTTCATGTCATACAAAGTCCACCATGCTGGGTAAATGCGGTTTGACGGACTTCACATGCCTTTGGGATCCCTAACACACACGTTTCTTCACGAAACCTATAAGTCGGTGATTTTTAAAAAAATATCACACGTGCGATAAAATAAAGTCGCCTCGCTGTCTGTCTGTCCCTATGTATGCTTAGATCTTTGAAACTACGCAACGGATTTTGATACGGTTTTTTTAATAGATAGAGTGATTCAAGAGGAAGGTTTATATGTATAAAAAGCTAGCGGATCTCGTGGGTTCGCTCGCGCTACATCCAGGGACGAAGTTGAGTTGCTAAGTAATTCATAAATAACAGAAACATTTCCCGTTGTACTTATTCGCTCTGTGCGAAGCCGGTGGTGGGGAGAAACTGATTTACCGTCAGCGCTACCCGTGGCTATATCCGATACTACGGGGGGCTGTTTTTATGTTTCGAGTTAGCTAAATATACAAGTGAATTGTTATTTAAAATTTATTTAAATAAAATAACATAAAATGAGTCACAAAAGTTGTTGTGTTGTAAGTTGTAAGAATACAGGTAGAAAAAGTGCTTGTCATTTTTATAAATTTCCAACAGCAAGTTGGAAAATAAATCAGAGGAAAAAATGGATAGCCGCTGTTAGGAGACAAAAGTAAGTAGAATCATAACCTTACTATCCGTAATAATAAAAATCTTGAAAGGAGTAAAACTTAAAAAAATAGTAAGTTTAGAAAATGCTAGGAAATATTATTATTAATTAAAAAAAAATTTTTTTTTAACATTTTTAAATTTAGCATAATTATATATTAAAAAATAAGATTGAATTTTTTTATTATAAACTTTTCATTAATTATTTAAGATTCATTTACTCTTTGCCACTTATAATATTAAACAAAAAGATTATCCATACCAATGATCATAAATTTTAAATATTAAATATTAAAATCTAAAAATAAAAATGATAAATTTAATCGATTAACAATTTTTCCCAGCTTTATTATTGAATTGTAATATGTTAATTTTAGTTAGCAAACATAATCTATTTTTTTTGTACTCAAAAACAATCAGCACTTTTAATTTGTAGAATTTTGAAACATAAAATATTTTGGTAATTTCGTTTAATCTAAATTTGCTATTAAAAAAAAATAATTGAATGTTTATTCAAGTTTTCTTATAATTTTAATTTTAAAAAAAACTTTTTCTATTTTCTTTTTATTTGATTTCAGTCTGATTTCAGTTAACCTACCTTTATGTGTGCTAACTTCTATGCTACTTTTTCGGTATTAACTATACTTACATTTTATTTTTTAATGCACAAGAACACTTTACATTAACAAATATTTATTATAAATATTCCCTTTAATTAAAAAAGCATTTTTTTATTTATCATTCGATATTATTATTACTGACAGCCATTCAATACTTAGTAAAATATATTACAATAGCCCCCTGTAGTTCAAACGTACCATGGCGCTGAAGTCGCGCACAGAGCGAATACTGCATAGTAGCAACAAGCCCAACAGTTTAACCAAAAAACCTAAAAGCAAATAAATTATTTCTTAATTATTTACATTAAGTACATACTGATAACCATTATTATATTGAATCGTTTTTTAAGCACAGATTCAATGCACGTGTAGATCGTGGTACGCGGAAACTGCAATTATGCCATATTAAATGTCACTTAGTAAGTCAGGGGGAAAATAACGAGTGTACGCCACAGAAGGTAACTTGCTCGCATGAATGGAATACGCAGGTGGCGGTGAGTGGTCCGAGTTGTAATTATTTATTAAGTATGCAATGAAATAAATCTGGCGACCATATTAAAGTTATCTTATAAATATTTTCTAGTTTATAATTTTATAGATTTTTTAAGGACTATCATCGCATAATGTATCCTGGTTGTAAGAAAGGGTAACTATCCGCTTCTATGTACGTTCACCTTGCAATAGTGCGAGGATCATTAGCGTCCTGTAATCTAGCCGCGAAGCTAAGAAGACCCACCTTGATGGGCGATGTGCACTGCGGGCTGTTCCAGGTACTTTTCTGATAGAAGACTGGAACAACCCCTTGCCTTGTGATGCTACCCTACCACTGCCATAGGTGGTTAAAATTACTTTTATATTTGGTAATTTAGAAGTACCACATTACGGTGTACCTAAGTCTAGAGGTAAAAGGCAGATTCTATTATTATATAGAGTGTATTGAAAATAAGTCTACAATATTTATCATATGTATGTATTTAACGTTTTATATGTGTAGTGTTTCAACTATCAGGTAACACAAGCCTCGTAGCTTACCACAGAACTAGATGGCGCTGTGTGTAAGAATGTCCCAACATATTATTAATTAATAAGGCATACTATTGTGTAGGTAAATATATATATATATTGTATGCACAGGAGGCAGGAGCCTATTCTTAAATAATTTCAAAGAGCTGTTGTAAGTCATGTTCAAAATTACTTGGAATTTTTTCTTGTTAAAAAAGTTTCTTTTGGTAAGTAGGTAATATTCGTTAAAATAAGAATTCTTATACAAGATAGCTTAAATATTGAAACAAGCACCAAATAACCTTTGAAATGCAAAAACCGACCACATACCGATACCGACAAGTAAACATAAACAGAATGTTATCGGCGATCGTTCAAATGGACAAAATAAACATATTTTTATGAAAACAACCTTACCTCGAGTTATCGTGCCGTTAAAGTACACATAATAACAGATAAATTAGCGCTTTTATGTACCGCCAAAAACCGGGCCGACGATGTATTACGTACTGAAAATTTAGGTACATGCCCACATAAACACACTTGATTAAAAAAAACTTTGGAAAATCGAACTCTTATATTTAGACACGTTTTGTCACTACATTATAAAATTAAGTCTCACCGACATTCCCGTCTGTATGTTTCAACGTGATAAACTCAAAAACTATTAAACAGATTTGCATACGGTTTTGTACTGGTGTATACTGCAGTGGTTTATATAAGGAAAGTAAAATTTTAGTCATTGAAAACTTTTAAGTTTATTTTAATTCAAACTAAAAAAAATTAAGTATTATAATTTTATTCTATAGACAAGTGTTTCAAAATGTTGTCAAATATAACACAAACAAAATTTATTATTTATAATAATATTACGGTATATATTATTGGGATAAATTTTTTTGAAAATATAATAAAATATAATGAAAATGTAATAAACTAACGTTACATTCTCTATCATATTTTCTACTAATCGATGTTTTGTATAAATATGAGTAAAATAACATTAAATATAAGTATCCAATTATATGGACATAAATATGACATTAATGTATTATTTTAAATAAATGATATCTCTTGACCTCAGTTATTCCTTTTAGATATAAGTAAAATTTTGATAACGAGCTGTCTGACCTAAAAACTGTTGGTAATTACTCAAAGTACATGATATAAGTTCAATTTAGTATGGCTAAACTTTTCTTTCTTTCTTTATGACAATATTTTTAACTAGAAAAGTAGTAGGGTCGATTAATGAACCAATCACTAACGTAGTTTAACAAATACGTAGTTTAGTCACCTAGTCGTGTTCTCTATCGTCAAGCAATAGGTAGATTTAAGTAATAAAATTTGTAAAATATATCCCACCAAAAATATTTTCATGTAAAATGTTGCCAAGACGATATCATATCGCTCACGTTGAGAAAAACTTCTCAGATCTCATTGTAGAGCCAAGCGTCTAACTCTACACGCCCTAACTCTACAAGCCCTAACTTCACAAACGTTAGTTAAAATACATAAGTATTTAAAGTATTTGTGGCTTGACCATTTAAATACATGTACATGGGCGTAAGGTAAAAAAATTGTTCACTGCTAATTACTTTTCTGCCATACAATATGAGTTTTTGTAATAACGAATTCTCCACATCCTAGTTTAAGGGGTTGGGGGGTAAGAGTTCGAATTTAATGAATTTTCTTGTGATTTATGTACTTATACTAGCTAATATGCCAAATTTCAGTTTTTTAAGACTTCAGGAAGTACGCTAAGAATCATCATCAGTAAGTCAATATGTTTCTATTTACATCATATCACGAGAATTTTGTTTATCTGGTATAATCCAAACTCAAGTTATGATAAAAAGCAGATAGTGCCCTTCCGCTTCGCTGGTCTTGGCGGGATCACTACCGTGTCCATAGATTTTTAGGTAAAATTCTATTAAATCAACGTACGACCCAAACCTTAGTTGTAACATGGAATTAAAGCCTAGCCATAAAGTCCGAAAGTACTCATAATATATTACTTCTATCGGTTCTTCAAGTCGGAGTGTCCTCAATGTTCGTTAATCTTATCATTTCCAGTTACTCTTAGCCTTATTTAGCCAGTAAAGATAAGACACTGCGAAGAATTCCTTAAAAGCTATTTAAATTACAAAAGTTTTTTCTTCGCTTACAGTGGCGGCCATTTTTAATCAAAGCGATAAAAAAATCACAATTAATTTTATTTTTCACAATAAATTTAATTCGTAGAGCTTAATGCACATTAATAATTAATGAGTTTTAAAATAATTATTGAGTTTCTTGCATTTTTTTAACCAAAAAGAAGAAATAATTACTTAATTTATGCCTTTTCTTTTTCTATAATATAAATCCTATAAAATATTAACTAAAAAATTATAAATATTTTATACGACACATTCTTTAAAATATTTAACAAAATAATCCCTTTGCCCGGCCACCATTTTATTACAAGCACACTGCACAATACTCGTATTGCACAACTGTTGCCAATGGTAATTACCGTGACAGCTATTTGCCCTTGATTTAGTTATATTTTAATTTATCCCTAAAGGTAACCATTTAGGGATAAATTAAAAAAATAGCCAGCCATTTTTTGTGTTATTTTATTTTGTATTTTGCCTGTTTAAATTGTAATAATTAACTACTGTTAATTATAAATGCTGTCCTTTGCTCTACCTACGTAATACCACAGAATATATAATATTGTAATACGTAGAACGACTTGGTTAATACGACACTACTACTCGTAGAATGTTGATAATTATAATTTTAAGTATTTCTCGCATATACATAGGTCATGGACAAGGTCAATCACGTCTCGTCGTATTGAAATTAATATCGTTAGTCCTCGTCCTCCCTATTGAGTATTTTCCTCAAACTAGACTCTATATCTACTTAGGTATAGTAAGAAAGCTTAGGTCATAGATGTATAAAATGTTTCAGTAAAAATGCTTTTTAAGTAAAAACAAATTTCAATTTAAACCGTTATGTAGGCTTCCTATTAAAAAATTACCAAATATATGAATATTCTTTATTGCACTTATAAATGATATATAGACATTTTAATATAATTGTTGTATGCAAAGGTGGACTTATCTCTAGCAGAGATCTCTTCCAGCCAACCTTTGTTCATCAGAAATAGAGTATTAAAAAGCAGGTATATATATATCATGTAACGGAACATCAAATGTAGGTCTACGTGGTTTTGACATCGAAATTTGATGACTGTATTTCTGAAAAGCTTTAACCAACCCACTTTACAATTGATGTTATAGAATTAGGGTCGAATCTGTACACTAATATTTTTTTTTAATTTTATCGAAATAGTCATTAGTATCGATACTCGACTCATTCTCGATTCACTCGGGTTCGTCCCTAGTTTCAGCGCGAACGAAGCCGCGGGTTTTGCTAGATATATACTTAAGCCTTCCTCGAGATCTATCCATGGGTGAAAACAGCATAAAAATCGGTGCAGTAGTTTTTGACTTTATCGTGAACAGACAGACGCGGCGGAGGACTTTGTTTTATAATACTTAATGATACACGGGACGAAATTCGAATCCGAGTAAAGCATAAACTTATCGTTATTAGAGAAATAAATGAAGCATGTTTAATCGTGCGTAGCCTTACATCTAATTGTACAGTCGTGCGATATCTCACGTACACTCTCAATAAAACTATGTAGATACGTTTAAAAACCCGAGCGGTTATACGGTTTATAATATAAAACCGCAATATTCAAACTCGATTGAAATATATATAATATATCTTATTTACAAGGAGCAAAGTTGAAATTGGAAAAAAAATAATTTTACAGATATTAAGGCAGGAAAATCGTGAGGAAGTTGAAGGCAAAAAGCAAGCTTATATTATTATTTTGTACTTACGTACTTTGTATTTCCTCAAACAATAAATTCATAAATTTTCAGTATTTTGCAGGCAACTGAAATCCAAACACAAATGCATCTTCGACAAAAAAAATAAATAACAAAACAGTATCGAATTCATTATTGTTAAATTATTTTACTAAATAATATTTGTACTTAGTCTATATTATTATGACATTAACGAAGTCAAGCCAAGCAAGCCTATGAAATTATAAAAACTAAATTGAACTTAATTCCTTTGCTTCAGACAACAATACAAAACTTTATATTCGACGTCACATTTGGCGCATTTTGTGACCCTACTTTATTGCGCCAGCGGTCGCGGGTTCGAGTCCCGCAGCCCGCTGGGGGCATACATTTGTTAAACTCGGTAAAATGCGTGTACTCCAGAGTCCAGTCATGGGTGTTTGTATTTATAATAATATATATTATGTATTTAAACTTATATAATTTGTCGTATATAAACTATCTGGTATCCGTAACACAAGCTCCGTAGCTTACTAAGGAACTAGATGGCGCTATGTAGTGGTGGTGTGTGGTGTAATAATGTACCAACTATAATTACTCTATGTACTTAATATATTAAAACCGAAAGTAAAAAAATGGCGCAGTCATTACTAAGTAGAGAATAAAAAGAAATAAAACGCCTTTTCAAAAGTTAAAGGTGCAATCTGAACAAAAACAGGTTAACTTACTACCGGAATCTTACTACGAAATGTACCGGATGAAGACGTAGATTCTCTATATTTCTAAGAAGGTGACTCATCCTTGGGTTTTTGACGATATATCAATATTATATTTCAAAAATAGACTTTTTGCTCATAAAAATAAGAACTAAAATGGTTTAAAAATGTTTTGTACGTTTCAACAATTTATTAGCTTGTTAAAGAAATATTTTAACACCCAGTGTCTTCGTTATGAAATGAGAAAAGTAAAAGTCGTTTCTGAAGGTAACATTGTAATATTTATCCAATACATATTCATGTCAGTGCATCACGCGTAGAGCACTTTATGGCATATTATTAGGCGTCTCAAGTACCTCTTAAATTTTTAAACATGGTTCGTAAATAACAACTGGCACTTCAAACAGTCATAAAAAATTCTTGGTAATTGGAAATAACGAATTATTTTCAATCAGCAAATAATTTTAAATCATGTTTCTTATTTTTTATACTTGTCTAGATATGTTTTTATTTTTTCAATGGAACGCTTATTTTGTAAAAAAATGAAAAACTTGCTGCTGCTGAAAATATTATCTATCTGCCTGGTAAAATTCCGAATCAAAATTGGTCCAGTCGTTCGTTAGTTAACTGGAACAAAGTCATTTTAAATATTGTTTTTGTTACTAATACCCCATAAAATTCCATATATACAGGTACAGGCTACTTTCGACATTACAAACAAAAATAATTTTGTTACTCGGTAATGCAGATTTGTGGAAAATTAATGAAATGAAATTCTGCAAACGTTTTTAAAATGAAATATAATAAAATCCGTAATTTATACTTCACATAACAAATCCTCATACTAAAAATGAATAAAAAGATTACAATCTATACATCTTCATAAAGAAGTTTACATATTCAGTGGAATATGATATCCAATACGAAGCAATTTCGTTTTAAAACTACCTATAAAACGAATTTCTACAAAACGTCTTTGACCTTGTTCACTTACATTAAAATATACTTTCTGTGTTTGCATTTCAATATTCTTCTTCGTTATATTGAAAATATAATCATTATTATCAATCTACCTTTGATTTTTCAAACCCGGACTGGGCTCGGACCAAGTACATACTAGTATTCATATTGTTGACACTAATGATTCCTGCCACAAGTTACAAATAGGTCCTGTTCGATAGAAATGATGTAGAGCTCATAATCCGGGGTACAAGCAATATTTTTAACGTTAAAATTAAATTACAAATAGTTCAGCTATATGCATATTGTTCACATTGGACGACATTTGTTCATTAGTACCACTCTCTCACAGAAGACCGGCGTGAAGTGGCAGCTATGCTGTCGCGTTTCGTCCGGTGAGTGATCCGGGAGGCCCACTCTCCTTCCCCCTCCCTCTTACCTTCATCCTCCGCCTTCGTTCCCCCCTCCCACTTCCCTCCCTCCTCCATCCCTCCCTTTCCTGAAAGGCCGGCAACGCATCTGCAAGCCAGCTTGCAGATGTCCATGGGCGGAGGTGATCACTTCCCATCAGGTGAGCCTCCTGCCCGTTTGCCCCCTTTTTACCATAAAAAAAACACGTTTATTGCAGTTTGTATTGAACCTACTGGCTGTGGTAGCGGTCGTGGGATCGAGTCCCTCTAAGGGTATTCGTGAGCACAAAAACCTGTAAACTAAATCGAATGAAAGTGTTTTAAGCGATAACGAACATAAAGAAGACAATATCTCAGTAAAAATTACTATTAGATTAGATTTCAAATCTGCTGCTTTCAGCAAAATATTTAGAATATTATTATTTTAAATAAAAAATACTGAATTGGTTTGTATGTTTTTGTGTATAGTATGTAATATTTAAAAGATAGTGTTTTACACCATCCAATCCATAACGGCAGAATTAGGTAATTTTATGATGTTGAAGTCTGTGTAATTATTTTGTCAATTAAAATTCGATTTTTTTTTCCTTTAATGGTAGAGAAAAATGGTAGCTTATAATTTAGCTTACCCTTGTTTCACAAATCACTTTGTTATTTGTATTCTGACTGATTTCTACTGTCGTAAGATACGAGGGTCACAAATAAAAGCTAGTTGTAAATAACATCCAAACGTTTTTAAGTAACGGTTTAACATGAAATTGCTCAAGCCATTAGCGCGTTACATTCCTCACAAGCTGTATTCAATTCTGCATATTATTCCTAACTAAACATGCACATACAGTGCGTAGGTGCATGTACTGGAAGAGTCTACTATTATATATTTTCTATACTAAAAATAATAAAACGTATATTTCTTAAAATATCTGTTATATTTTTTTAATGGCACCATTTTTGAGGGTTTTCAAGATATGTTATTTATTTATCGCATTACTTATTAGTCCGATAAATTAAGTGCTTTTCGTGAAATATTAATATTTTTAATAACGCAATAATGCTGTAAATTATGCCTTATCTATTTTCTGATATTCTGTGTAAATGTTCTTTAGTCTTTACTCAAAGCCAATGCTAAATAAATTAGCATATTTTTACCAAATTGAACAAACATTATTTCAATGTTTCTTCATTTAAGGATGTTTATTTATCTAACTCTTCCTCTTTACTCGTCTTTGCTTCCTCTTTTAACATAAGAATGAGGAGGTCATTATAATAAGATTAATAGAAATATGAAATACTTTCTTAGGATTACACGAATATTTGACATTATTTTAAAGTTATTTTCCAATGTTTCGAATGCTTTACGGCAATCATGGGCAAGGGACAGACCGTGTCTCTCAAAACAAATCCGCGACAAAATCCAAAAAGATAGTTTCATTTAGAAATATGAAAGTAAAAAAAAGCAAAAATGAAACACACTTTTTACTATTTCAAATAGGTTTTATAGGTTACTAGCAACTGAACCTCGTTGCGCACGGGTTCATCCCTAATCCCTATATATGTACGTCTTAAGTTAACGTTTGAAATAGAAAAAATCCTGAAACCAAAGAACAAATCTTACCCACATGAATCGTACATTTTTTGGTATGAAAATACCTTAATCTATCTCTGTGCAAATTTTCTCCAGATCCTTCCAGCCGTTCTGGCGCGATTGAGAAACAAACAGCCATCCACATAAGCTTTCGCATTTATAAAAATCTATACTATAATAAGTAATATTATAAAGATGAAGAGTTTGTTTGTTTGGTTGGTTGGCTGTACGCGTTAATGTCAGGAAATATTGGTCCGAATTGAAAAAATCTTTTTGTGATCGATAGTCCGTTTATCGGGGAAGGATATAGGCTATATTACATTATACGCTATGCCCGGAGCATCATTAAAAAATGTTGCGAAAACGGGAGAAAAATATTTCTTTTGATTTTCAGCCTTTAGAACGCGAGCAGAGCCGCGGGAAAGGCTAGTTTAAAAAATATATGGTATGGTAAGCATGGTTGTAATAGTATTTTAAATGAAACATACAAGAAATAAAACGAACCAAGCGAAGAGCTCAATTTTGGGTTATACTCTACATGTCAAATTTATAGGGAACTTTAAAGTTAAATTAATTTTTAATTTGGTGATTTTTATTACACGTAATTTATGACCAAAAAATATGTGAATAACAGATCTTTTTCTTTTGGAAGTATAGTTACGTGTGGTGTGTAGATTTATTTATATATGTAAAGAGCAATTTTAATTTGAAGATGGACGATGGTCAAACACATTTAACGATAATACAGCCTGATTGTTTGCTTTTAAATGTCGTACTCCGCCGTCCCACAGACGTACACAAACAATACATTACGAGCGTCACCTTGAGCAAACAGTGTTTTCCTTGCCTATGATTAATTTTGACATCTAAGACTAGTCATGTAGGTACAATTATTTACTTTATGTGATAAAAACGATTGTTTAAAAATATTTTAATTTTAAAAATAACCTATATTATGTTGGATAAAGATGGAAAATATTAATGTTCATTTGTCTGCATTTTTCTATAAAAATATTTTTGTTAACCTTTTTTGAAGATGCTTAAAAATCATCCATTAAATTGTACCATCAAATGAAGCAAACCATAAAACGAAACTTATAAAAAAAACGGATATAAAAACATCTACTTACTACATGCCATAAAACATAAATGTACGTAAAGTGCCCTTGATTAATAAAATAAAATTACAAATCGTCAATCGTCAAATGAAGAAACAACAGTAAAATATTTGTTATTTTTAGACGAGGCAAAACAACAGCGTGTTTCTAATTCTAATCTTGAATTTCGTATAATGTCAGTCAACTGGATAAACAATCTTCATCCTTGCTTGTGAGTGATTAATGTTTATCTGTTATATTACTTCTGTAAGAATCAGGAAATTAAACAAGTATTATCATAATGGCTTAACGTTTTTATACAATTAAATTTGTTTAATACTACATATTATAATATAATATGTATATTTCCAATATATCCAATACTAGCGTTCCGCTAGTGTATTATGCATCTAAGCCTCAGGCGCGGTCCCAAGGGGGGGGTCACAGGGGACATGACCCCCCCCAAAATCTATGGTCAAATTGAAAAATCTCAAAAATTTGCCAAATAATAAAAGGAAATTAGCTATCGCCTAACAGCGATAAATTTATAGTTTGCTGACATCTAGTGGTGTTTTTATGAACATGATGAAATATGTTAGAAGATCGATTAACAGGTTTAGCTCTTCTAAACATTCACCCGGAAATAGTACTAGAATAGACGTCTCAAATATTATGACCCGATTCGCAAATACAAAAAGACGACTTCCATTTGTTTTATAAGTTATGTATAAAACCGACTTCAAAACGTTACAAATCGAAACTAAAAACAGAAAAAATAATTTTAATTAATTAGTTATTGTTGGAGTCGGTGCCAGCCAAGAAGGACAGTTTTATCCTGCCTTTGCAATGAACTTTCGAACAGATATTTTGATTATATTTACAAATTGATACATTCATTAAATTTTATTAAGATTATTTTGATTTGGCTTACACCGACTCCAACAATAACTAAGTAATTAAAATTATTTTTTCTGTTTTTAGTTTCATTATCGACAATAGTCAATCGAGATTTGTCGTCTATTTTTCCACGTAACTCCTAGACGTTAATAAGATGTACCTTCTATTATCAGATCAACCTAATATCTAGAAGGAATACGACTATCGGTTCATAAGTACGTATAATATTAAAAGAATTTTCTTTCAACTCCTAACCGTTGAGGATATATACCTTACACCATCACAAATTTTTGAACAGCTTTAGAAAATGTATGTAAAACGTAATAAATGCCTATAAAATTTGAGAGTTGCCCTGGATTTCCTTAGGATCCCATCATCAGGTCCTGACTTGGTGATAATGTGAATACCTTGGAATTATACCCTACCGAACAAAAAAAAATTGTAATCGGCCAACATTTGACGCAGAAATTAATGAACAAACATAAAAAGAACCGTTGAGGAATTGTACCTTCCATCATCAGCTCATCCACATGAAATAATGATTTTCAGACACAAATGCTTGAACATCTTAAGAAAATATAATATCAAAAACTTAAAAGGCGCCTATAAAATTTGAGAGTTGCCCTCAATTTCCCTGGGATCTCATCATCAGAACCTGACTTGGTGACAATGGAACCCCCTCGGAGCTATACCCTACCGAACAAAAGAAAAATTTTTGAAATCGGCCCACAGACGGCGGAGAAATCGGTGAACATACATTAAAAAAAATATATACAATGGAACATATAACCTCCTCCTTTTTTGAAGTCGGTTAAAAAAAATTGTGTCTTGTGCAATAATGTGTATTGAGTGACCCCCTCCAAAATTTCAGGCTGCGACCGCGCCTGCTAAGCCTTCCTCTTGAATAGCTCTATCTATTAAAAAAACCGCATTAAAAGCCGTTGCGTAGTTTTATAGATCTAAGAATATTTTATAGATCTCTACAATCGTAGTTTTATAGATCTTTCACAAAGTGGTAGTGCCATGCTTGTTACCTTCGGGTAACAACCGAATGGGCCGGCACGCTCCGTATAGTTCATTAGTACCACTCTCTCACAGAAGACCGGCATGAAGTGGCAGCTATGCTGTCGCGTTTCGTCCGCTGAGTGAGAGTCCGGGAGGCCCACTTTCCTTCCCCCCTCCCTCTTCCCTTCATCCTCCGCTTTCGTTCCCCCTCCCTCCCACTTCCCTCCCACTTCCCTCCCTCCTCCATCCCTCCCTTTCCTGAAAGGCCGGCAACGCATGTGCAAGCCTGGCTTGCAGATGTCCATGGGCGGAGGTGATCACTTCCCATCAGGTGATCCTCCTGATTTTGCCCCCTTTTTACCATAAAAAAAAAACATAGGGATTAGGGACAGACAAACAGCGGGAAGCGATTTTCTTTTTTACTATGTAGCCAAACCAGTATTTTGCGTTTACTTAGATTATAGTAGTAGTACGTTAATATATAAGTACATTTATAATTAGCTAGATATTCTATCGAACAATTAATTAGCGATTAGTTCAGCACTTACATTACTACAACTCCACACTGGGGACTCGAGCAAATAGGTCAAGCGATACAAATTACAAATTAAACAAAATTAAATATCATTGTAAAATAATTTATTAACTAAACTAAACCCAATTGTAAAGCTGTAAAGCTATTGTATAAATTGCCAAGTGCGAACCCAATGTTGCATGATATAGCGTGAGTCAGACATATTTGTTTTGAATTTGCGGTGTCCACTAAAACTTACAGCTTATTATAGGCAAATAGATAACAATTACTTAGTTTGTTTATAAAATGAATATTTAAAAATGAATTATAGCTCTATGGAAGATTCTAGAAAGAGTCTGTATTGATTTTTTTATATGTAATCGCAGTATATTTTAAGAAGTAACTATTAGTTAGTAGGTAATATTGAATAGTTTCAGTCATTTTTAAATTATGATATAACAATGGATGTGTGTTCATTTAACTATTGGTATTTAATAAAATTATAAATTATATACAGACGATAATAAAATTAAAGCTCGTACGGGCGCGGCCTTTATGCCTTGACCTACTCAGGGAAAGGACAATGTCGCCTATAGCACGAACTGCGTCCGCAGACATATTACTATTTATATATGATATAACGGTGTAACCCGGTTTTACTTGGAATACAAGTCCGGGAGTGTACAGCAAGTAGGTTATACTCATAAAATACATACTTAAAATATATAAATGTCTTAAACTTTCAAAAGGAAATATCTGCCTGTCAACTTAAATATGTTGGTAAAAAATATCATAATGGAACTTCTAGAAACCAAGAAACAAAGAATTGAATTGACTTAAAGTTTGCATATGAATATTTTAAAACTAACAGTTTTCTTTGTTTTTCTTGTCTTTTGTTACTTTAGTTTTCTTGGTTTATCGTAATTCGTACGTAATGTTACAGTTCAAAAAAATTAAGTTCTAAGACAAAAAGCGCTAATTAAAAAAAAAGTGCTATTTATCTTGCAACGTAAAACAATTTCCGTGAAAGGAATGAGATATAAGAATAGTAATTAAGAGTCGAGGTTAGAGCACTATTAGATTTTAATTATCTATTGTGCTAATACTACTTAGTATCATGGCTGTAAAATTGATATTTAAATAAGACAATAATAATAATTAATAATAAAACGGCGTATTGCAAAATAATATAAACTAAAAAATATTTCACCCGCTACCATCTTCCACGCCCACGGGTGGCTGGAAGAGAACTATTTCAGGGATAAGTCCATCTTTGTAAACTAAGTTTGTCGTTTTTGATTTTTTCCTTTCCTACTATTAAAGTGCAATTAAGGATATAAAAAAGATATATGGCTAAAACAAGAGACGTTTCAGACGTCGCGCCACTCCGGAAATGACCGCATTTTAGCGCACTATCTCATTCGATAATTACGCAACTAAAACTTAAATCCTTCTACAAAGAAAGTAAAAATATATATTTAATATTAAGTTCCATTTTAACGTCCCACTGCTGGACACAGACCATTCTTGAAAACGAGAAGAACAAGACTATAGTCCACCATACTGGGCAGTTGCGGGTTGCCGGACTTTGTGTCTTTCGAAAACTTACTAATAAAAATAATGTAAGTTACAAATATATAACATCAGTCTATATAAATCCTATGACTTGCTGTTAATAATGTTCGACAAAACCACGTGTATTTCATTATTTATAGTGTTAAATTTATGAAATTTAACATTGTCTCGGAAGTGACCCCATTCTACAGCCTTGCACAATCTCTTGTTCTAGTGTTGTGACAGAGTTATAAGCAAAAGTATAGGAGTGCTTGCAATTTCTTTGAATAAATTTAATATTATCTGTGTATGCATCTCATCAGACCGGAAATACTAGGCATTTGGCCACTTTATAATGGAGATTTTTAACAGTATGGTTTACTAGAAACTTTACTTTACTCCTTATTAGAAAAACCCATATTTAAACGCAATGCGAGTCCGCCAGATAAACATATATTCATGTCTATCTGGCATTTTATTTAATTCTAAAAAAATTAGAGCTATATTAGGCTAACACAGTTACTTATAAAAATCATAAATCAGGTAGGTATATGATGTTAGTATAATTAATTAGTAATCTATCTTAAGCTTCTCTACGCTTCATTTTTTTGGCTGTTGTTTTTAAGTTCACATCTTTATGTTTAAGTGGAAACTTTACTATAATAGAGGTTAATATTTTTTTGTTTCGAAGTGTTAAATAATGTTTATTAAAATTACGCTGTGTGTTTCCCAAAAATAAATAAAAAATAAATAAAACAAATCGTTAATTATAACTCAAAATGTAAAAGGTATAAATTATTAAAATTGGAAAGAATTGCATAAAAAAAATTAAAAATATAAAAAGAAGGTCTGCGTAAAAAGCGATCTAAAATTAGAGCACAAGTTGACAAATACAAACCTAAGTATTGTACTGTCTGTACATTTACGGGCTCTACATTTTTTGTTCTTATGTTACGTTGTTTTTTCATTTCTTATAAAAACTTTATAATTTTATAAATAGATCAAGTCCTATCATCAAAAATACATACTATGAATCATATTATGATTATAATCATAATTTTTAAGGTTCCGTACACACATTTGTGTGTGGCACCTTATTTAAACCAATACAGTCCGTCCGCGTCAGTCCGTTCAGAGTGAATCTTAAAAGTTTAATAATTAGATAAAATTAAATTTGCAATACATACATATATCGCAAACAATAAATATAAAGGGTTATAACTCGAAAGAATAGCCATAAGTACCTATTAAAATCTTTGCATGTACAACAGACCGGCCAGTTGTAAAATTTTAAGTTTTGAATTAGAAATTGACAATATAATACTTTGTGTTGTGACGGAACCCATCATAAGAGTCAGATTCATACTTGATAGATTTTATAGCATATCTTTTAAGGAAAATATAAGTAAAACTAAAATTATCATATTTACAATTCCGAGTAGCAATATGCAACTTCCTCATTATATCTTGAATGAACACAAAATACCGGAAAGTAGGTAATATCTTGTAAGTTGTAATATAATCCGATAACGAGGCGTTCGTGGAACTAGGTGATTCCACACTATTTACGTTTCGCATTTACACAGAAAACTTACAGGTATTTAATATTTAATGTTCTGTGGTTTAAGTTAATAAATCCTAATAATTATGTTTTTAGTCTCTTTTTCTCTGGTAGAGCCATATTTAAAGTATCAATAAAATTAATATATTTATTTATATCACTAATTATAAATGTGAAAGTGCGTCCGTTCATGTGTATTTATATATTTTTTTCAGTGGTAGCAGCTGGATGAATTTGTATGCGAATTTGATCTTTATCTCTTAGGAACCTGAGCAAATCAAAGGGAATTCAGTAGTATGAAATATAATAACTTAAATAAACAAAAACTTCACAATAAATTATAACAGTATTTCAATTTTGTTCATATTTCTTTTCTATATGACTTCTTAGATATTGATAATTCCGAGGTGGTCAGGGATAGTGATTATATTGGATCGTTTAAATAATGGCAACAAACGACAAACAGATACTTTTTTATTCTGTTGTTACCAAAATCGTTTCTCATTCATATTACAATATAACATTTAGGAAATATTCCCTAATACCAAGTTTCTATTTCCAGGAAGGAAACTGACGTGATTTAGATATCACCCGTCAATTCTAGGTACGTAAGGTGGGTCGGTCCCGTCGCACGGAATTCTCACAACTTCACCTGGCTATCTTCCTCAGTTTGATGTTCAAAAATTTTATTTTCCGTACGATTTTACCAAAACTTTTAATATTATAAATGAAATTATATTTTCGAATTTTGTCGCGGATTGTTCAAAAATAACTTTATAACAAGGTACCTACTCATTTGTGTTGCCATTTCGTTTTTTTTTTTGTAAATTGTGGGTAGACACTGTCTATATATAAACCTCTGATACTTCAAAACCTTAGTCTCTCCCGAGTCCCGTGACCAAGATTACTACTTTACTAATTTTCAACTCAAACTATTCGTGCAAACCTAAGAAAGTATTATGTTAACACTTTTAATATATTTATAAAATACTAGCAATACGCACGGCTTCTCCCGCGTTCAGGTTTTTAATCGCTACTGACTGCTACTTCATTCGATCACTCGCTGGGTTGAAAATTCTCCAAAATTACTCCAGCTTTTTTTTCTTGCAATTAAAATAACCTATATTAATCAGTGATAATGTAGCATTCAAATGGTGAAAGAATTTTTAAAATCGGTCCAGTACTTTTTGAGCCAATTCGTTACAAACATACTTACATACAAATCTTTCCTCGTTATAATATTAAAATAGACTAAGACTAGGCTCTGACGTCTCAATGAATTTTTAAAATCTAAGTGTTATTGAGCTTAATTCATAATATTAATCGTAGGTTATATTATGAATAAAATATTTCAGTTAGTAATTACTTTTGAACATATGGATTTCATATGCTTCACTCATTATCTTTGATTTGACGTCCTTTAACGACACGTTTGGCTCTGTTGGTAGTGACCCTGCTTTCTGTGCCAGCGGTCGCGGGTTCGGTTCCGATGGGGGCATTCATTTGTTGATCACGAATGTTTGTTCTCATGTCGTGGGTCGTGGGTCGATCTCAAGTCATGGGTGTCAATATTTATATTATGTATGTATTTAAATAATTATATGTGTAGTATATCAACTATCTGGTATCCGTAACACAAGCCTCGTAGCTTACCACGGAACTAGATGGTGCTGTTGTAAAAATGTCCCAACATATTTATTTATTTATATTTATTATCTGCATACATATATACTATATAATATAAAAATCAGCATGGACGGACGTGATCAGAATACGTGTTCCATATAAGCCTGTTCTTATGCACCATGTCAGATTAACAATGAACTATTGTTGCCATGTGCAAAAATATAAGTTATAAAAAGTAACAACGAAGGTAATATAGCAAAAAATTAGTTTTTGCATTAAGTAAATGTTATAAAGTTTTTATAATAAAAATTCGTTAACTAAAAAAGGCAGAGAAAGCTGAGCAGGTTCCTTCGCCGTCCGCCTACGCGCACTTCCCCTTAAGGAAACCCAGTACAATTACACCTCCGCAAGCATCTTCTTTATTACGAAATACGAAACATGTAGCGGTAAATATTGCGATAAAAGTTAGTTTAACTAAATAAAAAATACAGACAGAATTGCAGAAACAAAGAGCCGAAAATATACAAAATTTCGTTATCTAGGTACGTATCAGTAGTGTGTAAATATAAAAATGAGATAAATAATATAAAAAGTGTAAATAAATATAAACATGTTTTTCATTTCATTTTGGTAAAACAACAAGGAAGTAGATCTTCGATATAACTTAAAGATAATTAATTTAATGTTTAGTACATAGAAGGTACCTAGAAACTAATCTTTGATAGCAAATCATTGAACGCCGTCTATTGCGTTTAAAGCTAAAGTTCGAGTCCCGTCCGGAGCAAATATTGATATTATTAGACATAATATCTTATATCAGTATTACGGACTCAGTGTATACATTCATAATTTGTTTCAATTTTTTCCCACACAGGGACACCTAGAGAGATCGTTGAGAGATTAGTTGAGAGTATGTACTTATAACTTTATTTAAATATAGCCTAAAACCAAATTAGCCTTCTCGTTTAGGTATTTTATAAATTTAAAATATAGTATTACTGCAATTTTTAAACTACAAAAAATGGCATCGCCCTTGAAGTGATACAGAGGTCGGAAGGTAATCGCTCTCAGCAAACATTACCCTGGCAATTGCAAAAGAACATTCTGCTAAGTGTTTTTTAAGTGACCATATTATGCTTTAATATTCAATAATATCGAATAATAAAAATATCTATAAATGATTTTTATAATAAATAATACATATTTATCCACGATGCCTAAGAGAACCTATGAAGTCCACCAACTCGCACGTGGGCAGCATGGCGACTATAGCCTGACCTCTCATATAAAAGGGCGCCCAGTGCCCAGCAGTTGGTCGTTAATAAGGGTTTAAACCTTTAGTAGTAGACAATATAGAAATTCTTTCTTAGGTTTACGCGAATGTTTGACGTTATAAATGAAACTATCTTTTCGGATTTTGTCGCGGATTTATTATGATTTTTGGTTCCCGACGTTTCGAATGCTTTACAGCAATCATGGTCACGGGAGAGACTAAGGTATTAGACGTCTCAGGGGGTTATATACTTGTGGGTAGGCACTGTCTGTAACAAGTATATAACCCCCTGAGACGTCTAATACCTTAGTCTCTCCCGTGACCATGATTGCTGTAAAGCATTCGAAACGTCGGGAACCAAAAATCATAATAAATCCGCGACAAAATCCGAAAAGATAGTTTCATTTATAATATAGAAATTGTTTTTTCATTCTTTTTAATAACCGTGTTCTCATTAAACAATTACTAATAATAATTGTTAAGAAAAGGAATGCAAAATATTTGATGTACCAGTAAATGACTGACACTGTGATGGGTATCATGCATATAAGTATTCAGCGAGATAGCTGCTGATAAGATATAGCATACAACGAAGTTTCATAAACAGTGTAGGATTTTAAAATTTAATCTCTTCTCAAGGTTTCTAAAGATAACTTCCAAATCGATGCAGATTTTAAAGTTAAACACTCTAAGCCTTTTTTTTAGCCTGCGGCGTAGCTATTGGTTATGTGGTGATAAGGGGATGACTGATAAGTTATAGTATTATTAAAAACCTCATATACATATGTACATAATTCTAATAAACATCAAATATTGTCTAACATTTATAGTTTTTAAAAGGATTATTTTATTATCGATGGAAATGTACTGTATCGTAGATAACAATCATACATACTTTACATATTTGTATAATAAAACAATAGCTAAGCGAAAACGATATATGCTTTTAACGCAATAGTACTCAGGGATAAGCTCAATAATACCTTTTGCTACAGGAAAATCTTTCATTCCCATAGGAAAACACAATAACTAGTTCTTCGTGTGGTTATTAGTCATGACAAACGCTGGCGAAACTTTAAGAGATACATAAAAACATTTTAGTAGAAAATGGTTAAATTACACTTAAATATACGTCATACATGTCAAAGTTCAAACACACAACCCACCTTTTGGACTTTGCCGTAGTTGGGTCAACAGAAGAAGAAAATCGCTATTTCAAAGGACAATTATTTTGAAATTTGAAGTCAATAAACGTCATAGAGATTTTGAGGTAGAAATCCGCTCCCAAAAATATAATTTTCTCAAGAAAAGAAATTGGCGAATTATCTTGTTGATGTAAGAATTACAAAATATTTCAATGGATACAAATATAAAAATTAGGTAAGTCCTTTAAGAATAATTATGAAGTAACGAAAATAAGATACAATTAGTTTTATTGGCTACATTATTTCAGAACAAACCTACGTAAGAATTTATTTTGGTAATAAGGTCGAGCTATATGCATTAAGAAATAGAAATGAATACAATTTAAATTTAATCAATAAACAGTTTAGCTTTAGTAGACTTCATTATTTACGATATAATTAGGTATGTACTATATAAAAATAATAGTAATAGTTACTCTTCTTCTTCGTCCCGGCATTAATTCCGGCTTTTGCCAGGGTCTGCCTTCCGACTTTCGCACACACTTCACACGATATTTTACATCATCTGGGTAAGTCCGTAACAGTCGTTATTTCTAGGCAACTAAAATCCACAAATTTAAATAAGTCACACAACTCAAATCAGTAAATAATATAAGTAGTTCTACAATCAAATAAAACCCTTAAAGAACAATGTTCCAAGTTTCTTTCCTTCGGAGACAAAGATCTCTTTTTATTTTATGATTATGATTATTATAAAAGCCCTTAATTACTGAGTTTGGTCATTCAATATACCAGCTTCAATTTAATTCAATTCGATTTTTGACGGTAACAACGGTTATTACCCAAATTAACTAGTGAGCGGGTGTCGTCAAGTTGAATGCCCCGGTCATCACTCCGTACGATTGTATATGAGACAAACTGTGTAGGTATATTATAATATTATATTGTACGGATAAATTATTTGCTTTATAAACTTTAACTTATAATAAAGTATTAGGTTTAGAAAATTAATTCATTTAAAAATGTATTATAGGAAATGTCAAAAATAAGAACTAAGTATTATTAGGTACAAAGTAGTCTCTACCTTAGAAGATACACTACATGTTACATACATTTTATATTGTTTTTTCATATCGGTTTTGAATTCGGAAAACGGTTTTGTGTACCTATATTCCTACTCGTGCATATATTCACCATATCAAACCTTACACAAATTTCCAGAATCATTTCCGAAATTGCAGGTGGTACTTTTAAAGTTATTTTTCGTTTATCATTATTATGTTTCATCGCCTAACGACTATATTTTGTTTGTGTATTCTCATACATTTGATTGGTCCGCAACCTAATATTATAGAATTATAAGTAAAACAAAAACTTTTTTGGTTGTTGGATAACATTCAGCATGAAATATTCAATTACCACCCTTATCACTTCTGTAAGTAAGCGCTACATTCACATACACCATTTTTTAAATACGATAGTCTATTACAGTTTGATGGTTTTGCTCGATTGTATGTAAAGTAGCAACATTCAAGTCATATTGAAGTGTCAAAATTGACATTGTTCTACGAACAATTGGCAATAACTCTTGTCTGACTTTTTATAGGATTCTTCTTTTAGAGACTGCTAAAATATATTTGAATTTATACCTAATTATTAAAGACCCAAGCTTGGGATTTGTATAATAATTAATAATTTGCAACCTTAAATATTATGCACATATTTTGTAACTTAGTCTGGCAGACTAAAAGGTGAAGTTTAAATCATAATAAGTATTCAAATTAGGAAAAAGAATCTTTTTGTGGAACACGTTTCATTATTAATTATTATTTTAATTACTTATTGTACGTAATGCATAAGTTCTATTCAGTTCTATAATTTTTTTTCTAATTTAGTATTTTTAAATAAAAAAATCTTCGTGAATTCTACTAAAATACAAAAACAATTCTAAATTTAATTTTAGACTAGCGACTCACCCTCGTTTCACTCGGGTTCGTTCCTAGATTTAGCGTCAACGAAGCCACGGGTTCCGCTAGTTAAAATAAATAAAATTCTACATCCTCCTTTCGGACTCGGTTAAAAAGTAGCATAAGTTACGCCTTATAACATTAGCTATCTGTGAGTGAAAATCCCGTCAAAATCGGTCCACCATTTTATTTTATATGCATTTAGTGAAAAGCTGTTAATTTGAAATTAAAAACAGACACTCCAATTTTATTTTTAAATATGTATAAATAGATGTATAGATAATAGATTTTCCATTGTGAATCCTAAATTTGTTATTAAACAATTATAATTTTTCGGTACGTTGAACTCATATTGGATATCAAATATAGTTAGAATATAAACGTGGCCTTATGGTGCGGGCTCAAGCCCTCGACAATGAGTGATGTCCCCCATTCTTTCCTTTAAATATTTTCGGCGGAGTCATTGACTTCAAACATACAGCCATGTCGCATCAAAAGGTTTAATTTTCTCGAAATTTTTATTCTGTTGAATAATAAATTGCAATTTTTATTGTTATTTTTTTATTTTTGTTAACCACGACTTAAGACTTTTTAATAATAAAGATCAAGCAACCGCCGCCATATTTACATGATTACAAGATACATAAAACTTTGCAAATTTATCTGCTTTATAGCATTATATAACATATAAAGCATGTCTATTAAAATATCTATTACTCTAGATAAAGCTTACATCAACTTTTAAAATACCTAATTTTAGAAATAACTAATTAACGAATGCTGACAACTGGTCGACTCTACGATCGTCTTCGGTCTTACGTTTGGTGTAGAATGATGAAAGTTTTTTTTAGGAAATTTTACGTTTTCTATTAAATTATGTAGAATCTTTATTATTTATTATTCTGATGTTTTATTAAATACATACAAAAATATAATTATATATTTTAATATAATTACTACCTACTTATTATTTACCATTCCATTAACATTGTAATTTATAAATACTTACCTAATGTATATGTATAAGTTATATTGTATTAAACAATGTATTACAGTACCTACAAATAATAAAAAACAAAGAAAAACATGAGACGTATTATAAGTAAATTGAACGGGGCCACTTCACATACTTCGTTTTTTATTTCAATTTAAGTAGCACGCTACCAACTTATATGTTACAACAGTGTAACTAATTGTAACTTTTCTTTGTACCAAAAACATAACGAACTAATCAAGCGGGTTACACACATACATACACAAATTATAATATTATTATACAAGACACACACGTGCGCATACGCACGTATACATTTTCTTTGTCTTTGAACAAAGAACAATTCTTCACTGATATGGAGTTGGCTGAATAAAGAAAATCTTTTTCTTACGGAAATTCATTTTCTATCTATTCTATTGTTTTCCGGACTGTTCATTTAAAAATAAACCCTTCTGAGTTTATTATTTTATTTGCAAAAAAAAACGAACTCAATTCAATGTTTGTTTCACTTAATTATTTTTTGTTTGACTTCAGAAACTAGCAGTCAAGGCTCCGATATGGTACCTTTGCATATAAACTTTGCCACCCCTTTTGAGGTTGAATTTAAACGAAACCTTGAAACCTTTTAAGAACAGGCGTTTTCCGTTTTATTAAGGTCGTCGATAAATTAATAGGGACAAACAACTTTGTCAAATTAGATGATAACTGATGATTGACAGATACATAACAGCAGTAAATAAAACTAACTGTTAGTAACTATAACTGTTATTATGTCCTTGAATAGGTAAAACGAGTCCCTCTCATTGATTTGTTTTCTTAATATCTGTTTTTATGGGTATCTATTTTATTATGATGTCGCGTTTGTTGTAGCTCCACATTCCAGATTATACGTACCGTATATACATACCTACCTATCCCTCGGAATAAATCAAAAAAGTTATCAGACCTCAATGTGAATATCTCTTTTTAAAACCGATCAATTCTCAATTCGTAGCATATCTTCTATGTTCTATAGGTACGCTACTATCACTACGCACTATCAGCTTGAATTTTTTATACTTACGTAGGTACATTATCAACATATTAATATACTCAAAGTATAGAGCTTAATTTTTAGGTAAAAGCATTATGCACAAATATTCTTTCTTGATATAACTAATTATATATTAGTAATTATTCAATAATTAACAAAGACCAAGTTATAACTAATTAAGAAAATTATATTTATATTGCTTTAGTATTTACGGTTAAGTATTACATATTATTTTAAATTATATTTCAAAACTAATATCCAGAGTTTGAAATATGTATAAATTGTAAGAGATAAAGAATAAATTAAGTTGTAATGGCGAGATATCTCATCACAAACTTTTGCTTGACTTGCGATGTAACAAAGAATTCTATTACATATCTGGATTTGCTTTTTATTAAGATAAAATAATGCATATAACGTTTTAAATATTTCATAACACAATTCTTTAATCAATATTGTAACCGTGTAAGTGTTAAACGAGTTATGTCAGCTGCACCCATTTGTAAACTGTAGTGTAACGAAAATAGACTCCTTCAACAAAGCTTATTTATAAATACATTTCTAACGTTCTGTACTTGATTTACTTTGCCTCTAATGGTAGGTATTGATAGCGAGCGATACTAAACGCGTGTAAACAATGAAAGAAAGTGTGTCAGCTGCGCAGGAGTCGCTTTCCGCGATTGCGTTGCGTTGTGAAACCCGTAGAAAGTAGAAGTCTGCGGCAAAACCCAAAAAGGTTTAGCAGAAAATTAAATTTAACCTTTTTCCTTAATTTTACTTAAATACGTGTATCATTTATGCTAGTAATTACTTTTATATCTTATAATATTTCAGTTTAAATGTTGATTGATGACGCTTAAGTAATGGTAGTTTGTAGTTATATATGTACTTACTACACATATGAGTAAATATTATGCAATTGGACACTGCTTATAATCATAGTAAGTTTCATGACTTTGTAGTAATGTAGAGGATGTTTGCAATAGTCGTAATATTGTCGTTAAAAGTCGTTTTCTATAATACATAAATTTAAACAACAAATTTAATTTTCGATTTCTCAAGTCTCATTAGACGACAACGGATTTTCCATTGAACAAACATAATAGCTGCTTAATAGATCGTTAGCTAATGTACGGTTAAATATTTTTATTTCAAAACACATCGAGTCCATAAGTGTGCCGTTACATAATCTATTTATACTATAAGCGACATCACAATGGGTGTAATGAATCTCAAAGATTTATTCTATTGTACTTGCGCGTGCGCTACTGGACTAGCGATGTGTCAACTCGGTTTGCCAACCCGAGTCAACTCGAGTTAGCGTCGCGCCGAGTCAGCCCGAGTTCGACCGATCGTAACCCGGGTTGGACACCGCGCGATACCGAACCTCGTCTCGCGAACTTAGTTTCATACTTCATACACGAAACGAAGTTTGCTTTCCGACGGAAGCCAACTCGGGTTGCTTACGAATCTTTGCGCGCAATTAACGTCCATTAGAAATAGTAGCGAGTCTACAAAAAAGTACTTTTACTATTGACTACTATAACAGACTACAATATACATTATAATCAAATTCTAAAATACTGAATCTTTTTGAAGTGAAACTTCTTTAAAATCGATGTGATTTCAAACTCGATGAAACGAAAAAATAAGTCCATAGTACCAGGCGCTCAGAGACGGGGAAGAGTTAGCTTATTTTAAATTCAAGTTGTTTTTGTTTTTTAAATTTATCCCCAATAGGGAAAGGCAAAGGACTATAGTCCATACAGCCTAGTCTAAATTTTAAATTCAAGTTTTACTTCTGACATGTGTACTTTCTCTTTGCTTTGTACACACGCACTTTTTTTTATATTAAATATGTTTTGTATGTATTATTGAAATAGTTATTATTATTCATACAGAAGCCGAATTTATAAATTTCAGAATTACAAAGCAAAGTACTAGACTCGTTTTGATTAATTAATTTTTCATGCCATAAAAACATTTAATAGGTAGCAAAATTTTTATACAATTGGTTACATTATTATTGAGGTTTGAAATATAGTTTAAATTACTCATGGATAATGTAGCATTCGAATGGTAAAAAAAAATCGTAATCTGTCTAGTAGTTTTTGAATGCATATTTTTATTATTTGTTACAAACAATATATTATTGGTATATTAGCGTTGTAAAGTATAGATAAGTATAAAATATAGTATTGTAAATTGTGAAGACTTAATTGGTATAATATGTTTTTTTTTCTCGTTTTATATGTAACTAAATACTGTTTGTCTTCCGAATAATAAATAAATAAATAGTATAGAAGTAAAGATATGGCCCGTTTCGCTGTGCATAAGTTAAAATAAATTAAACGATTTTCATATTTTTTAGTAAAATAAAAGTAGCCTTAGTTACTCTTTATAACATCAGCTGTCTACGAGTGAAAGTCCTATTAAAAACAGTTCAGCTATTTCAGAGATTAGCCGGAACAAACAGACAGTCAAAAATTTTAAAAGTTATTTTTTTTATGTACTAATTACTGTATAAATTTTCGTATGCATTTAGTGAAAAGTTTTTAATTTGAAATTAAAAACAGACACTTCAATTTTATTTATAAGTAGGTACTAATACTAAGGAATATTTAGACCTTATGTTCATTCGACAGTTCCAACCTATATTTTATTTAAGTACTGTTAGACACTTATTAATTTCTATTCTTATATTATCATCGATATCTGTTTTTTTTTTGACGTGTTTATAAAATCTACGTGATGCGGATACATGATTAAAAAATATTTAGAAATCTAAGAAGTTATGAATACCTAAGAATACTACAATCTGACATTGATTTTTAGGTTTTATGAATGATGTACCCTATCGAATAGAAATAGATATATTTACTAAATGGTATCGAATTATCTTAGACCTAGATTATAAGAAATAAATAAAGTTAGGGATCTTGATGTTTGCTATTATGGATTCTGAAACGAAAAAATGACATGTTAATTAATCTGTGTTGACTTGTTTTAAAATGCTCAATGTTATCTACGTTAATACGAGCGAATTTAAATCTGTATAGTATTTGCTTTAAGAACTCTGACAACTCCTTAGATCAAAGGACAACTCTTTGCGATATAGATTACGGTTGTTTCAAGTGCCAGAACCTCATGGGTTAATATTTCTACACAACATTGAAGTACAAAACATTGAAAAATGTGGTAGAATCGCCTAACATACTATTTAAGATTGGATTACACTACAAATTGCGCGCTCTTTTAAGAAAAATGAACAGCTTTGTACAGCTAAGCAGCTAAGTATGTATCAGATGTAAAATATAAAAATTTAAAAATATACTTTATATATGTATTACTAATTATGCATTGTAGTGCATGCTTTTAATTTAGAATTATGTATACAAAAAGATATTGTTTAGTTTTATTAGTTAAGTGTGTGTTTATATCTACTCTAGTTACTAAGCATCACTATCACAATCACTACATAGTATAAAACAAAGTCGCTTTCTCTGTCTCTATATCCCTATGTATGCTTAAATCTTTAAAACTACGCAATGGATTTTGATGCGGTTTTTTTAATAGATAGAGTGATTCAAGAGGAAGGTTTATATGCATAACTAGCGGAAACCGCGGCTTTGCCTGTGTTAAATCTAGGGAAGAGTCCGAGTGAAGCGAGGGCGAGTCGCTAGTTATTTAATAAACAAATATTGTATGTAATCTAAAGTGATTTTACGGAAATAAGATATTTTGGTGCAGTAAAAGTAACTATTAAATATGTTGACCCGGATAACCAATTATCAGCATACTGGATTTTACCAAAATCTGTCCAGCAGTTTTCTCGTAATGCGGATACATACAGAAAAAAAGACAGACTGAAAGAAACGCAGACAAAAATTCGAAAAACCGTAGAATCGGCCTCAATATCGTTGATAATGACTATTATAATTTGTAATACATTTTCCAAAAAAAAAATCGTTAAATGTTTGTTGATTTAACTTCGAATTTTATTGTAAGAAAAGATAATAATATAACAAACGCCTCATTTGACTTCTTTAATACTAATTATATATTTAAAAAGATTTTTTTAATTAATGTAATCAATTATCAATAGCCATACATATAAAGAAAGGAATAGATCTATTGAACTCGAAATAAAATGAAACAATGTAGGTATAAACTAAAATCATACCAGTTATCATGCTAACTCGAGTTAACTCGAGTTGACCCGGGTTACCATGATTCGAACTCGGGCTAACTCGAGTTAGCCAGATCCCGAGTTGGCCCATCTATATACTGGACCAACGCCAATTGATTTCCAAACGTCAAACAGATTAAAAAAGTTTTCAGATAAGTTTTTTTTTGTATTTAGTATTTGGATTTACGCTCATTAGATAAACCGTTACTGCTACCGCCCACTGCTTTGGCTTATCTTAGGGAAATACCATTTACGACACATAGTAGATAATAATGATTAAATAATACATATTATAATACACAGAAATATCAAGTCAGTTCTTGAAAAATAAAACAAATTATTAATAAATCACCAAATACGCTTCAAGATATGTAATTTGTTTTTTCTTTGCCAAGTACTAACGACACGAATACTAGATAAATATCAACAGCGGTATTCTAAAGGTGTTTCCACGAAATAATCATCAAAAATAATAAAATTTCTTTCAACGACGTCCTCTAAGACTAAGGCCCATTAGTTTCTGTTCACACATTGTCACAGTATTTTTTTTTCACCACATGAGTCAGACCAACACTAAGGCTGACCGCACACGTCGTCACTTGGTGCTTGGACCTTTTCCAATTCTCTTAAGTACAATAGCAAAAAATAAAGAACTACTTATGTATATTTTAAGTAATTTAGTTTTACCAAATAACGCTTCCAAACTGTTTTTTTGTTTAACACTTTTGTTTTAGTACATAAAGTATACGTAAGTAAAGAATAACTGTTCGTATTGTAACATTAGACGGGTGCTTTGTCTGTTGTCATATTGTAAAAAAAAAGTAACGTTAACATTGATATAATACAATGTATTAATAATAGTCTTTGTTATAATACAATGTTTGCAACTAAATTAAAATAAAATGGCTCAATAGTCATATTTTTTCAGAAAATCCTCTTCTGTTTTCTCTTTGGGAGATTTTGTTCCTTATAATGAACTTATTTCTTTCCTCGTCTTTTACTACAATGTTTGTTAACATTAACGATTGTAATGTCTTCTTGTCTAACCCCACCAATTCACATTTTTTAATTATGCCAAAAGGTACGAAAACAAATTCCAATTTCCATTGCTTTTGTCCTTAGAAGAACTTAATTTGTTATTGTATTCGGCTGTTTTCGATAAAGCTATTTGAAATTTTCCATGCAATAAACGAAAACATAAACAACGTAGGTTGTTGTCAAATAGGTACTTGTCTTTTTACTATTATCCAATAAACACCGCTGCCGACAAACACAATGGGATAATAATAATTGTTTTACTAGTTTTATAAGTTATTTGAGTTATTGCAGTGTTATCAAATAGGTCACAAGATATTAACTTCATACCTACTCAAATAAAATAACTTATTATTTTGTATGTGCACAAATACGTTCAATTTAATTCTATCACAATGTAAACATCCATGTTTTAATAACATGTTGCAAAGTTTATGTTTAAAATAATGTATTGAATATTTTGTTTGTAAATATTAGGTGTTGTATTATTTTTTAAAGAGGCATAGGTCCGTCTTGACATGCGATGTTGCGATTTACTTAATTATATCTTTTTCCTGACCTATGCACAGTATGCAGAAATTGATGTAATGTTAACATAAAGACGGTATTTTTCGGACGGACCAAGAAATTTGATCTCAAAAACGTCATAATTTAATTCGGATTTCCGAACATCGGGCAATCAAGGTCTTGACCTTCAGCCTTAGTTTTCATGATACATCCATCCTCTAATATTACCGTAGAGTCGAGGTTATATTAAAAAGTAATTCTTAACGCATAATTTAACGTGTTATCTTAATAATTTGTCTCAAAACATTAACATAGTTATTAGATAGGTTCGTCGAATTTTGCTCCTCCTCTGCATTTTTTAATTGTTTTTGTTAATAAATATTGTCTAAAAATAAGTTAATTTTTAAATGGATCAATTTATCTGTGCCAAGTTCACATTTATTTCTAGTGATATGAGTCAGATGTGACAGGTTTTCATTCATTGTGTTATGTGTATTTATGTAATAGTTATGTCGGTAATGTTACGCTTGTTATCACATGAACATTGTTATCATTTATATTATGATTCTTATGTTTGATCTTATTAGAAAGAAGATAGAATAGTGATATTGTAATTTTTATTTGATATTTTGGCCCTCCTTGATAAATTATAGACTATCGAAACCGCTTACTCCGTTTCTTGACGTTTCAGGGGTCTTAAAAACAATTATCATCATATTTTTATATATAGGTAATTGCTTATTAATTATTATCCCATCAATAAATACCTTTTGGATATTTACGTTTTTTTAGTCTTTGAAATTTTAAGTGAGATGAAGGACTTTGGACATTTCAATTTTAAATTTGGTAAATTACTTTAAAAGTAAACTACAAGTTTAGTGCAATTAATTTAGGGTTAATCGGAAGTTAGTTTCTGTTTCGAAGAACAAAATAAAAGAAAATGTAATGGTATAATAATCTTCATAATTTATTTTCTCTCCATTCAGTATTATCATACAATACGTATTCTGTATAAAACAATATTCTTTGTTAAATTCATAAAAATATATTATTTTAGTATAACTGTTTTTATCTTTATAAACTTACAAATTATTGTTAACATTTTGAAGAATCATTTTGTATAAAAATAATACAAAAAAGGTAAACTCGCCGTTGCACGCCCTTTTAGGTACATAGCACATACTCATATTATATATCATACAAACCGACGGCGAGTACCTCATAGTCTATAACAATTCAACTTGTTAATTGGTATAATATTACTTACAATAACCTATAAGACAATGGTACAGTACGATGTAACTGTAGCACATTAAATGGTAACAAAAACAATAAAAACATAGGTATAGGCTTCAGTTTACAAAGCGTAGGCACTCGAGATTGCTACTTGATCCTAGTAATTAAACATTCTCACTAATAAATACATCGCACATACGATATCCTTACAAATACTCTCTCGCTTACAAAATTATCATTCGTTCATCACAATTTTTAATCGGACGGCCTCAAGTTACAAGACCTTAAAGAGCACCGGGTCAGTACTGAGACATTTACAAAACTGAGAAACATACATCTCGCAACATTCGGGACGCATTCTGTCTCGCACTCTGGCAGTCGTTCACACAAGCGTTTAGCCGTCGAGCATAACGAAACCGTCAGGCATCGAGGCGCCATCGCCATTATAGTAATGAAAAAAGTTAACCTTGTGCAACAAAACGTGATTCGGAACGTCCGACTGCCGAACACATGGCCGCCATTCCGCGAGGGCGGCGCAGGCGGAATTTTAATTAACAGAACATCCGCTCGTGACTTGTGCGATGCGTCGTTGCCAGCTAACTTATAATATCCCTTTCGCACCAATCATGTTTTGGTCCGAAGACCCTTTACCACAATATAAAATTTTGCATATTTAAATTGCAATAAAACTACAAAAATACGTCGGGTCACAGTACAAACGAACGAGCGTTGCAAATCAGTTTACTGTGAGTCGAGACGGCAACATCGCTGGAACGGGATATTCGCCGGAGAGCTGGCAACGTCGCCTCAACCTCGGCCAGTCTGCAGTCGTGACGTCGCACGATTATCCTTTCTAGTTTCTACACTATACTAAATGAGAACGCAATACTGATACGAGGAAAATCATAACTGCGACTTACAATGGTAGCTAATCTTGCGACTCGCTCTAAGTACATCCTTCGCTTAGCGTACGCAACTACCGCGCGGGCCGACGTCGGGCCCGCCGTCACTCGCGACCTCTCAAACAACACAACATCCATCGTAGCTTCACCTTACACACTAGAGTTAACTATATATTACACGGTAAAATTAAGATCACAAATCGCTTTGTATGCTGCGTCCGAGCGGGCGCGACTAGCATGGAATGTGGGGAGCGGCGCGGCGGCGGCGCGATCAGAAGTGCGTGTCGATGTGGCAGCCGCCGTTGGCGTGCTCCAGCACCTGCTGCTTCAGTCGCGAGACGTGGTCCTTCAGCTTCACCACCATCTGCGCGAGCTCCGCGTTCTCGCCCTTCAGCAGCTTCACCTTCTCCTCCAGTTTGGAGATACGCTCGAGCTTGCGCCGCCGGCACTTTGACGCCGCCACTCGGTTCCTCTGTCTTTTGCGCTCCAACTTTATCCTCTCCTGCGAGTCCATGTCGATGGGTGAGAGTGGAGGCGAGCTGGACGCGCTGGGGACTGTTTGCGGCTCGTCCTTAACGACCGGGGTAGGGTACCGATCTAACGGCCGGTCCAGATCGGCGTACACTCGCCGCCCGTGTGGCTCTGGCGCGTTGTGGTGTAACTTGTCTAGCGCCTCGACGAACGGACGCGCGTACATTTCCTGCTCCTCCGTCGGGGCCACCGCTGGGAACAGCACCGCTCCGCCGGGTGTGGGGGTCGCCGTTGTGATCATGCCGTTCTGCATGATAAGTTTCTCCAGCTCCGGCGACCCCAGCTTCAGCAGCTGGAGGTCGGGCGAGGAGAGAACGGGTGCGCCGTTGCGAGTCCTCTTCCCACCTCGTCCGAAATCCAAATCCAAGGTTAGGGACCTCTTCAGATTCTCCACGGGGCCACTCATGGGATAGGTATGCTCGTCATAAAATGTGGTCTCCATCCCGTGGCCTGTTTGTCGAACCATGTGTTAGCACCGAACTCCTCGATAACACTAAAGTTACTTCACGGAGAAAACTTTCTCATGCGGCAGCGTACATCCAACGCCGTCGACGTTCCACTTGTTTCTAAACATTGTTAAGAAACAACCATTGCTTTTATTCCATGACTCAGATAAGCTATTTTTAGCTATCGCGTGATAAAAACGCGCTCTGATTGGTCACATATGACGTGATATAGCGCGCCGCTCGTCAGCCATTGGTCGGCTCGGGTATAGCGAGGCGCGAGGCCACAGCGGGCTGTTTACGACTTCGTGCGATTACCGAGAATCGGGGGAGCTATTTCCATTGTACTGGCGATAACGTAAATAACACTTTTTGTTAAATAATAAGAACATTAGGTATAATCTTGTATTCTTATTAAATCTGAAATGGAATATTACCTTTAAATATTTTTTAATTTATTAATTATGTACTAATTATAAGTATGTTTAATTATATTATATCAGGGTAATCAGGTTACAATAATTAATATTTATTAATGATTTAACATCTAGTCATAAAACAACAAAATGTACCGAAAATCTATTAGGTATATACCTAGTTAGTTGACTTTTTTTATACACCACGAAATAGATCTTAGAAACCCCGATAGAAGCCATACCATATGGTAAATTAAAACACACTGTCTTTAAAATTAATTATTGTAATAAACTAAGTGCATTGTTTACTCATACAGATTTAGTTTTTATTCATTAGTGAACTAACAAAAAGTTTTATAAATTCGGAGAACAGTGGAAATAGTACGACAAAGGGGGCGAGGTGAAGGCGGGGTAACCGCGCCTCAGCGCTACAAGAAAATATATGCGAGGGGCGCGCGGGAAGGGGGCTATGGCGGCCCGGTAAGAGCAAGTAGGACAGTCATATACACCGCACTCGCTCTATACAGATAAAGTTCACCAATTCCAAGTAGGAAAATTATCCCTAAAATCTCTTTTATTTCTTTATTTTTACATTAAAAATGCAAGTATCTACATATTTTAGCATTATAATTTTTTTGCGTACTTTTTATTTAATAATTATATACTGCGGATATGCGTATTACCCACAAAATATAATTCATTTCAAAAGTAAACTTAAATTGCACTCTTGAGCGCAAATATGCAACTTTGATAACGTTTCAAACAATAAAAGATATATTTTATCTTTAGTCATATCTTTTAGTAATAGGGATTTATTATGTTTCGAATACCTTATCAAACCAAAATTACTATTATTGTAATTTATCAAACTGCACAAAAAACAGCGATGGTCCCGACATCTATTGTGGAATTTGTACATACAATTCTCTACTCAATACTAGATGGCGCAATAAGGTCTACTACTCAATCATAGATGGCGTTAATTATTTTATCTTGACTTAATTTTTCGTTTCCTGCGTCGTATATTGTTTAATGTTTGAATGTCCGGTTTTAATATTTAAGTATAAATTTTCTGCAAAAATCATTTCAAAATAACCTATTTCCGATCGAGAATCTTTTTTTGTTATAGTATTTTTGGGAACATTTATTCAATATCAATTAAACTTACTTTTCTTTTGTCGAAAGTTTTCGATATCTTTACAGATCACAACAGCTTCTTACTAATTTAGATTTTTTGTCTATTTGTTCCGTCCAAAATAGACCAGTGTTTCCCATTTGCCGGGTTGCGAGCCGGTACCGGGCCATCAAAATAAAATACAGGGTCGCAACGATCCCGCCTTGTTTTAAAAAATAAAACCTACTATCGATGGACGCAGTGTATTAACCCATACGTCTCCACTGCACTTTCATTACAACTTGAACGTCATGCCGCCATACATATTACTAGTGAATTTTAGTATTAATAAATGTGTATTAGCTTGACTTGAAAATATTAAGTGGGTCACGAAGTGGCATGGTAGTGTAAAAATTACCAGACCATGGTAGAACAATGTTTGGGAAACACTGAGGATTTTGACGGGCTTAAAATCAGCTGTGGCAGTGTAAGGCAAATTAACTTAATAAATATGTTATTAGTAGTAACTTAGGATATTTTTATTATTGAAAAAGAATCGGGTTCCGGCATAAAAAAAATTATATACTATTATTTTGTATAAATAAAAAAGAAGAGTAATTCTGTAAAAATATTTATTAATCTTAATTATTCTTAATACTTCTATTTATTTAACTGTAACAGATATGACCCGTATATCGTCATATGGCTTGTCTGTTTTGGGGTTGGTTTTTGCGCTACCGATGTTCTGCACCACCTCCATGCCGCGGACGACGCGCCCGAACACCGTGTGCTTGTTATCTAGCCAGGGCTGACAAAATAAAATTATTTTAATAAGAATAAATAAACATTTTTATTATACCTAATTAATTAGTAGTTGAATATTATTATATTTTTTATTATATATGTATTTTTATTCTATTCTATGTTAATAAATTTAAATAATTAAAATTCAAACGCAATAGAAATCTGATATTTTATTTTAGCTTTGAAAATGAAATGTGTTGATTAATTTTACATTTCTGCTCATTTTAGCTAATAACTTAGTTTTCTTTCACTGGTTTTACTTGGTTTGAGTGATCATTTCACTACCAAAACCACTAAGCTACCACCACTTATAGGCATTAGGAAGTTGAAAAATATATAAGAATCATATTATATCATACTTTGTATTAAATATTAAAGTATATACATACTGTAGGAGCTAGCGTAATGAAAAATTGACTGCCATTGGTGTTGGGCCCAGCATTGGCCATGCTGACGGTGTACGGGCGATCGTGTTTGAGGTGCGGTCGGAACTCGTCCGCGAACTCTCCGCCCCATATACTCTCTCCCCCCGTACCCGTTCCTAGAATGAAAATTAACGAATTATATTGCTATTAAAATATTTTCGACGATTTATGCGAATTCATTTTGACATTTTAAATAAAACTACCTTTACAGTTTTTTACGTGTTTAATTTGATTTTAGGTTTCTGAAGTTTTATATGTTTTAGTCTTTTCCGTGATCACAGTTTTAAGCATTTGAAACATACTACAGCTACCAAAAATCAAAATAAATCTGCGCAAAAATCCAAAAGATAGTTTTATTTAAAAATACACTGATATTACTTAAGATAAAATTATTGTCATTAATCTATAAACAGATTTCTAAATAAGTTAAACATCAGATATTTTTTTAATTTGATTGAAATAGTAATTATTATCAATACAGCTTTCTGTTTGTGACCATATCATGAGAAAACCAGTGTAGATCTTTAAATGAATTTTTATATGACGATTTGCTGGTCATCCGGGTAATATCTAATATATATAAATTACGTGTCACGTTGTTTGTTCGCGATGGACTCCTAAACTACTTAACCGATTTTAATCAAATTTGCACACAGTGAGCAGTTTGATCCAACTTGAAAGATAGGACAGACAGCTAACATTTTAATTTATAGTCGCAATATTATTTTATATTAAATTAAATGTTTACTATACAACTTTAGTGTGTATTTATCGGTTAGTTCTATAAAATCCTAATAACCTAACATCTAAGTTGCACAGATATCCGGTAGATGGCACCGTATTTCTATTTCTAGATTATAGATGGCGCGTGGTCAAAATGTAGTAAGGAGTAGTATTTTTATTTTATTAAAATATATATAAAAACCGTTTAATTTATTTTAACTTACGCCCAGCGAAGCGGGCCGGGTTTGCTAGTATATGTTGGAAAAAGTACTTTAAAATGTTGATTTTCCTATTAAAAAGCCACAGTAAAATATATTTCGGCAAAATAAATACGCTTTTTTGCCATAAAATTAAATTTAATTTTAAACATATTTATTCCCGCAAAAACGCTGTCAGCCATTTGGTGACGTAATACTGGTAATAAACAACAGTCTTGTATGTAGTACTCATAGCGTATAGTACCACAGAACACTTACTCAGGAGAACTAACAGTTTATAATAATATGTAGCAACTAGCAATATGCTCTATGCTGACAGTGGTCTGTGGCTGGTTGCATGACTGACGTCACATCCATAGCAGCTCGTGTTTTAGGTCACGTGATATACAGGTTAAAAATTACGACTTTTAATTTTAATATAATAAATCAATAATGAGTTTTTATGACTCAAAATTAGAATATTTAAGTATATTTCTACATAATCTTTTATTTTTATCAAATTTCATAATTTATTTTTTACCACCGAAATAATAAAGTAACATGGGACCTACCGGTGGGGTCACCAGTCTGAATCATGAACCCCTTGATGACGCGGTGGAACAGGTGTCCGTTGTAGTACCCGGCGCGCGCGAGCCCGCCGAAGTTCTCGACGGCGCGCGGCGCGTGCTGCGCGAACAGCCGCACGTGCACGTCCCCCAGCGACGTGTGCAACACCGCCTGCTCGTACACTCGCTGCACGCCTGCACACACCAAAGATTTTAGGTTTTTTCCTACTGTCTAAAATACGTTTAGGGGCCATTCATTTATTATGTACTAGCGACTTGCCCTCGCTTCACTTGGGCTTTTTCCTAGAATTAGCACAGGCAAAGCCGCGGGATCCGCTAGTTTTGCATATAAACCTTCCTCTTGAATCACTCTATCTATTAAAAAAACCGCATCAAAATCCGTTGCCTAGTTTTAAAGATTTAAGCGTACAAAGGAATATAGGGACAGAGAAAGCGACTTTGTTTTATATGTACTATGTAGTGTTAACTGTCAACTACCTGGTGACTGATGAATAAACTAGATGGTACTGCGTGTTAATGTCCCAACAAATGTATTCATTTGTTTAATTAAAAAATATTACCTTGTCCTTCAGTCGCCGATATAATATCTTCCTTGGAAGGTTTCTCATTGAATATATCCCGATCGGCGTCAGGGCTCTTCACGTCATCGGGGCTACGGCGGGAGAACATATAGAACCTGTTCTTTTTATATGCGGTACAGAATAGAGTGGGGTCCGTTTTGACGTTCAGAAGTGTTGGATTCTCCGAGCCTTCCATCTCCAATGTTGTCGCCACTTTTGATTGATTCGTTCTACCCTGCGACATAGTTAAAAAAAATTGTTATTGAAGTTATACTTCTTTTGGCGCGTTAGGGAAAAATTATGAGAGTAAATTTTTACGATGCGCGCGCACACTGACACGAAAAACCGACACCCTGAAGTTAGCTATAGTCAACATTTTAGTTTTTGTGATATTTAAATAAACTTTATTTAACTGGATAATGCGTTATGATAAAACTTTCAATGTATTAAATACTTTTTTCTATTGTTAGTGTCGTTTTTTCTCCAAACGACAAAGACGAAAGATAAAATTGTTAAAAAGATTTTTATCTTGTTACGCCAAAGAAGTATAACTTCTAACGCGTGTACATAAGTACACACACACGTTTTAAATCTGTAGTACATCAAAAATAACGCTATGTACAGACAGTATAACACTATGTTTATAAAAATATCTGTTTCCATTAAATATATTTCAATAAGTATACAGAAGATATTTTCTGAATACACATACGTTTTGTATGTATCGTGCCTATTTTTAATTTATGACTAATTAAGAAATGCTGGAAATGAAAGGCAAGGGTGGCTAAGTGGTAATGCGCTCGCTTAGATAACCGAGTGATGCGGGTTCAAACTTGAGTCTCGCACCTCTGATATTTTTACGTGCAAATTATTTCTAGCATTTGTCCTGCCGAGAACTGAAAGAAATTTGTCCTGCCGAGAACTGAAAGAAGAAGTCTTAGAATGTGAAGTCTAGAATGTCTTATTTATTTATTAGAGAAACAAACAGTGACATAAAACAGTCAATTAAACAAAATCCCTACTCTCCTTAATCCCTCCTATTGAAGGGAGGTCTATTCCCAGCCAGTGGGACGTTAAAAAGGATTTAATAAAAAGAAACATCCTACTACCTATTTCTGTGATCTTAGATATAAAGAAACATCCTCTACTACTACTGTGATTATAGCTAACCTGAAACAGAGCAAGCCGCAAGGGTCGCAGGTTCTCTGGCTTGGCGAGCAACGCCACGCAGCGGTTGGTGGCGAGGTTGACGAGCTTGACGCCCAGCAGCGTGGCGTACGCCACGAAGTGCCCGCTCGCGTCGAACACTATGTTCGCCAGCTGCGCCGCCGCAGACTTTTCCAACTCGCGCTCCGTTGCCATTCTGGATAATATAAATTATATACATATAACTAGCCGTTCTAAAGGCTGAAAATCAAAAGAAATATTTTTCTCCCGTTTTTTGCAACATTTTTCATTGATGCTCCGCTTCCATTAGTCGTACCTTCCTCGATAAACGGACTATCCAACACAAAAATTTTTTTTCAAATCTGACCAGTAGTTCGTGATATTAGCACATTCAACCGAACAAACAAACAAACTCTTCAGCTTTATAATATTAGTATAGGTAAAACGCAAAATAGGCGCTTAGTCGTAGAGTTGCGGAAAACAGCCCTTCAATACCATACCATACCATATAGGTTATAAAGTCCTAACTTTGTTGAAACTATACATTTAATATTTAGAACAATATAAAAGTGAATCTACATTTTTTCTAATTATGTGTGTTTACGAGACCTCATTACGAGATAAACTGAACAGTTTTGTCATATTTGGTATGATAATAATAGATGGTAGGAAAAAAGCATTTTATACACATTTTGACGACACGCGTGGCACAGTTTGTAGTGACCCTACTTGCTGCGCCAGCGGTCGCGGGTTCGAGTCCCGCTGGGGGCATACATTTGTTAAGCACAAATGTTTGTTCTCCAGTCATGGGTGTTATATTTATAATATGTATGTATTTAAAAGTTATATATGTAGTATATCAACTATCTGGTATCCGTAACACAAGCATAGTAGCTTACCACGGAACTGGATGGCGCTGTTGTAAAAAAAATGTCCCAAGATATTATTTATTATTTATTTATTTTACATGTGATATTATACATTTATTTAAATTAAGCATCCATTATTATTTAAAATTAGAATATAAGTAATATAACTAAAATCAATTTGCTACTATGTGAAGATTAAAATAAATAAAAGAATAAATTTTATTACTACCTTCTTCCAAACTCCATGTTTGGCAGTTGCTGAGTCTGATGCTGTAAATCTTGGAACCGCTGCAAGCTTTCATCGAGAACTTTATGTAATTTACCCGTCAGGAAATGGAAGATACGCACCTAAAATTAAATATTTTATTATAAAAATGTTTTATAATCAGTCTACTATATATTCAGCAAATAAAAAAATTATTACCTTTCTATCTAAACTTATAGAAGCCATCTTTTTACCATCAGGAGAGAAATCCAAAGCTGAAGGATAAGTTTTATTTTTGACAAAATCAAACAAATCTGTATCTAATTTTGATGTGAATTTCACATTTTTCGGGAACTCATATTCATGTTTGGGTCCGGTCCAATATTCCACTATGCCAGCTCTGTCCACCGAGACGGCCACCTCGAATACAGGGTTATACTTAATCGTGGCTACCTCACTTTGATGTGATTCAAATGTGTGTAACGGACTTCCGGAGATTTGCGTTCCATCAAATATGTGTATTTTGTTTGAATTTTTTTCTGAACTACAAAAATCATAAAATTTGTATTACTTAACTTTAATACTTTGTTAAGTTTACGCGAATATTTGATGTTATAAATGAAACTATCTACTACTATGTTATATACTTGTTACAGACAGTGCCTAACCACAATTAACCCCCTGAGACGTCTAATACCTTAGTCTCTCCTGTGACCATGATTGCTGTAAAGCATTCAAAATGTCGGGAACCAAAAATCTTAATAAATCCGCGACAAAATCCGAAAAGATAGTTTCATTTATACTTAACTTTACTTATATTACTACAAACATGTAATGTATGACAGTAAAATATGTTTACTTTTTATGATCCATTAGATTCATTCATTGAATTGCATTGAAAATTGCAAAGGCCAATATTTTTATATACATTCATTAATTCCTCAATAAATTTATTATTTGATAGATATGTCATATTATAAACAAGAAAAATATCTTACATAGCCAATGCTGATATTGGGTCGCCCGCTGAGTGCACCCATTCTGTACAATATGGTTCAAACTCTATTGAAATCATATTTATCATATCTGTAATAAAATGCATTATTACTTGTAATAAACCCTTGACATTTGCTATGTTAATATAATTATAATAGCTTAAATATAAATTAATTATTTTAAGATCAAAATATTATTGAAATTGATTTAGAACTAAAATCAGCTCAAAAAAAATATATAAGTACTCTACTCCAATTAATATTTATAAAACTTAATAGATCTTACCAAAATTTACCACATCAAAGACCTTCACAGTCTTCTCAGTAGAGGCAGTGCATAGTAAGGTCCCAGTACTATTGGTTGCAACATGACTGATTGGAGCTAAATGACAGCGGAAATGTTTTACAAATTCAATACCCTCTTCCTAAAAAGTAGTAGCTAAGCATTACTTTTTAATAGCTTCTTTTAGATACAAAATTTTAAAACATTCTACTTACACATACATGAATTTTATAAGGAATACACAATTTTAAAAGGAATAAACTTAAGTTAAAATATTACCTGCTTTTTCCAAAATTTCAGATGCCCATCTTGACTGGCAGTAACCACAAAGTCAGTCTTAGTAACAACTACATGAGTAATAACATCTCTATGCATGTAGCTACGTTCATATGTTTCAGAAGATGGTAAGTTTTCTAGATATAAAGATTCAAATTCCAATACTGTAATTTATAGAGCAAAAATTATATCTTCAAAAAATATCAATTGCATATTGTCTTAGGATGATGATCTAAGAAATTTGGCATAACTCATATCATTAATATTATAATTGCTTAACTATTACATAGTAGAACTAACCTTTGCGTTTTTTAGGCTTTGGTTGAGCAGCCTCTGAAGGCATGGGGCCTATCCATCCTTCACCGTCATCTTCTTCAACAGCCTTTTCTGGACTACTTGGCCTCTTCTCAGTTGACATGGTCAAACTTTATTAAATTCTAATTATAGGTGTAATCTAAAATAAATAAGGACTTTATGGAAATAAGTAATATAATTTAAAAAAAAATGTAACTCTATTTACTTATAGTCCATTTTTTCTTACTTGTCCTAAATGGTAAACAAACACTGCCTTGAACGAAAATCACTTATTTTCGGAAAATCCCGCATTTTAGACTTGGTTTCATCGTTTATTACTATTTTAGAAACACACACACTATGAATTACACTTATAAAAGCTGTTTATATATGATTTGAACACATTATTTTTGCTAAAATTGAAATTTTAACAGAACTAAATTCTATAGATAAAATATGAACAAAACATTTTGACGTTTCGATACGCTACTTTGTCTTTGAATCATAGAGATGTAACATGTAAAATTATTTGGCGAGAATGGAAACTGAACTTTTAAAAAAATAACAATATTTGTAAATTACAAAGTACGACATTTTTCTTCAAATTTTATTAGGTTTTAAAATAGGAGTGTCATCTGTAGAATATAGAAGATTTTTAATTGCTTTTAACCAACTTATACTGATTATTTATTTGTTATTGTAATTATTATTATTTCTTATCTTATTGCACTGTGTAATAAAATGGAGTGAGGGACTTCGCTCTCGGAGATCTTTCGATCGCTTATTTGCTTTTTTAGTTTAAAGTTTTAAAAATGACTTTATATTAAGACAAAAAGGAAAATAAAATTATTAAAATTATTATTAGTAAGGAGGTGATATCCGAGTAATAAAATTATCAAATTAACTTGTCGTATTATTTCTACCAAATACTTTACGTTCACTGCATAAAAACCATTAAGTTCAGTCGTTGTCATTCATTCGTCATTGCAATCTCTATGAAATTATCTCTGGTTACCTGTCCGCCATATTTGTTTACTACTTAAGACAAGTAAGAAAAAATAGACTATATATATGCGCAGGAATGTTACCAATTAGACATGTGTAAGTAATGCGAGTAATGCATTACGCGTAATATTACCCGAGCGAGTACTGTATCATCACTCATTACTCGACCGAACCAAACATTACTTATTACGTCAAACATGACGCGAGCGTGATATTCCATCGTTCGGGTTAACTTGGCATCACTCCGTTTTACGAATTTTGAAATAGCAAAGCAATTCGAAATGTATTTATTTTAAAAAGCAATAATTAACACAAAATATATTTATAATAAAAATACAAATAGTTATAAGCAAAAAAAGTTATAATTGCTAGAAAAATGATTTTTAAATACGCCAATATTATAAGTTAGGCCAACGATATAAGGTTTTCATTACTAGGTCCTAAGCTGCGCCTGGTCTTCACAAAGGGTCATTCATATTTACAACCTTTAGCTAAACAATACAATTTTGTTTTACTTATTAATTATTTTGCAAGATGCTCAGAAATTTCGCAACTGGTGTTTGTAAAAAGAGTTTTACAATATAAGGGAATAGGGATCCTAAAGAACAAAACCAAGTCATAAAAGGTATATCGCTATTTACGTACAAATGCCGCAAGTTTAAAATAATTATTTGAGTATGACAAAATGCAAAATTGCAATATATAATAAAAATCTAAATCGTATCAAATAAAAGTCAACATTATAAAATTAATTGTATTAAAATACAATGATAACGCGTGTTATATTCCGAGATAGATCCGTAATGTCTCACGCATGGCAAGGTGGTGTTTAGAGAATTGTACTGTAGCAACACTCGACCGAACGAAACATTACGCATCACTTCAAAGTTCAAAGTTCAAACATTACTCAAGTCATTACTTTAGTTGTTGTTTTTTAAATTTATCCCCAATAGGGAAAGGCAAAGGACTATAGTCCATACAGCCTTCATTACTTTAGTCATGAGCATGACGCGAGCGCAGTGCTGTCAGATGAAAAAATAAGATAATAGTATACCACCTGTAAAAAAGTTGTACATTTGGGAGTTTTAAATAAAAACAATAGTACACATTAAAAATATTGATTTATTGAAAATAGTGGGTCCCGCAGTTTAGCTTGCGCTAAAAGTACAAGTCTTAATCAAATATTTTATAAATTCAACTTGGTTTTTGGATTATATTGCAGATTTATTTTGATTTTTGGTTCCTGCAATTTGAATGCTTTACAGCAATCATGAACCATGATTAAAATTTATCCCTAATAGGGAAAGGCAAAGGACTGTAAGGTTTATATACTTATTACAGACAGTGAATACCCACAATTTACATAAAAAAGAATATTTAATTCCTAAAATACTATTAAAAAAGAATAATAGAATAATGTGTTCTAAACTCTTAAATCATATTTCCGTACTTTCAATTATCAAATGATGTGTAATGATTTCTCATAGATGGCGTTATTAATATTTTTATAATTTAATTTTAGTAAGTGTTAATTGTATTTTGCTAAAATATTTAATATCTATAATATACTAGCGATTTAGCGCGAGCGAAGCTGCGGGTTCCGCTAGTTCTACAATATATTTTACTATGCCATGAAATGTATGCCGCTAAGTACGCAAACATGCCGCAAGTGAATAGAAATCATTTGACTAGGACTGAAATGCAAAATTGCAATCTATTCTAAAATATTCTTTACTTACGTTATGAGTTAAAGTTTCGAACTTTGTGTATCTGTCTGTTCGTTTGTAGGGGGGTTATTTTCGGAAAAACTGATCTGATCATGAAAACTCTTTCACTAACAGACAGCTACACTATTCAGGAGTGATTGTGAGAAATGTATTATTGGCTATATTGTATTTTCAAAAATATCCTATTTTAGGGATCCCTACCTTAAATGTATCCCCAAGGTATCAAAATGCTGCATATAAAACGAAAACTGTTGACGAAATACATAATATCAAGCACTATTTTATATATTAAAATTTTATATTACAATACTTACTTATGATTACTCACAAAAAATTCTGCGATGGCACATGCCTTTATTATAACAATTTTTTTTTAAATTATTAAGTTCAAATACGTGTTGAATAGTGGTGATATTGGTATCATGATATTAATCCTTATCCAATTTGTAAACTCCACTTTAAATTATTCGTATCGGATGTTTGATGAGTATAAAAATTGGTGTAAAATTCTTTAAGACCAACTTTTTCAGTCGCTGACTTAACCTTATATAGGTGTATGGCTTTATAAATAAAGAATAATAAAAAAAAACTTTTTCAGGCTTTTAAAAAATACTAATTCACGTATTCATAGTAAATAATAATTAATTCAAAATTAAAAATAAAAACTTTAATTATTCATTATATATTTTAATATTATAATGAACTTTATCAAGTATGTATGTATAATGTATATAATACAGTGGACCCAAAGTCGCAGTCCTTAGAACGCGGTCGGAACCGCGGATACTGCTAGTATAAAAGTATGTTGTAAATTAGTTTTTGTTTCTTTTTCGACGAAAAAATAATAATAATTTATATTGGTTAACTTACGACAGTAAAATTATAAATACAATATTTAAAAAATTCTATACATAAATAATAATCTTAATCATATCAAATAAAAAGTTAACATTTTAAATTTAAAAATTAATTGTATTCAAATATAACAAAGCCGTGCCGTCCGGTCTTAGAATGTGGACGGAGTCGCGGGTACTACTAGTAAACGTTGTTAGTTTTTGCTGCATACATTATTGTAAACATAGCTATATGAAAATAATTTAAGTAAATTAGGTTACGACGGTAAATTTTTAAATACAATATTTAAATATAAAAAGTAATAAAAATATAACAATAATCTTACTCACAAAAAGTTAACATTTCAGTTTTAAATTAAAATCAATAAAAACGTGTGTGATATTCATCATATTATTACATGAGATAGATCAGTACTATTATTATGACAGTACGCGGGTAATATTACCTCTTCGTATCACGCATGGCAAGTAATGTTTCGAGTAATGAAGTGATGTGATATTACTCGGTGCGTAATGTAATGCCATATTTCATTACTTCATAAAGCACTGTTTTGCGCATGTCTATTACCAATAATGGAATAAATAGAATGACGTGAAAAAATCATGTATGGGTATATAATCAAGTCCAATTAATGTAAATAAATCATAATTATAATAAAAAAATATTAGTTGTTTGACAATTTTATTCCATAGAGTAGCAGTAGACCATAATCATAGATGACTTTGACTAATAAAAACCATAATAATATACATCACTCATACTTCATAGTTGAACTTGTCATTTGTCAACTTCTTACAGACTAAATATTGTGATGTTATTTATGTCATAGATAAATATTAAGGCTTAAGCATCGAAGTTCTCATATATGGTTCTTATTACAGTTTTACATTCCTGTATTAAATATTAAGTATATAATGTTACAAATCTTATAGGAAACTTTTTCTAAACAATAAGTTTAATAACGTTTACATTTTGTTTTTCATTTAATATTTGTAAATTGTAATGTATAAAAACCATATGTATAGACAAAGATGGAAATCATTTCATTGCGTCTTTTTTGTGGAGAAACAAAAACGAATGTAAGATAAACTTAAATTCTCCATAAGTATAAGAATAAAGAAAAGAACCCCAAATTTTTATTTTATATAATACATTTTGAAAATGATCATAATGTGTTGGGACAGAGTCAGGGAAAAAGCTAATAATAATTGTTTGCTTTTATTAAATTTTTTCCACAGGAAATTTAAAATATAACAGCAAAAAAAATATATACATCTTCATTTAATGGTTTAAAATTTAACCTTAATGTCTAAGTGAAACTACTGAGTCGTGTATAGAAACTTTATATTTGAACTATTTTACGAATGCATTCAAACTTTTTTTTATTATTGTGTCTATGCTTAAAATGTCTTTTACGAATTCGTAGTGATGGTGGCTGGCTTCCTTGCAAACATAGCGTCATAAATTACCACTAATTTGTAAATTTTCTATAGTTTTTGATCGATTAACGGTCTCTATAATAGTGCTTTAAGTGTTTAAGAAGTCTCACAACAAATAGGTAAGTGTAAAGTGTTTCATTGTTCTTAAAACCGCGCGCTACCGGTACCTCTACACGTGGTTTCAGTATATAACCGCGTAATCCCATCAATTATTAGTTATACGTGTGAAGAAAGAAAAATTCAATATCAAAGGGTAGTTTACGCACTACTTGGTATCAATTTTACAATAGTTTAAGTCTGCGCAGTGTGATCAGGTTGTTTAATGAACGTGGTGCTATTGACAGCACTACAGCAGCTATATCTTTATACAGAAGCTGTTTAGAAATTGAAATATTTTATTGCTTATATCTACATTTCCTAAGCAATTGTTGATTTATCTGTAAGAATTGTATATTTTTTTGCATTAGTACCTTTACTACGATATTACCTCTAAGAACGTTCGTTATGCCATGTAGTCAACTTTTCTTTTTACTTATGACGCATCCAAGTGTCTTAAACGCCGTATGAGAAAGTTGGATTTGCCACCTTATTATTAATTACATAGTGTCTGATTACTGGTTATAATTTCTAATAAACTTCCCAAAAACATATTGTAGTGAATTGACCATATCTCTATGTGCCTCATTATAACCTTGACAAAATGTTCACACAATAATTGATAATAGTTAAATATATATTTATTGTAACATATAATTTCTAATGAGATGCAACTATGATTATTTAATTAGTTGCTACTAATTACTGCTGGTAAAAATATCTTACTATATACCTATGTGTATCTTTAATGACATTATGAAATTGTTTTAATATATTTTTCTTTATTGCATTAAATGCTCATACAGTAAACAATTTTTAAAAAGCAATGTTAAATAAAGTTCAACTTTTTTTGTTCTTGTCTTGTTTTGCTTATTAGCAATTTATAATATAAAAATAATCTCTTTTTTCAAGTAATAGCAATCGTCTTATTTCATATTAAATTAAGTATGCCCCTAACTTTAATCACTAATAATTAAATATAATTCTATTCTTAAATCTTAATACCTTGATATTATAAATATGACATCATCATGATATAACTAGTTAATATATCTTTTGTATGTGCTTATTGAAAAGCTATTTACAATTATTAAATGTAAATGCCTATATAGTAGTTGTTTGTCATTTATATTATGAAATCAAGATAATGCAGAGAATCTGGTAGGTACAATTAGATATTGAAGTATTTCAAAATGTATATATTTATTTTTTTAGTCACAAATACTCATCACTACATAGTATAAAACAAAGTCGCTTTCTCTGTCCCTATATCCCTATGTACGCTTAAATCTTCAAAACTACGCAACGGATTTTGATGCGGTTTTTTTAATAGATAGAGTGATTCAGGAGGAAGGTTTATATGTGTAACTAGTGGAACCCCGCGGCTTCGGTTGCGCTAAAACTAGGCACGAGCCCGAGCGAAGCGAGGGCGACTCGCTAGTTAATAAAATAAGTTTTATTCAATTAATTCCTATTTTAATATATATTTTTTATTAAGCTTGCTATTTTTAAGCTATGTATTTATGTAAACATTTGTACTGTGTAGTATAATATATATAACATTAATAAATAATTAATAACAATATATTTTTCAAATATAAAAAATATATACTTCGTAAATCATATGACACTTGTTTATCTCATTTGAAAATATTAAATATTGATTATGCCAGTTATTTCAAGTTGCATGCTTGAATATGAAATGAAATAATTAACATGAAATCAACTTTCCCCAGATAAAGGTCAATGTCTTAGTTAATAAATTATTGACACTATTAACTTTCTAATATACAACTGACTAACTGTTACTATAGAATAAATATATTTGGTTGATCTTTATAATTTCTGCTCTCCTTGGGTACTCTCGTAATGATATTATATAGCTTATATTCCTCAATAAATGGGCTATCTAATTTTAGAATATTTTTTTACTTTTTTTAGATTTATTTTAAACAAGACATATATAGTTACTATATCTACATATCTTGTATAGCTGTACTCTGACTTGTTAAAAACTTTAAAAAAAAAAAGAACCATCTAGATTAATAAAAAACTAAAATCATTTTGACAAAGTTTTTTTTAAAGAATTTTTTAGTTATTTACTGTGTATTTTAATATTTAATTATTCACAGAAAACCGAAGTAAGATTTAGATAAAAATGTTTGTGAGATAAGATGTATGTACTTATCGGTACTTATAAATCGACCAGTAACTTACTTAGTTAACTATAATTTGGAGAGTAACAGTGTAACTATTATAACTCCATAAAGCTATTATTACAATAGCACTTCCTACCTTCTTAAAAATATGGCACATGCATTTTTGATTTTATATGTGGACATTTAATTTCCATATAAAAGATGATGAAATGATATTACTCAGTACTGATCATTTCTATGTTCCCACACAAAAATTGGTTGTTTTCATGCAAGTTTATATTATTTTGTCAATTGCTCTTATTATCTATTTCTGTTGTCGGGCTAGAATTAATGTAATAGTCACATTGCTATTATTGTCACATATTTAAGAAATAGCTATCTTTAGCCAATTGATTTGCATCTTTTGAATTATCTTCTATATTATTATGTGCTACGATTTTCAATTGGCCGTAATTGTAACGGTCCATACACATTGGTGAATAAACGGCTGTTTAGTTTCTATGATTGTGACTCCATTGCTTGTATAGTGGGAGTCACTCGATTCAATTGAGTGTAAACTAACTGTACTAGTATTATAAGTGTCCTTTCGATTACTTTAGTTAAGTCAAATGAAAGTAGTGTACATACTTATGTGTAACGTCGAGCCAAATTAAACGGTAAATTATAAAATGCAAAGTTACAATGAAATAGTATATTTAACCGTGATCTTGCCTCACGCTCTTATCAGCCAGGGTTAACACGTCATTCAGAGAGAGTGCAAATAAGATCGTCGAACGTCCTCCCGCTTGTGTGCTTGTCAGTGCGAGTGAAAGAGATGCAAGAGGACAATGACCGTTGCATTCATTTTCTGTTATACTAGAGTGACCTAAAATTGGCAATGTAGTATGAATGACTTAGACAAATCTTATGATTTGATTGTTTTCTAGTTTACATGTATTTTTTATTCTCTTAGTTTATATTTTAAATAAAGCAAATATATTATTTGCTTTTTAATATATGGCCAACGATTTAATCAATTTATTCAGAACTAGCGACTCGCCCTCGCTTCGCTCGGGCTCTTCCCTAGATTTAGCACAGGCAAAGCCGCGGGATCCGCTAGTTATACATATAAACCTTCCTCTTGAATCACTCTATCTATTGGAAAAAACCGCATCAAAATCCGTTGCGTAGTTTTAAAGATTTAAGCGCACATAGGGATATAGGGATATAGGGACAGAAAAGGCGACTTTGTTTTATACTATGTAGTGATACAAAATGTTTCGGAAAATAATTCAAAGTGTTTCGCATTACAGCAATGAGTGCAAGTGTGTGCTACAAGTGTAACAGGACGGGGCACTTCGCCCGCGAGTGCACACAGGGCGGCGTAGGCGCCCGCGACTCCGGATTCAACCGTCAACGCGAAAAGTGCTTCAAGTGCAATCGCACTGGGCACTTTGCGCGCGATTGCAAGGAGGAAGCCGACCGTTGCTACAGGTTACTCTTTTTATTTATAAGAACACAAATCTTGGAAACTTGTGTAGCTACATTTTCACTTTTGTCAAAGTAGTAGGTAGGAGGAGGGAGGGGGGGTGCTTTGGATTTGTGGGGGTAATAAAAAGGAGATTGGGACATATACACACATGTCCACTGCTAGTGTGATATGTACAAATTTCAGCTATGTAATAAAACACGTATTTTGTTATAATCATATACGCTTTCGATACATAATACAAAATTTAAAATTATACAAAATTAAAAAGAATCTACATAAGTAAACATTAGTTCACTTGTACAAACACGTGCCCTAGCAGTTGGTGTATCACGTAACCTTGACCCCGACCTCGATCAATCACGTGGCAGTTAAGAGGCTCGCTGCTTACGTGTGACAACTACACTAACATGAGTCATCATTATTACAATATTGCTCACATATTACACGGAATTTTGATTTATAGAGTCCAATTTACTATTTAACTAAGTAAGATAGTTGTTAAATTTATAATACCTATTATGTACCTATCTATGATTTTATTTTCCACTACATTCCTTGTGTGAGTCAAAGGCTCATGTTAAGTACACTGTAAACAATTATATTATCTTGTATGTTATCATATTATGTATAGATATTATAGCAAGATCTAAATTTTATACTTGGATTCATTATCAACAAAAGGCATTTTAAAAATTTAATTGCATATACAATGTGGCAACATCAGTGTTATAACGATAGTAAAAATTGTGTAGAAATTTAACATTTCTTTATTGTATGTAGATGTAATGGCACGGGGCACATAGCGCGCGAATGCGCGCAGAGCCCCGACGAGCCGTCGTGCTACACGTGCAACAAGACGGGGCACATCGCGCGGAACTGCCCCGAGGGCGGCCGCGACAGCTCCAACCAGACGTGCTACAACTGCAACAAGTCCGGCCACATCTCGCGCAACTGCCCCGACGGCACCAAGACGTGCTACGTGTGCGGCAAGCCCGGGCACATCTCGCGCGACTGCGACGAGTCGGAGCGCAACTAACACAGCGCCCGCCCCACGCTACTCACTATATATTACGATGCCACGCACGGACTGTAAGCAAAGGACGCGATACGCGACATAGATAAGACCACAGAATGAAATTCATGCAACGGAATTATAAGAGTAGATGCAGCGACGGTGATCTCGCGAGAGACTGAGGATTTTAAATGTTGACTTGTATATAGGTCTCGCGCCGCGCCGCGGGCAGCGCTCGCCGTAGGTTAATGTTTGTTCTTGCACGTGAACGAGTTGTGTTTTTAAATCATTTAATAATCGTGATTGAACTATTGATGAGGTAGCGTTACAGTTTTTAGCATTACAGAGTATATATTTAATATATTTTGTACAGATTTATTTGTCGAAAGATAAATTGGATGCTGGCGTATGATGACTTTTCAATGAGGAGAGTTGGAGGCCCCGGTGCACCCGAACCCTTTCGGACTCTCTTGTTCGTCTTGTTATTATCAGTTACGATAGTTAGTCGCTCTAACCGGTCGAACTGCGGTCCGACGAGTCTCTGTCCTGACACCATTGTGATAATTTAATTTTTTTTATCAATTCCTTTGTTTATGAGGTCCTGCTGACTTGTGGAGAATTCAGTGGTTAATTAGAATTTCATCAATCAGTATATTTTTTATTTTGTTATCCCTGTCAATGTGCCTATGTACACTATAATGTAAAATATCAGCTTGCAGTGGGAGATAATAAACATCTTGCCTTATTTTTAACAAAGTTTCCATCACGCCCTTTTTGTTCTCACATAGTTTTAGAAAAATTCTTCATACATCTAAGTTTGAATCTCCCAAGAATAATAATAAAGCAGACTTTCAAACAACCAATTGTAATAATCGACGAAACAAGAGGGCTAAACCTATCCCTCCACTACACCTATCACTAATTATTAAATTGCTTATTAAAGTAATATTAAACCATACAAATATATATTTCAAAGCTAAACTTTATTAAATACATCAATGATTGATTGACATTGGCGAAAAAGATTACTAAATTTCCAAGTTTCAACGAAATCTGTTAATAAATTTAAGCACTTTGCGACTTTCTGAGGCTATACCTCAATTTGCAAGTTGGCTAACTACGTTTAGTTTACTTCTAAGGGGACACTAAAAACATTACTGTTTCAATAACATTACGAAATCTAAAAACATAAAATATCAAAATTGTTTATAAATATTCTGTTATAAATAAAAAGTTGCGGAATTCATAATAAATAATATCTAATTACTGATGATTTTGACAGCCTTTGAAAAATTTACTGAGATGGAGTTGGCCGACTTGCAATCATGGTATCGGTGGCAAACCTGCGGGCAATAAAAATAATGTATTTTTGTTATTCTGTTCATTATTTAACAACCTAACATACAACACTACAATAAGTGAATTAATTCCAACATTAATAAAGTTTTATTTAAGAAGAAAAATGTTCTTGGAATAAATTGGAATTAATAACGAATTTATTCTAAAGAAATAATTTAATTATGGGGATCAACAAGTTCAAATTGTAATGGGGTGGATATTTATGAATATAATCACAAGTTTATTTATTTGAACCTTTACCATTTATGTTAAAATCTTACGAATTTATGTTTTTAAAGGTTAATATGTCAGTAGTTTAGTTTTAAGTGTTGCAAGTATTATAAAAAAAGTGGATGGTAAGGGTTGAAAAAAGAAAGTTCAAGGCACCACACATGTACACAAGCTGAAAGTTTTAGTAACTTGGATGATGGAGTTCATCGACTTGCCGACACAGCATCTGCTCATCGTTATTAAATGGAAGAAAGGAGAACAAGGTGGTACAAAGAGTTAAGTGAAATAAATATGAAATCTGCACTTATTCAAATTTGTTTGTAGTTGAAGAGTTTGAATAAAGAAATCATTTTTTATGATGAACTAGCAGTATTGCACGTGTTAATGTTTTCAATCGCAACTAAACTTCTCACGATCACTCACATGGTAGATTACCCTGAAAATTTCATCAAAATCACTAGTTATTTCATAATTGTTTTTTTAATTGAGTCATATGTTCACCTCTAGCAAAAATTTAAATGAATTTTTTGACACATCAATTGAATTATGTAAACGAAACTTTAGATTGAAAATAAAAAACAGCTTTACAAAAATTTTAAATATACCCGTTTATTCCTGGTATGGCGGCTAACAGGGTAGCCGTGTTTCAATTCCTAACATGTTTTTTTTTAAATGACAATAAAAATCAATATAGATTCCATTTATATAAGAAATTTATTATAGGCGCTAATACTTTGGAACTCTGAAAATTACTTATTAGTATAAAATTATCCAAAAAAAAATACAGAATCGAGTAATGGGATCATTCATTTGCTTGAAATCTTATTTAGATTGACCAATGCAAACAAACGACGCGCAAAAATAGTCTTCAATCATGTATTGTGTTAGAGTGAGTATCGCTCGTGTTAGTCGTGTTACGTGTACTTATTCATTATTGATTCAATTGTCAAGGTGTGCATGTTGAGGGATGCCTGCTTCAAATTATTAACTTACATTTCCACCTATAAATAAAGTAATTATTTTGATCAGTGTCTTATTTAGTAAAAACTAAATTACAATAAAAAATCAGTAAACATAATATTATAAAGCTGAAGAGTTTGTTTTCTCTCAGGAACTACTGGTCCGAATTGAAACATTCTTTTCGTATTGGATAGCCCGTGTATCTAGGTAGACTATAGGCTCATGCTATGACCAATAGGAGCGGAGCATCAATGAAAAATGTTGCGAAAACGGGAGAAAAATATTTCCTTTGAGAGCTTCCGTCTTGCACGCTGTTTAAACGATTAATGTTATGCAAAAATCATGTATGACATTCTACTAAGAACTTAGCTAAATGTAAGACAATTTCACTTCATAAATCACACAATTTTTTTAACTTATTCCTATCGTATTTCTTTTATATTCCCATTCAAGAAAAACTATTTCGATTTAAAGTCATTCCGTAATTCCTTATTCATTTTACCTACTACTGCCACATGCAGGGATAAAACAAAACGATGACATATTCAACGAAAGGGCATTGGGCAAGGGAATGTGGCTTTAAATCAGGGATGTTATGGATATGAAATTTCGGATACGGATTGGATACGGATATAGGAATGATTATTATACCGGATACGGATACGGATATGAAATTATTTCGGTTACGGATATTTGTAAGGAATTTCAAAAGTAAAATACAAGAAGAAAACAAACAATGCGCGCGGCTTGTGTGTCGGCAGCGGCCGGCCGATCGAAACTAGTCATAACGTGTCTCAATTAGGCTCCGCCCCTATCCGATATTATCCGAAACTTTTATTTCGGTTACGGTTATGGATATTTTTTTATATCGGATATCCGATAGTTTCGGTTACGGTTACGGCGCTCCCTAACGTCCCTGCTTTAAATGCCTCGGATCACTTAATTTTACGACCTAGTATTTCAATTGCTTGGTTTAATTGATAGGTTTGTAGGATATCCGTCAAAGTAAGTAACACTAACAAAACATCATTGCATCTTTAAATTCTTAATTATATTCCTTTTTTGAACACCTGTTAGCCCGTGAATAAGGAAATAGGCAAATGGTAATTTCCAGGGCTCTTTAAGTGATACCAGTACAAAACGTATACATCCGAAGTCGTTTTATTTATGTTTTATCCGGACCAGTACCGATGTTAATAAGGCCGTCGTCTTTCTGGATATTATTCTTTCAACATTTTTGCTGTCGGATAGACAATTCGAACATTTCATCTGAATTATTATTGCGCAGATGAGGTTTTTTCAGATTTTTCTTTTATACATTCTAGCGTTTGAAAGGCATCTGTAGTAAGTCCTCGGGAACCATCAATGGTACATTTCCATTTAGTCACAGTTTTGGGATGTGGGAGGCAGGTTTCAAGTTTTCTTCTTACAAAGCTATAAGCCCGTGGTGATAAAAAGTGCAATGTCAAACAAAATTTTCGAAATTCCGGGGAGTATGTAGCAGGGCGCTTACATTGACCTTTTATTTTTTTTGACATTTGAGAGTATAAATTAGAAGCAAATAAATTTCCTTCTAGGACATTATGTACACCTTCTTTCGTAGATCTTTTGTTTTTCAAAGTCTTGATAATACGTTTGAGTAAGGTATTCCGTTTTTTCAGACGAGTATTTTGTTTTCTTAATGTATTAATGACAGCCCTATGTTTGACTTGCAGCTTTATCTTGCGACGTAATGTACGCCGTAACTTGTGTTCCAGTGGACTATCAAATATCGAATCCAAGTCTGAAAAATCTTGTATATCGGTTGTTGGTTCATCACTCTCCGGCGCCTTCGAACACGAAGGCTTAGGTTCAATAGTTTGATTATTGATGTCAATTGTCACATTAGAAGCGGACGGGTCCTGTTAAAAATAGTTAAATTGTATTAAAATTAATTATTATTATTATTGTAAAGTTCGGAATAAGTAAAAGCCCGCCAGGCTGTGCCAATCCACTTACTTGTTTTATATTTATTGAAGATTCTGTTTCTGTCGTTGACAAAAACAAACACTGTAACAATATATATTTTAAGATTAATAAAACATGAAAACTATTCTGCTTGAAGCGTTGCTAGGTTTGTATTATTAAAAGCATAGCTAGAAAGAGCATATTTCATGATTTTTTAATTTCCAATTTTTTTTAATTTTTATTATGATCTCAGACATATCGTACTTTGCTTGGTACCGATCCGTTCTTTAGCCGTCGCAAACCTTTTTTTGTGAAATACAAATCGTCATCAGAGAAATGTTCGGAACACACGACCGAAGTCTTGTGAGGTTTCCACTGATCTTCATTGCGAGTCCGCTGTATAATGTCTCTCCAGCAATTTGCTAGTACGGGATCCGTAGGAAATCTGAAACACCAAATATTTTATTTGAAAGAACATACAAAAATACTATTTATTGTATGATGTCATGGATTTCATTTATTTTATATAGGCGATGGTGAGGGAGATCAAATAAATATCATCACGGAGATTACATTACTACGCAGGATATTTACTATAGCGGACAAATGTACACTAAAATGTGAAATGAGAACTTAAAAAACCGTCTTGAAAAAATATAACACTAAAAAGTGAAAAACAATTTAATAATAATCTTTATTAATAAAAATATTTTATTGGCAATTATTATTTACTATAGATGATTAATAATATGAATAAATATTCTCGAAGAAGGAAGCTCGATGTGACTATGGATAATACACCATTCAATTATTTTTATATTTCTAGTGTTTTGTTTCATTGAAGTTGGTTCTTATAACAAACATAACTTTATAAATAGTATTGCATCATCTTGTGATTTACGAAGATAATACATAATATAATGATTAGAGATAATGCAATCACTACGTTTTAATGATATTTATTTAAAGGCCACCAAAGATAAAAATAAGTAGTTCGCCTTGAAGAGGCTTTTGCCTATAGGACATGACTCCCCACCAGTGTTGCCAGTGGCAGATAGTGAAAAGTAACACGAGACAGCTCAAAAAGAAACATTTTTACAAAAAAAGTAACATTATTTTATTTTGCCGTGTTGTCGATGTCAGATTGCCGTGTGTTATGGTAAACTAGCGACTCGCCCTCGCTTCGCTCGGTCTCTTCCCTAGATTTAGCACAGTCAAAGCTTCGGGATCCGCTAGTTATGCATTTATATGCATAACTAGCGAATCCCAAACCTTCCTCTTGAATCACTCTATCTATTATAAAAAACCACATCGAAATCCGTTGCGTAGTTTTAAAGATTTAAGCATACATAGGGATATAGGGACAGAGAAAGCGACTTTGTTTTATACTATGTAGTGATAGTGATAGTGAAGTTAAAAAATTGCCGTGTCTCATACAAATGTAACGAAAATGTAGACTTTTGTACCTAATTGTAAATTGTTCCTATAGTTTTAGTGGCGAAAAGCCAGGTTTCCTTTAATAATTTATTAAAATATATTAGATTAACAAATTTTATTTGAACAACTTTGGTAAAAATTATAACCATAATATAACTGTCTGATACTACTACTGGTACTAATACTTATTTCTTCTATTTTTTTTCTTTAAATCGTATTTTGATATAACATTTGTTTGGTTGGTTTAAAATTAGTTTGACTTCCTATACTAGTTATATAAAATCATTTATCGACTAAACATAAATAGTAAAGTTAATCAGTTGAACGGTGTTATAGATTATATTAAATTTAGTTATAGACTAGCTGTTACCCGCGGCTTAATGCGCGTGTGTTGTGCGTGTGCGCTGATTGCCGTGTTTCAGGATACGGCAACGATTGTTCTGCCGTATACCATGTTTTTTGGTAATGGCCCCCAAATACCGTGTAACACGGCAATTGCCGTGTAAATGGCAACCATGAAACGAACTGAGACTGACTATGACATTACGTGACATATACGCCAATACAACAAACGAAATTCCGTTCCGAAACGATATGCGTTCCGTTTCATGACTAATTTTGGTTGATGAAAAAAAATATTTTTGCTACTTCCTTAAAGTAACGTAAAAGTAACATTTTGAGTCGTGTAACATGTAGGTAACATGAGGTAGTGAAAAGTAACGTAAAATGTTACAAAAGTAACATTCTGGCAACGCTGCTCCCCACACGAAAAACTTAAGTAATAATAATAATTAAGATTTTATAAATTATAGATATTGAATTTAAAAAAAAACAAAAAATTATAATTATTAATTCATTTTGTAAAAGCTAATTAAGTAATTTAAATTAACTCTAATTATCTTAATAAACTTCTCTAATTATATATGTTCAATGCAATATAATTTTAGTATTATATTTTTTATTTTTTGCTTGGATTTAAATAAAGCTATAATGATATGTATAATGATATTTATATTTTCTCCCATAAATCCCTACGTCTCCTTAATAATAAACTGGCAACACTGATTTCACAACTAAACAAAAACCAATTAAATTAGGTACGTGTTTTCTTAAAAAATAGTAACTAAATAACATAGCTTACCGATGAAAAGTGACCTTCGTGTTATTATACGGTTTTCCCACATAATTGCGACACAATTTGACAGAACAAACCGGCATAATTAATTATTTTCCGTGAGCTTGTCATCCATAAGTGACTCAAATGACACCATAGAGTATATTGATATATATATAATTAGAGGTAAAACTTCGCCGTCGAAATTGGCAATGCTTAAAAAGCGCCATCTGTTAGTTGAAGTTGGAACTATTTTTGTAGGTATATACGTAGCTATATATATATATTCATATTATTGTGCATTTTTAATTTATACTTAGAAAGGGTGAAAATAAAAAAAAAATATGATGTATTATAATTTATTTGAACATGAATAAATCTAATAACAATAAAATTCAAATATTTACATTGTCCTTCAACTAACTTAACTTAGTAGTAGACTTTACAAAGTTAGAAATGCTTTACCATCGTTTCACTAATTTAAAAATGCTAATAATGGTAATTATCATATTTTATGACCAAAAAACATTTACAGTAAACAATATTAAATACAGAAACAAATATATTATGTATATACATAATTGTCAATATACAAGGTCTGGTAGTCTCTATTGCCGCAAGAGGAGAACTGTATTATGGGCATATTCTACAAATTATTTATTTATTTATTGAAATACCAAGTTACAATATTACAATACTTAAAACTAGGTTACATAATATGATTTCCCATGATAATTGTACTTTTAATTACAGGTAGTTACAACTTGCTACTTTTACAGGCTCTCACAATAGTATTAATAGTATACCAATTTAGATTTAATTTATTTTTTAAATAATTAATTAATTACAATTACAAATTAAAATAATAAAATTTTAAAACAAAGATAATGGTTAATAGTCTATGATATTATGTTATATTTTACAAAATAAAAATTAAAACGAGATAAAGCAAATTAATCAAGAAGAAAAACGGCATGCAATCTGATTAGTAAAATATTAAAAGAAAAGAAAAATATATTAAAATTGAATTTACTCAAGATAGCAATTAATTTTGTTTTTAAAGGCGTTAAATGTGTCATGCAAAATGTCTATCCCCCTATTTTCTGATTAATAGACAGCACAATATTAAACAAATAATAACAAAACATTTCATAAACCAATCAAGTTTTCACATATAACAAAAACAAATAAGAAACAGAAAATAAGAAAAACAAATAAACAAGTAAAACAAAAATAATATTTATACATCTAGTTAAAAAATAACAGAAACAATGAGTAAAATGTATGCATACATTTAACAAAATTCTAACTTATTTGAATCTGTAAATTAAATATTTTGTTTAAAAATCAGTTTAACAATACAGATGTCGAATTCTTACAATTTGCTTGTCCGCTGTGACGAAATCACTCGAAAACCACTGGACAGATTTAGATGAAAATTTGGGATGATGACAGTTGGTTAACAAAGTAAACATATAAATTAACATATAAACGATATAATGACGGATTCGAGCGAAGCGTGGTCAAGTCATTAGTATATTTATAACATATACATAAAGGACATAAAAAAATATTTAACTTTCATTTGCATAATGACAAGTTCGACTCACTTTATAGTGACGCTACTGGCTATACCAGCGGTCGCGGGTTCGAGTTCCGCTGAGGGATTTCATTCATGAGCACACAAGTCAATATGGCTTAATATTAAAGACATTAATTTTACTATTATTACATTTGCTTTTCTTTGGATTGATGTGGTTTGTTGGTAACAGGGCTCAGATCAATCCTTAAATAAACACTTTAGAGATTAATCTGTTGCCCCGGTTGCCTGGGTCTTCAGTTTTCGCCACTGCTCTCAGCTCTCCTGTAAAAATAAAAATAAGACTTAGTAAATAAGCCATCTGCTACTTCTGATAGTAAGTAGGTTCCCAAAACAAACATTTTATGTAGCAGTTGTCTGTCTTTTTTAAGCACATTTGATAATAGATCTAGATGTAGTTTTAATGCAGTTGCTTATCGCGATATATTTCTACCCCGACTATATTTCTAAATGGATAAACACCTTGGAATTCAAAATATTATTTGCTTGCTTACCATGATTTTGCTGGTTCTTATGTATTGACTATTCCTCTGGTTCTTTAGATTAAAGATAACTGTGTCGATACCCCGGCTGTCTGTGCTCCCCTGTAAAAAAAAAACAAGACTTAGTTAAAATGCAGGTACTTATCACAGTAAGCTACATTTATTTTAATCTGTTACATACAAAGTAACAATAACAGCAAACATAATATATTATTATGTATGCATTATATAAGTGTAAGATTATTATTTAATGTAGATGTGTATATATATGTAATATACCAGTTGTTGAATATCTATTATTAACATAATATACATTATTATATTTGGTCAAATGTATAAATCTATACATATAATAAAAATCTAACTTAGTTGAATCCAATTTTACGATACTTCTATTCATTTAACAGGCCTAGAGCCTGTTATTTTTTCTTACCATAATGCTCTGACTATGTATTATATCTCTATTCTATTGTATCTGCATTAATAATTTTGCTGCACTTGAGCAATTTTCCAGGATATCTAGCACTGCAGGATTTTTGTGTGTAACTGTTTTTTTATCCAATTCTTTATATAGCTTAGTTTTATTCTAAAAGTTACAAGTTTTTTTAGAATATGTTTTTTTTGTAATTTTTTTTTTGCTGTCTTCCGTTTTTCTATAAAGATAAAAGCAAGACGTTTTGAAAAATTGAACTATTTATTAAATCTTATAGTCCTTTTCTTAGGGCACCATACCCAAGTTTCTACATTCATAAACACTCCTCAAAATAAAAAAAATAATTGCTTGCTTACCGAGACTTTGCTGGTTCCTATTAGTATTTCTTTGGGGCTTGTATGAGGATGAAGAAGCCCCATGGTCTGCAAATAATAATATATATGAAAATTAAAATCTAAAATCTGACTGCAAACTCCTAACTACTTCACATTTTTTTTGAGTGGATTTAAATCATGATTTAAATCGTGATTTAAGTCACATGATTTTTTTCAATAAAAATAAATGATTTAATCAAAAATGTTAAGTTTCACTTTCTTTCACAAAAATCAACATAATAAAACATAATTTAGAAATTACAATTAAGTTACAAACTATTATAATATGTATTTGAATAAAAAAGCTAGTTTTCCAGCCTTTTCAATTCCCAATCGGTTTCTCAATTTGTTCTAATTTCAAATCTGAATTCAAAAGAACGTGTAGGGGTCTATGTGAATAGAATATAGTTAAATTTAATTTAATATTATTTTTTTAGTATTTAACTTAATTTAATATTTAACTTAAAATAAATCAAAATTCAATTTATATTTATAAAATTTTAATTTTCTTAATACTTATATAATGTTATATTGATCAAATTAATACTTAATTAAATTATAACGTGTAAAAGTTTAATATTGCCCAATTTATATTTTAAATTCTTTATTAATAACACAATATACATATTTTTATAATAGCAACAATACATGTAACAAATATTATAAATAATGTAATAATTATAATAATATTAGTTAAAAATAAGTTAATAATATTTTCATATTTATAATATAATTATTAAATTTAAAATGTGTAGACTTTTAATATACATATAATTTTTTAATGTACTTTGGTGTCATTTTGATTTTGATTTTGATTTTCGTAAATTGTGGGTAGTGCAGTGCTGTTTGTAAAAAGTATATAAACCTCTGAGACTCCAAATACCTTAGTCTTTCCCGTGACCATGTGCGCTGTAAAGCATTCGAAACTTAGGGGTCCAAAAATCAAAATGAATTCGCGACAAAATTCGAAAAGAGTTTCTTTCGTAATGTCAAATATTGAATTTTTTAAAGACCTTGCAAGCAAAGTGTAAAAAACACTAAACGGGGATTTTTCTTTTGCTTGGCACTTATGTCAGACAAAAGGGATATCCCCGCGCTGAGTCCCCGCAATCCCTTGAGGGCGCGTTCCATTTTATGCAAAAATATAGTAGAATTAAATAATTAAATGAATAAATCAAAAAAATCGTGATTAATTAAGATGTTTTTATAAAAATCGTTTTAATCAGATTTTTTAAAAAAATCATGATTTTTTCCAACCCTGTGTAATATTAATATTATACTTTCCAAAACTTTCTTGTTGTTTGGCAATTTATTATAATTAATTTTAGATACATGTGGCAAATAATTAGTGATATAGTTGGGATCTAAAAAGAAAAACTTATTAGAACATTAGTACAAACAGCACAATGTGCGGAACAAAATACTAATAATATTGTGAAAAAAAAATTAAATATATTCTACAATGAAAAGATTTCAACTAGTCTAAACTATGGTTAGTTAAAAGTATAAATATGTGATGATTTATTTGGTAGTGACTCGTCTTGAATTTGTTGCAATGGCTTCCTCTTTAATATACATAATACTAGAAAAAAGTATATAATTTTAAAAAGCTATGTAGATTTATATAATTAGAATTAGAAGGGCTCTAAAGTGGAGACCACGGCTCAGCAAACATAGTGTAAGTGTAATAATATCAGATTTCTGTCACAAAAAAATATTTTATATCCTTTCCAAACTCCTCATCTAAATTTTTAGAGTGGGGTTTACATGATATACAAAAAACCTTTTTTAATAATATACCAATATAGAAGTATAGTCATATCACCTGGCATATTTAATGTTGGTACAGCATTCTTACTAATTCTGTTGTAGTGACATAGGTATTAGGTATTTCAGTTCAAAATGTGTGTGACACAGGGAGATACTTAAATATGCTCTCATTCTGGGAATAGATGAAGCACTTGACAAACACCTAAAATAAATAAAGTTGAAGTGCTTAAAATTGAAAACTTTCTACTACTATTTTTCTAACTTAATATTAAAGATATGTGAGCAGACACATGAAAAGTAATGAATTAAAACTATAGGATTTTGTCGCTGATTTATCTTGATTTTTGAGTTTTGACATTTTAAATGCAATACAGCAATAAAGTTAAGGTTTGGTATTTTTAATTGATTTTAATATCTTAATATATAATTATTATAGACTGGATTATGAAAATATGAATAGGAATAAACTAAATAAGACAAAAATAGAGTACCTACGTCATGCCATAACAATCATAATCATGACTTGTAGCAATTAATAAAATAATAAGAAAACAGCTAAATTCAATAGTTTTAGGTGTTTATTAAAATAAATTTAAAATAAGCTGTAGGTGCAGTAAGTCGGCAGCTGTAACTCTAAGGTACCTAGGTAATTACTTTTATGAAGTTCTAAACTTTGGGTTTTATAGGGAGTTAAAACACTTCTTCATATATCTGATATAGGTACCTTCAGTCTCCTTTTATCCAGGAACGAAGCTTTGCTTGTCTGATGGCATAACTGGGCCTTGAACTTCTTGATGAGCACACAAAAAAAGAAAGGTAACAATGCAACAAAAAAAAAACGGCAGAAACGAGTCCTAACTCAGTTTTACTAACTGCGAAGTTGCGATATATTGAGATCACAGTTATATGAATTTATCGGAGGAACATAAGCTCAATTCAACGATAAAACACAATAATCAGCACATAGTTTGGGGAAAATTATAAATTTCTAAAATAATGTTCAAGATACACTTATCATCAATGGCGGACATTTAAATTTTAAGAATTCAACTCATGAGTCATGACCACAGAACAATAATACTCATAACTCATTTAGCTCGCAGTACTCAGTAGTGACATCTAGTTCGTGCAATTGAAGCTTAGCCTGCCATCTGTTAGTTGAAGTTGGCATCTTCGTCAATATTAGTTTCCAAATTATTAGTACTAAGATGAATACCCCTGAATGACACTGTCTAACTTAGAAGCGAGTCTACCAAATATAGCAGACTTTTTTTGGTACGCTCCGTACGGTCATACTCATATGTCATTGTAATATCGATCGATTATATAATGTACATAATCAAAGCCCGATGAGATGTATATAATCGTAAAACGTAAACAAAATTAAGGCCAATAACTTTTTAAGCTCATTATAATTAAATAACTATGCCACAAAGAATATACTACTCTCTACCGCTATGCCATATGTAAAAATTGTTAATTCCTTAGATTGATATCATGCTAGAAATGCAAGTATTTTTATTCTGTGATCTGGATTAAGTTTAGCACAGATATAGATTATAATGTCTGAATATTCAATATAAGAATAATAATTACATCATGTATTAAGACGCAGGACAATGAATAACGAAAATATCTTACTGTATTGTTTACGTAAATTATAAACATTTTTATATTATGTGTTACAAATATTTTTTTACTCTAGTATACTATTGAATTGAAGTATTGAGTTTCCGGTAGATTACGGTTTTTTTAACCATCTGTCAATTTAAATTGGCATTAACCGGGCGTGGTGCGGCTGCGCCGAACGAGTTTTGGCTTTGGTTGGATACTTTTTATGTGTGAAGTGAGTAGAAAGACGGTGTAACGAACTTGTTTATTTTCCAACAATTCAATTTATTCCCACACAAATATTAAATGATTTAATAAAGTATTTAAATAAGTATCTTATACGATAATATTGTGTTTGTATTGATGTTTTTGTATTTTGTACAGAAACAAAAAGCCAGGCGTATCCATGGGCGTTCACTTCAGTTAAAGTAATAGTAAGTTATTATTTAATTATTAGAGGAATTATCATGTCAGGAATGCCTTAAAAAAGTCACGATATAGGAGTGCAGGTAGAGGTCTCATTTTTATTCAAAGAGATGTCGTTTAAATAGTTTCTACTTTATTAAAATCCAAACAAAACATTCTGTTTACGACTTTCAGGTTAATGAAATTGTACACTAACTTAGATAGTACATAAGTGAAGTATTTACGAAGTTTCTATAAAGAATTTTCAACATCTTTTAACTTATTATTGTTACAGATTATTGAAATTGTAAGACTGAACTATGAATCTCATAGTACAAATTATACCGTTAGCGTTATTAGTGCAGCTATGCTTGAGCCAAGACTATAATTTTCCAAACTACAATCAACAAAATCCAGCTAATCAATATCCTACAAATGATTATAGCAACACAAATGATCCAAAATATGATAACCCATATGATCCAAATCGAAAATTCTCCAATAGAAATCAATACGATTTAAATCAAAACCAATATGATAGTGATCAGAAGTTAAACCAATATGATAATCGAAATGAACCAGGATTTGATCAGAATTCATATAATGGAGATAGCACTCCAAGACCTTCATGGGACAATAGCCGTACATATGGTACCTCATACAAAAGTGTTGATTTGGATCATGACAATGTTATTATTAATGAGGCGTAAGTAAAATTGCTGTGTTCCTATAATGACTACTTAAAGAAATAATTTTACTAAAATTAAAAATTAAATGTCAAATAATAAACCTGTAAATTTTTTAGCACATACTTCATTGTAGCATCTCAAATGGTGAGACCTGGACAAATATACAAAATATCAGCAAATATTTTGAGGGCTAGATTACAAATGACAATAAGAGCTTCAATATCATGCAATGGAGTAGAAATAGCAGATGTTATTGAAAAAGTAAAGGAAGGTGTACCTGAGATTCTTAATATGAGGGTGAGTTTAACATTATATTATGAAGTATTTGTATAGGTAATAATATTGTTTTGTTATTGTGTTTTATAAATGTGCATATATGGGAATTTTTGTTATGCTATTAATTAAAACATTTAGTATATTAAAAAAACAACTTAACTTTAATAACTACATACATGAGGTATAAAATTGTGTTACAGTATTAACATTTGTCTCAGAACAATTTAAATATAATAAGATTCATATTATTTGCTAATAAAAAAGAAGTCTAGTGCTTAACAAGATATAATTAGCATTATATTTTTTTCTTTTAATATATTTTAAGACCTTAATAATATTATTAAAAGAAAATTATTTTATTTATAATATTGCTAAATGAAAGAAAATAAAAGAATGCTAATTGCATGGCATTATAACAGAAAATTCTTGTTAAACTAGCACAAATCATATTGGCTTTCATAATAGACAACATCATAAGCTTATTACCAGTCCCTAGTGGCTTATATGTATGCATAGTTCAATATTTGCATAGCACTTGGCAGGTTACAATAACTTTGTATATTTTATTAAAACTTTTTAATGTATAACAGTTGCTTTTGGTTCTTTTTTTATCTTTAAGTTATAAGAATACAATAAAATTTTGAGCAAATTTAAAATGGAATTAAAAATACATACAGTTTTTTACATACAGTCTATAATACATCAAAATATTTTTATATAAACTGGATCAGTACATTTAAAGATGAATACTTTAAAAATTTTCAGCTCTATGAATATATTAGCGACTTCGCACGCGTTGGAAAGATCGCAGAACTAACGCCCGTCCTTCCCGTTTTTGCAACATTTTTCATTAATGCTCCGCTCCTATTGATCATAGCATAATGTAATATAGCCTATAGCCTTCCTTGATAACGGACTATCCAACACAAAAATAATTTTTCAATTCGAGTAGTTTCTGAGATTAGCGCGGTCAACCAAACAAACAAACTCCTCAGCTTTATAATATTGGTATAGATTAGTATGGACTGTTTAAAATTTATAATTGAAAATAGATTGAATTTATTATTATTTTATATATTTTAGATACCAGCAACAACAGTTCCTGGTGACTATAAACTTCGTGTAGAAGGCTTATATTTGGATGACCCATTTGGAGGACGCGCATTTGTTAACGAGACCCAGTTAATATTCTCTAAGAGATTTATGACGATTTTCATACAGATGGACAAACCTGTGTATATGCAGAGTCAAACAGGTAAATGATACTTAGTAGAAACTCCGCACACCTTAACAAATAGTAAAAACATTGTAAATGAAACTATCTTTCCGGATTTTATCGCGGATTTATTTTGTTTTTGGTTCCCGACATTTTGAATGCTTTACAGTAATTGTTCATTTATAATGTGAAATATTCGTCAAATAACTTAAGAAAGTATTAAATAGTCTAGATGTCTCAGAAATTAGATATTTTCGCCCAGGTAAAAGTATATATTGACCAGGATAATAAGAAAACAGAAATTATAAGAATCTTATCAGTTCAAAATTTTATTTATAATAGTAATACTTAATTTTTTTTTATTATTTTAAAGTTGATATATTTAATTTATTTTATATCTAATACATATTTTCTTCTCTATATATATTAATTTTATCAAAAATTTAATATTTTCAAGTCTCATAAGTCTTGCTACTTAATGTATTGGTTCTTAATTACTCTGGAAATAGTTATATTTCCCAATACCCTGTTAAGTGCCAAGTTTATTTTGAGAGCTCTCTAACTGCTTCTAATATTATATAACTCAAACTTTACTAAGTGGGTTGACTCAAAGAATAAAAATAAATTTCATAGAAGTGGTAAATATGTTTTTGGTTTTGGCAAAATAAGTTTTGCTTATTGTTATCCTTTGTTTTTTTTATTTTATTAAAAAAAAAGCCTATAGCTTTAAACATCATATTTATCAAGGTCGGATATTTGTGTAAAATTCTAACTGTGTTGAATCTGTACCTTAAAAACTGTTTTGGAAAATTTTATTGAAAAAATTACATTGATTCTACTCCTTTATTGATATTATATATATTGATACAGGGGGCTAATGTACTATAATATAATACTAATCTAATTTTAGAATTTTTGTTGTCTGTCTGTCTTGGAACCCATAACAAGGAAACCTGGTCAGATTTTGATCTTGATGTAGAATACTTTATAATGCGGGTAAATATACCTAGTCTTACTGATGAATCCAAGTTAAGCTCGTCAATAGTTTTTTTTATAAAAAAATCTAAATATGTTGCAAGTTTAAAATAACATAATATACAATAAAGATTTTTTCATTTTGGGATTCATTTTTTGAATCTATTAGAAAAGGGGAATCCCTATTTAAAATTATAATTATTTTATTATTTATTTTTCAGTACGTTTCCGAATTATTCCAATAAATACAGAACTAAAAGCATTTGGAAGGGCCATCGACGTGTTTATACTCGATCCGAATAGACGTATTATGAAGAGATGGCTGTCAAGACAGGTAACATAATATTGTTTAAATAGTTTCATACTACAATTGTTATTTAATTATTAGGAATTTGTACTGATATTACACTGAATGGAAAGTAATATGGGCATTCTATAATATGTAGTGTCATTTCGCAAAATGATTCCTTGGAATGATCAAAAACAAAAGGTCATAAAATTTTATTTTGGTTTGGATTCATATGAACAATGTGGTTGTAGTAGAAAGGAAATCTGTTGATTATTATAATATGCCTTTGTGTTTATGTTTACAGTTTTCAATGATAGTAGCTGATCATAAACTTTATATTACAAATATAATAATATCAGAGAAAATCTAGTGAAATGTATAGTCGTATTTTTAATTAGACGAAGCCAACTGACAGTAGCTAATGTCACTTTGTAAAATAATGTTGCCATATTTAAAGTATTAGTGATGCGTTCAGTTCTTGTTCAATCAGATGAATGAACAATGAGTGTGAATAGTTAATCATTTCAAAATATAAAAGAATATTATTTCTATTTTACACTAGTAATAGTAGTAGTATGTAACTACAATCAGTTTTTTGACGGCTTATTACAAAGCGCGGCGCGGCGACTAGTGCCAACACCGATCAACGCCGCGCTTGCGGTCGCCATTTTGTTTGTTATTCGGCTTCTAACCTCTGGTCTGATAGCACGTTTTTGTTAAGTTTTTGTTAAGTGAACTTTTTGTTAAGTTTTTCGTTTCAAAGATAAATTAGACGATTTTACTTTTACCGCTATAAGGTGAAAAGTACATAATTTTTTTATGACTCATATAATTAAAGAAGAAGACAAAATATATGGTCTCGACCACATGATGGACAATGTTTCAGACATATTGATAATTAATGTCACCGAAAGCGATAGTGATATAAGATATAATTCGATTCTATAGGCACATAGTCGTCGAAAACTCGTTGGTATGTATAAAGCACGACTAAAATTCGAACCCCGTACCCGATATCGGCAGTTCGGCACACTAACTATTCACTAGACAATCGAGGCAATTTCATTCATTCAGGAGTTTTTTCAATCATTCATTTTTTTACAACACTATTATTATTTTGTCAAAACCTGACAACACAGTAAACGTCAGTTGACTTTGTCTAATTAAAAATTAGAATATAGTATTTAATATTAAAAAAACTTTGTGATTAAAATGTCCCTAATTATTTAGAGATATTTTCTATTTTAATAAAAGCGCGGGCGAAGCCGTGGTTGAACCACTCTATCCATTGGTGCATGCATGCAATAGCATGAAAATAGGTGCTGCAGGTTTTGAGTTAATAGTGAACAGACAAACAGATGTTGCATTGTTACATTTTATTATTCCTTATTTATTTTGATTAATTATTTTATTTTTTAAAAATATGCAGGCCACACAAATACTTGTGTTTTATGGTGTTTCTTAATGTATGAATTATGTTCTATGTAGCCCATGTAGAATAACATGCATTTTTTAGAATGTCATAAGCATGTACATATAAAAGCAGATTATTTTTAATAAATGAAGTAAATTTTACTTATGTATATAATTTTGATTACTACTTTCAAAGATAACTGGAATTTGTATTTGTTATTCACAGACTGTTTTTTTTATTCTATTAACAGAGCAACTTCGGTACAGTGAGTCTCCAGTATCAACTGTCAGACCAACCTTTATTTGGTGAATGGACAGTGCGTGTGGAGGCATTGGGACAGACTGAAGAGGCACAGTTTCTCGTTGAAGAGTATTACCAAACAAGATTTGAGGTAAACTTATTATATTGGGCAAATTTCTGTATATTTTTATAATTACAATCATGGAGCATATCAATTACATGAAATAAAGTTTGTATGAGGATTTATGGGCAAATATTGTATGGATTAATGTTGTAAATATTTGAATGTAACTTAGTGTGGTTGGTAGCTTCACTACAAAACTGTTACTACTACTTACTACTTCGGGTAGCAGCCGAATGGGCCGACACGCCCCGTGAAGTGGCAGCTATGTTGTCGCGTTTCGTCCGGTAAGTGAGAGTCCGTTAGGCCCACTCCCCATCCCTCCTCCCTCCCTCCCTTTCCTGAAAGGCTGGCAACGCATCTGCAAGCTGTTGCAGATGTCCATGGGCGGAGGTAATCACTTCCCATCAGGTGAGCCTCCTGCTCGTTTGCCCCCTTTGTACCATAAAAAAAAATTCACTACACGCTGTAGTGAATTTTTGTAACTCTTACAGCTTAATCTATTGATTATCATTCGAAATTCAAAAATTTGTTTCTTTGAATGCGCTAATCTCTGGGTCTCGATGATCTACTAATTAAAAAAAATTCAAGAAAAAAAAAACTTTGTGTTTTATAGTTATTCTTTTAAGAAAGAATTCTTTACGAGTCGATAATGATTCAAGTAAATAAAACACGGATAGAACTGCAAGAAAACATTAGTATATCGTAAGTTCTAAACTAGTTTCCCTCGTCGCCAGGTAAACGTGACCATGCCGGCGTTCTTCTTCAACACAGAGCAGTACATCCACGGGCGCGTGATGGCGAACTACACGAGCGGGGCGCCGGTGCGCGGTAACCTCACGTTACGCGCCACGCTACGCCCCGTCCCGCAGCGCCTGCCGGAGCGGTACGCGCGCGGACAGTTCAACAACCAGGGACCGTACGGCGCGCCGCCCACCGACCAGTACACTCGCGGTACGTGTACCCGACTGGCGTAAATATTATTGTATGGTACTCGGTAGCAGTGTTAGGGTTGGCAGATATTAATTTCAATTTAATTTATTTTTGGAACAAAGTTCCTTATAGGACGATGCGGAGGGGTATCCTAACCGGTAAAAAACGTCTGTTACTTAAGATTTTTATTCATCTAGTATTTAATAAAAATGGATACTTATATAACAGTTTTACTGTTGAGTGTTGCTAGTAATGTAAGATATTTTCTTTCTTACAATTATATTTATATTATTTAAAAAAATAAATGTGATATGTATAATATTTTGAAATCAGGAATTAAAGTGTCATCACATTGACCATAATAAATATTTATTAAAATTGTCAATTAGTTATGATAATTTGATATTTAAAATTCACATAATTATTTCATTCAACAGTGCGTCCAAACTACAACCCGTACCTGTACAACGAGTCGGAGTACCCGGAGTCGGAGGCGCGCTACCGTCCCGGGCAGCCCAACCTGCTGGACCAGCCCGGCTGGTGGTATGACCCTCAGAAGGTTTACACAAGGATATTTAACTTTGTGAGTATTATTATTTAATAATAACATAGATATGACCATTAATACTCCATTTTAGAAGTTTTTGAATTGGACGAAAAATATGACTTTTTTATGGGAAACTGGGAAAGAAATAACACTATATTCAAAACCAGGTCGATAGTCGATTTTTCAAAACCAAGACTTGTTAAAATGATTCCAATCAAATCTTTATTACGATTATTCTAGAAGGCCAAGTAAACTAATCATATATCTAAGTTACAAACTAGTCCTCAAAAAAATATTTAAGTTATAAATATTTATTTTAAATAATTGAAGTTGTGTAATATAGTAATATTTTTGTCTTTTCCAGGATGAAAAATTCCCCTTCTGGATGCCGAAACCGGACCCCGTAGATCTCAATCATAACCTCAACCCGAACAACCCCTACTACAATACATACAGCACTTCATCTTACAATTATAACTATAATAACCCGTACTACGACCAGTTGCCGTATTTGAGATTTGTGAGTTTTTTTTTATTTTGTATTATCAGCTCTTTACATATTATGTCACTATTAGGTTTGGGAGAAATCAAATAGCCGAGAAGAGGCGCTTGAGGCGTGTATGGCAGCAGACGAGGCATCAATCAGACAAAACCAGACTTAATAAAGCAATAAAAGATCTAGTCTGCTCTTGAGGAACACACAAATGCAAACCTGAGAAAAACCCTTGAATTTATGTCCCCATCTGAGTGTGGAGATTACTCGCTGTGGAAAGCCACTAAACAACTTAATAGACCCCAGCAATCATGCTACCCTATAAGATACCAGTCGTCCTGGGCGCGTACCGATGAAGACAAAGCCGAGGCTTTTGCCAAGCACTTAGCCGAAGTATTCAAACCAAACGAGGGTAATCAGCAAGAGTCAGACTTGGACTGCATACTCAAACAAGATATCCAACTCTGTCTTCCCATCAAGCCAGTATCGCCTAGAGAAGTCATGACAGAAATTAAATCACTCAATCCCAAGAAGGCACCAGGCTTTGATTTGATTACTCCTAGAGTTCTGAAAGAGCTTCCAAAAAAATGCGTTACCTTTCTTACCAGCTTATTCAATGCTACTTACCGAATCTCCCATTTCCCTAGTTTGTGGAAGATATCAGAGATTGTGATGATTCATAAAGACGGCAAACCACCATACGACTGCTCTTCATACCAACCCATTAGTCTTACTCCAACTCTGTCAAAGCTATGGGAAAGGATTTTTCTCAAAAGACTCAGTGCTCTAATAAATAATAACGAAATTATCCCCAAGCATCAATTTGGCTTCCGCAAAGCACACTCAACCATCGAGCAGGTTCATCGTGTTTACCATACTGTCAGACAATGCTTCGAAACAAAAAAATACTGCTCTGCTGCATTCTTGGATGTGCATCAGGCTTTCGATCGGGTCTGGCACAAAGGACTGCTTTGTAAAATCAAGGAGAAACTACCACACTCAGTGTTTTTCATATTAGAGTCTTACCTATGTGATAGATTATTTGAAGTAAAAGTAGGGCATGCCACATCCTCCCTGTTTCCGATCGAAGCTGGAGTCCCCCAAGGCTCGGTTCTAGGACCAGTTTTATACAACATCTACACATCAGACCTGCCAACCTCAGATGATGTTACGGTTGCCACGTACGCCGATGATATCGCTTTTCTAGCTGTTGACACTGACCCCACTGTAGCAAGCGTAAAGTTACAACGACATCTCGACTATACTTCAGAATGGCTTAAAAAATGGCGAATCAAAGCCAGTGCTCAGAAATCCAAACATGTAACTTTTACCTTGAGAAAACAAAACTGCCCCCAGGTCTACCTAATGAACAACATTTTGCCTCAAACTGACTGCGTGAAGTACCTTGGTTTCCACTTAGATAGACGCCTAACATTCAAAAACCACATAAATGTAAAAAGAGATGTAATTAACCACAAATTTAGAAGTCTATACTGGATGATGGGCAGAAATTCCGTGCTCTCCTTGGACAATAAAATTTTAATTTACAACTCAATTCTGAAACCAGTCTGGACCTACGGTATTCAGCTGTGGGGCGTGGCCAGTAAGAGTAACGTCATGTGCTTGCAAAGAGTGCAAAACAACATACTGAGGAACATAGCTAACGCACCTTGGTTTACGAGGAACGATGAAATACATGAGTATTTAAATATCGCAACAGTTGCCTCCGAAATCGAGCGATATAAAAAAGTACATACAGAACGTCTTGCTCACCACCCTAATCCGCTTGCTTCCGGATTACTTAGCGATGCCAGCGTGGTTAAAAGATTAAAGAGAAACCACGTCCTATGAATAGACGGCGGGGCATTGGCCTCGCTGCTCTGATACCCACTTTTTTTTTTTCCACTGAACCTATCTGCTTATAGTTTGGCGACTGATCGCAGATATTAACCACAAAAAAAAAAAAAAAATTAGGTTTGGGCATGCTTTTAATGATAGTCCACCATGATGCAAGTGTAGGTTTATTGACGCCTCACCACTTAACGACAACTACAACAACGGCTTACCAAAATTCATTAGTATAAAGGAAGCAGGCTAGCTCATTATGTATTGTTTCATTAGTTTAAATATTATAATTAAATCACGTTTGAACTTAAAATTAAAAAAATTCATGATCCAAGTAGAACCCGCTTCATACTTTCTTCATAGTTTCTTATTACTGATCTTTTACAGCAGCTAAAAGATTCGAAAACGTAGGTTTATTTTAAAATTGTTGGTTATTTAGCCTACCACTATATAATATTAGTATTTAATAACAATCAATTTTTAATTCATCAGTTCAATGGCACGTACGACTTCAAATACCCAATGTCGGAGCTCGCACAACTTGTGCCGACATTAGACGGCGTGGAACTGATCATCACCGCGTCAGTGGGAGACCCCTTTCTAGACGAGGTTATAGAAGGATACAGTATCGCCAGGATATTCAACTCTTCACTATCCGTCACATTCCTGGGTGGGGAATTGCAAGTGTTCAAACCGGCTATGCCTTTTGATGTTTATGTAAGTGTTATTTTGTTATAATAATAATTTTTTTATTGTATTTTTTGCTTAGTGGTTAATTGGGTTGTAACAGGTTAAGTGATTCTGGGTATGACTCAGGCCTCAGTGGTTATTGGTGTTTCTCTTACAGTATTTTTAAAGTAATGGCTATATTTATAGCCTGTCATTGTAATTTGACAATATATTTTTTATTTTTTTATCAGTTAGTCTGGGAATTTTTTTTTGCACTTTGTTATCCAAAACATATTTTTTGCATTTATAAAATTTAAAAGAAAAATATTTTTTTAAACGTACAAATTGGTGTACGCAAATCATAACTAACAACTTTTCTGTTTTGGTTCCAGAGAGTCAAAAGTATTATAATACCTGTTAATGTAATTCCACATTGATTAGTACTAGTATATTATGGATGTCCTACAATGTTATTTTATATACTTATTAAGTTTTAATCCCGGTCATCAACATTGCTTCAACGTGGAAGCAATATAGGATATTGTAACAGTATTTTAGCCTATCCTTTGTCTATTAAAGCCAAGATGATTTATAAATTAGTTATGTTAGCAATTAAGCTTAGAAGTAAGTAGTTTAGTCAGTTTTATAATATGTTACATGTAAGCAATGATGAGGGTGACATATTCACTTTTTGTAAAAACCCTCTATAAAAAATAAAGAGAAAAAAAAAAGATTTAATCCCACGAGCAGATGGTAGTGTCGTACCACGACGGGTCGCGTCTGCCGGCGTGGCAGGCGGCGGGCGTGTCGCTCACAGTGTCGGCCACGCTGGAGGGCCGCGGCGGCGCGCTCGACCCGCCGCGCCCCATGCTGCTGCCCGGGCAGGACGCCGTGTGGCATCTCAAGATGGACCTGTTCAAGTTGCTCAGTGAGTTGGTTTTTTTGAAGTGAAAATTCTTTAGAATCGTTGTGATTTCAAACTCGATGAAACGAAAAAATAAGGCCATAGTACCAGGCGCTCAGAGACGGGGAAGAGTTAGCCTTAGTTAGATCTCGCCCACCGCGAGTCAGTGACATTTCTAACTCTGTCTAACTCGTGGGTGTGACCTTCGCGCCACCTCCCTCTCTCAACGACGACTTAACGAGATTTAAAAAATAGTTTGCCAAAGAAGGTTTACTTCTGACATGTGTACTTTGTAGTTATACACACGCACTTTTTTTGAAGTTATACTTCTTTCGGCGCGTTAGCGAAAAATGATGAGTAAATTTTTACGATGCACGCGCACACTGTCATGAAAAACCGACACCCTAAAGCTATAGTCAACATTTTAGTTTTTGAAAAAAAAAATAACAACAAAGTAAGGACATCTATGTATGTTTGTGTGAGAACTGACATCTGTATTCACGATATTTATTTTTACGCCGAAGAAGTATAACTTCTAACGCGTGTACATAAGTACACACACACTTTTTTTGATATTTCATCTGCGGAACTTGGATGGTGTTGTTTGGTTTCATGTTAGAGTTTTCAAAAGCTTGTACTTATGCTGTCATGTTTAATTATACAGAGGTTAAAAAAGGTTGAATGTGAGATGATGTTAATTGTTGTATTGTATTTGTGTTATTGAGCTAGTTATTTTATAATGTATAATAGTATTTTTTTTATCAGGATAACGATATTATAAAGAAATTAATATGAATAAACATTAACACGACGTTGTGGTTTTTTGTAATGTTATATCATGTGTAAAAAACTTGGGTTAAAAATGACATATTTCTTAATTATTATTAGAGTAAACAAGTTGTGATAAAAAATAACATATTCCTTAACATTTATTACCAGAGCTAGAGAACACGTCGGACTACCGCGACATCCTGAACGGTATCACCGGCATCCGTCTGAACGCGCAGCTCACAGACGCGCGCGGCGCCCGCGCGTCGGCGGACGTGCGGCTGGTGGCGCACCGCAGCCCCGGACACCACCACATACGCGTGTCCACATCCACCACTGATGCTAGGGTTGGCACTATTCATTATATTTGTATTTAATTATTATTAATTATGTAATACAATATTGTTTTTTTTATAAATTGTGTAATATAATATGTATCTTAAATCTATTCAATTCTCTTGTAAATGGCTTCAAAGCGTGCCAGTTGAGCACAGATTATTTTGCCAGTGTCACGTAGAATTAAATCTATTTTATATTTAATTTATTAAAATATAGATAGTTTGTATGAATATTTTCAAAAAAAAAAACTTTTACACTACAGTTAAGTAAAATCTGACTTTTGTGTTTTTCAAGTTAATTCAATAGGAAAAATAGCAAGTTAAATTACTGAATTTTACTTTTTATTTATGATTTTTTTTCTATGTTATCAGGTTGGGGAGTATGCGATATTCCATGTGCAGAGTAATTTCTATATGGAGACATTCAATTGGATTGTCATGTCTAAAGGAATCATATTGACAAGTGGTCAAGAAATAATGCAGGTATTGTTTTTCTATAATCTGTTTTTATTAAAATTAAATGTAACATACGTTTTGGTGAAATAAATACTAGATGAAGTAGAAATAAATTACTGAAAACGTTTTTCGAATACCAAGCAGAGGAGGAGTCTTTTATATTTCAAAAATTATTTCATCATTTTTCTAAAAAAAAAGTTAGCTTGTTTGAATGGATGTGATACATCGCATTTTGCGAATTTTCGCTGTTTTAAGTCAAAAAAACCTCACGTAAGTTGGTCTCAATAAATTATACAAACTAACTTCATTTTCATATTTTTATAAGAATTTTTATTTATTTCCTCCATCAATTGTTGAGTATTCAGTTGATAGTCATCTTGTGTGAGTGCGTGCAGGAGGGCGTGCGCACGTTCGCGGTGGGCGTGTCCGCGGAGATGGCGCCGGCGAGCACGCTGCTGGTGTGGGCGCACCGCCGCCGCGCGCTCGTGCTGGCAGACTCCCTCACCTTCCCCGTCAACGGCATCAACATCAACAATGTGAGTCAAACTCAGTTCCCGCTTTGATATTTAGCATTGCGTGTATAGGCAAATTATAGGTAAAAAGAAAAAAATGGGCATTCATAAAACAAGATGCGTATATGACATATGCCTAACATTGTGCCCATACTGGTCTAAGATCCGAACCTAAGTCGACCTTCACTGAGCTGATTATAGAATAAAATTTATTTTATAATAAATTTATTATATTAAAAAATATATTTAAAATGGGTTTGTCAAAAAAATCCTGGACAGAAGACACGCGTTGACATTTTAAATCTTTAAAATTCGCAAACTTCTATTAGGACCGAATTTTTTGCAGACAACCCTATATCAACGTGTTCGCAATAAAACAGCGCTTATGCTTATATAAACACTAGCCGTCCCCGCCCGCTTCGCTGGGCGAATTTTCAAAGGAAATAAATTAAATTTTATTCATCAATTTTTTTATTCATATTTTTTTTTGCTTTTTTTGTTAATTTTTATTTTTTTTTTATTTATTTTTTTTGCTTTTTTTGTTAATTTTTATTTTTTTATTTATATTTTTTTTTGCTTTTTTTTGTTAATTTTAATTTTTTTTTCTGAAATTTAAAATATTTTTCAAAGAAGAGTCAAATTCACTTAAAATAAAATTATTATTATTTAAACAGTAAAAAAATCCCTATTGGAAATAGAATTTCGTAAAATCCTATTTGAGATGATTTCTGCATGACAAATAAAAGATTACTACCAAATTTAAAGTCTATAGAGGTTACAGTTTGGAAATAGAAATTTCACATTTTAACACCCACTACCGCAATCTTTTTCGGCGGTGGGTTGTTGTAAAATCCGCTCTTAAATCATTTCTGCATCACATATAGACGACTCTAGCTAAAATTCCGTTTTTAGTTGACCTCTACATAACGAAAGTAATATTCCTACCAAGTTTCACATTTCTAAGTCCTATAGTTCCCGAGATTTCGTGATGAGTAACTATAGAAATTGGAATACTTCGATTATCATCGAAATTTTTAACGTTTTAGCAGACTTTTTTAAAATTTTCTTACATATAAACATTCTCCTGACAATTCTGAAGACGACAAAAAAAAAATTTACCCCAATCGGTCCAGCCGTTCTCAAGTGATACTCGATCATACGGCATTTTATTTTTATCAAAAAATGAGAGTGGGTGTGCAGGGGTGCGTGGGAGTTGGTGGGTGGATGCGTGAAAGTTTGTAAGTAGATTCTTAGCTGAATGTAAAAGAACATTATCCGTTTAGTAAACTCCGTTGAAATCCATGAAAACAAAAGAATCAAGAGAAAACGCTTGTCTTTTGTTTTTATTAGCGGGATAAATGTTCATAAAAGTAAAACAGCAATAAAAAAATGAAGGAACGTTAGAATTCGAAAAATAAATAGCCATAAACCATCTAGGAAAAATTTCGCATCAAATGGTGGTAGTTTCATGTCGATACGATCAGTAGTTTAGGCGTGATTGAGCCTCAAACGAACACCATTTTCATTATATATATATATATATATAGATTTATCTATTATCCAATCAAGTGAAGGTAACGGGCATCGACCTAATTACCTGTTTATACCTGGCCCAACCCACCCAGTAGTTCGTCATTCACATTCTATAAATGTTTTATTCTTTAAGTCCAGTATACAATTTTCTTATTATCTTGATGTTGAATCATTAACTATTTTTTTTTAAATAATTAAAAATATTCTGTACAGGATTTTTTTAGCAAACCCATTTTTAACATATTTTCTAATATACTAAAATTATTATAAAATAAGTTTTATTCTATTATGAGCTTGGTGAAGGTCAATTTAAGTTCGGATCTTCTACTATACTAGATTCCAGATGATAGAACCCTATTGAAAAGAAGAGTTAGAATAGGTCAATGCCATTGCACTAATGTGCTTTCACCTCGTCGTTGTGTTCGTGGGTTCATAAAAATACAAATGTCAAATACATATATAATATATATTCAATCAAATTTATTCAATTGTTTGTACTAACTTGCGTGTTCAATGAATAATATTAATAATAAAATAATATTATGTTAGTTCACTGTGGTGGTGAACAACCGCAAGCACCGCACGGGCGAGCGCGTGGAGGTGGCGGTGTACGGCGAGCCCGGCGCGTACGTGGGGCTGTCCGCCATCGACCACGCCTTCTACACCATGCAGGCCGGCAACGAGCTCAGCTACGCCAAGGTATCTATTTTCAACCGTATTCAAAAAGGAGGACGTTCTCAATTCGTCTGTATTTGTTTTTTTGAAGTGAATCTTCTTTAGAATCGTTGTGATTTCAAACTCGATGAAACAAAAAATAAGTCCATAGTAGCAGGCACTCACGAGACGGGGAAGAGTTCGCCTTAGTTAGATCTCGCTCACCGCGAGTCAGTGACATTTCTAACTCTGTCTAACTCGTGGGTGTGACCTTCGCGCCATCTCCCTCTCTCAACGAGCTTAGACGGGGTTATTTAGTATAAATATAAACGAGTTAAAAATTAGTTTGCCAAAGAAGTTTTACTTCTGACATGTGAACTTTGTACACACGCACTTTTTTTTTTATGTTTGTTACCTCAGAACTTTCGACTGGCTGAACGGATTTTGATGATTCTTTTTTTTATTTGACAGCTTGTGCTTTTCGTGTGGTCTCATTTTAATTTCATCGAAATGGTTTCTTTTTTGATGATAATAATAATAATTTAAATTGTGAAACTTTGTGTCTATATTGCATATTTATTATTTAATTTATTCATATTCATATAATATTAAATTTATTTGTGTAGGTTATATCAAAAATGTCGCACTTCGACGAAGCAACGAACGGTACATTCGAGTACACGTGGCGCTCGCACTACGGGGACGCGGACGAAATGGTGTACTTCCCCTCGCCCAGTTTCGGCATTGACGCCAATCGCACTTTTGAGTGAGTTGTTCTTAAATATTTATTTGTGATGATAAATTTAACAATTATTAACATGTTTAAAGATGTAACTAAACCTCTATAAATAAAGTTTTTAAATCTTATGTACCTAACTGTGTAATTTAAGATTGAATAATAAGGGTCTGTGCTTATACGATATCAGAACATCGACTAACGTTTATAAAGGGTAGTGCACATAGGCATGAATGGATGTTTAGATTTATCAATACTAATATTATAAAGTTGAAGAGTTTGTTTCTTTGGTTGGTTGATTGAACGCGCTAATCTCAGGAACTACTGGTTCGATTTGAAAAAATCTTTTTGTGTTGGATAGTCCGTTTATCGAGGAAGGCTAATAGTAGCCGAGCATTAATGAAAAAGGTTCCAAAAACGGGAAGGGCGGGCGTTAGTTCTGCGAGGTATCATACCGCGCGACTCAGTAAGAATTTGGTTTTCGGTCTTAAGATCGCGTGCGTAGCCGCGGGAAATGCTAGTTTATTATAAAGAGTGGAGCCTTTGCCCAGGGAACTGCAGCTAAAAAAAAATGAGTATTCGTTTTTTTAATCTCCGTTTAAAGAGGTTAGTCGCTACATATGCAACTATGACGCTCTTTTACAATTATAATATGTTTAATGGATTTTATAAGCATCGAGTATTACATTTAATAAAAGTACTATGTTTTACGTGAATTAGTTACAATTTTTGCTAACCTATAAATTAATCTCGCTATGTTAGAAGATGGATTTGATAGTACAATATTTATGCCTCCGGTTAGAGTATTCGTTATGTCCGTGCACTGCACGTTTATATCTGATTTTACGGTAAGTTTAATTAAAAGTAACATATTACAATAAACAGAACTTACAATAATCATAAATAACTTTTTTTCTTTATTTATTGTTTTTACTAAGTTATTTCAAAATAAGAATTAGTGAACTCAACTAAACTATTTCGCCATTGGATTGTGAAAAAAAAATAGTCCCGCTGAGTTTCTTTCGCCAGTTCTTCTCAGGTCAGAGGTTTCTTCTTTCCGAACTGGTGGTAGACTTAATAAAATATTTTGATTTGATTTGATTTGTGAACTAAATTGAGCGCTATCAGTGGTGACCGACTAAGCCCAAGACTATTGGCAGATACGCGGGTCTGATAGTGCTGAGCGACGTGCCGGTGTGGCGGCGCGCGGCCGCCTGCAACGCGTCGCTGGGGCTGGCCGAGTGTCTCGACGGCGGCTGCTACCCGCACGAGCGCCGCTGCGACGGCGTGGCCGATTGTGGCGACCGCACTGATGAGACTAACTGTTAGTTGTTGTTCTACTGTCTAATGTGGAATGACATTTAAAGATCATTTAATACATGTATTAGATATGTAACTACAATTTTTATATATGATATTCGATTTCCTGGAAGCTTTATTAGTGTATCACCCTAAGGTCAAGACCTAATTTTAGTTTTTTCTGTCAATATTTTATATTATAGGCTGAAAGTTTTTTTTTTCAATTATGATATAATTTACAAAATAAAGTATTTTTTTTATATTGTTAGAGGTAGATTATTAGTAAATACTATACTATTGTATACTATCAGGCAAGCACGACGATTCATTCGAGCTGGCGCACTTCCGCAAGTTCCGGTTCAACCGCATCCTGCGGCAGTACACCAACGTGTGGGCGTGGCGCGACGTCAACATCGGCCCGCACGGCCGCTACGTGTTCACGCTGCCCGTGCCGCCCGACCCCGCGCGCTGGACCGTCTCCGCCTTCGCCATGTCGCCCGCCGGACTCGGCATGCTCGCCAGGCCTATCAGCGTGAGTCTGCCACTGACATACCGACACACCGAAACTGACATACCGACACGCCGACACACCAACATGTCGACATACCGACACGCCGACACACCGACATATCGACATACTGACACGCCGACACACCGACATATCGACATGTCGACATGCCGACACGCTGACACACCGACACACCGATATATCGACATGTCGACATACCGACACACCTACAATCCGACATATCGACATGTCAACATACCGACTTACCAACATACGCACACACCGACATATCTAGACGCCGACATAGCGATACACCGACAAGTCGACACGACGATATACCGACACACCACGTTCAGACTAAAGCATTACATAGAAATAGATTCCGCCAAATGAGTTTCTTCTTTGCTTAGTTCAAAATACTAATTTTTAAATAGAAAATCGTTTTGGGTTAAAAAATATTTATTTACTCATTTAAGAACATAGTTCACTTGCAATGAGATTGTAATTATAACTTAATATTAGGTAAAATCATATACAGAAGTGACCTATAAAAACAAAACATATAAGTATAAGTGAATTGTTTAGAAACAACTTCTAAATTTTGTTTTAGTTTATTTTTAAATGCCGGCAATGACCTAGCATTTATTACATCATTTGGCAAACTATTGTACAGTTCGAATTAAATCGTTTTCCTTAAACAATAAATGTTACTGCATTCACCAGTACGTGGGCATCCTGCCGTTCTTCATCAAGATCGAGGGCCCGGACCGCTGCCGCCAGGGCGAGCAGCTGGGCCTGCGCGTGGCCGTCTTCAACTACCAGGAGCAAGCCATCGAGGCCGTGGTGGTGCTCGCTTCCTCGCCAGACTACAAGTTCGTGCATGTGGAGGAGAACGGCATTGTGAGTTGAATCTGATTTGTTTGGTAATTAAGTATGAATTAATTATTTTGGGTGGCTATTGAGATTTTTAATTTATTTAATTTGGAATATTCCATAAGTGATTATTATAAATTTATAATAATAAAATAATATAATTATTTAGATTTAATTTTTTGGTGATAATTTATTTGTATCTAATATAAATATACCAATAACTGAAATACTTTAATATAGTTTAATGTCAATTGCGACTTTGAAATTAATGACGCAATAAAGGTATATTTGGTTAATACCAAAGAGCTAATTCTCTTTTGAGTAGATTTAGGATATTATGAAAAAAACATTAAATTGAGGCTCGTTATATATATCGAGACTTTTTGATCGCTCTAATTGCAAAAACTATAAATATAATATAAGAACTAGATATCCAGTCTTCAGAATGCGGTTAGAGCCGCGCGCAATGCTAGTACGTATATACAACGTGTGTGTGTGTGTGTGTGCAGGTGCGTTCATACAACCCGCGCACGTCGTTCGGCGAGCACCAGTTCTTCGTGTACATAGGCGCGGGCGACGCGGCCACCGTGCACCTGCCGGTGGTGGCGGCGCGGCTGGGCAGAGTGCGCGTGGACGTGCGCGCCGCCGCGCTGCTGGGGGAGTCGCGCGCGCACAAGTACATCGAGGTCGAGGTGGGGAACGATTTGTTTGTTTTTTTGTTCGGTAGGGTATAGCTCCAAGGAGGTCCCATTGACATTTGACACCAAGTCAGGATTTGATGATGGGATCCCAGGGAAATCGTGGGCAACTCTCAAATTTTACAGACATTTATTACGTTTTTCATATATTTTCTAAAGCAATTCAAGATTTTGTGATGATGTAAGGTATATCTCTTCAACGGTCAGGAGTTGAAAGAAAATTCTTTTAATATTATACATACTTATGAACTGATACTTGTTTTCTTTAGGCTATTAGGTTAATCTGATAATAGGAGGTAAATCTTATTAATTAGTCTTGAAAAAAATACTGCATAAATAAAAAATAAATAAATAATTATAATTGCATAAGTTGATAAAAAATGCTATGCAATAGCTTTACCGCGGCAATCCCCGAGTGCCACACATTTAATTTTATTTATTATACACACTGGTACTGCGCTCACTTGGTCAGCGTTTATTATTTATCTACACATATTGTACCGGTTCTTGCTAACCTAAAACACTATTAGATTGTTAATTGATAAATGCTAAATAGGTAATAGTGAGCACGCGCGGCCTACTTGCTAGCGATACGCGAACTGACTTGATTTATATGAATTAAATAAAATAATGAAAGCGCGTGTCGTGAGAAATGATGAGTTGCAATATGTACGATTGCACCGTACACATATATTGGAAAGGCATTTAGTGAAAACTAGTTCTAACTAGGGAAAACGCGTTCTATCTAAAAACGGGTTTTACCTATAACATATACATTTACTACTTTCTGGTCTGATTATTATTGATTTAAATAAAATACAGTAAACTTCTTCTAACTTTACTTAAGTGATTCATAGTATACAAAAGTTTGTAAATTTTAAATTATTTATTAACATTTATGTATATCAAAATGAATATATTAATGTATGTATTGTCCGCAGGCCGACGGCATCCCGCAGTACCGCCACCAGTCCGTACTCCTGGACCTGTCGAACCGCGCGTACGTGTTCCAGTACATGCACGTCAACGTAACAGAGACGCCCATCATCCCCTACGAGGTGGACCGCTACTACGTGTTCGGCTCCAACAAGGCTCGGATCTCCATAGTAGGGGACGTGGTCGGACCACTCTTCCCCACTATGCCGGTTAATGCTACCAGTCTCCTCGATTTACCAATGGTAGGTTGAGAATATTGTTTTTTTATAAATACTTATTTTAGATTGTAATTGTAAACACTAGTACAATAACTTTTAGACTACTTTTGATAAATTATTATTTAAATGACATTATAAATGAAACTATCTTTTTAGATTTTGTCGCGAATTCATTTTGATTTTTGGTTCCCCACTTATCGAATGCTTTACACTTAACAACAATAATGGTCACAGGAGAAACCGGCAGAGTCTCAACCAAAATTCAAAATAAATCCTCAACAAAATCCGTTTATAAAGTTTTATTTATAATGTCAAATATTCGCGTAAATCTAACAAAGTATGACATATTTCTAAGTATGCTCATATTACATTGTATATCATACTCAAACAAAAAATATACGGCCAAAATACATGAAAAACATGTTAATTTGTCAGGATTCAGCCGAGCAGAACATGTTCAGCTTCGCGGCGAACATGTACCTGACGCTGTACATGCGGCTCATCAACCAGCGCAACTACACGCTGGAGAGCGACGCCTTCTACCACATGAACATACTCTACCAACGGCAGCTGTCATTCATGAAGCATGATGGCTCCTTCAGCTTGTTCCGAAGCGATTGGTATGTATTAGCCTATTTTTAAAACCTCCACTATACTACTCGCCGAAGTTGTTTCAACGAAGTACTGGTTGAAATTGACCAAAGTCCAAAGTACGTGTGTACAAGTAAAGTGAGACACTTTGTGTACGCTTCGAGTCCTTCACTCCTTCACTCAGGCGCAAAAACAATGATAGGAAGGTTGCACGAAGCGAACCGAAGTGCCTCATCATCATCTTTTTCATATTCATTAAACTTTACTTTAAACTTTACCAATTTAGGGACCAGGCTATAGTCAATCACGTTAGTCTAGTGAAGACTGATTGTGTTCTGGAAAACTTGCTAGATTAGTTAAGATGTGCAGGTTTCCTCATAAACTATTCTTCACAAGTGGTTATCGTTTCGGAAATTATTCCCATAAGAACATACCGGTGGTGTCAGACCCTTTATTTGAACCTGCTTCACTCTGTTTCCCAAGCGAGTGCTGTGTTACGGCTCCCTTTGAACCTTTACATGTATGGGTCATTAAATAGAAGAAATATAAAAATCACAACAACAATATTTAGATAATTCTGAATATAATAATAATAATAAACCTTTATTGCTGATAAAGTTAACAATATTTCACACAAATCATGTTGATTAGCGATATTATATAGGTACATGTTAACATTCATCTGCGTGTCTTTGGGACACAAAGATCTCCTCCAACTCTTTCCACTCTTCTCTAGATAAGGCAGTTCTTTGCCATAATGGACCTGCAGTTTTCCTAATTTCATCCGACCATCGTTTTCTTTGTCTTCCTCTTTTTCTTTTAGTAGGAAATCTAGGGGTCCATTGGGATACAAATTCTGAATAATTACTATAAAAAACTTTTCTTACTGTACAGGAACCAATCAGAATCAAGCGTGTGGCTGACGTCGTTCTGCGCTAAGATATTCCAGGAAGCATCTTTCAATGAATGGGAGAACTTTATCTATATTGATCCTGATGTATGTACATTTCTTTTATATTTCTAAGTACTAATTAAAAGTAGAATTTGCATTAAACTTTTTTATTATCTATACTTAATATTATTAAGCTGAAGAGTTTGTTTGGTTGAACGCGCTAATCTCAGAAACTACTGGTCCAAATTGAAAATTCTTTTTGTGTTGGATAATCCGTTTATCGAGGAAGGCAATAGGCTATATTACTTCACGCTACGACCAATAGAAGCTGAGCATTAATGAAATCAAGTGTTTCAAAAAAAACGGGAGAAAAATATTTTTTTGAGAGCTTCCGTCGCGTTAACAAAAATCATGTAGCACAGAATTGTTCACCCTTAAAAGTTAACTACATATAATTCGCGTCATGTAAAAAGAACGCTGGCTGTCAAGTTGCGCAGAAGCGATTTATCGGCCAATTTGGTGGTAAGACGCGGGGTGCGGGACGTCAAGGCACGCGCCGCATGCTTTTCGGCTCGCTATTGGTTTGTCAGTTTAAAATACCATCGTGCACATAAAAGTTATTAATTACGAAATGGTTTTATATTTAAAAAATATAGAAAAATATTTTTGACGTATATTGTTTTATGAAGAGAGAGTCTGTTAATAATGCAGTTAAAATATATATTAACCGAATTAATTTAATTTATTGTAATTAGATTAAACATTCTACATTGAATCTAACATATTTTATGAATTAATAGAATTCTATTTAATAACATTCTATCTCATATATTTTTCAATGTACCTAACAATGACCAATATACGTCGCGAGCGAAAGGCTAGTTCAAAATTAAAAGAATAGGCTTAGTAATTTTGTGTGCGAATGTACCCGTGCGCAAACACACCCCCCACCACTTTCCTCCAGCGTTCTTTTTACGTGACGCGAACTGTACTAGTTTTAGTAGAAAAGATTATTTTTGTTGACATTCTTTTTATCAATTAAAATTTGATTTGATAAAAATTAAAATATGAATAGATTGAAAACATGTACAAAAAAACTCAAATGTCTGTCTCAAAAGTGTCATTTAAAAAGTTCATTACTTAAAAATAAAATTAAATACGTTTGGGTGCAGGTGATATCGATGGCGGTGTCATGGGTGCTGGAGCACCAGACGCCGGAGGGCGCGTTCTACGAGCGCACGTGGCTGCCCGACCGCAACGCCAATAGCACCATCGCCGTGCCCATGGACTCGCAGCTCTACCGCGACGCCGGCGACCAGCTGCACGGACGACAGGTACTTATCCTACTTATAAAAACCGTCCTACCTCACTCTTCCCTCCCTCCCTTTCCTAAAAGGCCGGCAACGCATCTGCAAGCCCTGCAATGTTGCAGATGTCCATGGGCGGAGGTGATCACTTCCCATCAGGTGAGCCTCCTGCCCGTTTGCCCCTTTTGTACCATAAAAAAAAATTATTATTATATTATAAAACAAAGTCCTTCGCCGCGTCAGTCTGTCTTTTCGCGATAAGCTCGAAAACTACTGCACCGATTTTCATGCTGTTTTCACCAATAGATAGTTTGGTTTCCAATGAAGGTTTCAGTATATACTTTGCCAAGTTTTTGTATACATTTACTAGCACAACCCGCGGCTTCTCTTGCGCTAAATGCTAGAGACGAACCCTAATAAAGCGGGGATGAGTCGCTAGTAGTCGTATAAATATTATAAGTACGACAGTTTACGTTGATGTTTGTTACTCAATCATGCCAAAACAGCTGACATTCAGACATAAATAATCTATCTTAAAAAAATTTATGGTTATCATGAAAAAGGTTTATGACTTTAACAAAGCAAGTGAACTACATGATTTTTTTGAATAGTGGTAGAAGTGGCATCAATTTGCACTCAATCAAACCGATTTTTACATATACTCAAATTGATAATTTTGAATGTTTATTAACAGGTTAACAACACTATAATATTGCAACGGAACATCACGCTGACAGCGCAGGTCGTGATTACACTGGAAACTGTGAAGAATCTCAAGGATATTGGTATAAGAGAGGTGAGCAGTGCTAATGAGCAGTAGCTGATTAGAAAGATTTTCTAAGTGAAAATGAAATTTCTATTGCATCTTATGTAGTATCTATTATTAAGCAAATATAAGGTCAATTTATTATTGAAGACATGGGTGGATGTATGTAGTGTCTGGAAGTACCAGTGTGTACTAGTTTTAATCATATATTATCAGCTATGTGTATTTTATTATAGTTCAGTTCTTGCCACTCGACATACATTTCCATTCATGACTTCTACAATTTCCAAATTTTGTTAAACAAATGCGGTAAAATTTATTTGCGATGTACCCAATAGTGTTAGTTAAACTTTAGTAATTGTTAATTTCTCATATAAGTGAATTGTAATATTCTTCTTGAGAAATGATCTTAAACTTGCAAATTGTGTGTAGGGTCTGAGCGCGCGCGTGGCGACGGCGCAGCAGCGCGCGGTGGAGTGGCTGGAGCGGCACCTGCAGCTGCTGCACGAGCACGGCGAGCCGCTCGCGCTCGCGCTGGCCGCGTACGCGCTCGCCGCCGCCAAGGCGCCCGGCGCAGAGCACGCGTACCGCCTGCTCAAGCGACACCAGCGGACTGAGGGTTAGCGCGTTTAGTTTTTTGAAGTGAAACTTCTTTAGAATCGTTTTGATTTCAAACTCGATGAAACGAAAAATAAGTCCATAGTACCAGGCGCTCAGAGACGGGGAAGAGTTAGCTTTAGTTAGATCTCGCCCACCGCGAGTCAATGACATTTCTAACTCTGTCTAACTCGTGGGTGTGACCGTCGCGCCATCTCCCTCTCTCAACGAGCTTAGACGTGGTTATTTAGTATAAATATAAACGAGATTTAAAAATTAGTTTGCTATAGAAGTTTTACTTCTGACATGTGTACTTTGTACACACGCACTTTTAATTTTTTTATTTTATTTTTTTTTTTTTTATGGTAAAAAGGGGGCAAACGGGCAGGAGGCTCACCTGATGGGAAGTGATCACCTCCGCCCATGGACATCTGCAAGCCAGGCTTGCAGATGTGTTGCCGGCCTATCAGGAAAGGGAGGGATGGAGGAGGGAGGGGGGAACGAAGGCGGAGGATGAAGGGAAGAGGGAGGGGGGAAGGAGAGTGGGCCTCCCGGACTCTCACTCACCGGACGAAACGCGACAGCATAGCTGCCACTTCACGCCGGTCTTCTGTGAGAGAGTGGTACTAATGAACTATACGGGGCGTGCCGGCCCATTCGGTTGCTACCCGAAGGTAACAAGCATGGCACTACCACTTAATTGGAAAATACTCATGGCCTATAGACTACAATGTCACCAGGGAAGCTTAAGGCTCTAATCAAACATTTTACTATACAATAAATTAGTCTATGGAAGGTTGTGATCGTCTTCAGGATATTTACATATGATCAAGAAGTTAGTGTTATTTATAATTTTACGAGAATTAAAATTAAGTCTCCATGGGTGTCTTTTGCCATTTCTCCTAAGTAGAGCCTTCTTCTTTTTATGGCACAATATTTAATCAAAGAATCATGTTTCATCTCCTTTTTAGAATCAGTGATAGTAATATTATAGTAAACATTTAAGTTTTTTTAATATTTTCTAGAGGAAAAACTGAATTAATGTAAGTGATATGCTCAACCCTCAGGCGGGCTGGTGTACTGGGGCAAGGAGCCGGTGCCGCAGCCGCCGTACAAGATGGAGAACCAGAAGCCGTTCCTGCTGCCGCGGCTGCCCTACACGTACGACTCCAACAACATCGCCGCCACCGCCTACGCGCTGCTCGCTTGCATGGACCATCAGGTGACCTTGCCTATACAGTCTCTCTCACTCACTGTTAGATGTTTTCTTAGTTGAATAAATCAATAAAACCTTACTAAAGTTATAATAAAATCTTAAACATACTGATTTATTAGCTTAGAAAATGATATAAAATACTAGATTTAGTTTCACGTAAAATGTATTTTATTGTAATAAAATAAGACCTTCAAAACTATACCTAAATGTAAATGTTTGTTCTGTCATGTTTGATTATTTATTTAGTTTTGTGTTTGTTTTAAGGACAACAATGAACCCATTGTCATGTGGCTAAATTCTCAACGTCTCAAAGATGGCGGCTGGGCTTCTACTCAGGTAAATAATCAAATTAATATTAATCTTTATTTAACAAAAGAAAATATGCGATTGGATTTAGAACAATAAAAGTATGTATATTAATATTTTATATATTTTGTGTGAATCTTGATTACTACTTTTTATAAAAAAAATTAAAAGTGCGTGTGTACAAAGTACACAAGTGAGAGAGGGAGATGGCGCAAAGGGCACACCCACGAGTTAGACAGAGTTAGAAATGTCACTGACTCGCGGTGGGCGAGATCTAACTAAGGCTAACTCTTCCCCGTCTCTGTGCGCCTGGTACTATGGACTTATTTTTTCGTTTCATCGAGTTTGAAATCACAACGATTCTAAAGAAGTTTCACTTCTATAATAATAATACCGTTATTATAAAGATAAATAATAAATAATATTATAATAAAAATGACTAAATTGATGAATGTGTGTGTGCGCAGGACACGTACATCGCGCTGCGCGCGCTGATCGAGTACACGAACCGCAAGCGGCTGCGCGACGTGAGCGCGCTTCACGTGAGCGTGGAGGCGGTGGCGCTGCGCGGCGGCGCGCGCGCCCTGCGCGTGCGCAACGATAACCTCGCCACCATGCAGACCATCGACGTGAGCACCCACACCACCACCTCCTACACCCATTGACATATTCTTACACTTTACATCACTTTAAAATCATCCTATTGTTAATTTTATGCAAAGTTTAAACATGAAATCGTAAATATTTTTTTTTTATGGTAAAAAGGGGGCAAACGGGCAGGAGGCTCACCTGATGGGAAGTGATCACCTCCGCCCATGTACATCTGCAAGCCAGGCTTGCAGATGCGTTGCCGGCCTTTCAGGAAAGGGAGGGATGGAGGAGGGAGGGAAGTGGGAGGGAGGGGGGAACGAAGGCGGAGGATGATGGGAAGAGGGAGGGGGGAATTAGAGTGGGCCTCCCGGACTCTCACTCACCGGTCGAAACGCGACAGCATAGCTGCCACTTCACGCCGGTCTTCTGTGAGAGAGTGGTACTAATGAACTATACGGGGCGTGCCGGCCCATTCGGTTGCTACCCCAAGGTAACAAGCATGGCACTACCACTTTGAAAATATATGAGAAAATATAATGAGATTTTTAAAAGATTAAGTAAATGTCAATAACAGGAGCATGGAAGCATTTGACAAGATACATATCTCATGTAGACTTTAGAGGAGGAGCTCATTGTAACAATATTGTATGTCAGATCCCCGAGGCGTGGGGCACGGTGAAGGTGACTGCGCGTGGCGCGGGCTACGCCGTGCTGCAGATGTCGGTGCAGTACAACGTGGACACGCCGCGCTTCCAGACCGCGCCGCCTCGACGCTCCTTCAGCCTGCTCGCCAACGCGCACTACTACGGACGCAATCAGTCCCACATCCGGTATCAGACTTGTGCCAGGTACTGATAATACCTACTATATATACTAATATTATAAAGCTGAAGAGTTTGTTTGTTTGTTTGTTTGTTTGTTTGTTTGTTTGAACGCGCTAATCTCAAGTTATAAGTACTATACAGGCATACTTTGAAGTATTAAGAGTATTTAGTTGAAATCTGATCTTTATAGTTGACAATCTATACTAATATTATAAATCTATACTAATATCATAAAGCTGAAGAGTTTGTTTGTTTGGTTGAACGCGTATAATCTCAGGAACTACTGGTCCGAATTGAAAAATTCTTTTTGTGTTGTATAGACCGTTTATCGAGGAAGGCTTATAGGCTATATTACATCACGCTACGACCAATAGAAGCGGATCAGCAATGAAAAAAGATTACCTGATAAATTAAAAACATAGTCTTATGTAAAAACAAATGCTATCGAACAACATAATACCTACATGTCCCATTACAGCTGGACTCTAACCTCTGAGTCCCCGCGCTCCGGCATGGCGGTCCTAGAGGTGGGCATCCCCACCGGCTACATGATCCAGCAACAACGCCTCGACTCCTACGTGCTGTCGCGCTCCGTGCACTTGCTACAGCGCGCGAGATACATGCCCGAGAAAGTCATCTTCTATTTTGATTATGTAAGTTTGAATTTGGAAGTTTGTTTTTTTTTTTTTTAAGTTTGTAAATTGGTAGGCACAGATAGATATGTTATGCCGGTGAAGTCTTGTTCTGTTTTGTCGGTGTAAGTATGGAGGAGTTTTTATAAAAATGTTTGTTCTATATTTTTAAAACTTCAATGTATGCAGAGGCTAATTTAAAATAATTTTAATTTAATTAGCATTTTAAAAAGTTAACTTCATTTATTTCTCTTAAAAGTACTTAATTTTCGTGTTTACATGATGATTTAATTACATGAAATAGTGTAAATATTGTTTCAATTTTGTTTTAAAAAATCGCAGTATGTTAGTTAATTCTTATTTCCAGCTGGACCAAGAGACGACGTGTGTGAACTTCACGATCGAGCGCTGGTACCCGGTCGCCAACATGTCGCGCTACCTGCCGATACGTGTGTACGATTATTACGCACCCGGTTAGTATTATTATACAATTATATTTTTTCTTGAAGACTTATTAAATTTAGTACAAATAATAGATTTTTAAAATGTAAATCAGATTTTGAATGTTATTTCATTTAATAGTTTTCGAATAACATGTGAAGAGCCCGCACGATCCCATGTTTGGGCAACATTTAATGTCAGCATTATTAACAGTTATGAAACGTGGGTCCCCCAATAGCCAATCTGTAGGAATATTAGTTTAACATAATTTGTATGAAGTTCACATAAAATTGTTATCTGTAAAGAAACCTCATATATCATTAAAAATTGATATAAAAATTAAAATAATAATAATAACTTTATTGATCCAAAACAAAGAATAGATATATAACGACTTAGATACTATTTAAGGAATGGCTGTTACAATACAAAAATATCAGGTAGCCTCTGTAGCTGTACTAGGAGACCTGTATTACAGCAAACAGCGCCTTTCCCCCAAATATTAAAGCTATCTAAATAAATGATTATCAACAGAGCGTTTCAACGAGAGTATATTCGACGCGTTGCCAACGTACCTGCTGAACATCTGCGAGGTGTGCGGCTCCTCGCAGTGCCCGTACTGCGCCATATACAACGGCGCCGCGCGACTCGCCGCGCTACTACTGACGCCCACGCTGCTTGTGATGGTGTACAATATACTATCCAATACGTAGTAGATGTATTAAATTAGTAAGGTTTGTTTTTGAAGTGAAACTTCTTTAGAATCGTTGTGATTTCAAACTCGATGAAACAAAAAATAAGTCCATAGAGACACATAAACATAAATGTATAGGATTCAGCCAGCGAGAGAATGAGATAGAACATATTAGACGTTCTCATTTAGTTTACATGAAGCGACTGTTCATTTTTTCAATAAGTTTTTTAATCAGGGACTTTTCAGAAGTTTCACTTCTAACGTGTGTGACTTGCACACACACACACTTTTTTTAATAGTATGTATTGACTAGATGTTTTATGTAATGGATTTTGTAAGCCTGTTATAATTATGAACCTTTGTTGTCATACAAACAGAATTTCAAGTATATTATTTAGTATAATCAAAACAGTAAAAATATTGTGATTTTGTAATTATTCAGCATTTATTAAGACTCAATGATACAATTAAAAACTAGAATTTGATGATTAGTCAAACTCACGTCACTTTTTAATTTTATTATAATTATGCATAATTACATAATTAACAATCCGCTTATTTTTCTATACCGTGATAATTTTACATAAATTATAAAATTTACGGTAATTGCTATCGCATTACGTCTATTGCTAATTATGTATGTCGAATAACAATTATGGTTTTCAGTGAGAACTTTTTAATTACCACAAACCTCTGATTCTGTCACCACCGTATAATAGGTATGTATAGCATTATATTCTTATTTTCTTTTGATACTTATCTCATCCACATTCTGAATCTCATGTTGGCTGTCTAAGGATCTACTTTCTATGGATTTTGTACAAAACTATGACAATATTAGTATTATTTGTAATATGGTTGTTTCAACATGGATAAATATCCCAAAAACTCCAACTTAATTTTCTCTTTACCTTTGTTTATACTTATTTTTACACTTTGTAGGTATTTCTTTATCCATTCCAATGTAGTATTATGGAGTGTTCACTTAGTTTTATAACTTTGTACAGAGTGTACAAACACTGATGCCTGTGTAAAAAAGCGAATATTTGACTGCTTTCTAGATTAAGACAACTAAAAGACGGACAATTAAAATAATTAATTGGCGATATATTTCTTTCTTATTTATATGTATATTGTAAAATCAACAATTGTATTGTATATTTTTACTCAAATATATAAATGGATGTAAATATTTATAAGTGATATTAAGGTTCGACTTCAATTCACTATCAAATTATACAATAATTATTACATTTTTACATAAAAAGTATCAAATTGGGAAGAAACATATCAATCCAATGAGTCCATGGTTTAAACAATAGCTGTTTAATATGTATTATAAGTAACCAACTCTATAGTCATCTTTTTATGTTGTGCAGATGACAATTTATTTTTCTGGTGCTTAGCATTTTTATTTTCCAAACATTTACTTTAAAAATACAGTATCTTCCAATAGAAAAAATATCTGCATTAAATGCTTCCTTGCCTTATAATTATATCACGAGATAAGGTAAAATGTAATCAGTTTGTGTAAATATATTTTATATTAGACTGAGAAGGTATTGTCTATCCGTTTTTAAAAGAAAATCAGTGGGAAATTATCAATTTCTATAATTTTTTGTATTTTTTAATGTATATGAATTATGATATTAAAAACATGCAATAGATATTTTATCAATGAAATCAATTGTAATGCCTTATTGGTCAAAGACAATATATTAATGAAATTAAAAATTATATCAAATTATTGCCAGAAAAATTATCATATATTTTATATACAATAAAGTATTCTTTTTTAAAAGTAGGTTTATTAGGAGTAGAATAATTATATAAAAGTATGTATTTGAGCCATATGTATTTGTTACTTCTTACAGTATGTTTAAAGTTATTTGGCCTTATATTATCTTTATGTACAAAATTACCGTCCAAATATATGGAAAATTATTTAAAGCTGTATTAAAAATATCATACATTGTAAGTTACTTAATTAGTTTCCGTCCAAATTAACCAATGACTGATTTTTTTTTACTTTTGTATCTACATATTATGATATTATGTAAGTTCGCGTCACGTAAAAAGAACGCTGGAAGAAAGTGGTGGGGGGTGTGTTTGCGCATCGGTACATTCGCATACGAAATTCCTAAGCCTATTCTTTTATTTTTAAACTAGCCTTTTGCTTACGATGTATATTGAGTATTGGTAGGTACATTGAAAAATATATTAGATAGAATGTCATTAAATAGAATTATATTAATTTATAAAATATGTTTCATTCATCGTAGAATATTTAATCTACTTACAAAAAATTAAATTAATTCGTTTAATATATTTTTTAAATTATTAACAGCATTATTATCAGTCTCTCTTTTTATAAAACAATATACGTCAAAAATATTTTTTTAATAAAATCATTTCGTAATTAATAACTTTTGTGTGCGCGATGGTATTTTAAACTGACAAACCAATAGCGAGTCGAAAAGCATGCGACGCGTGCCTCACCGTCCCGCGTCCCACGTCTTACCACCAAATTGGCCGATAAATCGCCTCTGCGCAACTTGACAGCCAGCGTTCTTTTTACATGACGCGAATTATACTTGTGTGTAATATTGTCACAGTTGTTACACAACTTAAGTAATGTTAGAATAAGAGTGATGATTTCAATTGGATTGTTTATAATTTCATTTTAGAATAAAACTTTAATAAACTTTTTGTTTTTGTTTAATAACCTCATAAAATTTCTATGTCTTCAGTGCTTTTTTTTAACGGCCACTGCTGGCACTGGCCTCCCTCAGTACAAGGGAGATCATGCCATAGTCCAGCTTGCTGGCCTAGTGCATCAAATTTTCTGTCCAAAGTATTGTTCTAACTAGTGTGATCATTTCCAAAATTAGATAAAATAGGTTTTATCAAATTATATTGTATAAAAAACAAATAGAGCTCATTATTATAGCTCATATTGGTTCATTTTTGTAAGTATCAGTTGTTGGATCTGCTTGACTGACCCCCGACTTTAAAACTTGCAACCATCCAATTATATATGAATTTTGAAGATAATATACTGGTTATGTTTATTTTCCGAGGTCAACCCCTATATTGACTGGACTAAAATTTAATATATGGGGCATTTCATATGAAGCGGACAGGAAAAAAAAAGTGAGGTTAGGAAATTTGTTCATATGCGGGTTATTTATACCTCTAGTGGATATGAAAGTGTATGCGAAATATTTTTTTTCTACGGTGTTTATTTTTAAAATTATGGGCTTTTGAAAAATAATCATAATCCAAATTTCGATGTTTTAGATTTAGTTTTTCGAATGGTTAACAAATACAAACAACTATTGAACTTAGCGTTTTGTATAGATTTTTAGTTGCTCTTTTTAATAAAGAAATATTTTTTTGAAATTAAAAATAAAATGATGTACAAAACCGGAAATGAAAATTTCAAAACAAGTTTTTGATCACTTCGACCCATGTATTTTAATTTTTTCTTGCATCCAAATATAGCCTATAGTATTATTAAAAAACACTAAAAGTTTCATTGTGTTATCTCTATTGCTTAGAAAGATTGGTAAATTAATGTATGTCGCTCTCGACATGCATGTCGCTCTGAGCGTGATGCTTCATACTAATTTATGTCAGTTACTTGGCGAAATTTAAAAATTTATCATATGTATCATTGTATTCAAGCAAGTTTAAGCTCTGAAAACTTAGGGTTTATTACTTGCTGTTTTTACAAGCTTGTATTATTAGTCAATGTCTGGTCCAACGTTCTTTAAACATAGCTAACCTTGATCTTAACAGTCAAAGCTTTCGATTACAACAAAACGCACTCGGATGCACGCGTTTGAGGAATACGAATACGAATACGTACTACAGACATACATACCACACATATACACACAAGAAACCTATAACACCACTTTTTTGTCATGGGTTAAACTGATGTATAATTAAACTGAAAATACAATTATGAAAATAAACTTGATACCAAATTCAAAACGTTTTATTTTATATTTTTTACTATTTTACAATTAGAATCTATACTACAACTGGTTCTTTTTATAAGAAGGCCTTCTATTGTTGGAATAAATACATGAAACTTTTTAGTTCCTGTAATGAAAACTGCAGAATCAAACTAAGGTTGCAAAAAATCCTCTGCCGTTGAAACATGATACAGCAACACATTACGCTTATCAAAAAAATCTTACACAAACACCTATTAGAAAATGGAGTAGTAGTGTCAAAAGTTATTTACATAACCGATGGTGCCTCACAACATTTTAAAAATAGATTCAACTTTATTCATCTAAGTCATTATGATAACTTCTCATGGTTAGGGGCCCTGCGATGGTCTTGGTAGGAACTGCAAATGCTTGGGGACTGATGCTTTATACGAATATGCAAAATCGTCTTTAAAACAAACAGTGATTTACTATTGCTCTAAAGAAGAAATTCAACTGCAGAGGATTTTTTGCAACCTTAGTTTGATTCTGTAGTTTTCATTACAGGAACTAAAAAGTTTCATGTATTTATTCCAACAATAGAAGGCCTTCTTATAAAAAGAACCAGTTGTAGTATAGATTCTAATTGTAAAATAGTAAAAAATATAAAATAAAACGTTTTGAATTTGGTATCAAGTTTATTTTCATAATTGTATTTTCAGTTTAATTATACATCAGTTTAACCCATGACAAAAAAGTGGTGTTATAGGTTTCTTGTGTGTATATGTGTGGTATGTATGTCTGTAGTACGTATTCGTATTCGTATTCCTCAAACGCGTGCATCCGAGTGCGTTTTGTTGTAATCGAAAGCTTTGACTGTTAAGATCAAGGTTAGCTATGTTTAAAGAACGTTGGACCAGACATTGACTAATAATACAAGCTTGTAAAAACAGCAAGTAATAAACCCTAAGTTTTCAGAGCTTAAACTTGCTTGAATACAATGATACATATGATAAATTTTTAAATTTCGCCAAGTAACTGACATAAATTAGTATGAAGCATCACGCTCAGAGCGACATGCATGTCGAGAGCGACATACATTAATTTACCAATCTTTCTAAGCAATAGAGATAACACAATGAAACTTTTAGTGTTTTTTAATAATACTATAGGCTATATTTGGATGCAAGAAAAAATTAAAATACATGGGTCGAAGTGATCAAAAACTTGTTTTGAAATTTTCATTTCCGGTTTTGTACATCATTTTATTTTTAATTTCAAAAAAATATTTCTTTATTAAAAAGAGCAACTAAAAATCTATACAAAACGCTAAGTTCAATAGTTGTTTGTATTTGTTAACCATTCGAAAAACTAAATCTAAAACATCGAAATTTGGATTATGATTATTTTTCAAAAGCCCATAATTTTAAAAATAAACACCGTAGAAAAAAAATATTTCGCATACACTTTCATATTCACTAGAGGTATAAATAACTCGCATATGAACAAATTTCCTAACCTCACTTTTTTTTTCCTGTCCGCTTCATATGAAATGCCCCATATAACAAATGTTGAGCCACAAACTACAAAGCAATTTTATAAAATTTTCTTTCTTAATTCTAAATAAAATTAAACAAATTAAAGTAATTCAATTTAAAGATGTGAGAAAAAATCATAAAGTGCCTGTGAATACACACCACAAATACTTGATTGCTGATTTATTAATAATCTAAACGGCAAATTCGTTTCCCTTTTGCTCTTAGAAAACAAGTTAAAAATTAATTATTGTTATATTATATCCTTTTTGTTAATTTAAATTTTTTACAACTGCAATAACAAATCAATCTTTAGTGGTTTATTTGAACTAATAAAATTATTCTTTGTTCTTAATCCATTTCTTGATAACATACATCTCACATGCAAATTTTCATGGATACGTTAGCTTAAACTAGGGGAGTTTCACTTAAACATTAAGTAATTATGAAAATTATGCAATTAATTTTTTTATTAGGATACAGGAAAAATTACAAGATTTATCTATTAACATTCCTTATAAATAAATTAGAAGTCATATAAGATTGGAAATAAAAATAATACTAGTATTCAATAAATAAAACAACTCTTTTCGTCTATTTATTCTATTTAAATATTTGTATTAACTAGAATTTATGTCTATTGCCTCTTCTTTACTTGCTTAGTTTTAACATTAGCTTTAGCTGCAGCTCCCCCACTAAAGAGTGATGTGAACATTTCAGAGACCTCTGGTAATTCAGACATCTTAGTCAAGTTGTTAATCTGCTTTAAATCCTCTTTTGTATCTGGATCACTCATCATTTTAGGCAAAACCATAATTAGTAGTAAAGGTAATATCATCATGATGACCATGGGATTGAACAGGAAATCAGTCATTCTCAATTGCTCACGAAGTTGGAAGTATTCATATTTTCCAGAGGCTTTCATTCTTAAGGGATAAGGAACTTGAATGACTTGTGATGTCTGTATATAATTTACTTTACGTGCTCTATACTTTCCCTTCGAATTAATTTCAACTCGAACCAGCTCATACATATAATCAGGGTGTACGACTTCAACGACATACGAACCCGTGGGTACGTTATGTATAGCGAATGATCCATCTTGTTTTACAAAACCGATATATTCGCCTCCGTTCACATGAATCTGGGTATCTACTTGCCAATTAGATGCTGATAAAGTATAATCTTGGTCGTCTAATGGAAACACTCGACCTTCAATAACATATCTGCCGTTACCCACATCTTCTTCGAAAGAATTTGCTGCACAAAAAACGCTGACAAATAGCCACACTAATACTGTTGGTAGCAAGTTTAATGGATACATTTTAAATCAATTATTTTTACTGTACCGATTATAATAGTATAATACAAACTTCTTTTCCATTTATCAAAAAAGTAATTTTAATAAGAAAGGTTTTATTATTCATCTGTTAAGTCAAAGTGACATATTGAAGCTATACCACAGATAGCATAGCTATCAAAGAGAATGTAAAATACTAATATTCCTCTATGGCAGATGGCTATATTCTTTGCATTGTGGAGATAACAAAATAATTTTATTATTCATCTATATGAGAATAACGATAACTTAGACCTTGGATGAAAGACGTACGGTTAAAGTTTTCTCAGTCTACGGATTAAAGTAATTCATCCATAGAGAAAAGTAATATTATACTATTTCATCTTTATTTTTTGACAAAGAACAATTGAATATCATATTAGATTATTATGTATTTCTAGATATATAGACTACTGTTACAAATAGAATAATATAAAATATTATTCTCTTTATAATATTCGCTGAAAAATAAGGCTATTTAATCGGTTTTTAGAAGTTGGCTTAATTTAGTAGTTTGTTGAGCCCACAAAGTGTTCATTTTAAATGTGACGTCACAGGGAAATGTTATAGTCATACACAAGCAAGAGCATAAATTTTTGTTTTTATTTATTATCTAATAATTTAATGTTTATTATTTAATGTTATATATAATAATATGTTTTTAATGCCATGGTGCACAAAAAGAAGGAAGTAAACAACAATAAATGTATTCGATACGTATTGACAGGCACGAAATATCCATAACTAATAAGGAGGTAAAGAGAACATTGTGTCGTCTAGATGTGAATAAAGCCAGTGGTCCCGATGGTATACCAGCGATAGTGCTCAAAACATGTGCTCCCGAGTTGTCTCCGATACTGACACGTCTGTACCGCCTTTCTCTTAAGACTGGAATAGTGCCTAAATCCTGGAAGCTTGCCAATGTGCAACCTGTGCCCAAGAAAGGTAGCCGTGCTGACCCTGCCAATTATCGTCCAATTTCAATCACCTCCATACTCTGCAAGATTATGGAGCGTGTATTGAACACTCGTCTTATGGCATACCTAGAACAGAACGATCTCCTCAGTGATCGACAATATGGGTTTCGCCGGAATCGATCGACTGGGGACCTTCTAGTGTATGCCAACCACACCATTGGCGAAGCTCTTGAGCGAAGTGGGGAGGCGATTGCTGTCTCCCTCGATGTCTCAAAGGCCTTTGACAGGGTTTGGCACGCTAGTCTTATAAGCAAGCTTTCAGCCTATGGCATATCTCCTGGCCTGATCGGCTGGATAAAAGACTTCCTGAGCGACCGATCACTCAGAGTTGTGGTTGAAGGCTGTTCATCAGAACCCTTAAAGACCAACTCTGGAGTTCCTCAGGGATCTGTTCTCTCTGCAACCTTGTTCCTGCTGCATATTAACGATCTGCTTATACCCGGTATCTATGGGTACGCAGACGACAGCACTATTGTAGAGAGATACCTGCCAAATTCTCGAGCCAGTAGAGATCAAATTCAGTCCGAAAGAGAGGCCATGGTAGAGCGTTTAAATCTCACACTCAAGGCAGTCTCCACTTGGGGCGATGCCAATCTTGTGAGTTTCAACGCCACCAAAACACAGGCGTGTCTGTTCACCACAAAAAGGAGTCATTTTACCTTGACTCCTACTTTCCGAAATGTGCCTCTAGAATACACTGATCGTCTGCAGTTGTTGGGAATGGACATTAGCCCCAACATGAACTACGGGCGGTTCATCGCGTCTAAGGCTAATGTAGCAGCGAGGAAAGTTGGCATCCTCGCAAAGGTCCGACAGTATTTCACGCCGGAACAGCTTCTTAATCTATACAAAACTCAAGTCCGGTCGTGCGTGGAATACTGTAGTCACATATGGGCTGGTGCTGCGAAATGCCATCTGTCAGCCTTAGACTCGATTGAGAGGCGTGCACTGAGACTTATTGGTGACCCTACTCTAGTAAAAGCCAACTTACAAAGCCTCGATCACCGACGTAGGGTTGCCAGCCTTTGTGTATTCTATAGGATGCATTTCGGAGAGTGTGCGCAGGAATTACACGACTTAATTCCCCCATCCCCTTTCCATCATCGGATGACTCGACGAACGGCTGGTCTCCATCCATCATTATGTCGTGGACATTCCACCCGTCCGGACGAAGCGTTTCGCTTCGTCATTTATTATTATTTTTATTTTTTATGGTAAAAAGGGGGCAAACGGGCAGGAGGCTCACCTGATGGGAAGTGATCACCTCCGCCCATGGACATCTGCAAGCCTGGCTTGCAGATGCGTTGCCGGCCTTTCAGGAAAGGGAGGGATGGAGGAGGGAGGGAAGTGGGAGGGAGGAGGGAACGAAGGCGGAGGATGAAGGGAAGAGGGAGGGGGGAAAGGAGAGTGGGCCTCCCGGACTCTCACTCACCGGACGAAACGCGACAGCATAGCTGCCACTTCACGCCGGTCTTCAGTGAGAGAGTGGTACTATAATGAACTATACGGGGCGTGCCGGCCCATTCGGTTGCTACCCGAAGGTAACAAGCACGGCACTACCACTTTAAAGCATGGCACTACCACTTTAAAGCATGGCACTACCACTTTAATTATAATATTATACGTGCGGCTAAGGATTGGAGCAACCTGCCTGCGTCAGTGTTTCCGTCCGATTACAATATGGGTGTCTTCAAGGCAAGAGTGAATAGGTGGCTACTGAATTAGTGCGACTTACCATCTCCGACTGCGTTTCCACTTACCATCAGGCGGAACGCAGTCAAGCACTAATTCAGAATAAAATAAAAAAATAAAAACGTTGTGGTGTCACTGCACCACAGAATAATAATACTCTAGGAGCACTGCACAGTGCACAATGCACATGAGCCAAAATAACTCATCGTCGGTCTCGTGGGGATCAAAATGATTAATTTTTATTAAAAAGTTTTACACTTCAGATTAGCTAACAGTCTTGTTTACATTCGTCAATGAGCGGTGCTTTTAATATTTTTATAGAAAGAAAGAAAAAAATAGACATAATTTCTGTTTCTTATGATAGTATATCTATCACCTGTTAATTTATACAAAAGAAATTGATAATATGTTGCATGATCTTTTATTATTATTATAGGTCAAGAAAGAAGTTACATGTAATCAAAGAATATTATGCTTAGCAGCTATTAGCCCACAATTAAAAAAAAATACATTTTATTAACTTTTTATTTCTTTTTAATGAAAATTGTACATACCTATTTATAATAATGTACATTTACTTTATTCTTTCTATATTTATGTATAAAGAAATTACCATTTCTTTTACTGCGCAGTCGCGCGCTGAGCAACAAGTTGGTAGCTCTATATTTTCCTTATCATGATCTTGTATAAAGGAAAGACGTCCGAGCTTAGTATCGACAGAACGATTGTGTTCGTTGGTCAGTTACATATTATTTACATGTATAGTGTATATACTGAATTTCGAAATAAATAATTTAAAATGTTGCGATATTTTATCGCTGTAATATGTCTTTTCGCGATTTTCGGTAATGGCATGTGGGTGGTGAAACCTGGTCCCAAATATCCACCAACGAAAGGCGAAGTTTGGCCAAAACCTCAATTTGAAAATAAGAAAAATACTTATCATATTTTCAACCCTTCGACTTTTAAAATTAAGGTAAGCATGCCAAAGCATCTAATTGTCTTGACAAAATTATCGATTTTTATATGTAGGGATCACGGATTTAAATGTATCATTATGTTATTATTCAATATTTTAGCTGTTAAGCAAAAACATACTTCATCATTTACAAGTTTTATTTGTTAGACACTTGTTATATTGAAAAATAAAAAGAAATATATTTCTTAATAAGATACGCACCAAATAACGAAATGTTTTTTATTAAACCATTCACAACTCCTATTCGAAATAAAAAAAACAATAGAGATGTACCTATTTTGCATAGTATGTAACGTCCGTAAAAATTACTTACGACCATAACTACAAGAAATCGACTGGACATATCATTCGACTTACTTAGATCAATATTAATAAATGTTTATTCAAAAATTACATTAATCTCAAAAAAGGTCATTATAACGGATATGGCAGGTATATTCAGTCGAAGCTCCTACAATTTTTAAATATGTCCCCTTCGCCGTGGAAAATTCAGAAGTCGCAGGATTGCTTAGAAGAAGTACCAGGTGTAACCCCAATAGCAAACCGCACCGAAAAAGTTACTGTTAAATTCAAATTTCAGACATGGTTTAGCTGGATCTTCTGTCATGTGTCTGATATGATAGACGTTTAAGGCCTATAGAACTTAGATTGAATGCCCAAAATATCCATTAATGCTTTTCTTGAATAAAACAAAATAATAGATATAATATGTAATAAATAATAATAGGTATATTTGGATACCAAAACTACGTTCGACTTTTGAGTTTTTTGTATTGTTTCTAAACCTTTTCAGAATTTCCAGGATATCTTATAAATATTTTTCCTTTAATTTTTCCCTAGGTAATAAATCAGACTTGTGATATTTTAATCAATGCTGTTGAACGTTACTCGTATGTTGTGAAGTATAAAAATGGCTTAAGATTCCACGAAAGAAGACAACGTATAGTGGACGATGCCCTGTACAGAGGAACGCTGAATGAACTTGAAATTGACCTCACTGCCCCTTGCGAAGAATATCCTTACTTGGATATGAATGAACAATGTAAGTATACCAAACAATTATAACTATTATATATAATATGCACTTTTACAGGTACCTAAGTACATTAAAAAACTTTGAACTAAATTTTTTCGATATTAAAATTTTGCGACATATCTTCCATCCATCCACGTCTGCAATTATATCGTCTGCATTGTAATACACAGAAAAAGGCAAAACGGGATTTTCAGTTTTTTTATTAAACCTAAAGTCTTTAAGCGCTGTCTTCAAATATCTTTTAGGTCTACCTTTTTTGATTTACATCCTTTCTTCCACAGTACCAATATTTACTTATATAATACTTTTGGGCATTCTTCTCTCTTTATTTACATAATAGTATCAAAGCTGCAAAATGCAAATTGCAGAACAAGTCGTGACCAATGACGGTATATATTTAATGTATAGATTTTATTCTCTTCAATAAACAAGAAAAACAAATGTAAATATTTGTAAGTAGGTAATAGAAATAAAGACGAGATAACCTTAGAAACACTTGACCTTAATGTGATTTGTGTCGTTCAACGATAACACACTATAGAGTGCTTATTGAACTATCAAAGAAAATATATCAAAAACATAATAGGTGCCTGTAAATTTTGAGAGTTGCCTTCGATTTCCCTGGGATCCCATCATCAGATCCTGACTTGGTGACAATGGGACCACCTCGGAACTATACCCTACCAATCAAAAGAAAAATTTTTGAAATCGGCCCACAGACAGCGGAGTAATCGGTGAACATACATAAAAAAAAAAAAAAAAAAAAAAAATACATACAACGGAACATATAACCTCCTCCTTTTTAGAATTTTTTTTGAAGTCGGTTAAAAAGTACGAGTATCTCCACTTGAAATGATAACTGAAAAATATTTATTGAACGCATCGCAGTACAATCTAAATTCTAATTCATTGTCATCAATCTCAATGGAAAAAGTCTATAATATGTACATAACACCTTGTATCTAAAATGCTACACCTAGTTAGATATAAATTTTGTGCCTGTAAAGGTTACTATACATACTCAGCCAATAGAAGGGAATGATTGATTTCGAACATATTTTTATGTATGCTTAGCTATAATAGGCAATGGTAGCGCAGTAGTAACACAATTGTTAGGGAAACCAACTAAGTTTTTATTCTTTTTTTAACATTTTTAGATTCTCTTACAATAGCTGCAACATCCAAACTTACTAGTTCATCTATATGGGGCATACTGCGAGGACTGGAAACCCTCGCACAACTCTTCTATCTGTCAAACGACCGCAATGTACGTAAAAAAATAAATTAATTTTTGCTTATTATTATATAAGTAGCTTATAATTATAAATAAATTATTTTTTAACAAAAATGAAAACCGACTTCAAAACGCTACAAATCGAAACTAAAAAGAAAAAAAAATAATTTTAATTACTTAGTTATTGTTGGAGTCGGTGCCAGCCAAGGAGATTGTATTAGGATTATTTTGCTTTGGCTGGCACCGACTCCAACAATAACTAAGTAATTAAAATTATTTTTTTTTCTTTTTAGTTTCGATTTGTAGCGTTTTGAAGTCGGTTTTCATTTTTGTTAAAAAATAATTTATTTTAAATTTTTTTGTGGAAATTATTATGTTTAAATAAAATATTGGAAGGCTAACTAAACTACTGCTCCAATAAGTCAGCGAAGTTTTGAAATGAACGACAATAGTCAATCGAGATTTGTCCACGTCTATTTTTCCACGTAACTCGTAGACGTTAATAAGATTTACCTTCTATTATCAATCCACCTAATATCCTGAAGGAGTACGACTATCAGTTCATAAGTACGTATAATATTAAAAGAATTTTCTTTCAACTCCTAACCGTTGAGGATATATACCTTACATCATCACAAATTCTTGAACAGCTTTAGAAAATATATGAAAAAGGTAATCAGTGTCGATAAAATTTAAGGGTTGCCCTCGATTTCTCTAGGATCCCATCATCAGATGCTGACTTGGTGACAATGAGAACATCTTGAATGTATACCCTACCGAACAAAAAAGAAATTTTTAAAATCGGCCCACAATTCACGGAGAAATCGGTGAAAACACATAAAAAACAACTGTTGAGGAATTTTACCTTCCATCATCAGCTCATCCACATGAGATGATGATTTTCATACGTAAAAGCTTTATCGGGTTTAGAAAATATATCAAAAACATAATAGGTGCCTGTAAATTTTGAGAGTTGCCTTCGATTTCCCTGGGATCCCATCATCAGATCCTGACTTGGTGACAATGGGACCACCTCGGAACTATACCCTACCAATCAAAAGAAAAATTTTTGAAATCGGCCCACAGACAGCGGAGTAATCGGTGAACATACAAAAAAAAAAAAAAAAAAAAAAAAATACATACAACGGAACATATAACCTCCTCCTTTTTAGAATTTTTTTTGAAGTCGGTTAAAAACTAGGGACTCTCCGTCTTCGCTTCGGGTTTTTGGTACGGAACAAATAGATAAAAAATATAGTTTTCCGCGAACTCTCTGATTTTTTTCTTATTTTTTATCACAATAATAAACACCACGGAATTGACAAAAAGAATTACCGAAATCGGCTCAGCCGTTCACGCGTGATACGAGTGATCAAGGGAAATAGGGATTCATTATAATATATTCTATCGTTGAAAACTATGGTTTTGGCTTCTTTATCGTAAATAATTACTACTTAATATATAATATTACTAGCTGACCCGTGCCCACTTCGTTGGGCATAATGTTAATAATCCTTTTTTAGTACAGAGTGTTTAAATAATTTAAATTATTTTATTAATATTAAAAATTAAATTATCTATCCTAATATTAAAAAAACTACTTTTTGTTACTTAAATATAAAAGTTAGACATATGCTGTCGTTGACTTTTTTGTAGGCATTTTTAAGCTCCACATCTTTTCTCTAGAACTCAAAAATATATCTTTCATAGTTAAGGTAGCGTTCGTAAGAAACGCTTTCATTCGACCGTTTTTTCTCCGATTCACTTTGCAAAACGGACTACCACGTAAAAGCCTTTTTATTTTTCGGTTTTTTATATAACCTATGACACTCAGCAATAATGTGGCTTTCTATTGGTGAAAGAATTTTTAAAATCGGTTCAGTAGATCCCGAGATTACCCCTTACAATTTAACAAATAAACAAACTTTGCTTCTTTATAATATTAGTATAGATAATAATTTTCCAAAAAAATTTTTATGTAAAGATTAGAATAAGTTAGAATTTTATTAAATACTAGCATTTTCCGCGGATTCGCACGCTTTCTAAAGACCGGAAACCAAATACTTTTACCAAATACGCGGTATGATACCTTGCAGAACTAACGCCGCTCTTCCCTTTTTGCAACATTTTTTATTGATGCTCCGCTCCTATTGGTCGCAGCGTGATGTAATATAGCCTATAGCCTTCCTCGATAAACGGACAATCCAACACAACAAGAATTTTTCAAATCGACCTAGTAGTTCCTGAGATTAGCGCGTTCAACCAAACAAACAAACAAACTCTTCAGATTTATAATATTAGTATAGATATATAAGTATGATTTTAGGATATTCGTATTAATGAGACGGTTATAAACGACTTCCCGCGGTACAAGCACAGAGGCCTGCTGCTGGACACGGCGCGGCACTACATCTCCGTATCTAACATTCTCAAAACTATAGATGCCATGGAAATGAACAAAATGAACGTCTTCCACTGGCATATTGTAGACGACCAGAGCTTCCCGTACCAAAGTGAAAAATTCCCAGAGTTGAGGTACTTAAATGTCTTTTTTTTAATTGAAAATTGTTTTTTTTGTAGTGCATTTTGTTAGAAATACTTAATACGTTTTTCCTCATTAGAAGGTTTAGGTGTGAGTGTGTATTGTTGAAAGTTTATGATCATATTGTGAGCCAAACTTATTGTTGGTAGTGGTGGTACCCACCCATTAGTATAAAAACGAGCACTCGCTATTGTACGGGTCATTTGCTGCTCAGTCGCCGGACAGTGAGGGTGTCGGTACCTACGCTACCTTGCAGTAAGTTCGTTCCATATTTTGTCATAGTGGTTTTTCGCTTTACGTCTGTGTTTCTTATTTTGAATACTAACGGTTGTTTGTGATTGCTCGAATTCTGATAATTAATTGAGATTATAATTAAAATTAAGTCTATTCTGAAATAAATTATTTTTAGATTGTTCAAAAGTGTCTTTTTTTTATTTCTTTTCCCTTCTGATCTCTAAAATCAGAAGTGGGATAAAACTTATTTGCTCACAATTATTATTAGCCTTGATACCTACACAAACAGCCGTTGATTTCAATTAAGAATGCCACGTAAAAGGCTAGACAGAACGCCACCTCGCTCTGGGGTTAGGTGTGATAGCCGTCACAATGACAGTTCGTCGTCACGACGAGACCGTGTGCGTTGTTCGCGATCGCCTCACTATAGAATTCGTTCGCGCCGTGATAAAACTCGTTCACGGTTACGGCATAGTAGGAACAGTTCGCGTTCGCGTCGTGACAGAACTGGCTCGCGTTCACATAGCGACGAAACTCATTCGCCGCTACGCCGCAGTCGCTCACATCGTCGCCGTAGTAGATATCGGTCCCACCCTCACGATGTGTCCATAAAAAGTGTGTTAGGCACTATTATGTCGCGATTGACAGCAATTGAGGAGAACACCGCTAGTCGATTGCGTATTACGCCGTCAATTCGTGACACCTCACCTCCGTTACATGAAAGTAATGTTTCCACAACGCAAGCGCTGGCTAATGCATTAGGAGCGTTGGCAAAAAACAAGTCTAACAATTATTATGTTTCAAATTTTGATCCAGCTGTAAACAATTTTGAGGTGTGGTGTAATGAAGTGGACAGGGCTAGATATGCGAACCATTGGGATGATCTCGAGTGTTTCTCGCGCGTGACTCATTGTTTAAAAGGTGACGCAAAAACCTGGTTAAATGATTGTTCATGGTCCAATTTCGTTAAGGAATTTAAATCGTTGTGCCCGCAAAAAAATTAATCACGCCCAAACACTTCAAGAGGTTATAAATACTACGTCCGACAAGTTTTCGTCATACGCAGAGTATGCTCGTCGTTCTTTATTGAGATTACGTTTAGTCAAAGGGTTAAGCGAAGAATTAATGGTTCAAACAGTTGTTCACGGTATAAGTGATATTCGAGTACGCGCAGCATCAATCAATGCTGACCTTACGACAGAAAACCTAGTTTCCTTTTTAGCTACTTATGTAAAGCCTATTCGTAAAGTTGATAATCGTAACCCTGATAAATCTTCGTCATCAAGTAATGCGACTAAAAGACGTAATTTTAACGGACCTAGAACTGATAACAAATGTTTTTATTGTAGTCAAACAGGGCATTATAAAGAGCAATGCCCCAAAAGGCGTAATATTAATGTTAAAGCTGATAGTAGTAATATTGCGCTTGAGGTAGATTTTGTTATAGTACCCGCGTCATGTATGAATACGCCTATTATTATTGGGACTGATGTACTAAACCGCGATGGCGTTACGTTTATTCGCACAAAATACGGACAGTACCTAACTCATGCACCAGATAGTGTAACAAAAGTAAATGCTGTTGGGTTTAACGAGTCTGACAAAACAAATACGCCTCTCGGAGGTGCAGAACTCGTTAAGTTGTTGACTGCGATAGATGAATTCTCTCCGTTTTTAATATCCGGTACTGCTACCACTACTGTTAAAACTGGCAAAATGCACATTAAACTGACTAGTGACGTACCTGTGGCATACCGTCCATATCGTTTGTCGTACCAAGAGAAACTTAAGGTTCGCGAGATATGACAGGATCTCTTAGACAAAAATATTATTAGGGAGTCGAATTCCAAGTACGCAAGCCCGGTCATTTTTGTCAAGAAAAAGGATGGCTCAGACAGAATGTGCGTGGACTTTCGCGCATTAAATCTCATTACCGTCAAGGATAGATACCCCCTACCCTTGATCGATGACCACATCGATCGACTTGGGAGCTCGTAATACTTCACGTTTTTAAACATGGCGTCAGGCTTCCACCAGATTGATGAAAACTCAATCCATAAGACAGGCTTTGTAATCACGGAAGCTCACTATGAGTACTTAAAAATGCCATATGGCTTATGTAATGCTCCCACTGTCTATCAGCGTATCATCAATAATACTTTGCGTAAATTTATAGAAGCAGGAAGTGTCTTAGTGTATAATGATGATGTGCTGATCCTTAGTTTAACAGTTGATAGTTGGCATCGCCTTGTTACGCGATGTTTTGAAGACTTTGACGGAAGCCGGGTTCTCAATTAAGGTGCGCAGGTATTTCTTTCTTACTACGAAAGTAGAGTACCTAGGTCGCGTTATTAGCCATGGTCAGGTAAGGCCGAGTTCGCACAAAATTGAGGCACTAGTTAACGCACCTATCCCTAGTAATGTCAGACAAGTACGCCATTTCTTAGGGCTTGCAGGTTACTTTCGGCGTTATATCCAAGGTTACGTGACAAAAACCGCATGTATCTTGCGTCTCACAAAGAAGGACGTAAAATTTGAATGGGGACCTGGATCAAGATCAAGTCCGACAAGATCTTGTAAAGCGGTTAACCAGCGAGCACATACTTGCAATTTTTGACCCAAGCCTTCCTACAGAACTGCACACTGATGCTAGCCATGCAGGATATGGTGCTATACTTATGCAAGTACATGTCGACGGTGGTAAAAGGGTGGTAGCCTATTTTAGTAAGATTACTCAGGGAAGCTTGACTCGGGCATTAGGGGTCCGTACCGTGTAACTTAATTGTTACCAAATCATCGTTACGAGTTAAAATTATTAAGTGGAGCTAGAGGCAAGACAACTCAGGCCGCAGCTCAGTATATGGTACCCTGGAAAGGCGAGTGATGTCCTGAGAGTTGCGCTGCATTTTTTGAAAGTAAGTTCAACGGGACCATTGTAATTTTTTTTTTTGTGTTCTAGTAGCACGAATGTTGTGTATGTGTACGTACGAGCGTGAGACAGGTGCTTGCCTTACTGGTCAGAACGGGTGGATGGTGCAGCCCAGATGCTCCCAAGGCTAGCCTCATGAAGTGCCTGGTTTTGGAAGATGCGTACTGTAAATTTGCGTCGGGTGTTGTCCCGGAAGACGCATTCGTATACGCGCGTCGGGTGTTGTCCCGGAAGATGCGCACTGCATATGCGCGTCGGGTGTTGTCCCGGAAGATGCGCGCTGCACATGCGCGTCGGGTGTTGTCCCGGAAGACGCGTGTTGTGTAGGCGCATCGGGTATAGTCCCGGAAGTCGTGTTCTCTGAACACGCATCAGGTGTTGTCCTGGCAGGCGCAGTCCTGGTTGACACGTTTTAACGTATGAACTTGCACAAGTTCAAATACGAGTGTAACTGAGATTTGATGTGTGTGAAGATGTTTGCATACTTCTGAATTCAAAGTGATTTCTGAATTGAAAGAACGTGTGTGTTGAAAGTGTATAAGTTTGTATGAGGGCCTTGTATGCGTGATGAATGACAGAATAGGCAAAGGTGGATTAAGCCACGTATAACTAACCACTTGTTCCCCATATAGGTTGCAATGACGAAGGCTCTGACGACGTGCTCTGCGAATCTGCTGGTCCTACTAGTGCTGTGAGTACGGAAGGGACTAAAACAGACAAGAACAACGATCAAACCGTCGTCACACCTCCTGCTGGTTTCGACGAAGAAGTCCCAGGTGCCGCCGAGGACGGCGCACGTTCAGGAGTGGCCGTGTGAGCCAAACTTATTGTTGGTAGTGGTGGTACCCACCCATTAGTATAAAAACGAGCACTCGCTATTGTACGGGTCATTTGCTGCTCAGTCGCCGGACAGTGAGGGTGTCGGTACCTACGCTACCTTGCAGTAAGTTCGTTCCATATTTTGTCATAGTGGTTTTTCGCTTTACGTCTGTGTTTCTTATTTTGAATACTAACGGTTGTTTGTGATTGCTCGAATTCTGATAATTAATTGAGATTATAATTAAAATTAAGTCTATTCTGAAATAAATTATTTTTAGATTGTTCAAAAGTGTCTTTTTTTTATTTCTTTTCCCTTCTGATCTCTAAAAATATATTTTATATAGGAATAGAGAGTGCACTTGTGTGTGCGCGTACACGCGCTGCGCTTATAGCAGCAGATTAAATTTTAATACTTAAGTCACAGTTTCGCTAGTTTCAACATTATTAGAATATGAGAACAACAATATTAATTATCATAAATCTATGCATATAAATTGAGGTGTCCGTTTTAAATTTTAAAGTAACAGCTATTCACTAAATGCCTTTGAAAGTAGGTAGGTACGGAACTTACTACATAAAAAAAAACATTTTATAAAATTTTTGACTGTCTGAATCGTCTGAACCGATTTTGGCGGGATTTTCACTCGCAGATAGCTAATGTCATACGGAGTAACTTAAGCTACTTTCAATTTAGATTTTTTTTATAAATAAATGTGTAACGTTTGGCGCAGTCTGTACGTTCTTGCGCCAGCGGTCGCAAGTTCGAGTCCCGCTGGGGGTAATTCATATTTTGTAATATTCGAATGTTTGTACTCCAGTCATGCATCCGTGCATCCGTAACACAAGCTTTTTTCGTAATTTACCACGGACCTAGATGGCACTGTGTGTAATAATGCCCCAACATATTAATTATTTATTTATAGTGAGCTCGGTGCGTACGACTCGTCCATGGTGTACTCGCGCGCGGACATCCGGCGCGTGGTGCGCTACGCGCGCGAGCGCGGTATCAGGGTCATACCGGAATTCGATGCACCGGGTAACTTGTTATTCTAAGCAAATTAATAATAAATGAAACTACCTTTTCAGATTTTGTCGCGGATTTATTTGGATTTTTGAAATATTTTTTTTTGTTAATTGTGGGTAGTAGTAGTAGGTAGGCAGCAGGCACTGTCTGTAATAAGTATATAACCCCCTGAGACGTAAAATACCTTAGTCTCTCCCGTGACCATGATTGCTGTAAAACATTCGAAACGTCGGGAACCAAAAAACCAAATAAATCCGCGACAAAATCCGAAAAGGTAGTTTCATTTATAATCTCAAATATTCGCGTAAACCTAAGAAAGTATTATCAAATTAATTATACTTATACTAGTAAGTGACTCACCTTAGTTCGTCTCTACCATGTTTAAAAGGTTAGTATAGAAATCTATAGAAATTCTGTCCAGTGATTTTTCTCATGCGGCGGTCACAAACAGACAGGCACAAGTTTATAACTATACTCTTTGGACAGGCAATTCTGCTTTTACTCTATTCCACAGACAATTCAACCTAATTGTCTATGATATATACTAATATCATAAAGCTAAAGAGTTTTTTTTGGTCGGTTGAATGCGCTAATTTCAGGAATTCGATTTGAAAAATTGTTCTTGTGTTGGATAGTCTGTTTATCGAGGAAGGCTATAGGCTATATTTCAACACGCTACGACTAATAGGAGCATCAATAAAAAAATTGACAAAAAAGGACATTACATGCCATACATGCCATATTTTAATCACCATTTCGGTATTTATTATTTTTTGATAAAGCGAAATAAATAGTTTGAAGTATACCTACTTACGTACATGGGTATATTCCGTTACTACGTCTAAAAAGACAACAGTAATTTGTAGAAATATGTATGAAATAGATATGTCCCAGAATTGGATCTTAAGATTTTGATGCCTTGTAGAATGTAGACCGCCAATCCAGTAACTGGACTGGAATGCTAACTGGATTCAGTGCATTCCAGTTTATTACTTGTTGTAAGTAATTTAAAAACATCATTTTCTAGGACATACGACTTCGTGGGGTGTTGCATACCCCGCCATCATGACGGAGTGTTACAGTGGGGACAAAATAATAGGCACCGGTCCCATGGACCCCACCAAGAACATGACCTACAAGCTACTGAAGGATCTGTTCCAGGAAGTTCAAACCTGGTTCCCGGATAAATATTTCCATATTGGTGGCGATGAAGTACAATTAGATTGCTGGTAAGAACTTTTCATATTAATATAGTTAGAAAACTGAAGTTTTTCATGTAATTCTGTCAGATTTTTTGTTGAAAAGACAAGTCATACTGTAATTGACACCCATGGCTGGAGTACACACATTCGTGCTCAACAAATGAATGCCCCTAACGGATCTCGAATCCACGACCGCTGGCGCAGCTGGCACTATAAACTGAGCCAAACGTGTTGATTATGACCTCTCTACTTAAATAGTAGACTTTTTATAAAGAAAAAGCTAAAAGGAAACATTCATAGAAATGCGTTAAAATAGACATAGTATATTGAATAATCATTAATTGCTTGTTAATAAACATTAAAAAAGTATGAGATATTTGAACAGGAGCACAAACCCAACAATACGAAACTATATGAAGGAGAACAACTTGACGGCATCAATGCTCCACGCGATGTTCATGCGGAAAGTCATTCCCCTCCTCGCGCCCGACTCCAAGCCTATCGTATGGCAGGTAAAAGCCAAGCTTTAATACTTCAGGCTTAGGATCATTTATTTCTCAAGAAGAATACTTAAGTAATACTTAGTACTTATTATGTGATCTGTGGTACTATAGTCCACGCGCACATTGCATTAGTAAAAATGACGATTGTAGCTTGTAAAAGTCTATTTGAATAAATAATATTTTGATTTGATTTGAGTGATCGTACATTATCCCCCCTAACGTGCGTTCACCTGTCGTGGTGGGTGGGGCTCAGAATCGTCTGGCAATCCGACTGGCCCACTGCGGTGGCGGTTTGTCATGCGAGTTGCTTCTGGTACTTCTCTGGTAGCAGAGTGGATCGTTTATTGGTTTCAATTATCTTGTAACCATAACACAAAACTCGTACCTAATTCTGGAAATAGATGATGCTGTGCTTTAAGGTCTCAACATATTACAATATTAAATTTTTACTCCTTCGGTTTTTTTTCAGGAAGTATTCGACGAAGGAGTTGAACTATCAAAAGGTACCCTTGTACAAGTGTGGAAGAACAATTGGATCAGTAAAATGATTAAAGTGAGTTTTTAACCCCCAACGCAAAAATGACAGGGTGTTATAAGTTTGACGTGCCTGTGCGTGATTATGTGCGTTTGGCTGTCTGTGGCCTGCCGAACGAATGAAACGATTTTGATGAAGTTTTTTGTTTGAAAGGTCAATTAGTCGGAATTGTTTAGCTATGATTGATAAAAATCGGTCCTTAATGGCAAACACAAAATGGCGAATTAGGTACTTATTTTTTTACGACTTCCTCGATATGGGTAGAATAATGATAAATTTCAAATCCAAGATGGCCGCCACCACAAAATGGCGAATGACATTTTTTTACGCTATATTGAAAGGAATGAAGAATACTACATATTATTAATGAATTAATTATGATTTTGTTTTAGGTTCATTTTTTTTATTGTATATTATGTTATTACTTCAATAAACCATAATAATTATAAATTGTTAAATATTTCATATTACACAATTCTTTTTGATTTTGTATCGGGAAAGCCTCTCTCATGACCAAAATTGCTTCAAAGCGTTAGTGGTTAGTGTTTTTCTAGATCAATCAAATATTTATTCCAATATAATATCAGATTCTACAAGCGGGCCACAAGATAATATTTTCGTCGGAGTGGTACCTGGACGCGCTGTCGACGGAGTGGGCGGGCTACTACGAGGTGGACCCGCGCTGCATGCTCGCGCCCTTCTTCGACAACGCCACGCTGCTGGACCACGTGGTGGGCGGCGAGGCCTGCATGTGGGGGGAGATGGTGGACGACCGGAATGTCATTAATAGGTAAATAGGTTGATTTATCTGTATGTGTTTGTATTCAACCCTTTTTTAATAACCCACTGCTGGGTACGGGTACTCCCATTAATACGAGGGGGATTACATCATGGTCCATTTGGCGAAATTTTAAATATTTCGAAAACCCGCTAAAGTCTTTCAGACATCCAGATTTTAACGCGACGTTTTCTTCACCGTCAGATAATAATTGATAATCGTGTTAGAATTTACACAAACACGTAACTCCGATTTTAATCCGCATCACTCGATAATCTGGTTCCACTAGTCTGTTCCGATTAGGTCTACAGTTTGCTAAACGGATTATTAACTAATTTGGTTGATTTTGATTCACTTAACACCCGCAGAGTGTGGCCGCGGGCGAGCGCGGTGGCGGAGAAGCTGTGGAGCGCGGGGGGTGCGGGGGGTGGTGGGGGTGCTGCGGGTGCGGGGGAGCACACGCACGCGCGGCTGGAGGAGCACGCGTGCCGCATGCTGCGCCGCGGCGTGGACGCCCAGCCGCCTTCCGGACCCGGATTTTGTGTGTTGTGAACTGACAGCTGGTACAGTTCTCGAGACTAAAGCTCAGCTTTGCATTTGTGTGAGTGATAGCTAAAAGCCAATAGCCGCGCATCAAAAACCAGTTCAAACGAGTTTAAACCACTCGCAACGCTACGCCATCAGACGTACCCGTACACTGCACGCACACAAATGCAAAGCTGAGCTTAAATCTCGAGCACTGTAGTGCCTCTTCACACGAACCAGTTGTCAGGTAGTCGGCGATGAAGTGTATGAATACACCATTTTATGTATGCACTCAAATCTCAATACATTACACAAACTTTGGACTCATGCACTCAGAATTAGAATTTTGCAATTTTGCGAATTTTCACCTTCATCCATTCATGTCTTCAATAATTGTTGTAATACATCTTATCTTAATAAATAAATATGTTAGCATATTTTATTATGTTTTAATCCTCAAGTTTTATATTTGGAATTTGTGGCGGCAATTGATCTGCGGATTCGGTATTCAAAATGCGAAGTGTTATTGTTAAAATTTTATTCAAAAAAGCTGGAGTAATTTTGGAGAATTTTCAACCCACCGAGTGATTGAATGAAGTTTAGTACCTTAAAAATGCGCGTATTGTTAGTTATTTTATAAGGAAAAAGAGAAGGCGCTTGTATGTGTACTGAAGTTAACTTTTCACTCAGTGAATGGAATCATAAAAATTCTAATTATAAAATAATTATGTCATTAGATTTAAAATAAAATAAACATTATGTCCTTAGATTTTAAATAAAAAAAGTTTCCAGGGCCGATCCCGAGCGGAGCGAGGTTGAGTCACAACAAAAAAATAAAATTCTTCAAACTGTAGGTATAAATACCCAAAATAATGTAAAGAGTAGGAATAGTAGGGGAGCCCAAGCGGGGATTTCGGGATTTACTCAAGCGCGGCAGATTAATATACAGGGGGATACCTTGTACCCGGTTAAGTACCTCCACCAAACATGAGCCCCATATATAAGGCCGCCCGTGAGAGATACAGGATCAGATTAGTAAAAAAAAATTGACCCTCAGAAATTCTCGAGCGCGTCAGATTAGGGGTAGAAAAATACATCTACTAAAAAGTGTATATTCCACTAATCTGACAATTTGAGAGTGACGTAAAGAAAGGGGAGGGCAGCAAAGTTGTAAAAAAAAACGTCATCTCGACATTCTCGGGCGAAGCTAATTTTTTTTTTAATTTGAAGTACATAATTCAAAAATAGCGAAAAATATATAATCTGACGATTTCCGCAAGCCGAAATAACAAAAATTATTTTTTTATAAATACATACATGTATTCTACTGAAAAAGCATACACTTATTTATTTGCATGCTATTTCCTGAGCTTTTCAATTAATTAAGTTTAATGATTTAAAAAATAAAAAAAAATTTTAAGTTCCCGCTAAGAAAATCGAAGATTTTCAAAAATCGGGAAGTTGTTTTCACCCCGTTTTGCAAAAATCTATACAGATCTCGACGTTTTAAGGTCATAGGAAGCTTCGTGATTACCCCCGTGATGTTGTCACATGTCTGTATGTATGTCTGTATGTATGTGTGTGTGTGTGTATGTGTGGGACTATGTAACTCGCTTATAACTTTTGAACGACTAAACCGATCGGAATCTACTAAACGGCGTTCTAAAGAATTCCCTTAAAACTTAGATTTTGAGAATTTGAAAAATCTCAAAAACAAGAATTTTTTTTTTTGAAGGTGTTTTTTTTGGAATAACTTTAAATTGCTTTATCGACCAACTTCAAAAACTAATCCGCCCTTCAGCTTGAAAAACTACGTCGATCGCCACCAAGCTGGTCAAAATCGGTTGATTCGTTCAAGAGATAACGTGAACGAAAGAACCCTGAAAAAGTGTTTTTTCGGAGTTACTCCGAAATTTCTAGTTTGACCAATTGAAAATTAGAAATTCTTTATGAGGCTTAAAAAAACTGCGTAGAATGCCACCAAACACGTAAAAATCGGTTCATTCAATCAAAAGTTATTGCGGTTTGAAAATTCCAAAAATAGTGTTCTATGAAACTTCTATCAGACTTTTGAGCTGGGAGAGCTCAAATGCATAGAAATATTATTTCTTTGAACTCAGCGAGCTCAAAAAATCACATAAATTATATTTTGAGCTCAAAAATGTCATAAGTACAATAATTAAGCGCCCAGGAATGGAATTAGCGGGAAGTTGCAGCGGATGGCCTTTAGGGTGAACCGTTTTTCTAATTCTATTTCGTTAGATCATGCGAATCCCTCTAGATAATCGTCAGATTATGAGACAGTACGTTTAGAATATTAAGATGAACCATATATATCTTAATCTGACGCGCTTGAGTATTTCAAAATGGCGATTTTTTTTGCACATTATGAAAATGGCTGCGAGTTTGCGTCACATCGAAATCGTCAGATTAGTGAATGAGAGCTTTTTTTTGCACTTAACACTCCCTTAGAAAATCTGACGCGCTCGATAAAAAAATTTTTTTTTCATTTTCAACCCTTACATACAACCACCCGCATCATGCAAACGATCAGATTAACATACGTACGTTGTTAAAAATACGCAGGGCATTGATGCTATCAATATCTGACGCGCTCGAGGATGTCCATGCAACATTTTTTTTACATATTTAAAAATCTATAGCCGCTTCCCCCACCGATGAAAAGGTATATATCATATAACATTTTTTTCATCTTATCATCTAAGCTTTGCAACCCAATAGGTCTCTATGACGCTCGAGTAAATCCCCATTTAGCATCGTGGGCTCCCCTACCAGAATAGTTACTTTAGTATTATTTTTAATTATATTTTAATATAATCAAACTAATAATATAACTTTATTACATTTCATTCTAATTTGCGCAATTAAACGGTTACCGTAAACTTATCTTATCATAATTTAAATGGTTCTATATAAAACGTTACAAATCGAAACTAAAAAGAAAAAATAGTATTTTTAATTACTTAGTTATTGTTGGAGTCGGTGCCAGCCAAGAAGGACAGTTTTATCCTGCCTTTGCAATGAACTTTCGAACGGATATTTTGATTAATATTTACAAATTGATACATTAATTAAATTGTATAATGGTTATTTTGCTTTGCTTTGACGTGACGTAACGTTTTGAAGTCGGTTTTAATTTTTGTTAAAAAATAATTTATTTTAATTTTTTTTGTGGAAATTAGATATTATGTTTAAATATAATATTGGAAGGCTAACTAAACTACCTGCTCCAATAAGTCAGCGAAGTTTTGAAATGAACGACAATAGTCAATCGAGATTTGTCCACGTCTATTTTTCCACGTAACTCGTAGACGTTAATAAGATTTACTTTCTATTATCAATCCACCTAATATCCTGAAGTGAAGGAATACGACTATCAGTTCATAAGTACGTATAATATCAAAAGAATTTTCTTTCAACTCCTAACCGTTGAGGAGATATACCTTACATCATCACAAATTCTTGAACAGCTTTAGAAAATATATGAAAACGGTAATCACTGCCGATAAAATTTAAGGGTTGCCCTCGATTTCTCTAGGATTCCATCATCAGATGCTGACCTGGTGACAATGAGAACATCTTGAATGTATACCCTACTGAACAAAAAAGAAATATTTAAAATCGGCCCACAATTCACGGAGAAATCGGTGAAAACACATAAAAAACAACTGTTGAGGAATTTTACCTTCCATCATCAGCTCATCCACATGAGACGACGATTTTCATACGTAAAAGCTTTATCAGTTTTAGAAAATATATCAAAAACATAATAGGTGCCTGTAAGTTTTGAGAGTTGCCTTCGATTTCCCTGGGATCCCATCATCAGATCCTGACTTGGTGACAATGGGACCCCCTCGGAACTATACCCTACCAAACAAAAGAAAAATTTTTGAAATCGGCCCACAGACGGCGGAGAAATCGGTGAACATGCGTAAAAAAAATACAACGGAATAACGAAATAGGTATAACCTCCTCCTTTTTTGAAGTCTGTTAAAAAACGGAACTACTTATTCACTGCCTCATAAAATAACACATTTATTCATCAACTTGTACATAATATATAGTAATTTTAAGTATTAATTGTAACAATACATTACTATGATATTACGATGTATCATTGTTGTATTATTTACTGTTACATGTGGAAATGGTTTTAATATTGTAGATGTCGGTCCCAAATATCCGCCAACCAAAGGGGAGGTATGCCTTAAGCCAGAAAAGGAACAAGGAAAATACCTTTTACACTTTTGACTCATCTCGTTTTAAAATTAAGGAAATTCATTCTAATGAATTAATCATTAGTTATTAATATTCCGTAAAACGTCAGTCGCGTCGATACGTTTTAACCATGGAGCAGCCGAATTTGAGGTACGGCAGCATTGGTTACAGGTAGGGCGGAAGCAAAAAATCTATCATAATTGATCTGCTCCGTGCTCCGAAGCACGGGCTCCTAAATCAATCACCATGTATAATCACCGGCATATTTAGCGGAACATAAAATGAAGGTTTGATATCAGTATCATATAAGGTTGCTGGCTAAACCAGCAATCCATACGTCATTAAAAGTTAAAAGAAATATTTTCAAGTTAAGAAAACAACTGAACATATCATTTTATGCAATTATTTTAATTTTATTCAAATACACCTTATCTGGAGCGAACTTCGAGTATTTCTTCCGTCTGAGTTTGATTTAAAATTTCATTGAAATACTGTTTTTTGTTAGTTTTTTTTAATCGCGTATCTTTTTGCAGTTGAGGACTGAATTATGCCTGACTCAGCCCCAACGGAGATTGCCAGGGCAGTCGAAATGCGAAGAAATGGTCTAACCTACAGAGTGATATCCAGAGATCTTCGTCGACCAGTTTCAACGACCCATCGCAGTATCCAACGGTTCAGGGAGACCGGTACTTATGTTAATTTTTGCTCAGGAACATCGACTTTGCAACGCGGACCATTGGAGTAAGGTATTGTTTAGTGATGAGTGCAGAATTCTCTTAAATCCAATTGACGGCAGGCAAAGAATACACAGACGTAAAGGAGCACGATACATTCAGACAAACTTTGAAACTACAGTTGCATACGGTGGTGGATCAATAATGGTTTGGGCGGGCATTTGTTTGGGAGCTCGCACAGACTTGGTAGTGATTGACAGAGGGAGTCCGACTGCAGACCGCTATATCAGAGAAGTTTTAGAAGAAAATGTCGTACCGTTTGCCCCATATATCGGTGACGATTTTGTTTTTATGTAGGAGGATAATGCTTGGCCGCATACCGCTCGGATAACTCAAGCTTATCTTAATGATATGAATATCACTCTTATGGAGTGGGCGGCGAGATCACCAGATATGAACCCAATAGAGCACGTTTGGGACTTGCTGAAAAGAAAAGTTAAGTCCAGAATTCCAGCTCCTGCCAACGTGGGTGAACTGCGAATCGCCGTAGTTGAGGAATGGCGGAGACTATCCCAGGAGACCATCGATAACATCATTCTCAGTATGCCTAGACGGGTAGAAACTTTAATAAGAGCACGTGGAGGAAATACGCGATATTAATCAACATTTTTTAATTTAATTAATTGTTATTTTATTATTAATTTTCACTTTTCCCGGTTACATGAAAAGTTCAAAAATGTACCATTTTTCACAAATAGCCTTTACTCGCGAAATCTGTTCTTAATGTGATCTCATTTTAAGTAAAACAAATGAAACTTCAAATAACAAAAGAAGTGTAGTAAGTAGATTTTAAAATAAAACCATATTTTTTTAATTATGGTCCTTTTCTTTTGTTTTCCGCTAAATATGCCGGCCGCCGTACATCACTGACCTCTAGGTCAGTGATGTACATTCAATAGCTATTTGTAGACAAATAATTTCTGTAGCAGAACATGAGTTTGAATCTAAGAACTATTAAATGCTCAATGGTGAAGAACAAGCGAACAAGATCCACGTCTGAGTGAGAGTGAGGTAATAATTAATTGTTAGGTAGGGTGATACGAGAAAATATATACGACCAAAAATATCATTTAAATCATAATAATATTCTGCAAACTTATTATAATAACTAACATAATAATAAAACCATTTAGAACAGCTGAATTCTACGATTCGCCGTATTATTAAAAATGCGAAGAACTTCGTTCAGATCAACTGATTATGTTCTTATAAATGAAACTATCTTTTCGGATTTTGTCGCGGATTTATTATGATTTTTTGGTTCCCGACGTTTCGAATGCTTTACAGCAATCATGGTCACGGGCACAGATTAAGTATTAGTTACTACGTAACAGATGCGACAGTGATATTTTCCCCAGTTTCCATTTGTTCCGTTCTGGCGCCACTGTTGCCTAGCTTTATTTTGACAGTTGACATCGCATAGTGCTTGAAACAGTCGATAATACAGCTATCGATACTTAAGTGAGGTACCTATTTTATCGATAAAATTTTTGTGTAGGCAGGTAGGTTCCTACATATTATTATTTTGAATATTTACTCAAAAATAAAAACCAGGTTATATAGTTTTATCATTTATTTATGTTTTTTTTCTTAATTTATTACATTTACATTTTACAAAAGCAGTTTTGTGAATGTCTGACATTTTTAATACATACTTTTCTTCAATACCTCCCTTTAAAATTTTATTTAAAATATTGCTCCAGTTGTGGACATGAAGCCTGATTACATATTTTAAAAATATATTTTTTAATAAATTTGAATGAGTATTCTGACACCCAAACCAGGAAAACTTTAAATTCTCTAAAATTTTTTTCAAATTCACTCCGATTCTCTTCTGGCAAGCATTTTTATTAAATAATTATGAATATTATATGAACTTGCGTCTCCATATAACATTAGGAGTTGGGAACTAGGATATACTAAGTTAGTTAATAATTAGTCAGTTTTTTGGAACATGACTTTTATGTGAAGTGGATGGTATTAGGTTAAGATTTATATTGTCGATATTTTCTTTATTCTCATCTTCAAATAATAAATTCTTTTATTTTAATTTATCTCCATCATCCACTTCACAGTTAGCAAATTTGGAATGAGGATATGAAACAGCTTGTTCAAGCCTTTGTGTAACTGTCTGACCCAAACTATTCTCAGTAACTTTTGTTACATGTTTCACAAATTTCCTTTTCTTTGAGTTTAACTTTTTTACTGCAGAATCTGTGAAAAGGACAGAAAAGTTATTAACTTATTATAGGTTTCACATTATACCCACTATGAAGCAAGTAATAATGAGCACTATTATAATAATTAACAAGTTAATATGTCATAAAAATACAGATAATATCACTTAACTGATTTTAATGTATTTATATACTAATAAAATTTACCTGTACACCTTTGTGTAATACACTTTTTTTCATTGTTAATTTTTCCTTCTACAGTTTGTTGTACCATTTTGTTTTCTGAAAAAAAGGATAGGAGTTAAAAAAATATTATCTATACAAACATAATATAATTTCATAATTATTGTGTTACTATATATTTATGTTCATGACAGGAATAAGTAAAATCAAAATCTAAAGAAAGGGATTTGAATATTTTAGTATGAAGCTTATCTGCAATTTACAGAATATAATATATTATTGCATTATAGATTCAACATTATCTCGGGTCCAAATACCTATTTGTGGATTACCACAAATAGGTATTTGGACCTATTAGGTTTTCATGTACAATTGCAAGATTTAAATACCTTTATTTTGGAAAACTTAATAAGTACATGGTTATATTTTGATCATTGTTTACTTATTATCCATAATAAGTAATGAACAAAATATATAACATACCTAATATATCCAATACAGCGCTAATTTTACAAAATAGGATTAGGACAAGGACTCACCAGATTCCCTGGATGATAGGGGCACGCCGTGCGCTATTTCATCATCCGTAAATAGACATGGATAAGAATGCCTAAGTCTCTTGCCTTCTTCGTCAAGCTGGTGTTTTTCAAAATGTTTTTCACAAACACGTTTTCGTAGAAGCTCTTTAGAGAGTCCGACAAGGATAGAGTTAATTGGCACCAGGAAGGACATCCACAGGTTTCTCAAATGATCGTTCTTTGCGAAAGAAAAAAGCAAAAAGCGAGGAAATTCACAAAATACCAGCACACTCAACGCTGTTAGTTGACAAAATAAATAAATAATAAACATTAAAGTTTAAACGTCAAGTGAAGTGACAACCATGTGACAACATCATGGCGGCATCTCAAAATGGCGTCGTTTCAAGTCAGCGAACGCAGCGCCAAAACGGCGCATTTGAAAACTAGACTGTCAGGGGCCTGGTCACGGGAGAGACTATGGTATTAGACGTCTCAGGGGGTTATATACTTGTTACAGACAGGGCCTACCCACAATTTTTTACAAATATTCAAAATGATAGACTATAAAATTATACATTTCAATTCTATGCTTTTAAGATTTTAAAATTTTAAATTATATTATAAATATGGCAATATTATTAACTTATTTTTAGCTACTATAATTATAATTATTATTATAATTTTCTAAAATTTGTTAAAATAATATTAAGTAATGTTGCTATTATTAAAATATGTATAATGTGTTTTATTAAAATATAAATTATTAAAGCAATATTAAACTTTCATATATTATAAATTAAAGATTAATAGTTTAAAACAACTTGAGTTTTGATAATTTTAAGTTAAATATTAAGCAACACCACTGCAAACTTTTAATTAAACATTAAACTGCGGTTCGTGTTGTCACCACTGATGAGATTGTTCACTGTAACCGAAATAGGTCAGAATTCAGCAAGTCTTCATTGGAATCGATCGACAGAAAATCAACAATAATATTTTCATCAAAGTTCCAAATCCTTTGTCTTTACATTACTTTAGACGTTTTATATCACGGAATAGACAAATTATTCACCTGCTCTGTGTTTTATATCTACCGATTTGTACTTATGACCATTATTAATATTTCTTTTTTGCTTATATTATCAACAGTTTTCATATTTTTCTTTATTCTAAGCGAAATCGACGACATTCTTCGTTAATAAGCACATCAATATGGATTATGGGGTATATTAAGAGGAATGGAAACTTCATTGTCAACTATAATATCTTTCTAATGATCGAAATGCGAAATGTAAGACCTTACAGTAAAACAATAAATGTGATGCCTGGACAATTACGCCAATACAAAAATAAGAACTTGCTTACTTTATTATTTACTAGTATAATTATAAAATTAAAATAACAGGAATTCCCGCCTTTTAAATTTTAATTGCAACTGTTTCAAACACGGTCGAGGTGATTGCAGATTAGGGATGTTTTGTTTAACCGGTCCTTGTCTATGGCTTACCGGTTTTTATTACCGATTTTTACTGTTGAATAATAATAAAACATACGTTTTGATAAAATTTTGTAACTAATAGGATATTTTAAAGTGTAAAATTGTCGTGATTTGAAACCTGATGAAACGAAAATGCGTCACGATAAATAAAAAAATATAATAATGTACAGGATTAATTTGGCAAGAGAATGATATAGAATTTTATTTCGCTATTGTAACCGTTGTTATTTTCTGAGACGTATATATAGTATTGTATTCTTTCCTTAAATGATATTCTATAAATATGTGAATGTAATTTACCTAATATGTCTTCTTTAATTATATCAGTTTTACTTTAACCTTGCGTAAAGGTTGCACGCACCCATTTTTATTTTTTATTTTGAAAATATATCTGTACATTTTCCTAAGATTATTCACAAAAATATTTCATGAAGAAAAGCCACGTACCAACTAGTATTAAATAAAAAAAGTTCTCATTGAGAATAAAACCTTAGATAATTTTTTTTACAATTTACTAATCTTAGGGTATGGCCACGAGCGAGTGCTGTTGCTGAGAAATTGTGGAGTAGCCCTCTGGATGACGGTTATACAAAATATTCCATTCCTGAGGAAGTATACCATCGCATAGAAGAGCATACTTGTCATATGATACACCGCGGTATAAATGCACAACCGCCAAACGGCCCTTTGGTGGCGAAAAATATTACATATGTTAATTTAAATAAATATTTTTGTAATTATAATTATTAACACTATACTTTATCTTATGTTAAGGGTCTAAGAATTGACTAGTCTTTTACTCTTTTATTACTTCCTTTAAGAATTGACTTCTTTTACGTTGCACACATAACATACAAGTGATCCTTTAAAATATCATTTATATACTTGAATAAAAGTGTTATTAAATTTTCAAATAATTTGTAGTTATAATTTTACTTTCCTATTAAACCTAATGTTTTGTCTATGCTTTTTTTAAAATTGACATTACGCAACGTATATTGGAAAAACCGGTTTCGTTATCGATTTCTCTTACACGCTAATTAAATGTTTGTTATCTGTGAAAATTTTGTAAATACTAAACATTAAACAATTTGTTTGAATACATGTGCACCTCATGCAAATAAGTATAATAAATTTAAAATACAGCTCCGATATGATATTAAACTAGCGAGCAGTGAATTGGTAAAATGTCTGGTTATCTAGAGGTGAAGTATCCTTTTAAGTCAAATCTCGGATTGAATCCTTTCAAAGTAAGTATTTTTTTATAGTTGAGTGGTCGGTAGTTATAAGTCATATCGTTGTTGCATTGATTATTTATAATTGACAGTCTTGGAAGAGACAATGGTGTATTCTGCGGCCAAGTCCTACAAGTGCGGGTGGTGGATCACTTGCTGTTTACTGTAGCGAAGCAGGTGCTCCAGCCGGGACAATTGAATTACGTACTGGATGTATTGTAAAACGTGCTAAATCTCGTACTCGGCCGCATGCTTTCGCTGTCTTTTCAATTGAGGAGCCTTGCAAACCTCGCATACTACTGGCAGCGCAAAGTCTCCAAGAAGCGCAGCAGTGGATGGACAAAATTCGTGACTTATTGAATGGCGAAAAACTTTTAGGTAAGTAATTTAGTATTCTACCTTCAAACAAGAAAATAATATAAAGATTTGTACAAAGTCCACCAATGTAAGTTTTGGTTACATTAATTACATTATATTTACTTTTATACATCCTTAAATATATTATTCATATTCATACTATATAATAACTAATTGTAACAGAAACATACTAAAACTTATGATCAAGTATAACAGTATAAATAATAGTTTGACCAAAGGCTAAATTCTTTGAATTGTTGGTTCATCTAAAAAAATTCAGATCATTTAAAACAGATTTATATTTATTTAAACAAAATATAAGTTGTGTTGTAAAATTGTAAAAAAAGGTTTTACCTAGTACCATAAAATTTTAGAAGTTATATTTCAGACTTCTCTTATTGACATGGTAAACATGTCCTTAGTCCATATTAGGAATGTGTCCATTGACGTCATAATATTGAATGCAAATATCTAGAGCATTTGTAATTATAATACAGCATGAATTAAATTTAAACTTTGCTAAAGTCTTTTGTCACCTTTTCTGTGACTGCAAGTATAAAAATCTGTGTTTTAGTTGAGTAAAATGTATAGACAAAAAAAATAGCTCATAATATATCCTACAAAATTTTGTTTTATGTTATTGTTTTAAGCAATAATATATTTGTTTTTTTTAATTCTTTATCTTTTTTCTCAAATTATTTAATAAATAGTTTCAATTAGTATGATTACTCCTATTAGTTTATTTTCATGGTTAATCACATAAATGTATCTTTAATTTAAAAATATTGTCAATAACTAATTTGGGAAGTTTAATGTTACCATGCATCATTTTGTGTTGAATTTATAATCTCAAAATCATTTTTAATATACCATTTTGTTTTTCATATTCATTTGACCATTTCATGTGCTTGTTTGTTGTTGATGCAATTTCATAGGTTTATTGTATGCATAGAATATTTGTTATAGTATAATGATTTTAAAATCCAAATTTATTTTTCAATGATAATTTGAAAAACACAATTAAAAATCAATAAATTTGATCAATTAAAAATGCTGTCATGCAGTATTCATTTTATTAGGATTGCTCTTGAAAATCTTTAAATATAAAAAAAAATATTCATGTTACATTACAACACATACAATACACTCTTAAACTGCATACTAAAAACCTAAGAAATTAATGATTGCAAGTGTCATGCTTGTTCATCCCATTTTCAGGCACCGAAACATTACTTAAAGATTCATACCCTGTGACGATTATACCCACCGAGTTGTCTCGGAAATGTGGTGTTGCCAGTAACAGCAATCTAATACTTTCATCAACTGGATTATTGTTCTCTAAGCCCAAATCAGACATGGTGATACATTGGCAACACATTACTGATATTATCCAGACAAGAGAGAATGGGGAGAAGAATAAAACCTGTATACTTAGTGTTGATAGGTTTGTTGGTTTTTTGAAGTTCCACCATGTTTGTTCTAATGCACTTGTTCACTTCAGTGAACCTAATGAATATGATTTTTATATAATTTATTATATAGAGATAATATGCTAAATTTACTAGAGAAATAATATAAAATTGATACATGTATAATAATATGTTAGTGCTATGACTATATTCAAATAACATATTAAGCTATATATTTTCATGCCATGGTCCTATACATTTAATATAACACTCATTGCATCATTAAAAAGTGTTTGTCACAATTGACTGCTGTAGTGTAGTAGTAACCCTATTTGAGCTTTATTTTCTGCTTTTTTATAAGTTTTTTATTTACTTAATTAGTAACTTGGCATTTATGTATATATTTATGTATTATGCAATATAAATGTTTTATATTTCTCAAATCCGAATTATAACTGGGAACTCTACTAACACTCTCAACTCTATATAGCTTTTAATTTAAAGCTTAGAACTGTCAAAAATGGATTTTTCTTTAGCTTGGGGGTAGAATTGGCAGCTTACTCTAAGCCTCAGAATCTCGAGCTCTCTCTGGAATCCCCCTTTATTTGAAAATCGTTAATTTGTCCATAAATAACTATGATAAAACTATTCTGTCTTTTAAGTTGGTAAAAATCACATATTAAAACATCGCAAAGATATATTAAGTAATTCCGGAGTTCATCGCGGAGAAACGTTACACAAAATTATTTTCATATAAAGATTTGAACTGGTGACCTGTAATCATTGCAATCATTGAACTGTCACTACTTAATTACAGTAAATAAGGAAAAATGAGCCGTTAATGACGTCTGTTAACCCGAAGTCAGTTATCGTAATTACTTACATGCAGTATAGGCGCGTATTAATGGCCTATTTGCTGTCGTGTTCCTTGAATTATGTAATTGTAATTATGCGGCCATTTATTCTTTTTTTTAGTAATTTATTGTTAAATATTACTTGATACTGACATTACGATATTATTATATTATAATGATGTTACGATTTTTTTTTATACAAATGACTTAGGCATATATTTGTAATTCCATTTATTTAAATTTTTACTTAATATTTGTATAACATTGCTTTAACTAAGTAATAATTAACCTACATAATACATGCTAAAGATACACATGGGAGGAGACATTTTATCTAATAATCTTTTAATCTATTTAGTTTTTATAATGTCATTATACTAATTATTATAATAACATTTTATATCTAATTCATACAAACATCCCTCATAAAAAATAAGTACTCGTTTTTCCAATGTATTCACTTATGATGTCTTAATCACGCCTAAAGAAGTTTCACTTCAACAATAGTTCATATTTTTGAAGTGAAACTTCTTTAAAATCGTAGTGATTTAAAACTCGATGAAACGAAAAAATAAGTCCATAGTACCAGGCGCTCAGAGACGGGGAAGAGTTATAGTCCGGGAGGTAGTGACAAATTTGTCCGGAGCATTTTGGCATGGCTTTTGTTTTTTTGTATAGTCAGTTGTTCCAACGCTTATTAATAAATAAATTGTCAGTTGGCCCAAAACCGGGGCATAAGATGAGAAAATGCCAGGAAACTTGATAGTAAAAAAATGTTCTTGGACTATTTTGGCAAAGATAAAAAGTATAAATAATTAGTTTATGAATTGTAGATCTCAAAAAAAAGTGTCAGCTGTATCATGTACGTGACAAAATATGTTAGCTGATCATGTGAACAATGAACATGTCAAAAAATCAGAAAACCTTGTAGCATTTTGGCAAAGCTGAAAATTGTATATATTGAAGATTATAATTCAATAATCATAATAATTTATGTCAGCTGGAATTTTAACGAGGCACAACCTGTTAGCTTGACTTTCAAAGTTTGGTTATTGGGTATATCAGATCATTATGGCATGGTTTTTGGTTTTTTGTATAGTCAGTTGTTCCATCGCTTATTAATAAATGAGGTATCAGTTGGCCCAAAACCGGGGCATAAGATGAGAAAATGCCAGGAAACTTGATAGTAAAAAAAATTTTTTTGGACTATTTTGATCATGTGAACATGTCAGAAAATCTGAAAAACTTGTAGCATTTTGGCAAAGCTGAAAATTGTATATATTAAAGATTACAATTCAATAATCATAATAATTTATGTCAGCTGGAATTTTAACGAGGCACAACCTGTTAGCTTGACTTTCAAAGTTTGGTTATGAAGTATAATATCAGATCAGCTAACATATTTTGTCACGTACACGATACAGCTGACACTTTTTTTTAAGATCTACAATTCATTAACTAATTATTTATACTTTTTCATCATTGCCAAAATAGTCCAAGAATATTTTTTTTTCATCTACGTTAATATTTTCTCTAGCCCAAAAGCCCCGGAGTCGCGCCAGCTGACAATTATTTTTGTACTCATACGAGTACTAACTATCAAAATAAGTTCATAGAGTCCATGCCAAAATCACCGTAAAAATTTGACACTACTTCCCGGACTATTAGCCTTAATTTAAATTCAAGTTTTACTTCTGACATGTGTACTTTGTACACACGCACTTTTTATTTCATTATGCTAACTTGAGTTTGGATTAGCTAAAACACTAGAGTGGCACGTGGGTTTGATTCCAGCATATGTAAATATTTATTGTTATTTTTTATCGATATAATATGTAGGTACCACCTAGTATCTACAAAACACACACAATGAGCTATATGAAAAAACTAGTTTGTAATATACGTATATGTGACATATTTCAGTTTATTTAACGGCGGTGGCGATTTCAAGTTCAGCAGCGTGTTCGGTAACGAGCTGACTGTGGCTATAAAGCAGGCGATGAAAGAGAACTCGCGTAGTGGCCACTTGAGTAGGAGTCATCCGGAACTGTCCACCGCCTGCTTGCAAAATGGTAAACGTCTTTTTTAATATATTAATGCTGCATCATCTAGTTCCATGACAAGCTAAGAGGCTTGTGTTATGGATACCAGATATTTGATACACTACACATATACATGAACTGCCCCCAACTAATCTCGAACCCGCGAACGCTGGCACAGCAAGTAGGGTCACTACTAATGTGTCGACTTTTTATTAATAAGATTCAATTCAATTTTTATGTTTATGGTCTCAAAGCATGCCAGTATGTAGCAAACCACGTAGAATGATAACCTACGAAGGAGGTTGGTATTTATCTACCTACGAGTTTTTTTTTTAAATGCAAACATCACCATCTATGGATGTTAAGCGTTATAAAGATTGAATCATTTGGCTTCCCTATACTTAGATGATACTTATGACTATACATATATATTATAATAATGTAAATATTAGAATATATATTTTATTTATCACTTTATTTTAAATTATGTCTTATGTCCAAATTATTGAGCTACATGAAACAGACCAGTACATATACCAGACCAGTACATATACCAGAATTAAAACTATATTTCTAAGCCAATGGAAATCGAAATTAAAAATCCAACGGCCAATGTATTTAAATAATGAAGATCATTTTACAGGTGAATTACGTCGCAGTAGTTGGTACAGTGGTCCTTCAGAAATATCCCTCGACGATACTGATCTCATCATGTCTAAGGTAAGAGCAACATAAACTGGCATTTTATACGTTGTACGATGAAGCAGACCACACAAATGGACTATCCAACACAAATTTTTCAATTTGAACCAGTAGTTCCTGAGATTAGCGCGTTCAACCAAACAAACAAACTCTTTTGCTTTATAATATTAGTATAGACTAGAATCTTACTCTCGCTCCTCTTGGGTTCGTTCCTTGTTACCTAACAACTATAGTGTTACTCTAGGATATAGACTTCGTATAAAAAGTGTATACGTGTGTGTAAGCACCTCTGTACATTAAGCAGCGTGGGTGTGTGAGCGTGAGCCGGCAGCTATCACGCTGCAGCGGCGCCGGCGATCTAGCCGAGCGCGCGCGCCGTTTACTACGAGCCGATAGCGCGGCGTCGGTCGCGTCGGGCGTGTACGAAGAGATAGCGGAAGAGCCGCGCGCCGACGAGCCAACCTACGAGACGGTGGAGTGTGTGTACGCGACAATGAGACGTGCGCGACGTGCCCCGCCGCCGCTGCCGCCAAGACAGCCGTTTGGGTGAGGCCTTTGCTTTGTGTTTAAAAAAAAATAAGCAGTGTTCTTTTTTTGAAAATCTTAAATTTATTTATAGTTCTATTTTTGAAATTTTAGTATTTGAAAGTCTAAGAAGGATGTTTTTAAAAACAATAATTACTATATTTTACTATATTTTCTCCTAATAATAATAATAATACCCACTTACAGTTCGCGTCACGTAAAAAGAACGCTGGAAGAAAGTGGTGGGGGGTGTGTTTGCGCATCGGTACATTCGCATACGAAATTCCTAAGCCTATTCTTTTATTGTTGAACTAGCCTTTCGCTCACGATGTATATTGATTATTGGTAGGTACATTGAAAAATACATTAGATAGTATGTCATTAAATAGAATTATATTAATTAATAAAATATGTTTGATTCAGTACACTGAATTACTTTACTAGCAAAAAATTAAATAATTCGTTTAATATATATTTTTTAATTATTAACTGCAATATTATCAGATTCTCTCTTTATAAAACAATATAGGTAAAAAATATTTTTGCACAATTTTTTATACAAAATCATTTCGTAATTAGTAACTTTTGTGTGCGCGATGGTATTTTGAACTGACAAACCAATAGCGAGCCGGAATGCATGTGACGCGTGCCCCGCCGCCCCGCGTCTTACCACCAAATTGGCCGATAAATCGCGTCTGCGCAACTTGACAGCCAGCGTTCTTTTTATATGACGCGAATTATACTATATTTTCTCCTAAATAAAATATCTGCAATTTGTTTTTTTTATGCCTGTGGTATCGGTAAAAAATGGAAATTAAACCAAATAATACGTTGGGAGATTATTATACACAAAACCATCTAATTCCATGGTAAGTTACGAGGTTTGTGTTACGGATACCAGATAGTTGATACACTACACATATTTGTTAGGGAATATACTTCCGCCATGGTCAATGTGCTCGTGCGGCACAGTCGAGTGTCCACGGTAAAGTAGGCCCACTCGCGCCATTGACTCACGTTTTATAACATTTCCAATGACATGTGTACACTATAGTCAAGTACCGTCTTTCAACTACCCTCATTCATGTATGAAATAACGAACATGGCAACACAACTAATTATTATTCATTATTCTCTAACATATTAAATACATACATAATATTATACACGTAAAATACCAATAACTATTACCTATAAGACATTAATAGATAATTTTTTTTTTTAATAATGTATTTGAATCCCAGCACAATGAAGCTGGGGGAGTCGTGGAACTGCCGCGTGAGCGAGGACGCGGGCGTGACGCGGCACTCGTCGCTGGGCTCGTTGCACCACAAGCCGGCAAGGCATACGAAGCCCTTCAGTGTTTTCAGGTTAATAATAATTATTTATAATATCTGTGACAGACAATCAAGAAAAATAGTTAAAAAAGCATGAATATTAAAATAATGCTCAGTTTTGTATTTTTTTCCCTTATAATGATGCAAAGCTTTGCATAACAATTTTAAGTGTCCAATTGTTGTCCTTCTAGACTTTTACTGTGAGTTTATTTTTTAGTACTAGGCTTTGAGTCATACTAAAATAATCTCATGTTATACTAATAGAATATTATTTTATCACAAATTTTATGAACGTATATGTGTTTTTGTACCCTCAGAAAAAGACTCAAAAGCGACTCTCGCATCGCAACGTCTCCAAAATCAGAAACAACAAAAGATAAAGATGTTGAAACTAAAAAGAAAAAGTTCGACTTCACTCCAACACGTGACATATTCAAAAGCTTCAAAGTGAGTAGAAAAATGAAAAATCTAAAAATAACATCAGGACTATCAAAAGGCGAGACTAAGAGCTGTGAATTCTTGGATGAAACCCAGCACGTGAAGACGAACCGCTGCTCGAAATCTGTCGAATGTTTAGAAGACGAATTCGAAGATTACGGTACTATCGGCGAAGATACAGTGGATTCATTGGCCTTACCTCAAGAAATAGTGCAATTAATATTAGGTCAAGAAGTAAAAGTGCGTTTAAAAGAAACTCAGTGTGAAAGTGATTATATGCCCATGTCCCCCATAGTGCCTATAGTGCCCATAGTGCCAGGAGTCCCGCAGATAGAACACCACTACATGGTTATGTCACCGAGGACCAATCTCGCTTGAACTAGTCGCTAGGGTAAGATATTTAAACGTTCCTTAAATATATGCAGGGTTTGGGTTATGATATGGCATAATGGTGACTGCTTCTCTAAAGCATATGATATGATTATCATTTACTTATTTTTTAATTTGAACATTGGTTCTAATGATTTTTGTATCATTCACATATATGTATTATATAAAATGTAAAATATAGTATATAAAATAATATATAAATGATAAATTTGTGGTAAATGTTCTATTTATCGCTAATGTAACAATAATATAAACAAAATGACAAACAAATTGAACATTTTATATAAATAACAAATGTCATCACTATGTCACTTAACCAATTGGACTCTCAAATTAGAAGTACATATATTCACATTTGACAATAGCAATGAATATGGTATCTGCATTCATTTAGGAGGGACGTAGTTACCGCTAGGAACTACTGGTATGTGATAATAGAGCTAGGTCAGAGCCCCAATGCACTGCTATTTACTTAATAAGTTATTTTTGGGTGTAATCAATTGATCAGTCAATATTTGGCATTTAGAAATTAAATTTAAATTGTTTTTTTTTTCTAAATATAGTACAAGTATGTACAAGGTATCTATTAAAGACTGCACAAGAATCTCAAAATTAAGAAAGTTGATAACTTTTGGTTCTGATAGCTTTTTTTAGTAAACTCATTTAATTTTGTAATTTCACTTAATTTTTATTTATTTGCTTTTTCTTATTCATATCAATATTAACTAAATTGAATGTTTAGATGGTTACAATGTTGCTCAATATATCTAATATAATGTAACACAAGCCTTGTAGCTTACCATGGAACAAGATAGTGCTGTGTGTTAATGTCCCATTATATATATTTATATCAGTTTTGGAAAGCTTTGTATGATTGAAAATATATGCAGTGCATTGGGACAGACTCAGGTAATTACAATGACTTGGCTGTCGTCAGAAACATTATGTATTACTTTCCGTCCACACTGGACTTTTTGGGTGATTAGGGTTATAATTTATATTACCAAATAAAATGGAAACGAATTTAAGTTAAGGTTAACTAAGAAAATATTAAAAGTTAAGTATTCTAGCTCGCTTTCATACATTATATGGAACATTTGGTGAATATGTTGACTGGTGTCATTTATAGAAGTAATGGCCTCCGCACTGCCTTAACAATGTTGTGAGTTAATTATAAATTTAAGTTAAGAACGTAAATGACAAATAGAATTAGTAAAGACACATTAGATTATATTAGCATAATAAAATGGCCACCTTTGAAGTAACTTCAACATATTCACATATTGTATCCATGATTGTACTCTACAGTCTACACTAATAACAATTTCTATTTTCTATATCCATCTTATTACATACAGTTTTAAATATATAGTTTTTTTGTATTGAAGTTGCAATTATGACAGTGTTTACAGATTTTTTTGTTAGAGAATTTTTATTTAAATATTATTTATGTCCAATTTCTTAAACAAGTTTGTAAAATTGTAATTTAATTTTTTACTAAATGATAAAACTTGGTATTGCCTGCCTGCTTTATAAGAAAGCAAAGAAATTCTGATGATCTTTATTGCATTAAATATTAATATACCGTATAAAAAATATAAATAAGGTTTTGTATTTAATGCATGTAATGGAGGTAAACATTAAATTACATACAAAAATTGCTTTCAGCTTTGGCAGAATTATGTTTTTTTAATAAAAAAACATACTAAATTATGGAACATACTAGATTTAATTAAAAAAAATATCCAGATCTTTTTTTAAATTTGGAAATTTTGTTATTATTATTACTAATGCTTCACAAAATATTTTTGATTATATAATTAGTAAACAGACTATATATTTTGTCCAACAATATTATAAAGTCTTTTAAATTATTAAAATAATAATTAGTCTTCTGAATACTAAAAAAAATATTTTACTAGTTTAATAATAACCAATTTAAAATTTGTTCTATGGAACTATATCCATGAAAGTAGGCAGCTTAACTATTTTTTTACACTTATGAATAATTAATGAATTTACATTCATTGTATGATATTGGGATAAATAAGGTTCTAAATTTTTGCTTTAATATTGAAAATTGGGGTCGAATTAATATCTAATTATGAAGACTGAAAAACATATTGTGACTTTTACACATGAGCCAGTATTAGGATTAGAAATGCGTTGTGTAAGACGTAAGTGACATCAAAATTAGTATTATTGCCCGCTACCAGTAGTTTAGTAGATGATGCTCATAATGTTTTTTTTAAATTTGTATTGTAGGAAATATAAATTAAGATTCCCAAAATTAACTTTTGTGTAACTAACTGGGACTTAAAAAAATATGACTTTTTCACTCAAAAGAAAAAAAAAGTTTGTATATGTGTTGAACGTAAAAAATAAAATTAAAACAAAAAATGTATGATAATAGTGTGTTCTGTAATATGAAAGTAAACATTAAAACTGAAATTAATTTATTAGATCTTGCATAGTTTAACCGATTTCAAAAAAATACAGCCAATTTGATTCTACTGGTGGTATTAGAAATTACTATGTGTGATATAGGACTCGTTTAGAAATGTATGCTTTTTCTTCAGACAAACAATGATTTATATAGACAGAGTATTATGTAACATAAAGTGAAGTAAAACTTTAAATGTAAATGTATCTCGTATTATTAACATGCTTATATAAAAATAAAGTGCACTTTACAACTGCTAAGAATATGTGTCTTAAATAATAGGACTTGGACCGAGTTTTACTTGTAAAATACTTTTTTAATGAATTCCTGTCTCAACGCTCTGTCTATCTCATTGTTTGGTCTGAGGCTTTACCTTTCAATGTATACGGCTTGAGCGCGGCGTGTTGTGATACTTAGTGTAATTGTTATCGGGCTTTACAGCTTTTGTTGATTTTGGTGTGTTGAAATCGAATGTTGGACTTTTTGGAAAATTTTTGAACATTTTATGTTTGTGTTGGCGGAGGAATAGGGCTGTGGGTGGTCGTGAATGATTATTGTAATCGATTTTATGAATAATCGATTTTTATACATCGATTATTAAACGAATTAGAATAATTTTCGATAAGTATTACTTATCATAATTAATTAATAGGTAAATTATCGAATTTTAATTAGATAATATGACGGTTTGGTGAATCATTCGTAATCATCCACGTCATGTCGAGATGCCCTGATGCAGGGAGTAGCTTAATTCGTATAGCCATTTTCTATATTTTAAGGACGTTTTGGTCGCTTTCGCATTCTAAATCTGACCAACGTACTCTAAGCTAGTTGTAAGTACTTAATGATCTAAACATTTTAATAAAAGATCTCTCAACTTCCTCAAAAGTATTTATTTGCTTTAAAATAGACATTTATCTTAATTTTATTAAGAAATTGTGCATCGCATAATTCACTATTTAAATATAAAGCAGCATTTTTGAAGTTATATGCAAATGTACTTGTGTGGTGACACAATTAGTTAAAATTTTTTTATAATTATATCATGCCAATATGAAACACAGGCTTAAAATATATAATTTTGTAGTAAAGACGGATACATATTGGAGCCTATCCGATTTAATTCTTTTTTGAAAAAATTGCAAAAAGATGAAAATTTTGAATAATCATTAATTTTCTCGAGGTTTTAATTATATAAAGTGTTTTCATATATTGGTTCGATCACTGCCATATACTATTTTGTATAATTAGCAGCTTTACTTTAGAGTTGCCGTACATTACAGATTTTTTTCAGTATTAATCAGAATTTGTATAGTTTTATACGATTTCACACATTTGTTTGTGAAAGAAAAATATATTGTCTGACAAAAATCTACAATATGCGGTACTTTTGCATTACTTATACGTATCTAAGTGTGTGATATATAAAAATATATTTATCTGTCTTACCCAATGTGTGGAATGGCCTAATATAAAAACTAGGTCAATTGTTATTTTTTTTTGTTAACATGAAATTTAACTGTTTCAATATAATTTGTGTTTATTCGAACAAAAAAGCACCAATGACGTTGAACCATATATTAGTATATGTGTAAAATGTAATTTTACAAATTAATTTGAACAGTTATTAACTTCAGTAATAATTAATTATCTGTTATCTTTTGGAAATCTTTTTTTTACTTTTCGTCTTAAAATCGTATTTTCAAGTGTCTGATATCTTAAATTTATCTTTTGGTTCTCTACAAAGAAGTCAACTGTCACAGATAAACCATTACTTTTTTTTATAAGTCTCTATTTATTTTGCTTTATAAATAAATACATTGTGTTATTTGAATAAAGTTTGTATGTGGAATAAGTATTTTATTTTAACCTACTTTGAACCATTCTAGTAAATACATATTATGGTCAGTTTGTAGTAACCCTATTTGCTGTGGCAGCGGGTGCAGGTTCGAGTCCCGCTAAGGTGTTGCATAATGTTGTACTCCAGTTATGGAAACCTATTGTTGAGTAGTATATCAACTAGCGTCAAGGAGATATCCATAATACCTTGCCTCATAATTTATCATTGAACGGCGGCTAACGAATAAAGGGTTTTCCTTACATGTATTTATTTTTTGACAACCGACCACCGCCAAGTTTTGGCATATTTTATAACAATTAATCCTATATAACATAAAATTTTATCTAAATCCATACAACTCGTATTAACGTGGTATAACAAACACAATCACATACATTATTTTTCGACTAACTTGACTTTTTATTTATAATTGTAATAGCTGGTGTTGATCTTATTACCTATTTGGTAATCGTTAGAAATTTATTGGTAAAAATAAAAGGTATAGGAAATAAGAAAAATAAATAGCATTTATATATTTTTATTGTATCAAACCTTTATATAAGTGAAAATAATTGTAAAAAAATAAAGCAATATTCTACAACGAAGCTTGCAGATAGCTAGAAGAGGCAAGAGTTCGGTTACAATAGCACCTACTTGTATCATAGGTTGTAAAAGAAGTACTATGTGTAACTTCGTTTATTTAGGTAGTACGGTCGTTAACATAAATTTGTCATATTTTTTTCTCATAATATTATTATTATGCCGCATTTTGCTATCCTAAAAGTATTAACAAATTGAGTGATGTGAAGTATTCGCGTATACAATATGCAAATTTTGTAGTAACTTAAAAGCAAAATAATCCTATCCAGAGTTCATTTTACAGTGGCTAAATGCGGCGATCTTACACATGTTCCTTGCCCCTGTTTTACTTAACTTACTTCTTACTGTGCACACTGAATTGACTTATTATACTACATTAATATTGTTAAATAATAGAAAATATTTTGGTTTTGACAAAATTTAATGATAACAGATCAATAAAAAATAATACAATTAGAGCCATACATAATCCATAATATAATTAATACATAATCATAGTTGCATAGTAAAAACGCTAAAAATGTGAAAATATAAAATTGTGTATGTAATTTTCATGTCGCTTAAAAGTTAAAACAAAGGTGAGATACGAAGCTGCCTCACATAAGAGAATTCGTGCTACTGGTTAAAGTAAAAAATATTATTTAATCAGATCGTTTTAAACGTAATTTTTTTGCATTTAAATATAAATTATAAACTATAATATAAAAAGAAACCTAAATATTCTTGAGCAACAAATATATGAAATTAAGTACAATTTTGATGAGCATAAACTAAAAATATTTCATATATTAAATAACTTATTAATCAAAATATTTAAAATACCAGTGACTTCACTATTAGCAGCGATTTCTTTCCCTAGCTAGTGACCTTTAGAACTGACAGCAGACGTATTAGGAGCAAAATTTAAAATTATCATGTGAAAATTTTATTTTATACTCTTATAAACCATATCCAGTTAAGTTACAACTAAGAATTGTATTAAAGTTATCACAGAGTAAATATCAATTATTTATAATTTATATCTACACAGTTCTTTGTCGCACCGTTAGGGAATTTAGTCACTGCTAATACTTGTATATGGAACTTAATAACGGCGGTAGTTCTTAAAACTTTACTGGATCACTAAAATTTTAATATTATATATTAAATATATTCGCAAAAAAATCAATAAGTTTGAGAAGTCGTGGAATAATGCGATATGTATTTGTTAGAAGTCCTTCGCGTGTTTTCAATCCCGTAGTTTCAGCGGATGAAATAGAAGACTTTAATGCTGGAAAATTTTAGAAAATCCGTTCAGTTGTATTCTATGTACCTTAAAAATAATAAAATAAGAAAAACCGAGTAACACTTCAATTGTATATTATTTATTCATAAGATCACTTTAAAAACAAACAGCAAGTGCATATACACAATCTAATATCTGCATGCAGTACACTGTGGAAAATATAAAACTCAATATACGTAAATCGAACAAAATTTTTATATAAATATATTATTATTATAAAATTTGAAACGAATTTTCATTATAAAATTAACCAAAAAATAACAAAAAAAAATATAACTTTTTTTTAAATACATAGATACTTAATACTTTTTTATATAACATTTTAATACTTTAAATGTTTTCCTCCGCCTCGTTTTCGCGGCCTCCCTTCAATTGATACTTTATATAGAATATATATATCACAATTAAATACTAATCCATTATTTTTTTATTTATTTTGAATAAATGTCCCCTTAACCTCAAATAATATGTGTACGCCTAAAAATAATCATAACTGTTATTTCTTATTTCAAAAAATATGACTAAAATTAAAATAGAATTATTAAAATAAATCATCAGTACATAATCCTTCCCTGTACATTTGTTATAATTTATTTGTTTATGTCATAAGAAAAACGGAATATTTAAAGCTTATTTTAAATAATAACTTTTTGGTAATTTTAATTCTTATTACAATGCAATTTAATGAATTTAGTAGATATGTAGGTCTTAAAACGTTCAAAACCTTAAACATTTGTAAAAAAATGAAGTGGAAGTATGTATTTATATATGAACTTTCGTTATTTTAAAGTTACCCAAAATTTAAAATAGAACCTGATTAAAATAAAATAATTAAAAATTTTAGGCTCATTTTCAGGGCACAAAAATGGGGAGTGATGTGTGACTGGAGATTTTTCATTCATTATAATATAAAAAAAAACATCAATTTAATACCGATTCTCTAAATAAGATGTAGTCATATAAGATTTTTGTAATACTTTAGCTGCTTAGGAAATAAATTTCTATCACGTTAATTTAAAACAGGTTGTAAATTACCTATTTATGTTATAAAATATAAATGAAGATCTAAATAAATCGATTCGAAATGACAATATTTGCCGAGTATCTTTACTAAATATTATAAAGCTGAAGAGTTTATTTGGTTGAACGCCATTTATCGAGGAAGGCCATAGGCTTGACTTGGTACAATAATAAATAAAATCTAATTTTCTGGTCATCAGAACGCGAGCAAAGCCGCGAGAAATGCTAGTTTCATAACAGTAAGGTGATGTGAAATAATCAATATTAGGCTCAGCTAAATTACTAGTTACTACATTCAATGACTATCACCATCTTAACTACATGTGATGAATTCCCGAAACCAAAACTAATTTACTAAAGAAGCCTCGTCTATGAGTGTTATAAATTAAATATATCGTATTAATTCATAAAAAAAGATTCAGATAATACTTAAACTTATACACATACATATTTTAAAATATAACTAAACTAAATAAAAATACATAATTAAAGTTTGTACTGGTATACAATCCTATTGTTTTAAATGCATCATGTTGTCTTTTTCTATTCATCGTCTTTGGAAAGGGATAGCAATATTTTTATTATATATTTAGAAATAAGCTATCGTCAATTATTATAGTATAGAATAATAATGAATAATAACTGGTTTAATATGTTTCTGCTCCTTTTTATATGAGAGATAAAGACCAAGGAATAATATAGGACGCCACTATAAAGATTTAGCGTATTAGTCATATCTGGAGGATCCTGGGTTCGAGTCCAGGGTGGATTTAACTTTAGTTATAAAATCTTTCTGTTTAGTAACAGCCTGAAAGAATTTGGGACGTCGGCGGTGTTTTAACTTTTTAAATCAAATGAACATTATAGTCTCAATGAGATTTCTCAATCATTGTCAATTCCGCTATGGCAGGAATCGGTCGTGAAGACATTATTATTATTAGTTATACGATGTCACATGCAAGATAGAAAAAAAATTAAATTTTTATGACTTAATTTTAACTTGTTTTCAGATACTTTCTAACAATATATACATACATGTGATAAAAAGCGTGTTTAAAGCGAACTGTGTCAAGATTAAGTTATATAACCTCCCATTCACTATCTAAATGATCGTCAGGTGATATTAGTGTATTCGCGTCTTTAACAGCATTCTTTATGTCCAATTTTAATTCAATTTTTTCTAAATTCCAATTATTCGGTAGTTTTACGACTTTAGGAACTAAATCACCGGTTTCGATTTTCTTTTGCACAGGTTTATCGGGATTGCTCACATTTTTTTCAGTTTTCAGTTTTTCTTTGCGTGACAATTCTTTTTGGATTGGTACCGGTTTTTCTTTGTCATATTTGTACGATTTTTCCATTTCCGTGTTATACGTCACTTCGATATCTGGTTTATATTTTATATCAGTATCTTTGACAGTTGCCGTTTCTATCGGACTTTTGATGCTAAGAGATTCCAAATTGAGCATTTTAGCGAGTATCTTTTCTTTCTCAGCTATCTGTTGCTCTAAAAGATCGTCGTTTTGCTGCGGCATATCCCTAAAATAGATTTAAAAAGGAATGTATTTAAGTTAATATTACATAAATCCTTATATCGGCTTAAGAGTTAACTAAACTTGAATGAGAACGTCTGGAACATTATGGGCAACATATATTTTTAATCATTCATTTAATACTTTCGCTTCCCCTTTCCTTGTTCCGAAACTTACACGACATTATTTTTTATAAACCTTTAAGATCATAAACCTTAAAGAAGGAAAGAAAACCCAAAAGGTTCTTAGGAAAGGTCGTAAAGATAATATAATTACATACCCGTAAACACTAACGTTCATAACACAAGGGCTGGTATAGCTGACGTTCTCTGGTTTCCGCACCGGTGTTGACATCCTCGGAGTACTCGATCCTGAACTATTATCCCTCCTGCGACTTCGTCTGCTATGGATCAACTCATCATCATACTTCTTCTCCATAATACTATTATACATTTTCAATTTCTTTTGCAATTCCTCAGATTTCACCCGCCTTATTTCCTCCGCATCACTCGATACGTCTTTGAACTCGTTTATAATCGATTCAAGGACGTTTTCCGATATATCGTTAGGGAGGTGCTTTATGGGAGGTAGTTCGAAGCATTCTTCCCCATTGGCTATGGTTCCGGTCTCTATGGTCTCATTTCTAGTGAACATCGATATCGGTTGTTCAAGGACGCTAGTGATGTAGGGGACGGTTTGGTCGATGTGGGCGAAATCACGCACTGTGTTGACTGCTTGTTGTAAAGAAGTTGTTAAAGATTTCGTCATTAGATTTGAGGTATCGTCTGTGGAGTGAAAAGGGAGTGGTATTAATATTTTTTCTTTGTTATAGAATTAGACGTTTCATTTAAAATGTCAATTATTCTGGTAAATCTAAGAAAGTATTACATGTTTATATGAAATTTAATAACTAATTTATTTTGTGTTATTTTTTTGTAATGATAACATTTCTATAACATAAATTTAACAATTTGTTTACATTATAGGTAATATTTTCTACTATTGAATAAGGATTTTTTTTATCAACACAAATATTACAAACTAAAGCGAAGCGATATCTAACAGAGCCATTGCTCATATTATAAAGCAATAAAAATAAAAATGAAATTAATTAATAAGCGAAAGAAAAAAGGTAAAAATAAAAATGCAAAATGATATATAAAAAAATATATATTTAAAAAAAGTACAATGGCCATGTTGACATCGATTCAAACTTAAAATAAATCATAAAAATTCAGTTAGTTTTTAGTTTAAATTATTAAACTGCGAGTGAAAAAGGATAAGACATTTGTTGTATTATTAAATGCGAGTATGGAACAATTGAAAAATCAAAATAGCGATATTAATATAATTAATAATACAAATATAACAAATTAAAAAAAGTGACTAATATGACAATATTTGGCAATATAATATATATCGAATAAATAAACATATATTCGTAAGCTGTAACGATGAAATTAAAAAAGGCGGTCAGGAGATTCGCTACTGTAAAGTAGAACCCGATTTTTTGAAGTATAATATTATATTTAGTCTGTGTAAAACTTTGACTTAAAGAATGGACTGAGCGTGCCCTAAACAGTGAAGTAAATGTGGGTAGGAAAGTGTGAGAGAGATGAAACGAGCGTGCGGTCAATTGTTGTCTTTTTCTTTCTTAGTACATATTTTGATTCAGGTCCACGTCACAGCCTTGCAGGCGCGGGTAAATTCTATACTTTATGCAGACCTACAAGACAGAGATAGGTATTGGCCGCACGATCGCTTTCTCTCTTTTTTGAGATTGGTCAGTTTCATGCAGGTATTGCTCAGTCAATTCTCTAAGTCTATGGTGTAACACTTATAAATATATATTAAAAACATATTCACAATAATATTGTGAATTTTTTTTGGCTTGTTCCGAAAATAGTATACAGACTATAAAAAATATATTTTATTCTAATAATTAAATTCAATATTAATTACTATTAATTTGCAAAAATATTTCATTTTACATCTTTAGTGGTAATTTATATTGGTCACTATATTATCGATTTCTATTTATTTAAGTCTGAACGGAATGTTTAGAGCCACAAAAAATCATAATACTAACATTCTATGTCTTAATAAAACTTTCACAATAGTGATCAAATTAAAACTATGAACAACCTACAAATTGTGCCAAAACCTTTATTAATTAATTTAAAAACTGAAAAGAAAGGAAAACAAGTGTTTCATTTTCAACATTTTCGTCATTTAACTTCATATTAAGTACTTATAAAATTTTAGACTAGAAAAAATAAAATAGCCGAATAAAAACCAGATAGTTGATACACATATATAAATTTTAAGTACGTACATATTAAAAATATATATGTTGTGATTATATAGTCGTCTCTTTCTCATTCATCATCTTTTATTATGTCATCGATATAAAAATATACTATACATTCTAATATTATTTTTAGTTACTAATTTGGTATTAGGTAATCTTCGGCACATATTTATATAAAAATATTGAATATATAAATGGAATACGGTATGGCACAGAAAAAAAACATACAGTACAGATTATAAAAAATATTTGTATATGGTAACACCAATATAAAGTTTAAAAGGGTGATACGAAAATACCATTTTAAATGAAATACTATTTAGGCAATAAGACTGTATCGCACGGACGGATCATTATTATAATACAACCTTTTGATAAGTAGTTCTCAAATATATAATGTGTAAACTACAATATACGATAAAAAATGACAGCTTACATTTCCTAAGGACGATTAAAAAACGACTAAGTTATTTCAAAGAATAATGTATATAATAAATATAGAATAATAATAATAACCTGTTACTTGAGATATTAGCATATTTTTCCTAAAATTTTATAACATTACATTAAACATAACTTTTTTCAAAATTGATTAAAAATCGAGAAAAATTTCCACGTTTGCGACCATAAAAAGAAAACAGCTATAAGGCAACTACGACCACGATACGGTCTTGTCGTAAGCGAATGGTCGAAGAATGGTAACTAATATATTATATTTCACCGTGAAGTTGTACATGTTAGATAATAATCTATCGAAGTGAAACCGTCATATTGTGAAATGGCATGCGACGAAACGCACTTCGCGTGCTGATTTGTCGTCTTAAAGTTTTAGTTGCTCATGGTATGTTCTAAAAACCTTTAGAGTTATTTTCAACACGAAATCAATTTACAATCACCTAAACGTTGTTGTTTATATTCGACGACAAACGAATTAACGAAACGACAATACATTCAACTTAATATGAGATTATAATCTAACGGTATTTACAATTTTACGGTGACATTATTAAAATTATAATTATTTATCCTTCTTTTACGTCTAAACAATGTAATTTAATACTTAAATTATAATTATTTTTTTTCTCGATCACGGAAGGTGCTACGGAAATACGAATACAACCCATAAAAACTCATCATACTGAGAAAAATACTTTTAAGATAGCGGTCAATTGCACAACCATTAATCGAATGTATTATACAAAATATATCAATTTAATTTGGCAACAGTATTGGTTTGGTCCTATATACTTTGATACGAGTGTTAAAGAATATTCGGTAGTGATGGACGTTTAGAAATAGTGAAGTACATAGTGTATCGATAATTATCAGTAATACAGTACATTGTACATCACTATTTCGATACATTTTTTTCCATGAAAGAAACTTCATACAAGTATATTTAGGAATTTCATAGCAAGGATATTTTTAAAGATTAACTATAATTGAGTTATAACAGATGCTATAATCAAATCAAAAATTATCCTCATATCACTACCGATATAAAAAATGTAGTATTTCTAAATAATATTAAAATTAAGTACTAAAAAAAATATATACTAATTACTATACTACTTCAATCGTATAACTCCCTGTAATTACTAATACAAAAGCAAATTTAATGACTAAAAAAGCTCAATGTAATACATAGATGTACCCTCGGATTAAGAAGGAATATAGACAGTGTCTTAAAACTAAACATGAAGCCAAACAATAATGTTTTAAAACCGCATTCAAATATTAATGAATACTCATCAGTCATCACTATATTTATCAAAATAAGTGTTAGTAAAAAAATGCTAATTTTAAATATGCTTTTGTTACGCTATCTCTTTCAAGACGAAGATAATTCACACTTGAAAACTATAAAAAAATGTTAGTATTACATTTATAATTCATATTGATAATTGTATACAAGTTTAATTAATAGATATTATAAAACTTCCATTATTTTTTTAAGAAATTAAACACATTGTACGGCATATCTAGAATAGTAGTATACTATTTTAGACATTGACATTTTTGGCACACCTTGTCTATATTATTCTCCAGTTCGAGTCTCGGAACAATAACAAAGAATTGAAGCAAGGCTAAAATAAAAACCGAGTAATCAATAGTTTACTCATTTAGGTCAGTTAGCAGGTCTGAGTGAAACAAAACATGGCTGTTTGTTTTTATTATTTTTGAACGTGTCACATAGCAAAAAATGAGAAATGTCAAATGGTTACCTTTGGTCATCTTATAATGATAACAAATACAAAAGTTCTATCCAAGACGTCAAAAACTAAGTCGGCTATCTAATTAGTTTTTTAGTATTATGTTTTGTTGATACATGTCGGGAGTTTGACGTATTCACCAAGTGAAAAAAGGGAGATAATTATTAATTTCTGTCTAAGAACGTGGCCAGAAAGTTTATACGTGAGGTGTACAGTACTCTAGACAAGATGTTGTTGAAGGGCGTAAAGTTCGAGAAAAGAAAATGAGGACAATCGTTTACATATCATTGGTAAGTTTAGAGATATATTGTTCAATATTGGAAATATTAAAGTGATAGACGGTAAGATAAAATAGTATTTGCTTTATTTTATGATTTTATTGAAAAAAAATCTGGCAAGTGTAGGTTACTAGTGATGTAAAAATGGTTGTCGATAATCATTTCTATACAGTTGCAGATTTCCTAAAGATGATGAAATGAAAATTAAATGTTCAGTGCATCAATAGGTACAAGTAGACTCCAAAGAAGCCCAGCAGAATTTGTTCGAAGCATTGTACCTAAGACACTTTTGTGCCAAATGACAATAAAAATGGAGACGACTTAAATACCATACTGTCCCTATATAATATACCCAAAAAAACATCCAGCTTCGTCGTGGTATGTAGTAAATGATGTATTTATTAAGTAGTATAGTGCATAATACTGCTGCGGTCTACTTTAATTACAGTGCTGGAAAGTACACCTACAGCCACCATCAGTGAAATTAGTAGAAGAGACAGGACATCTAGGTCAAGACATACATCTAAAACAAGACAGACACCCCAGTCGAGACAAGATAGTCAATCAAGACAACCTTCATGGAACAGACAGCCGTTGTGGTCAAGTGCACCGTTATAGAAGTCCAGCCAGAAGAGTCCTATGCAGAATATGTAAGAAGTACAACCATTTTGCACTCATGTGCAGATCAAGCAGGACTGTTCGCGCACTTATATTTTATAGGAACACTGAAGTGCGAAGAAGAGTTATCAATAGTAAAATTATTTCTTTTATGTTAGATACAGGGGCAGACACAATTATAATTTCATTCAACACTTTCACTAAACTCAACTTAAACACAAAAGACATTATACCAAGTTCACACAAACTTTCAACATTCAGACACCGACCGACAGACTACCGACAGTAGGTCAATGCACTGTCAACATCTCATGCAAAAAAAAGAATTAGTAAACTTTCACATAGTAGACTTAATAAACTGTCAAAACGTACTTGGTAGGAAAACATGCAAAACATTAAACCTAGTCAAGAAAATAAATACTGTCAGCTTTTTTCATACAACACAGTTCAACTCTCAGGACATTATTGAAAAAAATAAAGACCTCTTTGAAGGTCTGGGCTGTATCCATGATTTCAAGGTGAACCTTACCTTGAAACCTGATAAAACTCTTTCAATCGACGTGTGCAGACGTGTGCCTCTACAGCTACAAAATCCGCTAAAAGAAGAGCTATTATCATTAGAGAAAAGTGGTGTGATAAAACGTGTCGAAGAACCAACTGAACCCGACAACCCAACATTTTGTGCCTTAACTATGGATGAAATGGCCATAAGAAAGCAAGTAGAGTGGGATGGTAAAGAGTATTTAGGCTATAGTAATGGTGTAATCTTGATTTAGATGATGTGCCAAAAGAGGCCCTTACATTTATGGTAACATCATTAAACGATACATTTAAAGTGCCTGTTGGATATTTCCTACTCCATTCTATCACCGCGCAGCAGAAAGCTACGCTAGTAACATTACGCTTTAAAAAAATGTGGTGTCAATATCATAAGTCTCATCTTTGACGATGCTACTACCAAAAAAGCAATGTGTGCACATTTAGGCTGATATTAAATGGGAATCGTCTGGGCAGGAAGTTTTCCATATTATTAAACTACTATAAAAATAAAGAAGAGCTTCACTTAGTAACAAAGCTGAAAATAGGAACATGTGAATTTCGTGAAACAAAAGTGTAGTGAACGTAAAATGATTCATTATTAAGAATCTATGGTCGTTTGACATTTCCACGGACGCGACGCGTTTCCTCCTCTCTGTGGTCAAGCCTCACCGGAGTAACATCTAATTAATTGTAACGTGTAATAATATTAATAAATCCCCTTGTGCCTCAATGTGTTTTATTATTAAAATAAGTATCCTCACTAAATGGCGCAGTCGAAAATAACGTAAGAATAATTTCTAACATTGAAGAAGGGATTGCGGTAATTTTTTTGAGATTTCTAAGACCGAATGTCGGTGCTAGAAGACAAGCCTCCGCTAGAATTTGATATAAAGTACACAAAAGAAATGTTGGAATAAATTCAAGCAACAATTTCAAATATACATCATGGCGGCGGGATTCGAAAGGTTGTCCGAAAATAGAAAGGCAGCCATTTTAATAAATTGTATTGGGTAAGTCTTCTCACTACAAAAAGATGAAGGTGCGCTTAGCCACTCAATTTTTAAGTGAGTCTGTGACTGATGCTTTAGAATTTTAAAAGCAATTTGGCATACCCGAATTCGCAGACTGTGATGGGACTGTCTGATATAATGAACAGCCGCAATATGAAAGCACGCGGATGGAAAAAAGCGTTAACATCTTTCAATAAAAGTAACCATAGAATTTTTTACAGCAGTTGAAATTTATATTAAAGTTTTGAAGCTTGGAGATGGAGCTCATGTAATTCACTCAAAGAGATCCACCGGATACTGTACAATATATACGTGTATATACGTTGTTAGAGATAATAATACATTGAAGTACATATGTTACAAGATGAGCCAAGATCATCTAGAATTATTTTTTGAGGCCAATCAGATCAAAATGTGGCTTCAATACAAACTTTCGGCACGGATATTTTGCGCTGCTAACAAAAAGTACTAGTTCATGCTCAGTTCAAAGAAAGTGCTGCCGGTAATTGTATTCCTCTTGATCAAATAACGATTTTGAACTGTATGTACTGTGTAGGTATTGGCACTTCGCCGTCGATATAGCAGATTTCATTGGAAAGAAATTAAAGAAAACATTAAAATGCAAAAAAAGCATAGAAAGTCTTGAAAACTCCGAACGATTTCGTGCAAAATCCTTGATAGCTATTAAAAAGGCCTCTTCAAGCCAACATCAGATTCAAACAGAATCTGTCAAGTCTCTGAAATTGTAAAAGAGTATCAAGTGCATTTTGGTTCAAAGTGTCTTGGCCAACCAAGAAATTTGTTAGAGACGATTAATGAAGTCTCAGCTAATATATTGCCAACACAGAATTTTTGTGGATTAAAAGATCATTCAATACAGCAATCTTTATATGATGACCATAGGAATCTACTCATTAAGTCTATTGCACAAAATTATTACAAAATTAGGATTCATTACATTACAAAACAGTTGAGTGTGAAGAAGTAAAAAATCGCACATATTTAACTAAAACAATTATATTTAAAGATCAACTGCTTTGCAACAGTTTTCTTGTTATTATATTATTATTTTAATCATTATTAATGTCTTTAACATTAAAATAAAGTGTAGTTTCATTTAAACTGGTGTTATGTCTATGGTTAAGTATAAGTTGTAGAATAAACATGTTTTTTTACCCGACTGCAATGAAAGTAATCCTTTTCAAATGTTCTTTATTACCACGTATTGGTGAATTGGCTGCGTGGATTTCGATCAAGATAGGAGCTCCGTCGACAGTTTTGAGATGTTAGAGCTCGTTAACGCAACTCAACCCTTGAAGGGTACGCGGTGCGATTAACAGTTTGGACGGAGCTCCTGTTTCTGCCTTAGTTTGGCCCTTCGAGCCTGATATAAACCTAACCAAACCTACAGATTTAGAAAACCTACTAAAGTCACCTAATTAGACCAAAAATTTTAATCCTTACTAAGCCCCTTCGGAAATACTAGTTTTACCTAGTAAAACTAGTTCCAACTAAAACGGGTCTTATAACACTGTAACACATAGATTCCATAAACTAATTTTTCGCAAAAAACACGAAGAGTTTTAAGACTAAAAACCCTAATCTAATCTAATTTTTTCAATAAGATTGATCTTCGTGTATTTCTGAAATCCTTCGTATATTTTTGCAAAACAAATGGTTTGTCAATCTTCCTACGACATTATACAACTCATAAGATGAAGACTTGGGTATTTGTATTTTTAAATAAAATTAAATACATGTTTTTCATCGACATTGTCGCGTCGATAATCTCATCACTATCCAAAAATTAACTTGTGGGAACCTGCTTGATAACGAAATAGAACGGCATTATAAGTCTCTTTCCTTTGCACTATTGACATCATAAGTAAAAAAGATAAACAAATATGCATTTCATTTCTTATTTTATCCCGGCTTCCATGCATTGTTATTGTTCCGAGGTTTGACTATATATAAATAAAATTACATGGTACATAATTTGCAACTAAATCACATATTGTCTGTGGAGTGAATCTTTAAGCACCAAAAAGTTAAGACTACAAGCTTATAATATAAAAGCATAATATTACAGTAACATAACAGCAAACTTTACCACAGACTATCGAATGATTTGATATCTGCATTTGTAGCTGTACTTGTCTAACATCTTAAACTCTACATTTAAAAGAGTAATATAACGATGACTATTTATTAATACTATTAAAGTAATAATAATAAAATAAAGTATATTAAAAATATAGGAATGATTAAGTACTAGGTGTTAATATTTCATAATACTATGCACTAAGTTTAAAAAGACATTTCTATAAATGAAATGACTGTGAAAGATGTAAGAATGTCAAAAATATAATTCATAATTAATTATGTAAATTGTATAGTATGTATATGAATATAATTAATAAAAATGCTATAATTCGAAAATTCTTGATTAACAGTCATTAATAAGAAGTACAGTTCGCGTCACGTAAAAAGAACGCTGGAAGAAAGTGGTGGGGGGTGTGTTTGCGCATCGGTACATTCGCATACGAAATTCCTAAGCCTATTCATTTATTTTTGAACTAGCCTTTCGCTCACGATGTATATTGATTATTGGTAGGTACATTGAAAAAAATATTAGATAGAATGTCATTAAATAGAATTCTATTCATTAATAAAATATGTTTGATTCAGTGTAGAATGTTTAATATACTTACAAAAAATTTAATTAATTTGTTTAATATATTTTTTTTAATTATTAACTGCATTATTATCAGACTCTCTCTTTATAAAACAATATACGTCAAAAAATATTTTTTCACTATTTTTTATATAAAATCATTTCGTAATTAATAACTTTTGTGTGCGCGATGGTATTTCAAACTGACAAACCAATAGCGAGCCGGAAAGCATGCGGCGCGTGCCTTGACGTCCCGCACCCCGCGTCTTACCACCAAATTGGCCGATAAATCGCCTCTGCGCAACTTGACAGCCAGCGTTCTTTTTACATGACGCGAATTATATTTAAATTTAAACGAATTTCTACTAGTATTGAAATAATATGTATTTGGAAATGAGTGAGATGGTGTTGTTAGGTAATATTAAAACTCAGGACTGAGTGACTTAATGTGTATAAATCGACTAGGCAATTGCTAGATTACATTTTTTTTTACTGTTGCTAAAAACTGGTCAAAAATTAATAAATATATATCAACTTATACACTATAATAATAATATGTGTATTTTAGTAAATTTTAATTTTGGTATGATCATTGAATTGTCACAGGTTGTTGTCTATGGTCATTGGGTGATTGTGGGGAGTTTGTTTGGTAACAGTGGGGAAGCATGGGCTGGGGGTGTTATATATTATGAGTGGGGGCGCGTGGGGGTGTGGTGTATGGTCACAGTGGGTGAGCGTGGGGATGTTATGTATTATGAGTGAGGGGGGGGAGAGTGGGGGTGTTGTGTATGGTCACAGTGGGAGAGCGTGGGGGTGCGGGGGGCGCGCGAACACACCTGCGGCGAGCGCGGCGGGCTCGGGCGCGTGCGCGAGGCGCAGCAGTGAGCGCGCGCCCTCCAGCACGAAGATCTCCTCCTTGTTCACCGCCACCGATATTATCCTGGGGTACATATTATTGATATTTTTTTATTATTTATTTATTTATTTATTAGAGAAACAAACAGTGATATAAAACAGACAATTAAACAATAAAATAATACACACACCAATAAAGTTTCTACAAACAGGCAATTCATATAGTATAAGAGTAGACACTAAATAAAACTATGGAAAAGACAATTTAATTTTCATGCACGTATTAACTAACACTAAAATAAACATGTATACACATAAAAGATTTAGCCAAATTACATATCTATTTGTAAAAGTACATTTTTTATTTTATTTTTAAAATTTGGTAACGAGTTATACAAAATATCTATATCCTTAAAAAGAGCATTATTAGTGTATCTATACTATTATTTTAAAGAAAAACAATAAACGAAAAATCTGAATCAATCGATTTTGATGAAGTTTAGTGTGGAGATAGTTTGAGACTTTTGGTAAGACAAAGGTTAATTTTAAAATCAGAAATCATGTATTAAGGGTGATGAAGAAGAAACCGCATGCAATAATTTATCAAATCAAGCAGCGCGCGCTTCCTCACTTTTTGTAACACACTTCCGTCCCATTTCAAATCAAATCAAAATATTTTATTCAGCATAAAAAAATTATAATTTCGGGATCGGAATATAAAGTTCGGAAAGAAGAAACCTCTGACCTGAGAAGAACTGGCGAAAGAAACTCAGCGGAACTAATTTCACGAAATTCCCACAGATACAGAAAAGGGACAGATAGAATGTTACATAATATTAAAAAAGATATTCCAGAACCTTCTAAGATCGTCTACGACGGACAATTTCGTTCCATTCCACGAAATCACCTCACTGATTGCAGGAAAGGGACAGATAGAATGTTACATAATATTAAAAAAGATATTGCAGAACATTATAAATGAAACTATCTTTTCGGATTTTGTCGCGGATTTATTATGATTTTTGGTTCCCGACGTTTCGAATGCTTTACAGCAATCATGGTCACGGGAGAGACTAAGGTATTAGACGTCTCAGGGGGTTATATACTTGTTACAGACAGTGCCTACCCACAATTTTTTACAAATATTCAAAATGATAGACTATAAAATTATACATTTCAATTCTATACTTTTAAGTTTTTAAAATTTTAAATTATATTATAAATATGGCAATATTATTAACTTATTTTAGCTACTATAATTATAATTATTACAATTTTCTAACATTTGTTAAAATAATATTAAGTAGTGTTGCTATTATTAAAATATGTATAATGTGTTATATTAAAATATAAATTATTAAAGCAATATTAAACTTTCATATATTATAAATTAAAGATTAATAGTTTAAAACAACTTGAGTTTTGATAATTTTAAGTTAAATATTAAGCAACACCACTGCAAACTAAATCATTTTTAAATTTGATAATATAAACAAATCTAACTATGCTCAATCCACATAGACTTCTTTAAGTTCTTTTGAATTATAACTTTTAAACTATAAAAAAGAGTTAATGTCATTTAGTATGTCAGTTGGTATGTCTGTCTGAAGTTATTATAGGGATTTGAGACTATAGAGTTAAATTGTTGTCAGTCTGAAGCTACTACCGGTTCGGAATGCAACTGATACTGAGAAGAACCGGCAAGAAACTCAGCATAAATTTAAAAAGATATTCAAGAACCTTCTAAGATCGTCTACGACGGACAATTTCGTTCCAATCCACGAAATCACTTCCACCGATTGCAGGAAAGGGACAGATAGAGTGTTACACATTAAAAAAGTTATTCCAGAACCTTCTAAGATCATCGACGACGGCAACCGCGGTGAGGGAGCGCGGGTCGAGTATGTACAGCACGCAGTCGTTGTGCGACACGAGGAAGTGTTCACGAAAGACGTGCAGTGGCCCGAAGTTGAACTCGCGCTCGGCGTGCGAGTGCTTGCGCGACCACGGGTTCAGTAACTCCGCCACTGTTAGCGGGTTCGATATCGCCTCCTGGTGGTGCAAATTTTGAGTTTTTAATGAGATTTTTAAGGGCCATGAGCAACTCGAACTTTAAGACAACCAATCAGCGCGCGAGGCGTTTTATGTCGCATTCATGTCTATTTTACAATTTAACGCTTTCACTTTGATAGATTATAATCCGTGGCATAAATTATAATCAAACGGTATTTACAATATTCGCTGACATAATATTATAAGTATATGTATAATAAAATTCTCATTTAGTTGAATCTGTTCATTAAATATTTTTTAGCTTCTTATAGTGATTTTCTTGTGACACACAGACTATATAGAAATTCCAAAAAGTATAGATTTCACATCCGTATCGTCAATAATGACTATTTCGATTAGATTTTCTAAAAAAATCGATTAGTGAAGCCGCGGGTTCCGTAGTTTACTCTTTATAACAATTTAACTATTTGTGACTGAAAGCTAGCATTTGCCGCGGCTTCGCACAACGTAACCAAATTTTTTTGAGACGCGCGGAATGGTGCCTAGCAGAACTAACGTCCGTCCTTCCCGTTTTTGCAACATTTTTCATTGATGATCCGCTCCTATTAGTCGTAGCGTGATATGATATAGCCTTCCTCGATAAACGGATTATCCAACACAAAAAGAATTTTTCAATTCAGACAAGTAGTTCCTGAGATTAGCGTGTTCAACCAAACAAACAAACAAACTCGTCAGCTTTATAATCTTATATATAAAATTCTCGTGTCACAATTTTCGTTCCCATACTCCTCCGAAACGGCTTGACCGATTCTCATGAAATTTTGTGAGCATATTGAGTAGGTCTGAGAATCGGCCAACATCTATTTTTCATCCCCCTAAATGTTAAGGGTAGTCCACCCCTAAATTTTTTATTTTTATTTTTTAGACAATTTTTTTTTCCTACAGATCAACCCAATGAGGTTGATTAGCAATTAAAAAAATGAACGCGGGCGAAGCCGCGGGTACAGCTAGTATTAGTATATATATAAGAATAGACTGTACTAATGTCCCTATAGCAGAGTACAGAAGTACCAGGCAAGCACGTCCCGGGAGGAGTCACCTTGAACAGCAGCGTCTGGTGCACGTGCCCGGCGGCGTCGGCGCGCCACAGCCGCAGGCCGGGCCGCGCGCAGTACGCCGCCGCCGCGCCGCCGCACGCGTACGAGTACTGGAACACCGCGCCCAGTGCGCACAGGCTGGGCACACACACACACACACATTGTGACATTTTCAATTTTGGGGTACTTCTATCACTACATATTATAATATTATAATTGTAACATAATATCTATCTCCGCCGCGTCTGTATGACTGTCTGTTCGCAATAAACTCAGGAGGAAGGTTTCAGTATACACTTTGTCAAGTTTTAGTATACATTTACTAGCGGAATCCGCGGCTTCGCTCACACTAAATCCAGGGGTAGGAATATTTAAATGAATACGTGAATAGGATGGAGGTGGCTTCATCCATTCTGCTCAAATATTATAAATACGGATGGATGGATGTTTATTACTCAATCTAAACTCTAGATTTCAGCCTGGAATGGCACATAGGTTTTCATGTTAGAAACGGTTTTTTTACTTGGATTTTTTTATATATAAATGTAAGTAGATGTCAATACATTTACTGCACTATCGCTGCCGTTACTGAGCGTTAGATTTACACGAAAATTGTCATTGTATATAAAACATTTTTTTACTAGAAAGTCAAAACATTAAAATTAAAAAACAAAAAAAAATATAAAAAAACTCACTAATAGTTTAGTACACTATAGTGTAGTGTAACTATCTCACCTCTTCCGCTCCTTCTTGCCCAGCTGTGTGACGTGCCAGCGGTTGTCGCGCCTCTCGCACACGATGCTGCGGTACACGCTCGACACTAGCAGCGTGTTCTGGTAGTAGCTCATTTGCACTATTTCATGTCCTTCATTCACTATTTCCATAGACTTACACAAATGCTGTAAATGTTTAAATATCATATTAATATATTATATTAATATATTATATAAAATATAAATCATTCTTTAATATATAATTTCTTTTACTATTTACATACTATTTTTAATTTTATATAATAATATTGTTTTTTTTTTGTTCAGACGAAATTTCATGAAAGTATCCACATGATTGATAGCTTAATTACGTCATGTATCTATATATTTTTAGATCTAAACTTATTAAATATAGCTGCTAAAGCGATTCTTTGAGTTACAAATATTACGAATTAATAACAATTAGGTAAAAGCAGTCGTCTTTATAAAATATGTAGTTTAAATAACATTTTCTATGTTTCAAGTGGAAGTTCGCAGATTCAATGCTCTCTTCGGACAAACACTATATCGTATTCATCGAGATTTTTACGTCATCCATATAAAACATAAACATATCCTTATCTTTTGTAAATTAATGTTATAAGAATACAAACAGTTATACTTTCAAAACAAACTGATAACTTCACTTGTAGATGTTTACGCGAGCTTTCAATGGGAAGCGGAAAACTTGATAAGACGCAGGGATCATTAAACTGCGTGTTGTAGATACTTCTTACGTGTTTTAAAACGAGTACGATAAATGCAAATATGTTACTATAACTTGTTGCATAAAAACTTGTATTAATCTTTATTTCAAAATTGCGAATCATCTTATCAGGTAGGTTTTAACGGTTAGTATAAGATTCTCTGGAGATGTTATACTTTTCCGGAGTAAAATCTAGCTATCGTACAAAGTTTCAACAAAATCAGTACAGTAATTTTCTCGTAATGCAGTCACAGACAGACAAGTATTGTAAAAACTAAAGATTCGGCATCTGTATCGATAATAATGACTAACTTTAATTTACAATAAGATTTTCCAAAATATCTAATGCCGGAAAATACCACATCTCTGACTCTGACTATAGATTATACTAACCGTTGAAACGTACCCGAGTTAGGGACGAACCCGAGTGGAATGAGGATGAGTCACTAGTTATCAGTACATATAAATAAAAATGAAGCGTCTATTTGTAATTTTAACTAAACAGCTTTTTACTAAATGCATATTATGAAATTATATACTGTACTTACATAAAAAAAAAACAATTTATAAAGCTTTTATCTATCTGTTAGTTTCGCCTAATCTCTGAAACAGCTAGGCCGATTTTCACGAAATTTTCACTGGCATATAGCTAATGTTATAAGGATTCACTTAGGCTATTCGCTTCTATTTCATTAGATAATTATAAAAATCGTTTAATGTATTTTAACTTACGCAGAGCGAAGCGGGCCGGGTTTGCTAGTTATGAAATAAAAAAAATGACAATACGAATAACTATACCAAGTATCAACAACAAACTTACCATGTAAAAGTCAATTTCAGTCATAATAATGACGCCATTCTTGTCACCGGAGAACAATCGCATTCCATTCTTCGACCACTCTATTGCTGTAATTTTGCTTTTGTGCAAATCTCCTATTGTATACCTTAAAAATTACAAAATAACTATAGTATCTATATATTAATAAATTAAAAAGGGGGTATTCAATCATTGAGTTTATTTTTTACTTATAAATTCTGACGTATGATATTGCTGTTTTCGATACAGGTACCTAACAAAAGTTTCATAAATAATATTTTTATATCGTACTTTATTTTCATTACAAGTTTTATTATTCATAATGCAATTCAAGTGAAAGCAGAATACCTAAGATATAGAGCAGAAAGAGAGGAGGGATATGGAAAACTGCGTTTTTACATAACTAACGAATATTTAATACACCTACATACAAATCATATATGTACATATAATTATGAATAAAAACTTAATTATATATATTAGTAATAATATTATAACTTTTTATTTATATTTTTATTTATATCTTTATCTTTTTATTCATATTAAACTTTTAATTAACAATTAGGTAGATTCTTACATAAGTGACAGTTTTAATAAGAAATACCAAAAATAAGTGGTGGTACATAAAATCCAAGGGGATTAACCGTGACATTAAGCATTATATACACAACATAAACAGTTTGCAAAAACCACTTCACATGAATCATGCTACTATAATAATAGAAACACAATGTTATGAATATCTTAACTTGTATAAATATTAATTAACTCCAAATAATAAATTATAACTTTGGATGACATATCTGAAGCAACAAAGCCAATACTGATAATATGTACTTTAATATTATGTAATTTGTACAATATTAAATGTATGGCAAAAAGAGATTTAAGGATGCATCCAAGCAATCCGAGGGAAAGTCATTCGTTTGTACCCTGTATGTTATTTACATTCTTCATCAACAAAACACATAAATTTAAATAAAATGTAATTTAAGATATTTTCATGATTTTTTGTTTAAATATTAATGATGCATATGATTCATCTAAAACTGGTATTTTTTTTGATTTAGGCAAAGTTATAAAGTATACTGGCATACTTTGGAGTATAAAGAGTATTTAATTGAAATCTGATCTTTATAGTTGATAATCTATACTAATATTATAAAGCTGAAGAGTTTGTTTGTTTGTTTGGTTGAACCCGCTTATCTCAGCAACTACTGGTCCGAATTGAAAAATTGTTTTTGTGTTGGATATTCCGTTTATCGAGGAAGGCTATCGGCTATATTACATCACTCTACAACCAATAGGAGCGGAGCATCAATGAAATATGTTGCAAAAACGGGAAGGGTGGGCGTTAGTCCTGCGAAGTGCCATACCGCGCGAATCGGAAAGAATTTGGTTTCCGGTGTTTAGAATGCGTTCGAAGCCGCGGGAAGTAACTAAAAATAAGGATCAACTATAACTTACCTCTCCACTTTTGGTTCAACTTTGGGTTTGAATGTATCAGGCAAGTTTTCAGGGTGTTCTTTAGGAATCTGGAATACTGTGACTTGACCAGACTCATTTCCAGCTCCAACCATGTAATCCACACTACTCACTATCTTCACATATGTTATTGGTGAAGTTGATGCCTACAATAATTAAACAAAATGGAGTCATATTACAATAGAAATAAATATATGAATAAATATTGTATTTGTATTTTACTACTTTACATTTTATATACATAATATACAAAATCTAATCTAAATTATGCATGAAACAAATGTACACTAAATTATTACTGAACAATTCATATCAAGGTGGACTTTAAGATAATATAGTTAGCTGCAGCTCGCACTACCCATATCGTAACTGTTTCTATAATAGTTGTTACATATATTTTTAAATCAACTCATAGCTGTATTTAAGAGATATTTTTGTTGTTGCGCTTATGTCATAGTGTATTATAATGTCTATTTTATTTATAAAAACATTTGTAACTTGACATATTTTATATAAATTTATGACCGTAAGTCATAAACAGATATAAAATCTATGCCACAAAATTGTTGTAAATAGAAATATAAATAATTTTTATTTGAAACATAAAAGCATATTTGGATTAGTTTTTAGTAGTTCTACTGATAGTGCCAGGAGGTCTCAGATCCCACTTGTGGGGCATTGGTGTTATGAGCACTAATGTTTGTCTTCCAGTCATAGATATTTATATTTATAATATATATACATTGAAAATTTTGATATGTTTAAAATATCCACTATCTAGTATCCATAACACAAGCCTCGCAGTTTACCATGGAACTAAATGATACTGTGTGTTAATATCCTAACATATTTATTATTTTGTGCAGGTAGTTGGTACCTATTACTATACTTATATTTTATGATGTTGATGATTTTTATGGTTAACACCCAAGAAAGCCCCGCATGATTTTAGGTGAATCTTAATGATACTAACCTACATAGATAAAGAAGTAAATGACATACAAATTGTTAAAGTTAACTCATTAACATTGTTGTCACAGTTCACTAACTATCTACATATATTAATGTTTATTTATTTTCTTATCACACAAATACAAATTTTCCTTTTACTCATGTAATTGTTTTAATGTTGTATCCATTTAATAAATTAATAAATAATAATACCTTTATAGGTATAATTCATGGTGATGTACAGAAAATTTTGTTTTAAGTAAGTCATAGAGCTTATTTATTATAATTTTGTAACTCTTATGGATAAAAATTCATAGTACAACATAGGTAAGCTCCAATCATGTTAAATTTTGTCATTATTTGAGGCACTAAGAGGTAACATTATATGGAACAATCCCTTTACTACAATTTTATACTCAGAAATTCAAATGAAGCTAACAAAAACTACTATAAATATTTATGCTAGTAATTAAATTTACTGTATTTGTTTTATACTTATGTCTGTTGATACTGTCAGATAAAGCCATTTTTGAGATAGATCTCTTAAAATTTAAATAATTTGAAATTGGTAATTACATAAGGGTATATACTTGTTCTGAGATATTGAAAGTGTTACAAGGTATTGGAAAGCTGGTTTAACATATGGATCCATTACTTACTTCGCATCTCAAACGTTGAATGTTCCCTTTCTTTCTGTCGTACCAATATACTAGACCAACATTTGTTCCTAGCGCGATATATTCACTAACTGCATCCACACAAGTCAAGCACAATTCATTTGAAAACAGACCAGTTTGAATTTTAGGAGGAATTAAGTTTAAAATATGGGTACAAGGTGTCCATTCTCTCACAAAACCTTCTTCAGCTCCGCTAGTTACTTCCATTTTATATATTTTTGTATTTAACAGTTAAAGTACTGCAGAAAATCCACTCTTCATCGTTAAATCATGTCTTGATTGTGTATATTTTTATTGTAACAGTAGAAACTAGAAAATTATTTATTCATTTTGACATTAGTGCAGTTGCTGCCTGTCGGAATCATATGTATCAATGTATTATGTATACTCTATGGTATTATGTTATCTAGCAAAAGCAATATACTCTATGGGCTATGGTCTATGCGGATGTCTACACCACGGTCAAGTAAAACAGGTTTAGCAACAAACTCAATTTCAGTGGTAAGAGACTTGTACAATTTGTGTGACCACTTCTAAGCTTCGCGTCAACGCCACGGTGTTGCTATCGACTGGAGCTGCGCTGTGCGCACTGCACACGCCGTTTAAGTGATAATTAATTGGTATTTATGAATAAATTCAAGTAATGTGATGAGGGTTTAGTACGCTTGCATTACTGGAATAAAAAAGAGATAATAATATGCTATTTTTAGTAGTTACACAGCACCCCAGTTTATTGTCACGCCACGGCCGTAAATGGAAACTATTCTTACGATAAGCCGACGTATCCCCACTACTCTTGATAACCTTCTTTCTAGAAAGATGTCTCTACTCTTGGGTCATTGAAGCTAGCCCCCCAGATTTTTTTTAAATTTAATACCTTTTTTTATTAGATAGTTAGTTCGTCATTTGTTCTTTTTTGCTCAATTTTTAAACATTTGTTTGTTTTCCATTTATTTATTAAAAATATATTAAAAATGTGCCTTTAAGTTAGACCCCCCCAATCGCAAACTTTTAATATTTTGTTAGCAAATACGGGTTAATAAACCTCTTTTAATGTTTATGTATTGTTAATAGTGAACAAAAAAGAACATGTAATAAAAAAGTTCAAAAATTAAAAAACAAAATCCTGGGAGACTAACTTCAGTGATCCGACTGGCGAGCCGAATCGGCTCAGCCGATTAGCGCTTACGACTGATACAGATTACAGACGCCCGCCCACACGATACCATATTTTCGACTTCTGCGCAATAATGGTCACCGCTAGACTTTCGTGCCGGTTAGTTATGTACATCGTTTTTGTAAACTTTAATTATTTTTCATAGAGACTATTTCATAGAATACACTGCGTAATTTTTTTATATGTATGTCAAATGGCAATTTTCACCTGTATTATTTTTTAAGGAATACCAACCGAAAAGGTCCAACTGTACACTTGTCATTTTCTTGTCAAACTTGAACCATCGGGGGGAAAGGATAGTTTTTGAGTAAAGTGCATATTATTATTTTTAAATAAAAATCTTTGGAAATGGCCGAATCAGTAACAGATATACCTGTAAACATCGAAGAACCTATTAAAGAAGCTGTACAAAATGTATCAAGTATTGAAGGAATCGCAATCGCGTACTTAAGTTTAGTGATAATGGCTATTTTGCCGATATTTTTCGGATCGTTTCGGTCTGTTAAATATTTAAAGGAACAAAAGGTAAGTTTACTTTATATTATTCACTCATAAAAGTATTTTATATCGTATGTTTAATGTTAGTTTCTTAGAGCTCCCAATCAGAACATAGCACGTATTGTCATCGTGGCATGTTTTGTCGTCGTTACCTTTTACAAGAGGATAATGTTCTTTAATATGTAAAGATTATGTATTTTAAATAAATTAAAATGTTACTTTTTGCTATCGCCTAATGTATTCAAAGTTTTATTTGTTTTTTTAATGAATATTTCCTAATAAAATACTTAAAATATGAATTAAGGAACAATATATAATATGGAAAAAGAAGTAATTAGCATTTTCAAGCAAATATTTTCACAAATTGAGAAACATGTTTACTTAATACATAATATGACATAATAGTCATTTTGTAAATGTAATAAATATTCATAAATATTTCACTAATAAAGTAATAATGTCTTTCAGGAGTCTGGTGAAAGGCCTGAAACAATGTCAAATAAAGATGCATTAATGTTCCCACTGATCGCATCATGTGCCTTATTTGCTCTCTACATATTCTTCCAGTTCTTTTCTAAAGAGTATATAAATCTACTTCTTACTGGATATTTCTTCTTCCTTGGAGTCTTAGCGTTGAGCCATCTTTTAAGGTAAAAAAAAACCTTTCATTTATTTAATAGAATCAAGTGAATCTTTAATGTGTGTATAACTATTCATTAATTGACTACACATTTGGCTCATTTCGTAATGACTCTACTTGCTGTGCCAGAGGTTGCAGGTTCATAAATAAATAATAATAATTAACAATACATGCAATGTAAGGTAACAATGCATAAAATTACATGGTTCGTCTTCTATCATAATAAATTGAATCGACACAATGTTTTAAAATTATATATTATTAAAAGTATTATGTAAATTATAGCAAATATCTTATTAATTAACTCTAAATGAAAAGAAACTTTTGTTAATTGCTGTGGTTTTATTGTAATTAATTACTTATAACTCAAAAGCAGCTAACCTTAATGATTCATTTTCTTTAATGTACTGTATAAGTGTGATATTGCTTGTTAAAATATATTCTTATGAATAATATTTGAGAATTAAGTAAAATGAAAAAATGATATTTAACCAATGGGGCCCTTATATAGGTTGATTGTATAAATTTAGGTACTTTGTATAAATTCAGCATTTTATATATATGTAGCAGAAAATACACAGAGGACAAAAATGAAGTAGAGAATATATCTAAAAAAAATATCCTTTTGGAGTACATACAACCAAGTTTCATAGCAAGAAATAATTCTTTTTTGCTCATGTACTTTTTAATGTGCATACATAGAAATATTTCAAAGAAAACTTCCTATTACTATTATCTTTGTTCAGATACGTATCAATCCTTTTGTTGTTGTTTAAAAATAATATATATTTTATTAAAACTGTTATGAAAAAATCTATTTATTACGATATTTGTACCCAACACCAGAGTCCACCTTGAACTGTTATAATACGTCAAAATTTATTGAACGTGAAGTAAATAAAACATAAATAATAATAAATAAATATATTGGGACATTATTACATATAACACTATCTAATTCTGTGGTAAGCTACAAAGGAAGCTTTTGTAACAGATACCAGATAGTTGATACACTACATATTTAAGTTTTAAATACATACATATTATAAATATAAACACTCATGATTGGAGTACAAACATCCTAGTTTAACAAACAACTTTAACTCGAACCCGCGACCGCTGGTAACCAAAAAAAAAAAAAAGTAGGGTCATCACAAACTGCACCAAACGTGTCGTCGAATAAAGAGATATCCATCTCTCTCGTCAATTAATTACCTATTTCTACTATTAACATTTTCTATTTTCTGGCCCATTTCACTAATATTAGTGTACTTTTCAGCCCAATAATCTCCCTGATAGTCCCGGCGTCAGTCCCTAACGTCCCATACCACATCTTGTTCACGCGCGGAGAGCGCGACGGTCGGTCAGACATCGTCAACTACAAATTCACGTCATATGACGTCATCTGCCTCGTTATATCACTGATCATGGGAGCCTGGTACTTACTGAAGAAGGTGAGTACTTAACCGACTTCAGAGATGGGAGTTTTTAATTTGATTTTATGTCTATTAATAAAATCAACTCTTCGTCGCTTCGCTCGGGTTCGTCGCTAGGTTTAGCGTCAGCGGAGCCAGGGGTACATATTACAGTAATATAGTACAGGAATAAAGAAATAAAATTTCTACCTCCTCCTTTTTTGAAATCGGTTAAAAAGTAGCGTAAGTTACGCCTTATAACGTGAGCTATCTGTGAGTGAAAATCCCGTCAAAATCGGTCCCGCCGTTTCAGAGATTACCCGGAACAAACAGACAGACAACATTTTTAAAATTATAATAATTATAGTGTAGAGATCTATAGACTAGGTTTACAGTTGATCCGTTCAGAGTGCCACAGCACTAAAAAAAGGCATTTTTTTCTATTTAATTCACTGATATTATTGTTAATGGTAGTTTATTTACACAATAGTTCATAAATTATTAGAGCCACTAATTGTCCAGTTCTTTCAAACTTAGGAAGCACCAAAGTATATCATCTGTATACATACAGGGTAGTGTCTAATGTCTTATAAAATCCCTTTTTCACACTTTTTCTTTACAATATAATCCCAAAGTCCACTTTTACTAATTAAAAAAAACAACCACAAACTCGTTTCATACAATATTTACTAAATTTTTACAATAAATAAAAAATGTGTCAATATTTTTTTTTTGCTTTTTCTATCTACAACAAATAAATATAATAATACAATTTCAGCACTGGATCGCGAACAATCTTTTTGGCATTGCCTTCGCAATCAACGGTGTGGAACTCCTGCACTTGAATAATGTAGTGACCGGATGTATCTTACTCTGTGGTCTCTTCCTGTACGACATATTTTGGGTGTTCGGCACAAATGTTATGGTCACAGTTGCGAAGTCCTTCGAAGCGCCTATTAAATGTAAGTTAACTTATATTCTACTAACGACTCACCTTCGCTTCGCTCGCGTTCATCCCTAGATTTAGAGTTAGCGAAGCCACGGGTTCCTCGAGAACCACTCTATCCATTGGTAAAAACAGCATGAAAATTGGTGCAGTAGTAGTTAAGTTTATCGCGAACAGACAGACACGACGGAAGATTTTGTTTTATAATATGTAATGTTATAATGACTTTATTTTATAGTATGTAGTTAACAGGGTCAGATTTAAGTGAAGAGAACTTTAAGTTAAGCGTTTTTTGTGTTCTATCGCAGGGATTATAATTTATAAAGAGAAAAAAATTGGAAAATTTTTAAAATAAGATTAAATTATAAGAATATATTTCATTTGTTTTGGAAACATTAAATATTTAAACCTTAAAAATACTTTCATCATTTGATCTTTGATACTCACAATTCCTACTATAATTAATTGTAATTTTAATTACTTTGTATTGTTCTTCAAGATTGTAAAAAAGTTTACATCACAAAGACGGTATAATTTCATACAATCTTCTTATGTATAAAGTCTTCTGTTACATGCACTTTTGTTATATTGAACTCCTTCTAAATAGCTGGACAAATTTTGATCAAATGTTTTGTGTTGTTCGAGTGGATTCGAGAAAGGTTCAGATTCACAATTAGGTCCACTACAATTTGTATTTTTTTAATGGATTAGTTAATTATTCATTTAGTCAATAAATTACATATTCAATTATAAATAAGTTGTTGCTAGGTTCAGCTAGTATAATATATGAATATAAAAAATAATAAAAGTGTAATTATAAATAAAAATATTGCCATTAGTTACACATTTCAATAATAATTATAATTATAATTATATTCTACCGATATATTATATCATAAATAGTAAAGTATAGAACTAGGACACTGAATATTAAATTTTCGTGGCGATAACCTGATGGCCTTTGTGTTACTTTGATTTTACTCGTAATTAAAATAAATAAATATATTTACTTAATAAAGTTAAATCTAACTACTGTGCAAATTTTTTACTGCAGCTTTTAGTTTTTGTAGACATAAGTAAAGTCAATATTTAATGGGGTGATGAACTTCCCAACTTTGGTTTTCTCAATAACAAAACAAACTTCGACTCTGGAATCGATCCCAGTACCTCACTTTACAGACATCTATGTTAGCTCATAGCTGGTACATTATCAAGTCAGTATAGTGCGATAAATGGTTCAAAACTAATATTTTCTTCTATTCCAGTGGTATTCCCCCAAGATTTGCTCATAAATGGATTCAATGCGAATAACTTCGCAATGCTCGGCCTCGGAGACATAGTAGTTCCTGGCATCTTCATCGCACTGCTCCTGCGTTTCGACAAGAGTCTGAAGCGTGGTTCAGAGTTCTACTTCAGGGCCACCTTCACAGCATATATCCTGGGCCTCCTGGCGACGATCCTGGTGATGCACGTATTCAAGCATGCGCAACCCGCGCTACTGTACTTAGTGCCGGCCTGTCTGGGGACTCCCCTCGCACTCGCCTTACTGAGAGGCGATATCAATGCTTTATTCAAGTGAGTTGAACTTTTTTGTTACTTTGATTATTATGAGATTGCAATTTAAAAATGTATGACATACTATTTAATTTATACACTGCACCTTTATTTTGATTACTATGGCCTTCTCACGCTCAAGGGTTTCTGGAAGAAATCTCTTAAAGAGATAAGTCATCCTTTAGACACAATATCTCCGCTTCCTTTTTATGTTTACATATTTTTCTCTTTCTTTTGTGTGGTACATAAATAAATAAATAGTAAATAAAATAATTTGTATTATGTTATTTTTTTCCGAACGAAAAGTGTAATAGAAGCCAGGGTATGTTTAAATCATTGTTGACCTCTTTTGATACTAACAGCATTTTAAAATCCTTGATTAGTTATATTTTATCTTGCTTATAGATAAAAGTGATATGTTTATCATAAATTATATATTATGAGTAACATATTAAATTCAAAGAGCTTTTTGAACTATACAATTACTTTTACCTGACTGTTTGTAATCTTAGAAAATCTTTAAATGTTTTGAGTGAAACTTGAAATCTACTAATATCACACAAAAAGCCCGAGTTATAAACTCTTCAATAGTGTAATATGTCTGATATCTGCCCACAGTTATGAAGACCAGCCCGCTATAGTAGAAGCTACAGACAGTAAAGCGAAGAAATCAGAATAGAACATTACAATAACATTACAAAAAGCTAAGCACAAATTTGTGACGCATCACCCACTGGGATTCGAACCTGGGACTGTCCGAGACACCCGGTAGTGAACTTAGAATTAGTAAATAATATTGAATTATATGCATTATAAATGTGGTGAAAAGTGTTTTTTTATTTATTTATATTTAATTTGTTAATATCACAATTGTTTATATTTTAAGAAAAAAATCTTTACATATAATGGTAATATTGATCAATATTACCATGTTGATTTTAATGTTAATTTGTTATGAAGCATCAGTACTTACTTTATTATAAGGACTGACACTTGAGTGTATTAAAGGCAGTTCATAAAAATTTCATGCGAAATATGATTAAATTCATTAATATACTATTATAAAACGTTATATTTTTGTTAAACACAAATACCATGCCGTTTATATGCATGTAATTCAGTAAATAATACCCACTTCCATGAAACTTCCATAATTTATTTGGACGCATAAGATACAAAAGGCTATTTGTGCATAATTTTAATACGTGAAAGTATATTTTCTCCAATATATGGTAATGTGTGTGCATATTCAACTTAGTGTTGCTATATTTAAATATTATTTTTTATTTTTCATTATAATGTTGTATTTTTAAATAAATCACTGTATACATATAATATTTGACTGAATGCAGTAGATTAAGTTTATTTTGTTGGCAAACTTTTCATTTTTTTTAAATATTTTTATATAATACGTTATGGAAATAAAATGTTTGATTTATGTCTTTATATTTAATTTTTTGACGTGTGTTATTTTAACTCGAGTTTTGATTTTTTTTTCAAATTAGAGAATTTTTGCAATTATTGCTATTCCATTTTATGCAATATGCAGATTTGTAGTATAACATGATTATAATAATATTTATAGAACGAGGTTCTCAATTCATCAGATTTTTATTTTTATTTAACAGCCAAATATTTCAAATAAATTTCATAATATAGATAATCGTAGAACTTATTAAATAAACATTGCTTCAACATTAATATTATTCATTGTTATAAATGATAATATAATATTATTTCATTTAATTAATAAAATCAAAAATCACAGATTAAATATGGCTTATTAAATAATAGTACAATTACAAAAATATGTGTCTGTGTATTGGTGTTTACATAAAATAGCAAAGGATTCCTTATCCTTCATAGTGAATTAATTTTTTTTGTTGAAATTATTATTTATAATGAAAATTGTTTATTAAAGCAAAATAAAATATGTATCAATTTGTATTTAAATGTAATCATAAAATGATTAGTTTATTTATTTCAAACTGTCTCGTGCATTTTATAATAAAAATATCTTTTCTATTTCTATTGAAATTATTTATCTGATATATCTGTATTTTCTATTGTATTTTTTTACTTTCGCGTCTTTGGCTGATGTAAAATTTAATGTGTGAATGTAAAGAAAATGTGTACCGAATTAATAAACCTTTATGAAGTCATTATTTGGGGATAATTTAAATAAAAGTGGCGATGAAAATATTTTGTTTTATTTTAATTAACTCTTATATAACTTTAAATACATACATATTATAAATATTAACCATGACTGGAATGCAAACATTAGTAAATATATGCGTCCAGCGGGACTCGAACTCACGACCGCTGGGACAGCAAGTAGCGAGTGGGGTCAGTGTGTGTATGAGACGTTAGATGGCGCTGTTTTGAAAATTCATAATTTTTTGACTGTATCTTATCTTTATAGGGTTATTATTAAATAAATAATATGTTTGACAATACATTTGTCTGTTTGAAGTGAATCAACATGATATGCCAGCGGTCGTGGATTAGAATCCCGCTGAAGGCATTCATTTGTACTCCAGCCATGGATGTTTGTATTTATAATATGTATATATTTAGTTATAGTATGTGTAGTATATCAGCTGTCTGGTATCCGTAACACAAGCCTCGTAACTTACCATGGAACTAGATGGTGCTGTGTGTTTAAACAAACAAACTTATGTAGTTGATCAATAATACAAAATAAAATAAAGATATTAATTTATAAAAGATTTATTAATCTTATAATTTAAAAACAAATATACAACATAGTAAATATCAATATAATTCACAAGCTTTTTATTGCTATAATGTTGCCAGCACAATTTATAAACAAGTTTGTTTTTTATGTAAAAAGTCAATTATCATGTATTATAAAAACTACTGCATATAAAGTTACAGTTAAACAGCCTTTATTTATGTTGCTAAACGCGGTCATAACACAGTCTACTAATCCATAGTTAGTTAGATAAGAAATGTCCGAACCTACACTCGTAGAGATGTGAGAAGGTGATGATGTTTCAGAAGCAACGTCTACAGATGGACCGGAAACAGGTGATCTTGACCTGTCAGGAGATAACGCACTTTTATGAGTGGTTGTAGCTCTACTACGAGACTAGACGAACGAACGAGCTGAAGATTTCTCCCCAGTCTGTCCTCAAGGCCTATTCTCATCCGAAATTGTTACCAAACAAAACGCGTGATATGATCAGAACGAGATTCAGGCTGCACGGAATTTGACTAATTTAAAATTAATTGTATTCTACTAAATGAACAAAATTTAATTCACTAATTTCAGCTTCAAAGAGAGACAGAAGAATACAAAATATCTCTTCGCGATCTAACTTATCGAAAAAGTCCACCTTTGTCAACTAAGTTTTTTGTTTTTGTATTTTTCTGTAAATTAATTTATGTATACATACATACATACAGGTGAGAGGTGGCGAGGTGCTCTCGACTTGCATACATTCTTTTATATGCCTGTCGGGAAGCCTTCAGGGTTGAGAAATTTAACGAGCTTGACACAAGATGGCATTACTGTCTTCTCCATCCATTGTTATTTGTTACAGAGTTTTTTTTGTGAACTTAATCAGAAAATTGAATTAAAAAGAAATAATGTTTAACTTAAATTTGTATTTTGTACAAACCTGTTTTTCAAAATAATAATGTAATTTAAAGCGTTATAGTGACTACTGTGCTGTGAGTTGTTAAGAACACTGTATTGTTAGCGATTCCAAAATGATACACTTCATTCCTAGAATTAAAAGTAATAGATTATTGATTATCTGTGTTCAAGTATGACCAACTGTAATAAGGATAATAAGAAAATAGATATTCTTATCTGTGGAAGGCGAGAGGAGCGTATAAGGAATAATGGCGGATAGTTTTTAATTGTTGCGTGGATATAATGTTGTTAATTGTTTAGTTACAAGTATTCGATCATTAAACTTCAATATTCAATCTACTGCATTTGTATTAATACCCATACATACCCTGAAAACATTGGAAGGAGAATATAATATCCGAAGTGGTAAGAACATTGGAAAAAGCCCACATTGTCCTCTCGATTTAACCATATCACTACTTTACTACTTGAGTTATGTCAGATAGATCATACACCCCACCGTTACAACAGCACATTGGCGGAATGAACAGCTCATCTGAAAGCTCTATACAAGCTAAAAATACCAAAGGACAGAAGAAATCAGGGACAGATATTCCTTATAAGTCGGTTAGTGTAGCGAGGTGCCAACTGTAGTAGAGATAGGGGTTACTCGGACATTTGTTCTTCCGGAAAAGATATAGATGACACCAGGAAGCGCCAACGCAGGAATAATAGCCGTCGCCAGCGCGGTGGCAGAAAACGCCACTCATCAACTACGTCACAGAGTTCTAGTACCTCAAGCTCGGATAGTACTTCCGATGACAGTGAATCTTCTAGTGGCAAGGATCACGTTCAAAACAAGCAAAGAAAATCAAATAGACATGCCCGAACATCATCTTCAAAGCGGTTTAGGACTAATTCCCCCCCAAAAAAAAAGGAGAAAAAAGGAGGAGGAAAATTGGACTTCTTCGCAAAGTTAGCTAAACTAATGAGCAATAAACGTACGCACATTCGAGGGGGCACACAATTTAATTCCTGAGTTTGATCCAGATGCAAGTTCTCAAACAGCTATCGACTGGATTCGAAAGGTTAATGACACTGCAGCAGTATATGGATAAAATGATAAAGATACTATTTACCACGCAATTACGAAGCTAGCTGGGTTTGCGAAGAAATGGTACGAAGGCTTAAACTCAGTGAGATTTAGCTGGAGGCAATGGTAGCGTCAGATATTGAAGACCTTCCCCGATGGTCGGAATTATGCTGACCGCTTGTATGAAATTCTTAACCGTAAAAGTAAGAGGGATGAATCTTTGGAAGAGTATTTTCACGATAAAATGAATCTGGTTAAAATGTGTGGTGTAAAAGGTCGAAATGTTGTAGATTGCATCATTAACGGTATTTATGACAATAACGTACGACTGAATGATCAGGGATTAAGCATTAAGAAGCCGTCTCAATTGTTGACCTATCTGCGGCGCATCTCGAAGAAGATTAGTCACTTTTGGACACCTATACATGATGGAAGGATCAGTAGCAGCGAATGGAAAGAGGGCCACAGTAGTCTCTTAAATTTTGTATCGAAATCCAATATCAACCCAATGAACCACAAAATTAAAACCACTCGCTGTTACAATTGCTCAGAAGTTGGTCATAGAGTAAATACTTGCCCAAAACCATGTGCCTGTGTCATAATTGTTCTCGCTTGGGGCACGAAACTCGAGATTGCCGACAGTTTAAGGGCTCAAAACAAAAAGAACCTTATATGAATAGTTCCAACGATACAGAAAACAAAACTGCTGCCAAACGAATTACACAAGACAAGACAGAAAACCTTAAATACTTTAAGCAAATCCTAGTAAATGGTACTCCTCGGACTGGCTTCATTGATTTTGGCAGTCAGTGTACACTGATAAAATGTAAGGTTGGCGAAGAATGTAATATGACTCTAGATAAGACTGGCCTTCCTGTAATTCATGGTTTCAGATTAAGAAGTGTGGTGCCCATGGGCCGTGTTACAGTCACTATAGAAGTAGATACAGTGAAGGCAGATGTTGATGCATATGTGGTTGCAGATGATCTCCTGAATACTGATGTCTTGATAGGACAGTCTCTAACAGAGCTACCATCGGTTACAGTTTACAAAACAAGCTCGCAGTTAACACTGTACTGTGGTGACACGAAACTAGATCGGGTAACAATATACAATTCTTCAATGATTACCACAGAGGGTATAATGTGTGTCAATGTCTACATTAAAAATAGTGAATACACGGGTCTTATATTTGTACCGGGGTATGTATGTTTGAAAGACAATGATGAACATTGCGTGTTGCAAGGTTTATATATTTAATATTATCTAAACTTATGACGAGCACCTACAAAAGTTTTCAAAAAAGATGATTTAGTTATGATCCCAAACCACAATCCGGACAAAGGAAAGAGCAAGAAACTGGCACCTAAATTCCGAGGACCGTTTAAGATAACCGCCGTCTTAGACCAAGACAGATATGAAATATCAAATATTGAGGGGCATTCTCAAAAGAAGTATAAAAACATATATCCTGCAGATCACCTAAAGCCTTGGATCACCTTTTATGTATCTCCGCCAGCGAGTCCGCCCAATAGTACCGATAATAACAATAGTGATTAATCAAATGTAGTAGAATAATTCATTTTAAAATAATACCATGTAACATGACTCCTTCATGTTTCGAGAAAGCGATATTAGCTATGAATGGGATAATTAATAATAATCATAATCGTAATTCTTTATTTTCATTATTATCTTCATCATTATATTAATAAGTTGATTTTGAGTAATAACTTTACATCATGGTTAATGAATGGAAGTATTTTCCTTACCCAAGTATCCTTATCCCCTCCATTACAGACATGTTTTCGTGGCAAACGGCAGCCACGAAAACATATCGGCAATCAATTGAATGGCCCGAGGGTGGCAAACAACAGCTTGTAAATTAAAATGTAAACTGTAACGGTATAGTGCAGGCGCTAGAGGTAGTTGAGTATGCAAAATCTGAGTGACGGCAACTGTAACCGGATTCTTATACCTGAGACCCTAAATAATAATAAAACACATCTTGCCGCCAGGTATGATGGTCCCTTCACATCCCCTCTTCGCCCATACAGTAAGCATAGTGCGCGTACGCGTTTACTGTGTTTCTACGTCTGTTGACGTAAAGACGATGCTTTGTTAAGTCGTGTTTTATATACATATAAAATAATAGTATTTTCGTAAATTTTAAACGTCTGTTTAAAGTGTACTGTATTGAAAAACTGTACAAATGTCGTTAGAAGTGGTTAATTTGAAAAGAAGAAAATCTAACGAACGATTTTGCTTAATTTGTGATAATTCAAATGATTTAGTGAAAGAACCAAGATCAAGGACGCTGCTTAGTATTAAAAAAGCAGCAGATAGAAGAAAGGACAGCATTAGTGAGAAGTTTTCAAAACTATATAATCCAGACTCTACAAAACAAGAATTTTCATGGCACCAAGTGGCTCTTATATTAGTGAGGAGAAAATAAGGCTTCGAGGAATATCGTTGTATAAAGAAGAAGAAGCGTCTGCTTCAACTTCCAAAGCAAGCAAGTTACTCGAAAATCTCGTTCGTCATCAAGGCCACCGGCAGCGTTGAAATGCACATTTTGTAAAAAGGTAACAAGAAACAAAGATAAGCAGCTACATTTATGTTCCAAAATTTCAGCAGCGGAAAAAATTTTTAGCACTGCACAAAGAAAAGAAGACGGCCTGAAGATTTATTTGCTATCGAAGTGAGGTATCACAAACATTGTTACCTTGATTATTTAAGATTACTGAGAAGTTCTCAGATGCCAGCCAGTGGACCTTCAAATCAGACCCCTAAAGAAATACTTAACGATGCATTTGACAAACTAATAGATGAAATTAAAGACCAGTTACTAACACATTCTTTTGAAGCTTCTAACGCTTTCTTCTTAGCTCAGCGACTCTCTGTACTTACAAACATTGAGGGTGCAGTAATCGAAAATCGTGTAGTGAAATCACTACTTATTGATAAATTTGGTGAAAACATATTATTTTCTTACCCGATCTTACTGATCGATCAAAATCATCATTAGCGTTTATTGGAAATATACCATTGAAGGAAATATACGAAGTAAAGGCCAGATCATTAAAAGTATTATTATTCCCAACCATTTAACAAATACTCCTGCTGATTGCAAAGCTTTTCTTGCTAATGACATAATAGATTGCGACTCGTTCGATTTCTTTGCGCTTATGCTCCAAGATATGCACAAGTAAAAGAAGACTGCGAGATGTATATTTGTAGAGTATTCGACGATCCAACTAAATGTTTCAAGTTGCAAGGATCTTTAATTCGTGAGGTAGATGAATTACCATCAAACCACTTAGAAGCTGATTCAAGAATGTTTTGTCACATATTTCACGCAGTAAGGATTCAATCTGCTAATATTATCATAATCAGCGCTGACATTCGTCTTGGCAGTTTATTTCTGGAAATACTTAGCAAATATTGGTTGTCTCAGCCTATGGTTTGACGGTTCTCACACAAAGAAATATTTTCTAGTATGCCATTTGGTCCTTACCCTGAGGAAGAGAGTGAGGCCGAGGATCCAGAAATAGCGACATTTCTGTTACAGGATGGCCGCCTGTTAGCGATTCCAAAATGATACACTTCATTCCTAAAGTTAAAAGTAATAGATTATTGATTATCTGTGTTCAAGTATGACCAACTGTAATAAGGATAATAAGAAAATAGATATTCTTATCTGTGCAAGGCGAGAGGAGCGTATAAGGAATAATGCCATTATTCCTGTTGATACAAAATGCCATGCAATAGCTTTACCGCGGCAGTCCCCGAGTGCCACATTTATAATTATTTATTTAATTAAACGTACTAGCGGGCACATTTTAATAGGCACCCCGTTCAAAACATATTGCCCCTTTTTTCTTTAATTTTGCAGCCACAAAACCAAAAAAGAGGAAAATAACAAGTAAATATAAGGATGATTCAAACTTATACTGATGATCCAAAAGACAATATTAATAGAAACTTGGGTAACTCACCACTGAACCCACCAGAGGGATCGGAATCATAACTCGTAAATATTACTGATGAGGTAGTTTCTGAATCTTATGCATCTGAATCTACATCCATTTTGGAAAACAAAGATGATTGTCATGAAAATGATATCGGGCGGTGGGTTGGACGATCTTATGCGATGACTACCGAAATGCGAATGGAAATGTTAAAGCGATACTGGGTACCTCCAGAAAATTATGATTTTGCTGGTGATGCTACTCATTTGAAGCGCAAATTTAATCACACTTGGTTAGACATATACAAGCCTTGGCTTACTTACTCAAAGAGATTTAAAGATGCATTTTGTTTATCTTGCGTTTTATTTCCGCCGAAAGTTGTACGTGGTGTACAGAGATCTTTAATTGTCCGACCATTCACTAAGTATAAAGATATACATAATTATTGTAAAGCACATGTAGATAGTCAATGGCTCAGAGAGTCGTGTGCGTCTGCCAATTTATTTGGCAACGCAAAAGCAAATACACAGGTTGCTTTGCAAACAGGCCATGCAAAAATTATTGAAGAAAATAGAAGTGCATTACAACCTATTGTCAATACAATTATTTTTTGTGGAACGCATGATTTGCCATTAAGAGGAAAAGAAAAAGATGCAGGCGTTTTCCAAGCTTTGCTTAAACTTAAAATTGATTCTGGTGATGAAATTATGAGGAAACACTTAGAAAAAGGTCATAAAAATGCTCAATATGTCTCCAAAAATACAAAATGAGATTTTAAACATATGTGGGGTCCTAATCAGAGAAAAATTTGTCGATAATTTCAAAGCCGTAAGTGCTTATAGCATTTTGGCTGATGAATCAGCTGATATATCAGGAAAAGAGCAACATCAATAGGTCTTAGATATTACGATCATAGGGAAAAAATGTTAATGAAGAATTAATGGGTTTTGTCGAGCTAGAAAAAATGGATGCCCAAACGATAGCTTCTGAAATTAATAAATTCATGAATGCCTTAAATATTGATGTTAACAAATGCGTGGGACAGGGCTACGATGGATGTGCTACGATGGCGGGAAAACATGGCGGTTTCCAAAAAATATTTAAAGAAACATATAAAAAGGGTTTAGATTTTCACTGCGCCTGCCACAAATTAAACCTTGTAGTAAACGACTTAAATAATGTTCCTGAAATCCGCAACTGCATTGGAACTGTAAAAGACACGATACATTTTTTTCGGGAATCAGTTTTGCGTCAAAAATATGCACCGAAAATACCATTGCTGTGTGAAACAAGGTGGTCTCATAAATACAAAAGTATTTCGATATTTAAAAAACATTTTGTCGAAAGTGTAGAAGGTTTGGAAAACTTTCTCAGGAAGGGAATTCTGTGACAAGAAAGGGAGCTTTCCAGTTGTTATCCGCTGTTGGACAAACCACATTCATATTAGGTTTATATATTATAGACAAGTACAATACCCTGCTGTAATCGATCGCAAACACATTGCAGTCTAAAACCATTGATGTAATTAAGTGTGCAGAGCACATCCAAACTATAATAACTGTAGTTGCGGAACACAGGCGTTCTGCCGAAGAAGGCAGTGAGTAGGGATTGCAATCCGGTGTCATTTTCAGTCCGGCCGGATCCGGCTGAATTTTCGTCAATCCGGCCGGATCCGGTCGGATCCGGCCGGATTAACCAAATCAATATAATATTCGCTTTTTGATTCAAAATCAACTGTTAGTAAGTTATTCAAGTACTTAATATAGGTAAGTAGTTTATAAAAACCTAGCGGAACCCGCGGCTTCGCTCGCACCAAAAGTACAAAATACATGTTTGGCTATACCCTCTTACTTATAATGTACCAAAAATTGATTCCCCATTTACCATTTCATCCCTTTTGTTATGAGGACTACTCTATAGAACCAGTTATTCAGTTTTCTTGGCGTAGTAGTAGTAGTAGATAGACATATACCTACTATTACAAACTTTTTGTTGACTTTGTTGAGAAAAGTATTACGTTTTCAAACATGTGCCAAAATAAACTGTAATTTATATCTAAAGCACTTAGGAATATTGATATCATCTTATATATATAAAAGAAAGTCGTGTTAGTTACACTATTTATAACTCAAGAACGGCTGAAGCGATTTGGCTGAAAGTTGGTGGGGAGGTAGCTTAGAACCAGGAGACCGACATAGGATACTTTTTATCCCGAGTGTCGTGACATAAAACGTCAAAGAGAATACAAGTCCGTCCAATAAAACGTGGTGTAACCGAAACGCATCTGACATGGAATAACAAAACGCAAATGACAGCTAAACGCAATTTTGTCTATGGTTAATTATGGTTGAAAATTTGATAATTATAAATTTTGTCATAAATCAATAATCAGTAATAATATTAGGTATTTGTATTCTGGCGGAACAGAGTTCTCCAGAATACAAGCCAGCCTTTTTAACCTATTGCCCTACGAATAGGTTTTCAATAAAATACGAAACACGTCTTCTATCAATTCTGTTAAAGTATGTTCATGCAAAATTTAAAATAAATTGGAATCACACCATACAGACTTTGCCCCCGTTTTTCACTACCTTAGGCATAAAATTTCGGAAAATCCTTTCTAATCGGATAACTACGTCATACAAAAGATACACCCTTAAAGTTTCAGGTCTAGAGACAGATTACCGGTTTAGGCTGTGCGTTGATCCATCAGTCATTAAGGACAGACCATTTTGCAATCCAATGTTAAGATTAGGCAACGAGCAAACATTTAAAATTTAGTGGTGACTAGTGTAGGCTTATAGTTTAAATAGTAACATTTTAAGGTTGTAACGAGTAGCTCAGACCTCAGTGTTCCTAGATTTCACTTTCAAAGATAGATCAATTATTTTTTATTTATAAAGTAACTTTATAAAATCTAAACCTTACTTTACTGAAATGAGACCATTATAATTATTAAGGTATTCGAGAATACTAACAAACAAGTCTTATATTTATGTCAGACACCAACTCGCACGCATGAACACCACGCAGTACGTATTTAAAGTACCAACTCGTGCAAAGGGTCTATTATTTTGCCAAAAATTTGCTAACACCGGATCCGGTCGCCGGATCCGGTAATTTCTACCGGATCCGGTGAGCGTTAAATGATGCCGGATCCGCCGGATTACCGGATCCGGTTTTCCGGATTGCAATCCCTAGCAGTGAGGAATTATTAAAATCAACTAATGAAATTATTGAGGCTTTAAACTTAGATGTGCGTCTTCCAAGGACAGCAAGCCGTCAACAACATAGAGCAAATCATCCTGCTGGTTCTATAAGCGAGTGTTTCCGTCGCTCGCTATATGTTCCCTATTTAGGTTCATTATCAGCCTCATTAGAGGTGAGGTTTGGCGAAAACCAATCACCAGCGTTTGCATTTTCGTTGTTACACCCTGCTCAAGTAATAAAAATTACAGCTCCAAAATCAAAGAAATGTATGGAGGAAGTATCTGAATTCTATGAATTAGAAGGTATCACTTCAGAAGCCGAACTGTGGCGCACTTTTTGGATGAACAAGCAGGCAAATTTTGATAATCTCGAGATAGCTGAATTAATTAAAGAAGCAGTCTTTTTATCCAAGGGTTAAAACAGCTTTAGAAATTTTACTGGCAATTCCTTATTCCACGGCTACGATTGAAAGGTCATTTAGTACGCTCAGACGCGTAAAAACATGGCTGAGATCAACAATGATCGAAGACAGGTTGAGTGGGCTTTGTATGTTCAGTTTACATAAAAAACTTGTTAATAGTATGGGCGATTCTTTCACGGGAGAGGTCATAAACCGTTTTGCTGAGGATGCTCGAAAATTACTTTTGAAATAAATGTGTCAATATGATTTAAATTAAAAAAAATTGTATTATTTATTAAATTTATATGACTCCCTGTAAAGCAGCATATTCTGCGGATGTTTCCCCTACACAATATATACACCTAATGTTGCGCGTAGTGTTTTTGTACTATGTAGATTAAAACAAGCGCGGGGGCCGGTTTAATAAATAGGGTATTTTACTCCATATGAAAAACAATCTTAAACCCTATTATTGAGATAGCTTAGGCAAAAAGCAGTCGGGAAATGTTAGTTTTATTTCATAAAATAACAAAATAAATTTTAAAATTAAATTCAAAATTTTCAGTATTTTTAATCTGTTTTTTGACACCACGAAATAGTAGCCGCCGCGTTATGACGTCATGCTGTCCTGTACACAAGTGTCGGTGTTAACTGATCAGCTTTAGTTTTATTATTTTCGTAAACAACGTCATTTTTATTATTTAATACCATAGAAGACGGTTTCGTAAAGGGTGACAACACAAATTTGCCAAGAATAAGCTCTTTGATGGTCGGCAAATCACATAACACTTCGGGATCCCTTTTCGCAAGTTTGAACTAAGTCATATTTATATCAGTTGGCACATGAATCCATAATTTGTTCGGTGTTTTTACACTACTCTAGTATTCTTGCATTCAGGAACAGCACACCAACGATAAGTAGAATAATAATTCATTTTTAAATAGTAAAAAATTATATCAATTTCAAATTATCAGCGCATTTGTTTACATTTAGACATCACGTTCACGATGTCATGACCACAGAGTAACAATGGCGTTCACTGTTTTCGGCGTTTTCGTCCAATTAGGCGCGAAATTGAAAATGTAAAAATTTAAATGCAATTTTATGATACTTATCGATCGAATAAAAATCTGGTAATTTTTTAGTGGTTTATTAGCACTACAGAATGTAATTGAGATACTTTTCAAAAGCTGGGTACGCCCATGAATAATGGTGGATAATTTTTAATCGTTGCGTAGATATAATGTTGTTAATTGTTTTGTTACACGTATTCGATCATTAAATTTCAATATTCAATCTACTGCATTTGTATAAATACCCATACGTACCCTGAAAACATTGGAAGGAGAATATAATAGTATGCATTATTACTCTGTGACAGCTTGGACATATTTATGAAACTAGTTATGGTTTATCACTTATATGCTTATTGACTAAACCTAAGCCGCTACATTCAATTATGTTTTGCTCTCCTTCACGTCGAATGTTGAATTTCACCTAAAAAAAAAGGTTTTGTGTTAGAAAAACTAACTTTTTCATTACAATTTATAAATAACGGTTATAATTTATAATAATTTAAATCATCTCTATTTGCGACTCTATGAGTATAATAAAGTAGTTACTTAGTCGAACTGCGCAGGAGATATTATAGTACAGCGCGTGTACGCGCAGACATAACTGCACTCTCTATAGGCTTACTAAACAGAAAGACTCGATAACTAAACTTGGCCCGACCCGGGACTCGAACCCAGGACCTCTCGATGTATGACCGTACATGCTAGCCACTACATTACCGAGGCAGTTAATTAAATGCCTGATGTAATATTATATATCGTATGAACATATAACAGGCACTGGTAGCGTAGCGGTAACGCGCTCGCTTGAATAAACTAGTGATGGGGGTTCAAACGTATGAAGGAAAACATCGTGAGGAAACCTGCATGTCTGAGAAAACCAGCAAGTTTTCGAAAGACATGTGAAGTCCGCCAACACGCACTAAGCCAGCGCGGTGGACTATGGCCTGATCACCCTCGTACTGAGGGAGGCCCGTGCCCAGCAGTGGGACATTAAACGAGGGCTGATTATATTCCTGGACTGTTTTCGCTAGTTTTTGACCCCCTTCCCCCCCTATTATACGAAAAAATAAGAATAGGCCGACCCCCTCCTCCCTGTTTAATATTTATTACGTAAGAGTGTAAAAGAAAAAATGAATACACTTTTGGTTTGTTTTAATGTTTGTTTTTCAAAGTAACTATTTTTTGAAATTTTTACGTGTAATTTTAAAGGTACAGTGCCTTCCGCTCAGTTGACCGCGCTTTTTCAAAATATAATTTTAACTTTGCGCATTTTTTGCTCTTACGTACGCAAAATCGAGACTCCCTCCCACCCCTTGTAAGAAAACATAAGATTTGGTCGACCCCCTCCCCCCTAAATTGTCTATACGTAATAAATGAATGGCCTAACAGTATATACTTAGGTACCTTGGCAATAATTTCACAGATGTGAATAGCGGTCTGCGTGTGAAGAGTGACGTCACCGACGCGTACCGCACTTTCCCCTGACGCTAGCGCCATGTAGATTATCACTTGGTCCTATAAACAATAAAAACATATATTCACTATATAAACATATATTATACCTACCTTTAGAAATTGTAAATTGTGAAGACTTCATTGGTGTATGTTAAATTTTTTTTTCTAGTTTAATATGTAACTAAATACTGTTTGTTTTCCGAATAATAAATAAATAAATAAAAGCACGCTCTATCACGCACATTTAAATTAAAAAAAACTAATTTGTAATTTACCGGAATATTACGACGACGACATGTTTCGCGGTTTATAGTGACCCTACTTTCTTGCGCCAGCGGTCACGAGTTCAAGTCCCGCTGGGGGCATTCATTTGTTAAACTTGGATCTATTTCAGTCATGGGTGTTTATATTTATAATATGTATGTATTTAAATTTATATAATATGTAGTATATCAACTATCTTGCATCCGTAACACAAGCTTCTAAGCTTACCACGGAACTAGATGGCGCTGTGTGCAATAATGTCCCAACATATTTATTTATTACTACCCTCAGTTTAAAGTTTTTTTTTTTCTTCCGTGCTAATCTGCAATCAGTAAAGTACTATAAGCAGATAGGGTGTAAGGTTCTGTCAGGTCGAGTGCATCCTCCAGCGAGGATAGCTACTCATATATTTATAATGCGACATTCTTTAAAGAATATCTATTCTCTTGAGTCGTTTTTGATAACTGCGCGTGATTAGACTCGTCGCAAGTATGTTCGGGTGCGTTTTCAAGTCGCTTCTGGTATTTTTTTGTTGAAGACTGGATTTCCTCTTTTATGGTTGTCATGTTTAATTGTTTGTGTATTTCGGAATTCCTAATAAACCATGGAACATGTGCTATTGATCTTAATATTGCGTTCTGCATTCTTTGCAATATTGCGATGTTTGTGTTACTTGCACTGCCCCATAGCTGAATGCCATATGTCCAAGTTGGCTTTAATATGGACTTGTATATGAGTAACTTGTTGTCTATTGATAGTCTGCTATTTCGACCAAGCATCCAATAGAGATTTCTGTGCCGTATTTTTAGTTCCTCTCTTTTACACTTGATATGCTGGTTCCACGTCAGGCGGCGATCCAAATGTATGCCTAGATATCTTACACTCTCTTGGTGTGGTAACGTTGAATTTCCAATTCGTACAGGAGGACAGTATTCTTTTCGAAGTGTAAAAGTCACCTGCACTGACTTGGTTGCGCTAGCAAAAGTTTAAAGTTAGCAATAGTAAAAGTGTAACATTCACCGTGTCTTTTCCATTCTACTCGACATTGTCGAAGTAATTTGTGCCCAAATGGCACGCCTAGAAGCCACATAATAAAGAACATGAAGAGTGTAACCTGTGAATGTGGATCAACGCAGGCCCCACTATCTAGAATGTTCCTCAGCTCACTGCTGACCTTTCTGGCCACCTCCCTCGGCCCCTCCCGGCGACTGCCCAGCGCGTCGCTACCGAGCATACATCCTGTCGTAGTATTGCAGGACACACTGGAAAATAAAATTCACATGAACTTTTTGAACTGAAACTTCTTTAGAATCGTTGTGATTTCAAACTCGAAATCGAAAAAATGAGGCCATAGTACCAGGCACTCAGAGACGGGGAAGAGTTAGCCTTAGTTAGATCTCGCCCACCGCGAGTCAGTGACATTTCTAACTCTGTCTAACTCGTGGGTGTGACCGTAGCACCATCTCCCTCTCTCGACGAGCTTAGACGGGGTTGTTTAGTATAAATATAAACGAGATTTAAAAATTAGTTTGCCAAAGAAGTTTTACTTCTGAGTTCTGACATGTGTACTTTGTACACACGCACTTTTATTTTATTTTGGCTCCGTTGGTAGTGACCCTTGTAAATGTCCAAACATATTTATTATTATTTATTTATGAACTATAAGAGGTGCAAGATTTATGATTTGAATTCACTTCCCTTGGTTTCCCAAGCAGGTATGTTACCACTGAACTACTTCTAGGTTTACTTAAAATTCAGTAATTAGGCATACCACCTGTATACAAACGAGTGTTTATATAGAACTCACTATCAAAGTCAGTACACAGGAACTGGTCAGATTTTTGTTTGTAATCCACATGTAATGTCCATTTATCGAGTAAGGCTTTAGGCTATATTACATCACGCTACGACCAATGGGAGCGGAGCATCAATGAAAAATGTTGCGAAAACGAGAGAAATACATTACTATTGATTTTCAGCCTTTAACACGCGAGCGAAGCCGCGGGATAGGCAAGTTAATAAATAATATTGTTGTACACATGACAAACTATTGTTAATACCTTGATTTGTTACAACAATCTAGTAAACTCACACAATTCCACTACAGGTGTCCGGAGCCATATTCTGATCCTCCTTGTAGCTGTGTATCTTCACTTTGTATTCACCTAGTTCTTGCCGCACTCCCTCAGCTACTGTGTGTGCTAGCTGATAAAGAATTATTTTTATATTTGTATTTATTATTTATTAATTTACTCTACTATATATTTAAGAAATCATGCAAATACAATGATTTTAAATCTCTATTTTATTTTTCTTATTTATTGAAAATAGAAAAAAGAAAACAGAATCAATAATTTATTGGTGAAAGTTTGCATGGGGAATTAATCCTTTCGCAAGTAATGGATATAAAACACATTATAGCTATGTGTAATAATATGTACATATGTATAGTGTATAATGTATACACTTTACTAATAAATAGTCTATCTCTTCTTTAGTCTATATGAAAAAACCAAATATAAAATGAAAATTATTAATTTGGTAGTGTTAATTCAAATCTGATTAATACCTAACACTATTAAAAGTATCATACTATTAACTACATATAATTACAGCATAATTTTTACCTTAACTGGTAACACTCCTGATACAAAACTCATCCCAGTGATATCTTTTACTTGTCCTCTTTCTATCAGTCTTACACTTTTTAATGAGTGTATTGGAGTGATTTCCACCTTAACATGACCACCTCCTTTTGGATAGTATCTGAAATTATACTTATTAATTATAATTATACTTAATAATTAATAATAAACTAATATTATAAAGAGGAAAGATTTGTATGTAAGTATGTTTGTAACGAATTGCCTCAAAAAGTACTGTACCAATTTTAATAATCCTTTAACCATTTGAATGCTACATTATCACTGATTAATATAGGCTATTTTAATTCCAAGAAAAACGTAAGGATCCCTACTAAAACTACAATAATATGAGAGGAGGAGGAGTGCACACCGCACATAAGATCCTATGGAAGTTTAGACGTACGCGATACAGTGTATCCTAGTGCGAGCGTCTCAGCACTCCATTTGCCTATGTTTTGTTACATTATAATTGTTATTAGTTTAAGGAATATGTTTGTATTTTTTCTGATTATGAATTAAATAAATAAATAAATATATTATTTTGAGATAAATTGTTTAGTTACAATTTTATTGCAGTGACAACAGACAAATGAGTCGACTAGTATCAAAGGCGGCAATCTGAGCATTTTGACAAAAAGTAGTTAATGATATGGCGACTCAGATTGATTTGATTAAAAACGTTTCCCTTGGAGTATACGGCTTAAAACTGGCAATAAACCATAGTAAAAACAGGTCAAAAACTGACATCAGCATCAAAGCCGGCAATCTGTAAAATTTTGAAATCAAACCCGGCAATCTTACGCTGTCAACCAATCAGAAGCGAGAGTTCATTTGCGTTTCGTAACGGCCGCAGGAACATTTCGTTCTGTGAATTTTAATGTTTTCTACGTGTTTTTGTGACTTAAACTAATATAAAGCAGTGGAAGTAGTATTATGGAAAGCCACCCCCCTTTAGTAATAAATAGTTTTACACGGAAACGCAAGAGGAATCCAGAAAATTGGACAAGAAACCGGGATAAGGAATTGAAGTAAGTTTACCCGTAGGGTTGTCAATTCTTGTCATTTAAAAGGGTATAATATTGTAGTATTATTATTTTTTTGTTTTAGAAACTCGGCGAAATCATTACTCGATAGAGTGTGCAGTCATAATTCGAAAGCACTAAAATGTGCTACTTTAACAATGGCTCATGACATGACATGCGCATATAATTTTAAATTAAGTTTAAAAAAACTCAAAAAACTTTTTAGAGTTACATAATTTTTTAGTTCATAAGTTAATTATAAAGATTTTTTGTAACTGCCAAATGTATTATTTTTTAATTACAATATACTATGCCAAAAAATAAAGAGTCGTTCCATGCTTGTATGACAACCCTAATTCTGGAATAACATCTATAGTATCAAAAACGGTTATCTGTGCCTTACTCAATTTCAAATACGGCATTCTTAAAAAAATAGCATCAAAGCCGGAAATCTTCAAAATTGAAATAGTATTTAAAACTGAAATAGAATGATTATTAGGGTAATATAGCATTAATTCATCCTGCTATTTACCTAAGATCTTATTTAAATGAGTTTTGTAACTACAAACGAGATACAAAACAAACAATCCGTTTTTTTGAATTTACCAACATTTGTCTTAAAGTCACATTGCCACCTTTGATACTAGTCGACTCAAATGTAACATACATAGAAACTATAGGATAACATTTTCTAATATTAGGTAAAATCTTTCTTGAAAAAAATAAATTATCAGTAAAAACTCATGCAAAATACAACATTAATTTGGAGCCAGTTGATTTTATAAACATAATACTAAGCCACAATATTATAAAACTTACCCTCTCCTTAATATATTCATTCGAAAATCAGCACCAAATTCTCTGAGGACATTTTTGAATATTTTTTCCATGTAATCTATTTGAGGAGCCATGTCTGCATTAGTTCCTCCTTTAAGATCGAATATAACAGCTGAATCCGCAAACAGTGCACATGGTAATGCTACTTGTAGTAATAGACTTATTGATCTGTAACATTTAACAATTTTTTACTTAACTTTTTGACACATTAAATAAATAAATAATTTATTTATACATCTGCAAAAGAGAATCAAATATAATATAAACTATTAGGTTTATATGAACGTAAAGAAGAAAATAAATAACTAAGTAATTTCATCAATCTAACCCAGCTGTTTTTGTATCAGCTACATAATGTCCTCCTTTAATTTCACCAGGTACAAATTCAATGTCTGTAGATCCAATGCTGGCTCCTTTCAATGTAGCTTGGCACATTTCTGCAATTAATTGTATACCTGAAAATTCATAAATAAAACAATTTAGTCAAGGTATAACTATGAAAGATAAAATTCAATAGAATATTTAAGGAGACCAACAGGTCTAACTAAGGTAATAAATTAAAAAATGAAGAATGTATAATTTTATAATATACTAAAAATGATCATTTATACAATTTATATTTTTATATTTTATCAAATCTACCTTTTAAATGCTGTGCGGCTAGTCCTGGTTTTTTTCGGCCGGCGCGGATATTATGGACTCTTACGGGTATCCCGAGGATGGCACTCAGAGAAATAGACATACGCAGTATCTGTCCTCCCTACAATAAAACGAATTTAATATTTATTGCGTATTTTTGAGAAATTTTGGTTAAATTTATTACTAAGAAAAAATACCCCTTCTAGCACACTTCCATCTATTTGTAGTATTTCGGCCATTTCTATCGCTTTGCTTTGCTATAATGCTTAAATTAATTTAGCATAGAGTAGTATTGATAATATGGAAATTAAGAGTCACTAAATTTTTTCCTCGTAAAAATAATGGTATTTAAATAAATACAATGCTTTCAGACTGCAGGCACGTATTTCAATTTTCAGAGTTTTGACATTGACATTTGTTTACAGGTTGCGAAGTTGATACTTCAACGTACGCCCAAAAAATACTGAACTATTTGTAAGCTGTATTTACAATTTATAAACATTTTTTTTATTTTTTAAATATTTTTCGTTTGATTGTTTATTTTATTGTTAACCACTTGACGCCCGCAACATATGACATGCAACACCCGATAATCACCGAACCCACTCGGCAATTTTCGCAGATTCTACCATTACATAAAAAAACATTTACAATTTAAATTATATAGCACCGATTTAAAATGTGTTAGCTCTTTTGGATTCTTAAATAATTTGAGTATTTATGAGAATATATAAAATGTCCTTTAAACTATTGATAAATAAAATCAAGCTCGTTATATATCAGCGTTAACGGAAAATTTTCTAATTTTTGTATTACAATGAATTCTAATAATACCAGCGTGTATACTTACACCAAATTTGAAACACTACTTTATGAATAAACATGTAATCATACAAAACCATTTTTTGATTTATTTGTATTAGTTTTTAGTAACAGTCACATTCAAAACTTTATAAAACTCGCGGCTCGTTCGTTGTATTTACACAGGTTACCGCGCAATTTTCAAAGCATGCATCAGGGTTATGGCGAGTAGATTCTTAATAAAATTGACAATAAAATACATATTAATCCTTACTTTAAAAATATACACAAATAAATCTTTAAAACAAGTCACTAGAATTAGAAATTGGATGGTTTTCTTATAAAAGAGAAAAATTGAGGTTATTTTTAAAAACACTCGTATTTCAATATAATTCACATTTTTATGTTTATTATGTGGCTTAAATATGAAATCTACAAGCTAAACTTTGTCACTGATATGAAACCTTTACACTTTTCATTCAAGAAACTAAATATTTTAACATTTAAAGTTATCTAAATTATTGTACTGATAATAATAATTTTTAATATTTTGAAGCGTAGCGTAGTAATGCTGTACCCCTCAAATTCAACACTAAAAATTATCGATAATTTTTGTGAACGATGAAACAAGTATAAACACAATTATATTTATGTAACAATTATAATTTGATATAAATAATAAAATAGATGTAATAGAATATTTTACTTTTATGGATAAACGAGATTTAAAATATAAATGTAAATAGAATTCCAATTCTTATAAAATATAACATATGCAATAATAAAAATTCTGGGTCTCATGTTAAATATTTCGTAATATTCATAATGTAATTTATGATTTATATTATTGTATTTTATTTTAATATGTAAGTACAAGTAATTATTATAATTTTTATGACAAAAGTAACACTTTTGTCATAAAATTGTGCATATAATATTTTATTGCAAACGCTCAAAAACTACTTTAACCTAACTTGCCAAATAATTGCTAAATAACTTGCTTGTTATAATTCTAGCTAAAACTAAACTATTGGAGGCAAGTTTTAAATAAAAAGTTTAGTTAAAATTATAATTTATATAATATAATAAATATTTATACCGACTATAATATAATAATTTTATTTTGCAATTCAATAATGTAGCTCTTATAGTTTTTGATGACTAAAATTGATGACAAAAAAAATAGTAACTTCGTAATTTGACTAAGAAAAAATCAAAAAATTTCTGATATCAATTTTTTAATAAAGTATTTATCCTATAGGTAGTCAAAGACTAATTTACCCTAGATGATTGTCTATTTCATATTCAGTATTCGAAGTAGTAATAAATTTACAATAAAAGAATTTATATACAATATAATATTATGAGAGAGTAATATATATAGGTTCCGAAACTACAGAACTAATTCATAAAATAATTATTTTATTTAATTTACAAAGAAATATATTAATATAATCGGATTTTGATGTGAAATTATTTACTAAAATATGTATCAGAAAAAGCATATTTGTTGGTATCATGATATTAATCCTCTTCTTTACTTTATTTTGGTTTGTTGGGGAAGTATAAGTCGTGGTTTTTTCTATAAAAAAACTAGGGAAATACTAAACGTTAATACCTGAATAATAAAAGTATAAAACTGTTTATTTTGTATGGAAATCATCAAAACGTATAGTACGGACGAGAGTTTGTGAAAATTCATCTAGGTATATACGTGTACAATACAATATAACCCTTTCAAGCAACTATATACTCCCGAGATCGTCAGGGAAAATTTATTTTATTTTAGAACGCCTTTTTATTGCTATTATAATAATATAATATGTTATGCTTATATTTATATTTAATTTATAATACATAAGAGTATTTAAAATTTATGTAACATTTTGTTCTAGAACAAACATAACACATACTTACTTTTTCTATAAACATTCGTATTAAAATGTCGATATCATCGATAGCATAATATATCGACGTGTCAATGCCTAGCCAAATTTGACAACAGTCTAATATGTCACGTTTGACAGCGTATAGGCTGATATTATAATTATTTGTAAATAAACACATTTTATATTATAAAACTATTGAAATATGCTACAAAAAACCGAAAATATGAAATTATATTTGTTTTTCTACAATGATATGACTTTTTCAGACATCAAAACATTTAGTAATCGTCCAAATTCTTGTAAATTAATGGCGACTTTATTTACAAATTTCAATACAGCAAAATTTATTTAATCAAAAAGCCAACATTATAACGTTAACATACATTTATTAGTACATCAATAGTAGCAACGAATATTAACAATTATTATTCATGCGTTTACGGTACAAATTCACTTGTTTTCAATTTTTAAATTACACTAAACCAATGGCGAGTCGCGCGCTCTTTACTTCAAATTTTATCAACTTTTGACGTAATAGTTTTTAATCTTGTCGGTATTCGATTAACATTTTGTTTTGATATATGGGTTAAAAAACTTTTTAAGTTTCTGTTTATTACTCGTTTAGAAAAAAATAAAGCGATTTCGTTGTATACTAAGTGATAAAATCGTAGAGGGTGTAGCGGTACACATAGGTACCAGCGGGGATCTACGGTAACGCCGGAAGTGGTACACATTGGTACCAGCGGGGATCAAGTGGTTAAAATACATTAATTACATTAAAATAATATTAGAAACATTACGCTGATAAATTCAGAACGTAAGCTATAAGGAGCGGAGCAATGTCATATTGTTTTTTAATTTTTTTGTCAATTGTCAATTGTCAGTTAAATTTCCCAGGCCTCACTCCGTATTCCGTAACTTTGTAATTCGTACAGTTTATAAAATGTCAGTAATTGTTTTGTTGGGTATAATTTGCGAATTAGATTTTTACACATAGTTAATTTGTGTTTGTTTACTTATGTTCATGTTCATTATCAATAAAATCTACATCGAAACGAATCTTGTCGTGGTGGAAGCTATATTTCTATTTTAACACCTTACTTTGACCAGGATGCAGAGAAAGCCAGGCTTTCCTGTTGCAAACTGCAGCATAAAGCTGGTAAGAAGTTATATATTATTTTTATATTATAAAATAAAAATTAAAAATAATGATACCAACTACTGACAACAACAATATATTTCTGTGTAATCTTAAAAATAATATTTTTGTTGAAGTTCTATTTACTTAATTTTGTATATTCCTAAGCCTGACAGCATGCCTGTAGTCGAGGGCATGATAGAGGAAGAAGAACCTGTGCAAAGACGTCAACAACTTATCAATTTTGGCCATTCTGAATGGGGGTTCAATAATTGGAGTTGGACTGTTACAAAACAGGAACTAGGTAATCAAATTATCAATCTTCATGTATTATAAATCTTCTTTTGTTATCTTTTAACCAATGTTAAATTTACTAATAGTTGCTAAATATATTATACAGATTTTGTTGAAATTTCAAATGGCAAATACACAGCGGGAGTGGCATCTTTTGTTTCTGTGACAGTAAAAAGCTTGGATATACAAAGAGAAAACGTTGGCTATGCTACATCTATTGCTCCAAACAAGGGTGCTGCAATACATAGATCAAGAAAGGTTAGTAAATTCCAACAAGTAGGAAACATAATTTTTTAAACAATGCAAGACATGGAATAAGTATTTTTGACTCTCAAATAGATCTAATCTAGTAATAAAATTTAAGCCCTTGGCTCATAAAGCCTAGGGTGTTAATTTAATAATACTAAAAAACTATTATATTAAATTAAATAATTTATAATTTCAGTGTGCCGTCACAAATGCACTTCGTGAAACATTACTCAGTTTTGGAGGCAGTGTAGCCACAAACCTAATGGAACAGTTAGAATCTCATAAATCCAGTGATGTTGTAAATCTACCACCTCCTAAGGACTCAGAGCCTCTCCAAGAAAACAACCAAAACTTGAACAATAAGCTGTCAGAACCAAAAAATATAAAACAAAATATTAAAAAAGATTTGAACATCCAAGCTCCTGTGTCATCTGCCGTACCAGCTCCAGCTCCAGTTCCAGTAGTTCCTGGGATAAAGAATATAGTCAATCCTCCAGTAGCTAAGGCTCATCCAATGCCGGCAAACTTGCCCCCTGCTAACCGAGGCCCCCCGGCAAATGCGCCTCGACCTCCAGTTCCTCCCCCCACCATCAGGCCAAACTCTAACGTAAGTTTTGTTCTTCAGCCAGTGATGGGGGGCGTAGTTCCTCCCATGTACACACCGCCACGTATGGCCCCACCACCCCCACACGTTTTTCAAAACTACTATGAATACCCATGGCACTTTGCCTATGAGCCATACGATCGGCACCATGGGAATGTAAATCTAAATTTCAACATTCCACCAAAGAACTTAGTTGTGAACGGCCGGGCTGGGTCGGTTGAGTGTAAACGCGAGGAGCCCCATTTCCAAACGCCTCAGGGCTGTTGGATAAAACCTACGATCTTCTACGATGGTTTTTGGACCGAGCAGAAGGTTAAGAAGTGGGTTGCTGAGCAAGTAGAGAAACAGTTTCCTGATGAGGCCTCAAAAACCAACTCCCCTGGGAACCCACTTGACCCTTCTGCCCCTAAATCTTAGGTAGCTTACACACGAGCGGCAAATTTGCAATTGTTCAGACTTTTCTGAACTTTGAAAGTTTGTCAGAATTAAAACTGTTATAATTGAACATTTATAATCATAAGGTAAAGTTTTGGGGGCAGTTAATGAATCTCTTGCATTTATGATTGATTAATTCCATATGAAATACTTAGGTTTAAAAAAATGAAAGACAATGAATTGTTTATAAATGTTCTATTATAATAGTTGAAAATAATTAATGTTAACTGCAAATTTGTCATTCGTGTATAATTCGCCTATATCTGACAAGTTGTGTAGGAATTTGATGTTGCATAGAAGTCACGTTTTGTAGTATAGACTACAGTCTACACTCCATACTCTTGAGATATTTTAGGTCTATGGGGTTCACTATTTTCTATTAAATTTTTCAATTTACTAGATTAGTGTTGAATAACTTTTACGAGGAGATTGACTTCTCGCTTGATGCTCAGGTATTCTAGGGTCATTTCTATTGGAAGTCATTGGTATAGTTCTCATAAGTAGGTGTAGGCATTACATTAACTCGAAATGTTGATGTTCTATTATAATGGTGGTTAGAAATGGTTAGTGGATTAGTGAGCTTTTTATTGCTCTATTTTGTCAAAGCCTCAGGTCTTTAGTGCCATCAGTCCTATAAATGTATTTAATAACTATAATAAGTTTCTAGTTGAAAACTTTTTAATACAGAAAATAGTATGAAAAATTAAAAAGCGTTCATAATGAAATTTTACAGGTTCTCGGCATATTTTTTCTTAGTTCTTTGAGTAATATGGTTTAGATATTTCAAGAGCACGTTGTAGAACAGTATTTCTCTTGGATATACCAAATGTAAGAAGTAGCAGTATGTAGGTGTGCATTTTTACTGTCATTATTCTACGGTTTCATATCTCACTAGTATTTTTTATAAGGATTTTTATCTCTTTCACTATATTTCAGATGTATATAGGTATAGATTCTTAATCTAAGACTATGTGGTATATGCCCATGTTTTTTATTATAATAAAATCGTTTGAAAATATCGGATGTTTAATTGTTATGTTTCAGTTTTTTTTGTCTTTTTGTTTATTTCCTTTCAAACGATCCCAATAATTATATAGCATCAAATTCCTTAATGATATTAAATTTTCTTTCTTTTACATTTATGAAATCTCTTATGATTTATTTGATACATAATAGCTACATGTACCAAGTAGATTTGGTAAAGTCTGTCTAAATTCATTATTATTTAAAGTGATAAATTACATTGTTAAGTATTTACTGATTTTTTCTGAAACTAATGTGATACTGAAATCTGATCTATTATAACAAATTGAAACTAAGTAGGTACATACTTTTCTATTTTATTTTTCTTTTGTGTAGTATTGTGTTAAATTAATAATTATAAACAGGAGATGAAGTTCGAAGATCTTAATGATGAAGCTCGCGCGGAACGCAAGCGCCGTCAGAGACAAGCTCAAGAAGAATTTCGGTTGAAGCATTTGCTGAAAAACAATAGCGAAAATGATCTCGGTTAGCGTTTACAATTTTAATAAAACTTTTGCCATTTAATAGATACTTAAAACAGGAATATTGAGGCTACTGTTTTTTTAAAGTATGGTTTAATAGAGGCTGTGTTACATTAAATAATTTATTCATAATAGAGGTTCTTCATTACAATGATTTCTTTTTTTTACTTGCTTCTTACTTACTTTTCTTGTTTAAGTTTATTTATTTAATTCCGTTAATAAATATGTTATGTAATATATTATTCTTAATTTATTCCCTTGATTCCTTTTTTTATTTAAACGCTTATCTGAAATATTAAATTGATAATATTATTTTACAATTGCTTTATTATTATATATGTATTGCGCTTGGATATTAATCAGAAAAAAAATATATAAATAAATATAAGAATAGAAAGAAATAAAAAATAAAAATATATCAAAATTTTGGCTACAGATAAAGAAAACGATAATAATAACAGTCTCGATGTTTTGATGTTGGCAATACCGACTCAAGACATTGAGATAGAGAGTACTGGCGACACCGGAGGGAAACGGAAATCCCCCGTACCAGAGGGTGGCAACAAGAGGCGAAGCACTGTGAACAGATTGGACATTTACAAAACTTGATTATTTTATTATTTCATTTGCATGTTAGAGCACTGATTTTAAATAAAACACTTAAAATTATTTGTGTCTCATTATCCTTATCATAGGTATTTAACAATTTAATAGAATTTTTAAATGCGAACTTCATTAGTTTATTCATGCGTTTATACATTTCGTATTTTTTAATTATCAAATGGTTGGATGGATTTGGACGATTAAATTATTAGCACACGGATAAACTACAAAACAGGCTATGCAACTGTAAGTCACCTGAACTGTGTGTCTATGAAGTAAAGTAAATAAAATAATAAAAGTGAAGTAAATAAAATGTTTTTTTTAACTTATTTAACTATACATGCATTATTATATTATATGACATATGAATTACTAAAAAATTGAAAAGGAATTGTATAAAAGATTGAATGTACAAGGTAAATTAAAATAAAACATCATTTTGCGAAATCATCATATTTATTCAAATCACTAACAGTTACATGTATGTATGTACAACACTAAAATAAGCCTAACCTCAGTTTATTGTACTCAAGTTAAAACTAAATAGTCGACTCGAAGAGAAAAAACTAAAAGACTTCTTAAAAATAACTTAAAAGCTATAAAATTAACGATATTCAAATACACAGACAAACCAGACCAAATTGAAACAAAATTCGCCGTTAAAACGACAAAAACCATAAATCGACAATAAAAATAATAAAGGGCTTATCGATTGTCGATAAAAATCGAAATCAATAATCGTTCGATAAATTACGTTACAGCTTATAAAATAAAAATTAAAGTAATATTTGTGTCAGTTTAAGAAATGTAAAAAAATAATAATAATATTAAGTGAATATATTTTTTATTTATTTGTAACGATTATCGATATCGAGTGAATCGATTACAATCGCAAGCGATTCGGCTTTAGTTATACCTTTACCAGAACGTATGAGCGTCTTTAAACATAGAGAGGAAAAATAAAATCAAAATTCCTTTTAAATAAACCTTATTCTGTAATTCTTACGAAATATATGTACTTATAAATATCTACTACGATGTAAATGTAAAAATATCTTTAAATTACATACATAAAAAAATTGCAAAAGACATGTTACTTTGATGGATATTACGTTTAAAGGTTATAACTTTATCCGAGAAAATAATTAATATTAATTTATTATTGCGCACTTAAAGCTTTTGTTATATAGCATTAGGGAGAGCCAAAAATGGTTTCTTGACGTCACTTTTTACATAAGTACAGATAAAAAATACTAACAGTATTTTTTACGTTATTACAAAACTGTGTACTAAAATTATTAATACTAAAATTCTGTATAATGTAGAATTAAACAAATATGGAACTACAGTTCTCGAGGCATAAGCTCAGCTCTGCATTTGTGTGAGTGCAGTGTACGGATAGGCACGACGATACGGATAGACGTTGCGAGATTGGTTTAAACCTGTTTTAACTGGTTTTGATGCGCGGCTATTGGCTATTAGCTATCACTAACTATTGGTGTATTTAAGAGTCAGCATTTATATACTAAATTACCCATTGTGTATATAAAACCCTGCAATGTCACCGCCCTCAACAACCCCACTCCTCCTTTCTACCTTTAGGTGTGGTAACAATATTTTGTTAATTACACTGGTCAACACTAGTTATGCCACACGAACTCTGATGGCTAATATTGTTTTTGCCACCTACCCACATTACTAAACCGCAATTAGTTTATTTCGATTGGCCTCAGTTTTCTTGTGATGCGTTCATTCGTATAACCAGTACTACGGTGAAGAACACAAACAAACGGTCGCGAATAAACAATTGTTAAATTATTTTTTATCGTATTAGTTTAAGTTTAGTGATTTTTAAGTAATTGCTGTTATTGTGTGAATATGCCGAGAAAGTGTAATAACGATCCTGACTCTTTTTATTATATTTGTGGAGAATTAACTTTCAAAAACAAAGACGAAATTTTACTAAAGTTGTGATGGAGAGTTACCGTCAGTATTTTGGTTTGTCTGTGGCTCATCAAGACAAATCTTGGGCTCCCCATATTTGTTGCATAACCTGGGTTAAGAATTTGAGTGATTGGAAGAAAGGATCCCATCGTATGCCGTTTGCTGTACCCATGATTTGGACCGAACCAAAAGATCACGTTTCGGATAAAAGGTATTAATTTTAAAAAAAACCACACAGTTTAGTTACCCTAATTTACAGTCAACTAAGAGACCAGTACTTCATAGTGACAATTTACCGATACCAATAACATCTGAGTCTGTTACGATTAAGGATTCACAGCCCTCCACTTCGAGCGGATCGCGGGCCGTTTATGACGACGATGAATCTGAGTTCGAAGAAATCTCAAACAAGCCACACTTGATAACTCAAGAAGACCTAAACGACTAGGTTCGCGACTTGGTTCGCGACTTGAATTTGTCAAAAAGCAGCCAGAACTCTTAGGAGAACTAAAATCTAAAATAAGCCATTTTCGAAATTGTGATGAACGCTTCAGATCATATTATTCTCGAGATGGAGAGTTTGTGTATTGTAATGATATAAATGAGGTGTCACTCAAGATTCACATCTCGTTTTTTTCTTGACAATTTGGGAGCTGTGAGCGGTGAGCACGAGAAGAGTTTCCATCAGGCCAATTCACATATGGAAAAGCGGTATCAGGGGAAATGGAACCCAAGAATCTTGGCCGATCACTGCTGGACATTGAAAAGCGACAATTCAGGAGCTAAATTTGCCAGAAAATCCTGAATTATAAATTGATAATATAACTTTTTTAATTCTTTTGCTTCGAGCGGTCCATATTTTTAAGAAAAATTTAAATCTCGGTATTAAATAAAATTCGTGGCCAATAATTTTTTTTTACTTATTTTTTTTTACAAACAATCACCCATCAAAGTAAAAAATATAAGCGAAGTTCGTGTGGCACGACAAAGTTCACATTTTGTTGCCCAGTGTTATTATCATTCACTTGTTGTATATTTTCAATAATATGTTCAAAAAATCTTTATTTGTAGTTCCATTGGGAAATATATTTTTGTTTTTTTTTTAAATAAGAATAGTTTTTGAGAAAAATAAAATATGAGTTCTGTTGTCGTTAAACAATTTTCCCTTCCGTTCCTAGTCTATTGATGGCGTAAAGAAAACACTTTTGGCTCCAAGATTATAGTTAATTTAATACGATCATAATTCAGACTCGTTTACTTAAATCGAAAAAATAATAGCGTTATCATATTTAGAGCTCCAGAAGAATTCTTATTAAAAATTTACTAGACAATATACATTTAAACAAAGAAAATGATCAAGTATTATAAGAAAACATATGGCATTAGAAATAAAAAAATATCAACCATATGTTTACAAAATATTTATTATCTATGCTAAACTCAATTTGAAAAGTGAAACCTGCTTTCATTTTAATTGTTTGACACAATCACGTTTGTCAAAAATGATAAAATAGTAAATATAATATGTATTTAAAATATAATATAATAACTTCACCGTTATTTTCATTGAAAAATCAACGTTGAAATAAAATGTTTTTATAAGACTTCTGTATTAAACCAAAAGCTGTAGTCATTTTATCTCGCTATATTTAAATAGTACGACATGAATAGTATTGTATATACACCACTTTATAATTTATATATTACAAGGACCGTTTATATATTCAGATTATATAATTCTCAATATTTGATTAAATCGGACGATATGAACGGGCCTTAAATTAAGAACGATAGATTACGAATGATTGCGATGAAATTATTTATTATAAGATTCAGTAAAAGATAACAATATAGAATAGTTTGTTAAAACCAATTAATTTAATTGAGGCTTGGTGTACACCATTGCGGCCGATCATCTGGTTCGAATTCAATCATTCATCATTTTTACCATTATTTCTTTACTTTTTCATTTAAATATATGAAACAACGTAATAAATGAAAATCGATGATGTTGTAATGAATGAAATGATTTGTAACCGTAACCGTACGTAAACCGTAAACCGTGAACGTACAGAGCAACTGTTGAGTTTCTTTTGGGCTCTTCTCAGCAAAACTGCCTTCAGAGCCGGCGTTAGCTTCCTCACAGACTTACATATAGCCATTTAATTTAAATCTCTATATTTCTACATATTTTAATAATGTAAAAATGACGATTTAAAAGAGCTTGTAAAAGTTTATTTGAATTAAGAATATTTTGATTTGATTTAAGTTTACCCCCAGGCGTAGGTAAAATTAAAAAAACGTATGACTTCTTCATGTCTGTATGTCACAGTAATTTTACTCACAGACTAAATTAGACCAATATTGTTAAATATATCGTATTTATTTTATCAATTAAATTTGTATTATAGAAATTATAAATGGAAAAATCCGATCATCTGTTCCCGCCTTAATCATTCGTAATATATTCACTTAATTGTTACCGAAAATACATAAATATAATATAAACCCTCTACTTGTGTTGATAATATATAAGTTAATATAGACTGTAAGTGTAAAAGTTATGTATGTATTACTTTTATCGATGTTTCACTAGTTACTCGTGAACAGGACTCGGAACCGGTTATTTCCGTAATGGTTAATTAATCGATATTTCCTTAACCGGTTTTAAAAACCAAAGTTTAAGTAAACCGAAATAATCATGGCTAATAGTTATCCTTGCAAAAATGTTGTTCGGCAAATATAAACGCACCATGGCTCTTTTTAACCGATTAATTTTTATTATAGAAATAAAATCCTTTAAAAACCGATTTCCGTTTTCAACTGGTTAAAGAACGCAACCGAAACCTTAACCCGAAAAACCAGTTCAATTGAACGAGTTCCCAAGCCCTGTCTATAACAAAGAGGTTTATTTAAAGGTCACAATTGTTGAAGTATCAAAATTAAATTAATATCTTTAAAAGTAAATAGAAATGACATTACCATACCATATTCTTATTTGATTGTAGAATGACAGTTAAATAATCCCCAGTAAAGTAAGTTAAGCATTTTTAAATATTATTATCAATTACAGTCTATATAACCGTGAATGTCTAATGGTGTACAATATAAGAATCTACTGTTACTATATAAATTATAGGGCAGTATTGAACTATAATATAAAACAGAACTGTAATTATATATTAAAATACTTTGTGCTCTTTCTTTTTATGTATTAAGCATTTAAAAACAATCAAAAATGCTTAAAATAAAGATTAATATATATTTTTTATTTTTTTTAGTTTATCTGTGGCAAATAATAAAAATTGATTTAAAAATATAATTATTAAAATATGGTGCTTTTTTCTGTTTTATTTTATAATTCTAATAGATTATACCAAAATCTACTTGATATATTATAATATTTTCATAATAAGTTGCTACAAGTGACGTCTATTATCTATGGATAAGAACATAAAATTTTTTTGAGATAATTCAAATAATACTTAATAGTACTATTATTGGAGAATAAAATACTTTATCCATAGTGAAAAAATACAGTATGACGGACCTACTCTAGTGGAAGTCGGTTAAATATGTCGTACCAATAACATTTCCGAGATGAACGAGTCCGACTGCTTTCGTAGCCTTTTTACCTGAAATATAAAAAAATACAATTAAAATACCCAGTAAGTATTAAGTTAGATTTATTTGAATATTTGACATTTTAAATAAATAAGTTTCTCTCTTTCGCTTTTGGCGGATTTATTTTAAGTTTTGGTTTCCGACGTTTCGAATGCTTTACATCAGTCATAATTACTCAAGAGACCAAGAGCTTTAAGTAGGTATATAATGACATTAAAGTCTTCTAAAAATATCTACCTGTTACAGACAGTGTCTACTGACAATAAAAAAATATTGAAAATATTTAAAAATGGCACCAAAGTATTTAAAAATATTTGTGTATTAGGTTATATAGGACTTGTCTTGAGTCAAACGGCAAACCCTAGTGAAGCACAACTCGAGCACTAAACAGGCACCTCGTCTAGCTCCTTGTCATTACTATACTTCGACGGTGACATAATAAGATGAAAATCAATAAAACTATACATGAACTTACGGCGTGGCTCGTGTCGAGCTCTAGTGGGGCACAACTCGAGCACTAAACAAGCACCTCCACCTGCTCCTGAGCATTACTATACTTCGACGGTGACATATTAAGATGAAAAACAAAACTATACATGAACTTACGGCGTGGCTCGTGTCGAGCTCTAGTGGGGCACAACTCGAGCACTAAACAGGCACCTCCTCCTGCTCCTGCTCGCGCTGGCGCACGGCTACCGCGGTCTCCACCAGCAGGTACAGGCACTTGAACTTGTCGCGCTCTCCCTCACCGCCGCTCGCCGCCTGCGACAGAAAGACATTATTTGGACGTAGTTATGCAGAAAACAGCCATCTCACAATTTTTCCAAAAATGAGTTATAAAAACAGCCCTGCTAATTTAGACACGGCGCATTTTTTAAAGAAACACCCATGTCGATATCTTTAATAATTTCGGAGATAATAAGCCGTCAAATCCAGCCATTCAAACAAATCCATTTTGTAAAAAACAGTCAGGTTGGTGTCAAATGCAGCCAATTTTGACACTAACTAAAATACTTATATTGCAGAAGTCAGCCTACCGATATGGTTGTTTTTTACAAATTACAAAATGTTAGAAGATATCAGTGTTCCAGTTACGTAAGAAGCAGCCAGTATATGATGGCTGTTTTCTGTCAAATAGATATTTGTTATTAGTGGTAGTTGGCTTTTTTTATTATTATCCTGGCTGTTTTGTGAATTCAAATATTTTTGATTTTATAACACGATCTCATTATTATTTAGTAAAAAAAATCTGTTTAAGTAATTTAATTAGGTAAATAATTAGTTTCATTCACATGGGCAAGTAAAAAGGAACTTATCTGTTACAATATATTATATCGTTTCCCGCCTACTTATAACTACTTACTTGTTTACCGAATAAGATTTTGCGTGCGCAGCAAATAGGTTATTATATTTTTGTTTACCCATTAGAAAAAAAAAGTTTTTGCGCAAATATAAAATTCAACCACAGTATGATGTTTTCCGTGATATATTCTGTAAAACTCTCAATATGTTCAACTAAAATCTCATGGACAAAATAGCCATGGACAAAATTAGTTCCCAAAAACCTTTATTAGACTTAGCCTCTTTGGCTCTATAAAAAGAGGAGAAAATAGGATGCCTAGTGTGCGTAAACAATAAATAAAAGAATTCATTGATAGAGAGATACAGATACTATAACATTAAAGTTAAAACACTAAAACACTAAGCAAAAGATACGTGCAATGTCTGCGATACCTTTCGCATCGAATTATAAAATGCAGGAAAAAGCGGTGGGGATGTTAACTCTGTAAGAGAAAAACACAATTTACATCTTCATCAGGCTGAAAGAGCAAGATCTCAATTACAAATAGATATAAACCTAGCTAAAAATCAAGAAAACATCGAATGTCCTACATTTGATATGCAAAAGACACTAGCATTACCCCATATTCAAACAAATGTAATATTTTACAAAATACAAATCTGGCTTTATTACTTGGGAGCGCCCAGTGCTAAATATATCCAAAGCTGTTATACATGGATAAAGGATCAGGCTAGACATGGTGCACTTAAGAGGTGGGATCGTCTCTTCTGAAAAACGTAGATAAGAATGTCCCTGATCAAAATAAAAATATTAAAATTACTCTTATGATGAAAGTAATGCCTGAATTAAACAAAACCGGGTGTAACATTCAAATTGGTCAGTATGGGGAAGTCTAAAACTATAAGACATATTATGTTGTATTATGATTTTTGTTACTTATTACAGGTTTTTTGGCTGTTTTTATAATTGTTTTGCTGTTTAAAAATAACTCAAAACACAGCCAACTGGATGTGGCTGGATTAAGCTTTACTTGATTACTGTAAAATATGCTATTTTGTATAAAACAGCCACGTCTAAAACGTAATTATTTGCTTTAATAGCAACAGTTCAAAATACTGGATAGGATAAAAAAATAAACAATACTTATACATATATTTTTCAATTTCGAAATAACCAGAAAAACGAAACGTAACAAAAGTGCAACTATCAACAGTAAAATGCTTATAACTCCGTTGGTACTTTTTCGCACATGGCTGTTTTCTGCATAACTAGGTCCATTTTATATTTACAGTTCTCAAGGCATAAGCTCAGCTTTGCATTTGTGTGAGTGCAGTGTCCGGATAGGCACGACGATACGGATAAACGTTGCGAGATTGGTTTAAATCTGTTTTAACTGGTTTTTGATGCGCGGCTATTGGCTTTTAGCTATCACTCACACAAATGCAAAGCTGAGCGTATGCCTCAAGAACTGTACATACTATTAACCGTATAATGCGCTTGCTGGCACGACAAACCATGGAATAAGTAAACGACACGACCGCTCTCGCCGATAGTTTACGCCGGATTGCTTTACTAATAACTATTATTATATTTATTACTAGCTTTACCCGCGGCTTCGCCAGCGTTCATTTTTTTAATTGCTAATCAACCTCATTGGGTTGATCTGTAGGATGCATGACAGTTTCTTCAAAATTATTCTAGCTATTTCAGAACCCATTGTTAATACAAACAATTTTTGAATTTTTCGTAAAAAATTTTTTTTTAATAAAAAATATCGTATGTTACGTCTAATACCTCCAAGAATATGTGTACAAAGTTTCATGATGATCGGTTGAGTAGTTTTCGCGTGAAAACGTAACAAATAAACTTACATTCACATTTATACACATTATATATAGTATTATTCTATATATGCATTGCATACTATTTATGGAATTTGTGCATATTCATTTTCCAACATTACAGGGGAAAAGTAAAAAATTAAAGAATACACATAGACAGAACATGTACAGCAATAAAACAAACAAACAACATGTAACACACTCATTAGCGTCCAGCAGTCCACCCGGGCGTGAAACTTAGAAATGTACATGAAGTTGACCCTGTGGTGGGCGGTGAGTCATGCGAGTAGCTGATACTTCTCTGAGAGCAGAGTGAAATGGGGAGCAACCCCGTGGGTGTGTGGTCTGCGTAAGCGATTCTACGACGCTTCATTAAGATAAAGACGGAGAAGAGTATGTTGGGTTTAGTGGGTAGCATTGGCTTTTTTAGCCCACATAACCACCTGTCGTCGTTGACGAAAGCGTAAGCGATCCTGTGATAATCATTAGGATTAAGACGGAGAAGAGTATGTTGGGATAGTATTGGCTTTTATAGCCAGTGAGCCCTACATAATCAACTATTATCTAGATGCTATGCGTAAAAGTATTTATCCCAATAATAACTTAAACCTAATACCTTTAATATTAATAAATTACTATTATTTGTATGTGCTACTTATTGATAGGTTTGAAGTCGGTGCCAAGCGCTAAACAAAATAAATCTTTATATTATTTTATTAAAATCTTAAATAAAAATAAAATCTTAACTTAATACTTGATGAACCGACTTCCGCAATGAAGTAGGTTAATAAAAAAAAAGAAACCAAATTGGTTATTTTCTTTAGCAGCAAGTCTAGCAAACAGTTGCAGCAAGACTAACAAACATTAGCAGCTTCATCAACAACAGTAGCAGCACTGACCTGCAGCTTCCTGCGCAGCGGGTGCGGCAGCTGCGGCAGGTGCGCCAGCTGCGGGTGCCAGCCGCCCGCGTCCTCCTCCCCCTCCGCCGTGCGCACCGCCACCACCGCCGCCGACCTGCACAACATATAAAAAGTAACAACAAATGTCACTTACATTCAGCCTATTTATATTTAGCTGACCCCGCGAAATCTGTTTCGCCAGATTAATTAGAATTACTAATTATTGATTTCTGACAACATTTATAATTATCAAATTACTAGCTGTACTCGCGGCTTCGCCCGCGTTCATTTTTTTAATTGCTAATCAACCTCATTGGATTGATCTGTAGGATGCCTGAAAATTTCTTCAAAATTACTCTAGCTATTTCAGAACCCATCGTTAATACACTCCTTTTTCTTTATTTTTTTTAATATTTGGAACACCAACAGCACATAAGACATTATATGAGTACAAATTGGAAATTTTTGAGTAAGCTATTTACAGGTATTCGCATATGGTGCATATCGCAAGCGTTCGAAATACCGGACAACAATTTTTTTCTTTTTCGCGCGATAAGTATGGTACCTCGCAGAACTAATGCACGTCCTTCCCGTTTTTACAACATTTTTCATTGATACTCCGCTCCTATTGGTCGTAGCGTGATGTAATATAGCCAATAGCCCTCCTCGATAAACGGACTATCCAACACAAACATTTTTCAATGCGGACCAGTAGTTTCTGAGATTAGCGCGTTCAAACAAACAAACTCTTCAGCTTTATAATATTAGTACCTAATGATAAATAAATATTTATTTATTTATTTATTTATTTATTTATAATAAGGACAACCAATGGTATACATGAAGTAAAAAGTTAGCAGCTTAGAACAATAAATCCAATTACAGGTCATCACGGTTAGTTATTAGTTTAGAAAACAGAGTTTTTAAGAGCACTAGCACTAGCATCAAGTACGTAATAATAATTTCTTAAGGCTTACAATACAAACAAATATAACAGACAAGCTTCACTATACAAATTTAACCCACAAAAAAACCATCGCTCAGCTGTTTCCTGAACAACGACACGCTTACACAATATGGATCAAATGAATACTTTACAAACGTCATTAAAATCTCGAACTGATCGCACCATGTATGAGTTCTGTCTATAAATAGTAGATGCACTAGGAATATATAATGGGGGATTATACCTAATACTCTTCGTAGGTACATTAAATTTTAGTTTATTCAACAGATCCGAGCAATTAATTTCATTACGCAAAATCTTTATTAAAAATGTAACATCTGCAATTCTGCGGCGGTTAGCAAGTGGTAAGATATGAAGTTGTTTACACATATTTAGGTAGTTTTCCGAGTGATAAGGTAATTTTAACTTATAACATAGGTATTTTATGAATTTTTTCTGTACATTCTCAACTCGATCAATATATTTTCCATAACAAGGATTCCAAATCTGTGAAGCATACTCGAGATGACTCCGAACAAATGTGCAGTACAGAATCTTAAGGGTTTTAGCTTTTGTAAAACCGGTAGAGCACCGCATAATAAAACCAAGTGCTTTGGAGGCTTTAGCAACAATGTTGTTAATGTGTTCATCGAAAATAAGTTTTGAGTCATGGAATATACCCAAATCCCGCACTGCGTTACATCTAGGTATCAGCTGGTCATTTATTTTATATGAGGTAAAAAGGTTGGAAATTTTGCGACTAAATGTGATAACAGAACATTTTTGCGGATTCAGATTAAGCATATTAATTTCACAGTAGTCGTATAAACGAGACAGGTCAGCCTGGAGCAGATCCATATCATTCCTCGACTCTATAGTAGCAAAAATCTTCATGTCATCAGCAAAGCAGAGGAGGTGAGATGATTGAAAACAGGAAACTATGTCGTTTATGTAGATCGTAAACAATAGAGGACCCAACAGAGACCCTTGGGGAACCCCACTAGGAATGGATACCCAAGAAGATGAATAATTATTTAATACTACAGCTTGAGATCTGTTGTTGATGTATGAAGAAAACCATCTCAAGAGGTCACCTCTGATACCCGCGTTAAAGAGCTTGTCCAACAGTATATTGTGGTTTATCCTGTCAAAAGCCTTACTGTAATCTGTATATATCACATCCACTTGTTTGCCCAAGTTCATGGATTCAGTCAGGAAGTCGTTTAACAGAACAAGATTCGTTACTGTGGATCTCCCCTGCAGAAAACCATGCTGGGTTGGGTTGAATGAGTTCCTAAGGGCCGCATAAATTTGATCATAAACAATACGCTCGAATACCTTCGCAATAACACATAATTTGGATATAGGCCTATAATTGAGTATATCAGTTTTGGAACCCTTTTTATGCACGGGAGTAATATAGGCAGCCTTCCAAATCTGAGGAACAACACAAGAAGTTAAAGATTTTTTGAACAGTAAGAAAATGGGTATAGCAATCGTTTTGGCACAATTTATCAAAAGTTTAGGCGAAATTAAATCAGGCCCTGCAGACTTTGATGGGTCTAGGCTAAGAAGACATTTTTCAATTTTGTAAATATTCAATTCTATTGTAGATATATCAGGCAATATATTAGGATTAATAATATAGGAATATCTAGTAGGCGTCCTATCATGATTAAAAGATGAATAGAAAAAGGAAGAAAAAGCATTACAGATGTCTTCTCCAGAATTAACAGTTATGTCTCCATACTTTAAGTTGCTAGGTATAGTATGCAAGGTTGAACGCTTTTTTATATAACTCCAAAAGTGTTTAGGATCCTTTTCGATAAATGATTCTGTAGATGAAATGTAATTAATATAGCAAGCTTTTTCAAGGTCTGAGACTCTACCCTGCAGAAGTTCAAAAGTTAAATTGTCAGAAAGTCTACCATACCGCTTAAACTTGCGAAGAAATCTAGATTTTTCTTTGATTAATTTTATAAGAGGTAGATTATACCATGGTGGATAAAAGCGGTTAGTGCGTCTTTTTTTGACGGGTATAAAATTACTTCGCATGTCCAATAATTTGTCGCAGAAAAAAGCGTTAGCTTCATCTGTCGATTTAGAGGCAAATGCGGTTTCCCAATCAATACTTGATATATGTTCATTCATCGAATCATAGTCACCCTTATCATATAAATATCTATCACACGAAGGCTGTTTGAGTGGCGCTAGCTCGATAAAGTTAGTACTTATAGAAAGAGCAGGGTGATAGGCATCGACAGGAACAAGAGGATCGCAGCACTCCGCCACTGTAACTTCATCATTGGAAAAGACCAAATCTAGAATTCTACCAAACCTATTACGAATCGTATTAAACTGCTTAAAATTCAATAGATGCATCTCATCGATAAGGATGGTTTCGTCGGGACTACGAACATTAGTTGGTACCAAACTATCACTCCTCAATACCCACTCTATGCCGCTCATATTAAAATCACCCACCAGCAAAAACCTATCCATATAGCAATCAAGCACTATATTGTTAAGTTTGGTTATAAAGTTTGACAGTTGAGATGTGAAAGAATAGCCGTGATGTTGTTGACATAGGTATAAGACACAGAGATGAAGCTTGACGGGCTTCCTACTGGTTTGTTCCCGGAGTGATAACGTAACCCACAGATCTTCCGCCGATGACTGAAAATTAGGTTGCGAAGTAGTCGAGATATCTTTTCGCGTCGCTATAAGAACACCCCCTCCGCGAGTCTGTCCAGTAGTGTTATAATCACGATCACGGCGGAATACAATGTACTGATCGTGAAATAATTCAGAGTCCAATATGCCATCCATCAACCATGTCTCGGTTAACAAAATAATATCCGGACTACTAAGACAGATTTGACGATAGAAAGTGTCTGTTTTCGTGCGAAGTCCTCTTACATTTTGATAATAAATATTAAACTTATTATTTAATGGAGCCATTATTCACTAATAATCAAATACATCTGAATAGCTATAGCCAACGAATTAATAATCAATCCGCATAAATAAAATTTAAAATTAATTTTAAATAAATAAACGTAACTAATTATGATCCGTTTCGCTAAAAACTTATTGTACAGATACGTAATAAAACAGTGCGTAAAATATGAAAGCAACCGAGGGTAATCAAACAAGTAGTTATACTTACAAGTCATGCGAAAAAAATGGTTACATTGCGGGATGTGCATTAGCGCGAACGAGACAGATAGCATTCTCACAGTTGCGCCGCGATCAATCAGAACAGCGCGTACACAAAAGAATGACGCAGCGATGGTCAAAGCGTGGGTCGTAAAGATTTTATCAATTATACTCGTATTTAAATGAAAAATTATTTTAACAAATATTAGTAATACCACACAAAATATAAGTAATGACACATTTCGGCATAAGAACTTGTCTATGTTAATTTGTTTAAATCGTTATCTTTAGTAATAACAAATGATTTGGACGTATCATTCTTACGAATATGAATCTTTCCATGCTTAACCCATACATATTTGTAACTATTTTGTTTTGCTAGCAACTTAGTCTTGTTAAAGAGTGTTTTGCTATGTGCGCTGAGGTGATCATTAACATATACTCGAGTAGATGTTCCTTGAAATCCCAGGTCGAGAGTAGACAGGGTTTTGCAGGCTCGAGCAGCAGCAACAAAATCTTCCTTTATATAGCGGTTAAGAAAACCGACAATAATCGTTTTATCTTTTGAGTTATAAATGGGTATTCGTGATATATAATTGATCTGAGTCATTGGAAATGAGAAATTCACTTTTCTACTAATTGTTTCCACGATAGTAAATAAGTTTTCCGTTTTGCTTAGGGGGACGCCTCTTATTTCCACATTGTTGAGTCTAGATCTCTGGTCGCTGACCATTAACTCTGCCTTAATCCCGTCCACGTCACGCTGAAGAGAATGAATGGTGGTTTCAAGGCCTTCCAATCCTATGATCCTCGACTCAATATCTTTGATTTTATGTGAGAATTCCTCTACAAGGCTAGCATTATATTCACAACAATGCCGTAACTCTTTAAGTTCCTCTTTAATGCTGTGAATATTCTCCTTAAGTGATGGTAAAGTGGATAAATGTCGTTTAATATCTCTAATTTCATCAAGTACATCTTGAAGTGAAGCTTGCTCCGTAGTTGAAGGCGAAGGTGATGCAATTCGACACGTTGAACACTTCCATGCTGCTCTTCTGTCAGCACCCAATTTCCTCCAACCGGCTTCAGATATGCTTGCACAGCGGAAGTCGAGTTGTTTTTTACAGGAAGCACACTGAACACCATCATTAAAATTGGCGTCACAGAGATTACACTTCATTGTGTCGGTATAAATAAATCTTAATATGTCCGAAGGTTGAGAACCCCTGAACTAGGCGTTACGAGACGTTGATGCGTGCTATGTCGTCGAGTGCTCACAGCGAACTGAACTGATATGCAACATTAAAAATAGAAAATCTTACCCTCTAGCAGCAGGATGGATCTCCTTCTCCGGTCCATATCTTATAACCGACTGCCACACAGAGGGGTCGTACTTGACTTCTTCCTCGCTCACAGCGGAAGAGGAATATCCCTCCTCTCCCTCCAACTCCCCGTCACTGCGGTATACGAGTAACCCGTCGCCATAGTCATGGTCTTGACCTCCTTCACCCTCAGCCTGTAAAAAATAAAAAAATATACATTTGTATATGTACCTACTACAAACTAACAGGACAGCATTCAAAATTATATTCACGTATGTAGTTGTGGGAAAACGTGCTAGACGAGCACTATTTATTTATTAAAAAAGTCAATATGGTGCAAAACACGTGTACTCTTTACCCTACCAAATTCTAATGGCAGGGTATTTCAGATATTTTGGGACTATCAAGGGGTGCAACATTATCTCTGAGAATTGGTTGACAGAAAAGTCCAGTGACTAAGCTTTGTAAGTTCTAAAACTCGAACCCAAGACCCTCAGATCTGCTGCTGTGCTAGCTACTTGGGTATCGTAACAATTAAGTACCCAGATAAAATGTCTTCTATCTAATCACTTCAAAAAGCTAAACCAAACTTATGACATTGTACTTGCCGTGCCGCGTCGCTCCACTGCAGTGCAGTTACGCTTAGTGCGCGCGGACGGCCGGCACGCCCCGTATAGTACCACTCTCTCACGGAATACCGGCGTAAAGTGGCAGCTATGCCACTACGTCCGGGAGGCCCACTCCCCATCCCTCCCTTTCCTGAAAGGCCGGCAACGCATCTGCAAGCCCTGCAGTGTCGCAGTTATCCATGGGCGGAGGTGATCACTTCCCATCAGGTAAGCTTCCTGCCTGTTTGCCATAAAGAAAACCTTAAGCGTGATCAAATTAAAAAAAAAACTTCCACACATACCTCAGGCTCTCCCTCCCCATCCCAGCCAGTCACAACGACGCCGGCGCCGGAGCCGGACGCGCCGCCCAGCTGCTTGCGGCCGCGGCGCGAGATTGTGTAGTGGAGCGGGTCGTGGCCCTCGCGCCGGATCATCTCGGGGAGGATGCGGCGGCGCGCGTTGATGAACCAGTTGCATACCTGTTGGTTGTCAACGGTGATATAACTTAACGTCCCACTACTGGGAACCTCGCTTCTGTACCAGGGAACATGCCATAGTCAATGCAATGCACAATAATAAAAAAAGTTTAAGTAATAAAATATTGTTTATCTAATATGTAATTGGTAAAATATTCTTAGCAAAACAAAAATTAAGAAAATTACGCAAAAAAGCGCGCAGTAAATCAGATAATTGCGGATAACTAGAAAAATGTACACCTTCAAAAACATAATAATTTGTATCTCCTAACTTATTTGTATTATTATAATATAGAAAACTTTTATTGGTTAAAATGAATGAGAAATAAAATGAATAAGCCGCAGGTTAAAATGAATGAAATTTTCTAAAATTATAGTAGTAAAATTACTCCTTATAACAGCTATCTGCGAATGAAAGTCCCGTTTAAAGTCGGTTTAGTCGTTCAGATATAAGCCGGAACAAACAGACAAGAAATTTAAAAATTGTTTATTTTTGAAAAGCTGTTAATTAAAATTAAAAACAGACACTTCAATTTTATTTATATTTTTAAGTATAGATATTTTAATTATTCATCCTATATAATATGTTGTAATACCGTTTGCTTCCAGAATCACTACATAGTATAAAACAAAGTCGCTTTCTCTGTCCCTATATCCCTTTGTACTAAAATTTAATCTGTAAAACTACGCAACGGATTTTGATGCGGTTTTTTTAATAGATAAAGTGATTCAAGAGGAAGGTTTATATGCATAACTAGCGGATCCCGTGGCTTTGCCAGTGCTAATTCTAGGAAAAAGCCCAAGCGAAGCGAGGGCGAGTCGCTAGTTAATAAATAAACACAATATTTCACCTGCAACACTGTCAAGTTGGCCTCCTGGCTGAGAGTAAGTTTCTCCGCGTCACTCGGGTACGCGTTGTATCGGTGCTCGTACAACCACCGCTTGAGGATCTTCACTGAGTGCTTTGGCAAGTTGCCGCGACGTTTGCGAACTATTATCCCGCCCTTTTGAAAAACAATGTTACATGTATTTATAGTTTAACTAGAAATTTGGAGTAGAATCTTGATATCAAATTTATTTAATAATATAAAAAGCTACAGAAAATTTCTAAAGAAGTTTTACTTCAACAATGTGAGAAAGATATAAGCTTTATAAACATGATTCATTTATTTATTTACAGGACACACAACTGTTAATGGATTTAAAATAATAACTAAAAAATATAGCAATACATAAAAACATAAAGTGCTTAACATTCAAAGGTGCACCACATGCACCAAAGTAAAAAAAAATCAATTAAAAACTAGTAAATAGATAGACGATGCTTTCGTTTACTGCTGGACTAAAGCTTATCCTACGGTTATTTTTAATAAGAAAAGCTTTAAAGTAATAAAAACCTTCTAATATAAATAAATAAATAACTAAATAAATAAATTTACCGGTGGCGGTCCGGGGTGACCAGCGTGCGATATTGAACGTCGAGATCGGTCTGCTTCTCCATCCGTCCCCGATTCATTGTCGTCTGTCGACGACGTCGATGGGAATCTGTCACGAGCTGTAACAACATAAAATTAATATTAAAAAATATAATAGATCCTTGGCGAAATAATCTGTGCTCAACTGGCACGCTTTGAAGCTATCAACAACAGAATTGAATTGAATTGAATAATAGATCCTTTTTAATAGAAACTTGTTTTAATTCTGAAGAATATCGTAATACGAATATGGTCATTTTTCGATCACTGATAGAATCTGTACATTTTATATTTTGGAAAATCTTATTGAAATAGGTAGTTAATATTATTAGATTTTACTCTATTGTTATGTCACATACAGGATACTTTTTACTGCGACAACATAATATTACATCTCTATATAAATCTATACGTTAAACGTATCAAAACAATAGAATATATTTGTCAAGATTTGATTTTCAGGTTGTTTCTCTTTTGTTTGACAAGGTTACTTAATTTGTTAAAACATAATTAGGTATTTTATTTTCGTAATGTCTACAATATAATGTTAAAAGAAAGTATTAAATGACTTTAAACATTTTTCAATGCAAGCTGGCATGGCGTTAGCAAACCGCTTTCCATTAAGTAGTAGCTAAACAATGAAACTGCGCTACATGTCCATGTATAGGTACAAGAAATAACCACAAAGAAAAATATGAGCGTTATAGCCTTAAAGGGACACTAGTTAGTGATAATAATACACTAATTAATATATTTAATGATGTTGAGTTTGTGTTCAATACATTATTAATAAGTTAAATTAAATGTCTTCCCACATACATTTATTTTTTTGAGTGCAAACATACATATTATTATGTATTATACATTACATACAGTAATATTTCAATTAGAATCACTTATTTCTGCAGCTCATCACAAGGTAACGAGTACCTTCAAAACTATTTTGTAAGCTCTATTATCTTAAAAGTTTTATAGAATTTTCCCTAATGTTTTAAAAGTATACATAGAAACATGTATGTTAATTTCAAAACCCATACAATAATACTCTATATATATTTATATTTTATTTTTATTATTTTTATCGTTTATTTTTATATAATAATCTAAGTATACTAATATTATAAAGCTGAAGAGTTTGTTTGTTTGTTTGAACGCGTTAATCTCAGGAACTACTGGTCCGAATTGAAAAATTCTTTTTTTGTCGGATAGTCCGTCTAACGAGAAAGGCTATAGGTCATATTACATCACGCTATGACCAATGGGAGCGGAGTATGAATGAAAAATGTTGCAAAAACGGGAAGGGCGGGCGGTAGTTCAGCGAGATACCATACCGCGCGACACAGAATTTGATTTTCGGTCTTTAGAACGCATGCGAAGCCGCAGGAAATGCTAGTGTATAGATAAAAGTGAAGATTTGTTTGATCGATTCACAAACTAATGCGTCAACAAAAGAGAGGTCGCGCGTATTTGCGTCAATGCACAACAATTGTTTTAGTCAAGTTTATAATATTATTAAGAGTTTTTATAACAATAATAAATAAATAAATATGTCTAATATTATATGTATATATCTTTTAGTTTTTCCACAAACAGTTGTAATCAGAAAATTTTGAAATGAAAGATAAATCGACTCACATATTATTATAATAACCGTTCTAAGATATACAATGTTATTCTACTGTAATTTACATAATAAGTATCTAACCTTAGCTTAGCATAATTTTAACAGATACCTAGCTTCTATGTCGACTGTCGATTGTCACTAAGAACTATAAGCGCAGTGTTTGATAGCATCTGAATGTAAAATCATATTTGGTGCCCAACGTATTGAATACATATTACATATACATTTATAATGCTATTTAAATAAAATACCGCTAAGCACGTCGAAACTGGTATCAATAATATAGTTGGCATTCAATATTTATAAATTTTTTACGTGTTATTGTTATATGAGTAAGAAATCGGTCAGTAAAGGCTCAAAGACGTCAACGAAGTTCGAAATGAAGAAGTTTTTTCAACTTTTAGTAAAAATTGTATATCAATATAAGGACATCCAAAAACAATTAGCTACATTTAATACTAGCAAACCTGTCTCCTCACAACTGTAGCTATCTGCCAGTGAAAGTCCAGACCGCCCCCCCAGCCCCAGTTTCAGAGATGAGCCGGAACAAACAAACTGACAGACAGACAAAAAATTAAAACAAAAGTTTTTTGAGGTAAGTTATAAGTACCATATACTACCATATGCATTTAGTGAAAAACTTGTGTGAATTTGAAATTAAAAACAGACACTCCAATTTTATTTATATGTACTTAATATGTCAAATATTCGCGTAAAAAGAAAGTATTATTAGGTGGGATGCGATGGCCGTCACAACAGAGCGTAGGGGTGCGGGATGCAATCGATCGGGTTCAACGGCCGTGTGACGCAACTCCGTCTCCAAGGACATTTCCGCGGAAGCTTGATTGACCTTATTCTATCACACTTGACATCTTAAGGAGCTTATTTAAGTTTTTTTTTTTGTATTACAATTTTATTATAATATTTGCATAATTCATGTATTTTGGTTAAATATCAAAAAATAATATTTGCTCTTTTTTTCTATAGACCACCAAAAAAATTATATCGCTCGAGTTGGCAAAACATGATATTAAATTTTTAATAGAATAGTTCCGTTACTAATAATATAATTAAAACAAATAAAATATCAGCTTTAAATTAAATCTATACTTATATTACAGCTTTAGCTGAAGAGTTTGTTTGTTTGGTTGAACGCGCTAATCTCAGGAACTACTGGTATGAATTGAAAAATGCTTTTTGTGTTGGATAGTCCGTTTATCGTTTATATAAATAATTTATAGTATTATATAAATAATGCTAATGTTGCAATAACGGGGAAGGGCGGGCGTTAGTTCTGCGAAGTATCATAGAAGAAAGAATTTGGTTTCAGGTCTTTAGAACGCATGCGAAGCCGCGGGAAATGCTAGTGCATAATATAAAATTGTATTTACAGCATTTACTAGGTATAACTAGTACTTAGTTCATGTTAGTAAGGAGTAACTTTTACTTTACTTCTTACTTCTTTACTTTACTTCTATTTTTAAAAAAGCAAGAGTTCAAAAAAAACCATCAAATTAACCTTAACTGAGCGAAGCGAGGGTAAGTCGATAGTCAATTATAAATATAAAGTAATCGATGTGTAATATTTTCACGGTCAAACTGTTGGCTTAATATTCAGCGCACAACAAGGTTACTTTTGACACCGGAAAGCATAGTATTACCGCCGTACGTACATGATAGAATTTTTGCTCACGCAACATTTTTAGGCAAAATAAGTGATTGATTAAAAATTTTATGAACTTTTAAGTAAATAAAAGGTATAGTATGATTTATGATGCATCGATACGCACTTAATGTTGATACGATACCGCCTACCGGTATTTATAAAAAGTATTACCGGTACCGATACTGCGGATACAATATGTTGTCCAATAGGTAGCTATAATAAGTAAAAATTATGGTTTATTTAAGATAAAAAAATTATGAAAAAATACAGTATAATATTTAATTACCATGTCAACTAATAAAGTTTTATTTAACGAATTACAGATTGTTTCAAAAATTATTGTAATCCTACAGTAGGTAAAATGTATCGTCATATAGGAAAACTTATTTCGCCTGTACCGATATATCGGAAAACCGACGACGATATCGCCGATAATCGTAATCGGTATCTGTTTGGATGCATCCCTATTAAATAGACACTCTTAAAAGATTTATCAAATTAGTTATGATATAAAAAGTGAACTAAATGATGCATATAAAAAATAATGTTTTCCTGTCCTTAATATAACATTTACTTTATTTTTATAAATGTGATTTGTTACAGTAAAGTTTCATCAAATTCAGTTCTGCAATTTTTATGCAAAACATAAACAATAAACATAGATCTATATACTCTTTTACTGTCTATTCCTCAAATATTTTTTCTTTAGCTTATCATAAGTATCTTTTAAATATCTACTTCATAAATTACAAATCCGGAATCCAGACATGTGTCACATGAACTGTTTGAAATTCAAATTACATAAATTATATTTAAAATTCTCAAAATTTGTCAAACTGTTATATTTGGTTTTTATGAAGTGTCTGTGTAGACATCTAATCTCTGAAATATTAATTTTAAAATGAGATAAGCTTTTAAAATAATTTAGAGATCCTTAATATAGTTTAAGAAAGTGTTTTTTTTTTAAAGATAGAGATTAGGGAGCCAACTATGAAATATAAATACAGAATACATACATTAAAACCAAAGAATATATAAGAGATTAAATAGTCATTATACATTTAAATATAGTACATTGTTTTCAGAGACCTTTGACATGACTGTTGTGAGAATAATTTAGCCTTTCTAATGAATAATTATATTCTTTGTAAGTATATCTTTATGACTCAATATAATTGAAAAGGTTAAAATTTTAATTTTAATTTTATTTTGTATGGGAATCACTAACATTTTAAACATACTTTAAGCTAGGGATCAGCAAAAACCACTTAGTGTGTTCGGTGTAGGGAGGGCCCACTTCAGTGGGTGGTGTGTCATAATAATAGGTACTTTGTTTACCTTATAAAGTTAGAATAGAAAAGAAATCAATTGGCTATCTAGTTAGAACATTGGATAGCTTAAATAAAAATGTAGAAAAAAATATTTTTAAAACAGTGATATTTAAAATTAAATCAGCTGATGTATACCTAGTTAATTATTGTGATAATATTCTACATTTCATATAAAAAATTGACGGTCTATACAGTGCTTTTGTTCATTTTTATATAAAAGTGGTCTATTGAGTATTATGAAGTAAATATGCTTAAGGAGCCAAAAAAAATTGCATTATAAAAGAAATGGATGAACTAATATCAAACTAAGTTATGACTACTGTACATTTTTTAATAGGACATATAATATACCTAATTCACTAAAAATTTATTTTGTAATGCTGACACTCAGTCATATCTATGACCTATTTGTTACTAACAATGTATTATCTCCAGTTTCTGATTTTTGATTTGTGTTTCAAGTTGAAGATAGTAGATAAATATTAAAAGAGCATCAATGAATATTTAGATAGGTATGTGATGTTATTTACAAAATATAATAATTATGGTATTAATGAGGGATAAATAATAAACGACAATATTTAAGATGTTAATTGTAAATTTACTGAATAACCAAACATGAAATACTTAATTATAAAGGAGCATTAGTTGAAGGTGAGTGAGTTGTGATTTGTGACTCACAAATTGTGAGCTTTCCTTTTTGGGAAACAGCAAAATACAAATTAACTTTCTTTGCAATAGCTACTTTGAATAGTTACAATTTGAGTACACCAACCCTAATTAAATTTTAAAGTTATATCTGCTATGTTTTTATAAATTATGTTAAAATCAATAACAAAATTAAAATATCAACAAAGCAACAGCAGCGCCGCCTAGTTTGCCGCGTGATTAAAATCAAGAACGTCCGCCATCTTGTCATCGTTGATCGCTGTCATTTTACTGTCAATACGACAAAGTCAAATCTCAATAATAAAAATAAACATACATTTTCAATACAAAATATAAAGACTTAAAGATAGCGCGGGCTCTCGAGGCAGGTTATTATGTTCGTAAGTTTATAATATTGGGTACTAAGAACACCTTTGTGCTACTATCTAAAAATAACTTCAGCACGTGCCAACGCTCAATAAGCATTAGATTTAAGGATTTAGGCGTTTTACATATGAAAATTTGCCCTAATAAAGCGTCAGTATAGAGTTTCATTCCAGAATTACTGTTTAGATAATGATAAGCAAGTGAGACGCTCAATGTGGCGCATTGGCGCCATTTTACTTTCGCGCGATCGAGTTCCTAGGTGACGTAACAGACCTAGTTTCTATTCCAAATGAATCCTAGATGTTCTTAGATATTGATAACTTGGTTTTCCTAAATTATTAATGAGAAAAATAGTTGTTTTTATATAAATGTCACCTTGACGTATGTCAATATGACAAGCATGGCGGAAACGTGGCGTCGTTTTGGACCGGCTTGCTTACCTCCAGGCGACATTGATTGTCTGTTTGAAACGCGGGCTTCTCTGATAATGTCTCGGGTTATTTCTCTCACGTCACGTCTTTGTTGGTATGCCATTTCGGGCCGGTCACGTTGTTCCTGCGCTATACCGGCCGTAGGAGGTAACATCGTCACTCAATCCATCCGAAAAGTATATTTTCACCGAGTCACAAACAGTAAATGATTAACCATACAGTTTTTGGTCCCACTGTCAATATGTAAACAACACTTCAAATTAAAAATAAAATAACACAAGCGCAACTACGCACGGCAAACGAACTAAAATGCGACTGTGCGGCCGACCGTCGTTTGGGGGGACGGCGGGAAGATACGCTAGCGCGCCGTCGCGCAGCTATCTCTGTCTCGCTTTACCAATTTATATGTTGATTTCTCTTTCTAGCTCACAACGCTTCGATGTCAGAATGAGACTACTGTCAAAACAAAGCGTGGGTTTGGCACTTTGAGGTAAGAGTTTATTATATCTATGGTTTGGCAAGACATATTATTCAAATGTCAAACAATCAACGTTTACAAATATAGAAGTGCCAACTGCCATCTAGTTTATTTTAATGTAATTACACTGAAATTAGGACAAGATACTATTTTAAACTTGTTATGTCAGATTTATAAGTTATAACGCATTGAATATCAAAAGGTTCTTACTTCCTACGCAAAAAAAGACAAATTGTCTTTCTCTTAGTTGTTCCATATTAATCATTTGGAGGAGTTTATAATTTAAACAACAAAATTCTTTCACTTCACAACAAATACACAGTACCTACAATGAGAACAATTTTCTTACTATTGCACATGAAAACAATACCGGCCGTGAAAAGGGAGATTTTACTTGTATCGTATTTTAAAAATGAAAAAAAGTCAGTACGTCGCGTCGCTGTAATATTTAATTTTCCTTTGTTCTGCATAATCTATACATATAAAATTAACAGCTTTTCACTAAATTCATATGAAATTATATACGATATTAGCAACAAAAACCCAATATTTTAAATTTTTGTCTGTCTGTCAGTTTGTTCCGGCTAATATCTGAAACGGCTCGACCGATTTTGACGGGACTTCCACTCGCAGTTGTTATCTGCTCTATCTAGACGTAACTTAGGCTAATTTTTAACCGACTTCAATATAGGAGGAGGTTGACATTTTATTAATATTAACTAGCGGAACCAGGGACTAACTCGAGCGAAGCAAGGGTGTCAGTCAAGTCTGTACACACATATAAATAAAATTAAAGTGTCTTTTTTGATTTCAAATTAACAGCTTTTTACTAAATACATTTGAAACTGTATACGGTACTTCAGCAAAATATCAATTTTTTAAAAAAAAATCTGTCGGTCTCTCTGTTTGTTCCGGCTAATCTCTGAAACGATTTTTACGAGACTTTCACTCGCAGATAGCTAAAGTTATAAGGAGTAACTAAGGCTACTTTTACTTTATTAGAAATAATAAAAATCGTTAAATTTTTTTTTAGTTACGTCTAACGAAGCGGGCCATATATAGTACATTATAAAATACTAAGCGCCTGACAAAAAATAATGACAATATGTTGGTCTATGTTAATTGTTATGACATTTAGAAACGACGAAATGGTGCTTCAATATGTCGATCCATTTTGCAAACAAACTATTGAATGATTTCTTACATAAAACTCTTTAAAATAATAGTTAGTAATTTTTTATTTCGATTAGAGCTTTCTCTGATTTAGATCCAGAATCCTAATTGCTACTATCAAAAGTAAATCATAATAATATATTAATTGAATGTCGGTAAGGAGAGAGTCGTAAGGGAGGAGATATATTATAATGGTGAATCGACAAACATTTTAGCAAAAGTATTAGAAATTAAAAAAAATGAATGAAATTGGCGAACGTTGTCAAGTTATGGCGTGACCAAGGAGAACAAGTATACATTTCATTTAAACATATGATTCATAATTCTTTTCAAGAAAATTTGCTAAATTATAAATTATTATTAAAATAATTCAAACATTGGATTATTTTTAGTTTAGCTATTATACTTACATAATTTCAATAAGTTTTCATATTACTAACGAGTGATGAAGTGAAATAAAACAATAAATTAATAATTTGAAATGTTTTATTATTGGACGGATATCTTATTTAAATATCATGAAAAATATTATTATGAAGACAACTTATGAAAGCTACAATACACATAAACTAGCATTTAAATAATTTTCGATATATAAGGGGTAGTTAGTAGTTCTTAATCATTTCGATCAGCCTCTTGTATACTAATTCGGGCGCCTTTTTAGAGAATTGGAAGTCCATGGAACTAAAATGTTGTTCAGGCACTTCATAGACCTCTTTCACATTAGGCAATTCTTTGTGAAGTCTCTCTACGTCCTTGGGGTGCGATAACCAATCTTCTTCGCTGAAGTAAAGCACAACAGGCACATCTACTTCTGTCATGTTATATTTAGGAGGTACGTTCTGACCGTATACCTTCTTGTTGATATCGAGACCATAGTTGAATCTCCTGAACTCTTGAGAAGCCACCCACTGGCCGTAATGCAAGATCTGTCTCGAGGATGCTCCAGCAGGCAGGTGGGAATCGATAGATGGAATCAAATCGAAGTCTATACCAGCTGTGTCAACACCAGCCATTACAAAGTGGATGTTAGAACAAATGTGTTTGCAGCCGATTTCCCATTCGCAGATGTTGCCGCCGACTGTATGTACGAGTTCCTTGCTGGGCTTGAATTCTTCGTGACCGATTCCGTCATAGAGGCGTTCATAAAATTGGCTGCTCGGTGCTACCATGCGGAAAAGAGGGCTGCGGACATGAGTCATATAAACCATAGGAGAAAGCGCGAACATCATCGTAATTTTTTCTTTGTATTCTGGACGAGTGGCGGCCAAAGCGAAGAAAATTGTAGAGCCCTGTGTGTGACCGACGTAGAAAAGCTTCTTTTGTTCAGAAATTTTCAAGGCATAGTCTATCATAGCGGGCAAATCCATAAGAGCGATTTCGTCGATGCTGAACTGCCAGAAATCGGGATTGGAGACATGTTTACTGGCGTGATGACGAGCGTACTTGTTGCCGCGAGCGTTGCCTAGCCAGACGTCATATCCAGCGTCAGTAAGTAAGTAAGCAAGTGAGTGCTCTGGACCCATTAAAAGCCAGTCATCAGCGCTGCCTAAGACTCCATGCATTAGGAAGACGACGGGACGCTTCGTGTCATCAAGGGTATCCTGCTTAGCTTTAATACGAAACAGGGTGAGGAAATAACCATCATCAGTCTTCACAACGTGTTCTTCAACTCCGTAGTGATATTTCCTAAGTAGTTGAGTCGCATTGTACAGACGGTCTTCTTCGTATTTTCCATCTGTATGTTGGAATAAGTCGTGGATTTTTTTCTTGTCTTCTTCACTCACATGTTGAATTGTTTTGTAAGCATCGCGGAAGATCCTCTCGATCTCTTTTGTTTCGCTTACTGGAGAGTTGGGGCCTGCTGCTATTTGTACGCCGCGCCATTCAATCACATCTCCATACGGGATTTGATCGCTCTGGGTGACGACTGTTGAGAAAACTGGTACATTCCAATTTTTCACGGAGCGGAACGATGTTGGGTAGTCGCTGACGTCGTCGTAGTTGAAGTGCTCCTTGCTTTCTTGTGAGGTAGATTCATGATGATGGGTCATCTTAGTTTCCCTCTCACGTTGAAGTTGGTCGACGTAGTCATTGGGGTGGACGACCAGAGTGTCCATATGAGGGTAGAGCTGGTGGCGGACAATGTTGCAGGCGGCGTTGCGGGCCAGAGCGAGGCAAAGGAGCACGTAGACAGCCCTCATTGTGCTAGCTTGTGTTGACTGTGTGGATTGTTAGCTTACTAGCGATTTTATATAGTTAATAATGCACATTCTGCATTATTATTGAATGGTTTATACGGAATGTTCTAAAACGTGACAGTTTTTTTAATTATATATCTTTAAATTGATAAATGCTTATAGTACTAATGTTTACTTTTTAAGTACGTTTTTCTTAATTTTATTTATTATATAAATTGCTATACATACAACTTTATATAATTTATGAAATTAACTGTAAGGTTTTTTGCGAATAGCAAGTTGCAAATTATTTTTTATAGGTAGTGCGACACGTTGATGTATTTATTTTTTATTACACTAGCGACTATTCCTCGCTCCGCCCAGACTCGTCCCCAGGTACGTGCTAAGTCTTGGTACGGAATAGATACATACTTAATCTTTAATCTATATACGAATATTATAAAGCTGAAGAGTTTGTTTGTTTGTTTGTTTGGTTAGTTGAACGCGCTAATATTAGGAAATACTGGGCCGACTTGAAAAATTCTTTGTTGGATAGTCCGTTTATTGAGGAAGGTTATAGGCTATATTATATCACACTACAAATAGAACCGCATCAATGAAAAATGTTGCGAAAACGGGAGAAAAATATTTCTTTTGATTTTCAGATCAGATTTTAGAACGCGAGCGTAGCCGCGGGTAAGGCTAGCTTATACATATGATGATATAGGTACGTATATCATATGATGAGTTTTTATATTTACTACGCACCGTTCGGTTTGTATTTGCTGATTTAATTGTCATTATATGTGCATCATTGCAACTGTCATAACATAAAAAAACACGAACACAATAAAAAAAATTGCGAAACCGGTCCAGCAGTTCACGCATGATGTCGTGGCCAAGATAATAGAGTTTCACATATTTTGTATACATAGCTGTTCCCGTGGCTTTGCCAGCTTTGTAAGGACCGGAAACCAAATTCTTACATTTTACATATTAGGTATTGTGATGAATAACTCGCGGACTAGAACTTTTAAGGGGGAACAATTCCATCATACATGGTTTTTGTGTAACTTTAGCTGTTTACGCAGCGCACGCAATAGAAGCTCTCACAAAAAAACATTCGATACTCCACTCCTATTGGTCGTAGCGTGATGATTTACAATTTATAGCCTTCCTCAATAAATGGACTATCCAACACAAAAATAAATTTTCAATTCGAACCAGTAGTTCCTGAGATTAGTGCGTTCAACCAAACAAACTCCATTGCTTTCCTCGGGTTTGTCCCTATATTTACCGTCAGCGAAGCTACGGGTTCCTCTAGTTAAAATAAATAAAATTTCTATCTCCTCTTTTTTTGAAGTTGGAGATATTAGCTACCTGCGAGTGAAAGTCTCTTTCTTCAAAATCGGTCCAGTAGTTTAAGAGAATACCCGAAACAGACATACAGACAAATTTTTTTCATAAATGGTTTTTTGTTACTAGTATCGTATGTATATATGTACTTTCATATGCATTTAGTAAAAAACTTTTTAATTTAAACTCACTCTAGTTTTATGTATATGTATGTATAGATAAAATGGACCCCCTCGTACTGAGGGACGCTCGTGCCCAGCAGTGGGACGTTAAAAAGGGCTGATGATGATGATGATAGATCTTATATATAAAATTCTCGTGTCACAAATTTCGTTCCCATACTCCTCCGAAACGACTTGACCGATTCTCATGAAATTTTGTGAGCATATTGAGTAGGTCTGAGAATCGGCCAACATCTATTTTTCATCCCCCTAAATGTTAAGGGTAGTCCAGCCCTAAATTTTTTTATTTATTTTTTAGACATTTTTTTTTCCTACAGATCAACCCCATGAGGTTGATTAGCAATTAAAAAAATGAACGCGGGCGAAGCCGCGGGTACAACTAGTAAAATATAATAATGTAAGTATAATATTATAGAATATTATAGTATAGATACGTATACATATAATATATTTTTTAATTAATTTAATTACTCATTTTCTCGTTATGCATCAGCCTGTATATGCAATATATTACGCGTGATTTAGATGTTTATTTAGGTTGTTGTACCTAACAACTTTAACTTATTGCAAAATCATTTGTTTACTTACTTTAATACTTACACTTGTTTGGTTATTTAATTTACGTGATAGATATTCATTATGGTAACCACGCTGGTCAAGCGTGATTTGGCACACTTCACATGTGTTTTGAAAACTTGTTAAGGTCTCTCAAACATACAGTTTTAGCACGATGTCTTTCACCGTAATACGAGTGGATCGTGTTAGAAATGATTCGCACATAAAGTTTAAATAATAAAATCAGAGGTACAAAATTCGGGATTTGAATGCGCTTCACTTCGTCGTCCAAGCGAGTACGCTACCACTGGGGCTACCATCGCTTTATTAATATAGCATATTACCTAGGTTACGCCTTATACCTATCAAAATCGGTCCAGCCATTTCAGAGATTAGCGGGAACGAACAAACTGACAGACAGTCAAAGATTTTTATAATTGATTTTTTGTTGCTAGTACCGCATTTAAAACTTTTTACATATGCATTTAGTGAAAAGCTGTTAATTTGAAGTTAAAAAAAGAGACTTCAACTTTATTTATAAGTAGGTACTTTTATTTAAATTTATCTTCTTACATAATTTATTATTAAGACCGGATACTTTATAATCATCACAATCAAATACCTCAAAATAAGCCCATTTCATTAAAATATAAATAAATAAAATAAATATGAATAAGTATGTTGGGACATTAACACACAGCACCATCTAGTCATATGGTAATTGGTAAGCTACGAGGCTTGTGTTATTGATACTAGATAGCTGATATACTACACATGTATAACTTCAAATAGATGCATATTATGCATAACTAGCATTTCCCGCGGCTTCGCACGCGTTATAAAGACCAGAAACCAAATTCTTTCTGAGTCGCGCGGTATGATAACTTGCAAAACTAACGCCCGCACTTCCCGATTTTGCAATATTTTTCATGGATCTCAGCCCCTATTGGTCGTAGCGTGATATAATATAGCCTATAGCCTTCCTCGATTAACGGACTATCCAACACAAAAAGAATTTTTCAAATCGAACGAGTAAACAAACAAACTCTTCTGCTTTATAATATTAGTATAGATATATAAACACCCATGAATGGATATAAACAACTCATTCTATCAATAAATATCACTAAACTGAGGGTCACTAAAAACTGAGCCTGAGACTGATACTTTATTATAAAGCAACATTCATGGTGGACTCTTTCGTTTATTTTAAGTGAGTGAGTGAGAACTAAATGACTTAATTATTAATCTTATTATACGAATATGTAAACATATGAGTCCTAGAAAAAATGCTAATATGTAGAACAGGGACAGATTGTGAATTTTGGGACCCATGGATAACATTTGGAAGCCTCAAATAATTGTTATTTAGACTTCATAAAATATAATGATATATAATCCTAAGCGAATTAAAATGACGTCAACTTGATTCTTGTTTGATTTCAGAGTTATTATACCAACCTTCTGTTATTATTACGTTATTTATCTTATAATTCGCATAATATCTTTTTTTTATAAGATATTCCTCTGAGTTGTATGGGCACTCATACAATTTTTAGGATTAGCTTAATTTTATAGATAATGGTAGATACGGGACCTTTCGTGCACGAGTCCGACTTGCACTTGACAAAATTTTTAAAAATATTAGACACTAATTGCTTAATTTATAATATAATAACTTACAAAAAACTTGAGAATTAAATGTCTTCTTTGAAGGTCAATAGAACACTTCCTACTCTAGCTTTATCATTATAATTTGGAACATAAGTCTAGAAATACTACATTTAATTTCTCATTAGTAACCTAGCGGTTTAGAACATAACAATTAATATACATACAATAGTTTCATTTTAATCTCATGAATTATCATATTTAATTACCTATTAATTTTATTATTATTTCGGATGCTATTCGTATTCTTATTTTTAATGATAAGATGAGATAGTTTTTCAGAAGCTATCATCACACCAAAATTCATGAAAGTGGACAGACCAGTGGTTTTCACAGACGAAAATTGTGAAAACAGTAGATTTAGAGTAGTAGACAGCCTAACTATATTGTTTTCGATAATAATGAATATTTCAATCATCATCATCATCATCATCAGCCCTTTTTAACGTCCCACTGCTGGGCACGTGCCTCCCTCAGTACGAGGGGAATCAGGCCATAGTCCACCGCGCTGGCCTAGTGCGAGTTGGCGGACTTCACATGCCTTACGAAAACTTGTTAGGTTTTCTCAGACATGAAATTTCTGAGACATGTTTTCTTTCACTGTAAGACAAGTGGTAATCATGATATAAATGATTCGCACATGAAAATATCAGAGGTGCGAGACCCGGATTTGAACCCGCATCACTTGGTTATCCAAGGATTATCCAAGCGACGCGTTACCGCTGGACTACCACTGTCTCAATAAGACTTTCCAAATAATAATATTGAATGTACAGATTCGAATCACAATTTTATTATATGTAGATAATAAAAAAGTTTACGCAGATAATAGGTAGGTACTGAAACTGATTGAGTAATTGTATTATTGTCATTGATAAAAACACTGACTAGACAAAATGTTAATATCATGTGTATTCATTTTAAACGATTAACCTTTGTACTTTACTTATTAGTTATTACATAATAATTTTACCAAAATAAAATTGTTTTTTTGAGTAGGTATGCTGAACCATTAACAACCTAGGGAATTAACAATTGTATTTATAAACTATTATTTAAGTATGTATGTATATAGGTATAAATTTATTTTTGTGTAGGTAATGTCATTATGTACGGCATCAATTAAATTATATTTTAACTATCGACTTGTCCTCGCTTCGCTTGGACTCGTCCCTAGTTTTAGCGCGAGCGAAACCGCGGGTTCTACAAGTTATACTTATACACCTCCCTCTTAAATCACTCTATCTATTAAAAAAACCGCATCAAAATCCGTTGCGTACTTTTAAAGATCTAAGCATAGGTACATAGGGACAGACAGACGACGAGAAGCGACTTTGTTTTATATATTACTAGCTGACCCGTGCCCACTTCGTTGGGCATAATGTTAATAATCCTTTTTTAGTACAGAGTGTTTAAATAATTTAAATTATTTTATTAATATTAAAAATTAAAAATTAAATTATCTATACTAATATTAAAAAACTACTTTTTGTCACTTAAATATAAAAGTTAGACATGTGCTGTCGTTGACTTTTTTGTAGGCATTTTTAAGTTCCACATCTTTTCTCTAGAACTCAAAAATATATCTTTCACAGGTAAGGCAGCGTTCGTAGAAACGCTTTCATTCGACCGTTTTTTCTCCGATTCACTTTGCAAAACGGACTACCACGTAAAAGCCTTTTCATTTTTCGGTTTTTTATATAACCTATGACACTCAGCAATAATGTGGCTTTCTATTGGTGAAAGAATTTTTAAAATCGGTTAAGTAGATCCCGAGATTACCCCTTACAATTTAACAAATAAACAAACTTTACTTCTTTATAATATTATACTAGCTGACCCGTGCCCACTTCGTTGGACATAATGTTAATAATCCTTTTTTAGTACAGAGTGTTTAAATAATTTAAATTATTTTATTAATATTAAAAATTAAAAATTAAATTATCTATACTAATATTAAAAAACTACTTTTTGTCACTTAAACATAAAAGTTAGACATATGCTGTCGTTGACTTTTTTGTAGGCATTTTTAAGCTCCACATCTTTTCTCTAGAACTCAAAAATATATCTTTCACAGGTAGTGCAGCGTTCGTAAGAAACGTTTTCATTCGACCGTTTTTTCTCCGATTCACTTTGCAAAACGGACTACCACGTCAAACTTTTTTTTTTTTTTTTCGGTTTTTTATATAACCTATGACACTCAGCAATAATGTGGCTTTCTATTGGTGAAAGAATTTTTAAAATCGGTTCAGTAGATCCCGAGATTACCCCTTACAATTTAACAAATAAACAAACTTTACTTCTTTATAATATTAATACTAGCTGACCCGTGCCCACTTCGTTGGACATAATGTTAATAATCCTTTTTTAGTACAGAGTGTTTAAATAATTTAAATTATTTTATTAATATTAAAAATTAAAAATTAAATTATCTATACTAATATTAAAAAACTACTTTTTGTCACTTAAATATAAAAGTTAGACATGTGCTGTCGTTGACTTTTTTGTAGGCATTTTTAAGTTCCACATCTTTTCTCTAGAACTCAAAAATATATCTTTCACAGGTAAGGCAGCGTTCGTAAGAAACGCTTTCATTCGACCGTTTTTTCTCCGATTCCCTTTGCAAAACGGACTACCACGTAAAAGCCTTTTCATTTTTCGGTTTTTTATATAACCTATGACACTCAGCAATAATGTGGCTTTCTATTGGTGAAAGAATTTTTAAAATCGGTTCAGTAGATCCCGAGATTACCCCTTACAATTTAACAAATAAACAAACTTTACTTCTTTATTAGTATCATCACTACATAGTATAAAACAAAGTCACCTTTTCTGTCCCTATATCCCTATATCCCTATGTGCGCGTAAATCTTTAAAACTACGCAACGGATTTTGATGCGGTTTTTTCCAATAGATAGAGTGATTCAAGAGGAAGGTTTATATGTATAACTAGCGGATCCCGCGGCTTTGCCTGTGCTAAATCTAGGGAAGAGCCCGAGCGAAGCGAGGGCGAGTCGCTAGTAGATTATATATTATATTATATTATATTATATTATATATTTCCTCGACTTTTTCACGACTTTGTCGGTTTATCTAAATATCCCGTCCCGAGACCCTCAGGAAAAAGGATACTTAGAGTATTTAATCCTATCTATCCCCATTTTAAATTGGAAGCTAATGTTGTGAAATAGAAGATTGTGATGCATTGGTCGTTTCTTGAGCAAGAGCTTCAGATGTAGATGGAAAACCTGCAGATGAATGCTGATCGGATGATTGTTGTTTCATTGATTGAGATATGGACGAATGATGTGCGTTCGTTGATTGTGTGTTTGGTTGCGATGTGTGTGATTGATGTAATTGCGATGAACGTGTCACGAAAACTGTATCTCCTAGCACCTTACTGATTATGGTGGAAGAGTGTATTGCAGCTTGTTTTTGGAGTATATGGATGTTAATGTTTGCGTCTAATTTATCGCAATACCGCTTAAGGCTCTTCGCCACTGCACTCGTGGCTCCTACGACAATCGGGATAGTTGTTACGGTGGTGTTCCATAACCTGGAGAGTTCAACTTTTAGCGGATGATATTTGCTAATTTTTTCTATTTCCTTGGCTCCAATGTTATAGTCAGATGGCACAGAAATATCGATAAGGTATGTGTGGTTGCTTTGTTTGTCTATGTAAATAATGTCTGGTCTGTTATGAGTGATTGTTACGTCAGCTTGCACAGGGATTTCCCATATTAATTTAGCTTTACTATTTTCTTTTAAAGTCGGTTGCTTGAGTTCTTCCTTCCACCATAACTTGTTGACTTCGATTTGGTTCTTTTTGGCCAAGCACCAGAAGACATATTGAACCAAGTTGTTGTGTCTCTTTACAAAATATGTCCCGGCGAGTTTTTCACATCCTGCTAGAAGGTGTTGTCGGTTTCGTCTTTATTCGCACACAAGCGGCACTTGCCATCTATGCTTCTTTTTAATATATCGCGTTCATGCTGGCGCGTAAGCACTGCCTGATCTTGTATTGCAAATAAAGACGATTCCAATGTTGGCAAAATAGGTTGTTTCTTCAGCCACTTAAAGGTAAGCTCTTTATCCACATTGGCAAGGTCGAGTACCTTTTTAGGGAATTGCCCATGTAGGTTCTTGTTTCTCCAGGCATCGTTCTGCTTTTTTACTATACTATTTTTTATTTCTAATTTTGTGTGATCTTTTCCTGGCGTTAATCTAAGTTCTTTTTCTATTTCTTCTGCTTCTTTGTAAATGTATTATTTTCCTCTATTCTGATCATGCTGTGCTATTGATTCTATTAGGTCATTTTTCTGTTCTAAATATTGTCTATACTTCAAAATATGAACTTTATACAAATTTTCTAAATTAATTAATCCTCTACCACCCATTGATATGGGTAAATAGATTCGGTCTACGTCTGCCTTCTGTTGGTGAGCCTTCTTGATTGCTAGCAATTTTCGTGTCTTTCGTTTCTTTCGTGTTTTTTGTAATTAATCACCCCAAATGAATACATCAAAACAGGTACAGCATATGTATTAATCCCTTTTATTAAATTTCGCGCATTTAAGTAAGAATTTGTTATCTTTTTAACCCTCCTAAAATATTCTTTTGTTAATTGGTCTCTAATATCGCTATGATTTATCTTACCAGATTCGTTAATCCCTAAATATTTATACGTTTGGTCTAATTTTAATTGTTTAAAGGTGTTTCCGTTTCAGTAGTATATGCTCGTTGCCATCAGTATGGTTTCTATGTCCAGCAGTTATGTGAAGTATGTTGCAATTATCCAGCCCGAAAGACATGCCTATATCTGCAGTAAAAATTTCAACACTGTCTAATAGTATTTTAAGGTTGGTTTTATTGTTTGCATACACTTTAAGATCGTCCATATATACTAGGTGATTAATCCATACGCTGTCCTTCAGATGATATCCTTTATTTTGATATTTCCCAAGAATCTTTGAAATCGGATTAAGTGCCAAGCAAAACAACAATGGAGATAAAGAATCTCCTTGAAAAATGCCCCTCCTAACATAAATCGGCTCAGTAGTATAAGAGTCCGTAGAACCCTTAGCCGTCATTATAACTTCCCATTTGGGCATTGCTCTTTCAAGGAAACTCTTGATAACCGGTGGGCACCTATAAAGGTCTAACACCCGAAGTCTCATGCGATAAACTATCAAACGCCTTCTGATAGTCAATCCATCCCATGCTCAAGTACTTCTGGGCCTCGTGTGCATCTTCCAAAATTGCCTTGTTCAACATCAAATGGTCTTTGCATCCTCGTGCCCCACGCCAACATCCTCTTTGTTCTGGGGCCATAATATTGTTTGCTAAACAGTGAGTGTACAATTGGTCTGATAAAATAGATGTAAGGAGCTTGTACATACTTGGTAAACATGCGATTGGGCGCCAGTTCTTTGGATTTTCAGTATCCTCATTCTTTGGTATTAAAATTACTTTGCCAGTTGTTAACCAGTCTTCTAATGGTTCATCCCCTTTCAGAACTCTCGTATATATCATTGCAAGATGGTCGTGCAGCTTAGTAAAGTATTTAAGATAACAGTTCTGAACTTTGTCTTGCCCTGGCGCCTTCCAATTTAACATTCTACTTAAAGAGTGTTTAATCTGTTCAGTAGATATTTCTTCGGATGAGGTCGTGGTGATATTATTATTAGATTGATCTATCTCTAAAATCCATTTTGCTTGATGATTATATTCAACAGGTTGTGATAAAATATTTGTCCAAAACTCCTCTATGTTGTGTTTGCTCGGTAACTTAACGTCTATATTTTCTTTCTTATTGTCTTAATTTCTATATAACCTATGTTCATCTTCTGTAAACATTTTAGTCTGTTGTTTTCTATTATTTATATCTTCATATCGCTTTATTCTTCCTGCGAGAGCTTTTATTCTTTGTTTCAGTATTTCTTCTCTACTTTTATGTTCTATTTCATTCTGAATGTTATATTTTGCATATAGTTTATCCCTGATCTTAATCATTTTCCTTGTATTAACTCTTCTTGAAATTTCCACCATCTGTCCTAATTCTTTCCTCAAACGTTCTATTTTTACCTTTATCCTATTTTTCCATGGAGGATCTGTATGTGGCTTAATTGTGCTACTAGGTGAGTAAGGGTTTTGTTTGTTGTTGACTATTAAAATTCTCGCGGCGGAGTAAACAATATCATTAGTGTCTCTAAGAGTACAATTACTTGCCAAAATTGTTGGTAAGTAGTTGTTAATTATTGCTAAATTTTGTAAAAATTGTTTATTGATTTTGGCTTTTGGCAGGTAATCGCGCTCCTCGATAGGTATTTCCTTTGTTTCGGCTAAACATTGTAGGAATTGGACAATTAAATAGTTCTGCTCTTCGTCATTGTCATACGTTAAAGGACATTGTTCCATTACTGAAACGGATTTATTGCTACTTTGAATGTTTGGAATATCTTGTTCGTTGGTTTCTTCCACGCTATTATTGGAACCTACAGTTAATGATGTGTTTGTGTGCATGTTTGTGTTACTGGGATGAGGTTGCTGAGCTTCATTTTCAGCATTACGCTTGATTTGGTTCAGTAGTTCTTGAGAAATAAGGTTTTGTTTTAAAAATCGGCGCGCCTGGTTAGATAACTTATTTCCATTGAACCTGTGAATTTTGTCATTGTTAGGGTTTCTCTCTTTAAATAGTTTTTCTAGTTTACTAATGTACTCTGTTCCCTCAGATTTTGCTTTAAAATAACAAAACATTAGCTCCTCTTCTTCTTGTTGCGTCCATCTTCTTCTCCTATCACCATAAAATATTTCAGTGTTTTGTGTTTTAATGTTACTACTAGTACTTGGTTTTGATTGGTTTGTGGATGATAATTGTTGAGTGATTGTTGTATCAGGGTTTTCTGTGGTTGTTTGTGATTGATTTTCTATTGTTTTTTGTATTGTGTCTAATGTGTCTCTCGGTAAAACATTATGTTTAATTATCCTACGTGCCTGATTCGAAAGTGTGTTGCCATTAAATCTATGAATCTTAGGGTTATTTGGGTTTCTATTGAAAAAAAGTTGTTGAAGTCTTGCTATGTATCCTAGTCCTTCTGACTTAGCTTTAAAATAACAGTATATTAACTCCTCCATTTCCTCTGTTGACCACTTTTTTTTCTTATCCTCGTTTATGTCGTTACTCGTGGTCTTAACAGATGAGCCGGCAGAGTGTGTGGGAGTGACTTCCCTACTCTGCAAAGCATCACCCGTTGCCCCCCCTCCCCGTTGTTCGGCTGTAACATGTTCAGGTACCCCGACTTCTGCCCGCCTGCTCAGCAGAGAGTCACTGACGGCCCGTATGCTGTCACGCCCAGCGTCAGCTCCAGGCGTGCCCCGGCGATCACCCCCGGGTAGCGACCCTATACGTGTATTCCTTAATTGTCTCTTCATATTAAAGGTGCTGCTATAGCTCCGTTGGCCATCGATAAGTAATCGTCTGATTAACAGACTTCGATGTTCCACCCCTCACGTGGCGTAGATGTTGTAGCCGGACGTGGAGTTAGGCTTTGAGGGGCTTATATTATATATTATTTTATATTATATTATAGTATAGAAGTATAGATTATTTATATTGATGCAGTGATGAATACTAGCAAACCCAGTACGCTTCGCTGGGCGTAAGAATAAATAAAACGGTTTTTATAATTTTCTAATATAATAAAAAGTAAGATTAGCCGAAACAAACAGACAGACAGACAGACAAAAATGTATAAATTATTTTTTTAATGTAAGAACTGCATAATATACTTTCATATGCATTTAGTGAAAAGCAGTTAATTTGAAAAGAAAAATAGAGACTTCATATTTTTATGTATTGATTTTATTTACGTAAGTACAATAAAGGAAATTACTAGTAAACTTAACTATATATAAAAAGCCAATGAACACTTAATTGTTACTGTACAAGTCGCATGTAATTATAATAATTAATCAGTTGTAATATCTTAATATTATTATGTGTGGGTATTGTTTATAAAATTTAATGTCGTAGGTACTAGGTACTGGTACGTACCTTCACCCCGCGTTCTGAATTGATTTAGGTATTTTCTTACTTCTAAAAGGTTTCTGAAAAAGAGCCAATTTTATGGTGCATATCTAAATAAATAATGAAATAAATAAGTAAATAACTTTGGCTAGGTAGATCTGTAGTGACTAGTTGTAACTGTGTGTAAAAATGTATCTAGACAAATAAGAACAAAATATTACATCAACAAAAGTTACGCTTCTTTTTTTCTTCGACATTTTTATTAAATAATATTATATCATTGTATTATGTATGTAGGTACAGTATAATAAGCTATGTACCTGTTAGGCAGCAAACCACTATTAATATGAGTTCACCTTGTCTTGGTTGGGTCTTCGGCAATACAGCCATTTGCGAAGCCAAGAAAAGAAGTGGACCACTTTGATGGGCGGTAAACCTTCGGGTCTACATTTAGGATACCTTTTAACCACAGGACAATCGTTATCCTCAAAGAAAAACACAATAACATGTTCTATAGAGTCCTTAGAAAAATAATGCACATGCACGGAAGTTTAAATGAGAAATCAATTTCTTAGTAATCAATTGATATATTTTTATTAATTTTTTTAAAACACTTACCTACTTTTCTATATATAGGTATATGTACTAGGTAGGTACGTATAGTCTCTTCTATAAAGTCTTAAAACGAACCTAGAGAGGGACGAATCTAAGCTAAGCTAGAGAGTCAGTACATTAGTTCATATAAATAAACCCGGCTCGCTTCGCTGAGCGTAAGTTAAAATAAACGGTTCTTTATCATTTTCTAATAAAATAAAAATAGCCTAAGTTACTCCTTACAACATTAGCTATCTGCAAGTGAAAGTCCCGTCAAAATCGGTCCAGTAGTAATTTTCGTAACCGTTTATAAACGAGTACTTTAAGATCCTTGGCGATTACGAAATCAAGGTGGTTGAAATTTTGGAATGGAATTTTATATTTATCTACAACATTAGGTAATTCATTGTTTAAAAGCTCGACGTCATCGGGTTGAGCTAACCAGTCCGAGTCACTGTAAAATAACGAAACTGGCGCGGTGATACGACGTAACGCGTATTTAGGAGGCGTTGTTGATCCATATTGTTTCAGATTCCCCCTCATACCATAGTTGAATTTTCTAAACTTTTTTGATACAATATTTTGGCAGTAATGAAACAGTTGTTTTGATGATCCTCCAGAAGGCAAGTGGCCGAATATCACTGGCAAGTTGGTGACATTAAGCTGTGCAAAATCATAGCCAGCAGTTATGAATAAAATATTGGTGCATAAAATTTCTGCTACAGGCCCAGAGCCACATATAACCCGTGTGAGGATGTGTATTAATTTACTGTCAGGTAAAAATTCATACGCACCTAGCGATGATGTTATGCTGTAAAGAAAAGACGAGACTGGCGCTATAAGTTTGATTATAGGTGATTTTATTTTTCCCACAAACGCCACTGGCGACAAAGCTATCATAAGACTGACCTTTTTGTTATATTCTTCCCTCTCTGAAGCCATGACGAAAAAAGTAGTAGCTCCTTGAGAGTGCCCTATGTATTTTAATGTACGAGAATTGCTGACACCAAGTATGTAGTCGATTGTCGACGGAAGATCATAGTATCCAATTTCGTGCCATGAAAAATTCCAAAATTTCGGCTTTGACGGATCTAATCTGATGTGATGACGCGAATGTTTATTTCCCCTGGCATTCCCAATCCATACGTCGTATCCTTCTTTTGAGAGAAGGTAGACAATTCCACTCTCTGGTCCAGCTATGACGAAATCATCAGAGCTTCCGAATAAGCCATGCATCAGAAGGATCACAGGCCCTTTGTTCGGTATTCTATGCAATGTAAGCAGATATCCGTCTTCAGTTTCGACGATGTGGGTTTCCATTGTATAACCATATTTAATCGCCAGCTCTATAATGTTTAATGTGGCGTCTTCATTATCCTGATGGGACTTGAAGTCAAATATGAATTTATCAATCAAATCATTGAGATTCGTCTGGTTGTCTAGAGCAGGAAGGTTTATATACGCCAAGCCCGTGACATCAGCAAACGCGATGGGTAATTTTGTGATAGCATCCAAGTGATTTGCTAGTACTTCTCCCGCATTTGAAAATAATGATTGTATTACAGGATCCTGTATCAATTTATTCGGAGATGACTGTCCTCCACATTTTAGAATTAAAAGTATAAATATGAGAGCACGACTGAACATGATGACTGTGAACACATGAACACGAACAAATACTGTATGTGATAAACTGAGCTCTTCACAGTTAGTTTGCAACCTTGATGTATAAATATTAAGTTTTTATACAATAATTTATATGTTCTTGTTTCCTTATATTAGCTTTTATTACTTGTGATTTTGAATAATTATATTATGTTAGACAATGCATCAGATTTCAAAAGTCGGTTTTGGGTATTGTCATCGTTTTTAATCGACTTCAAAAAAGGAGTAGGTTATATATTTATGTATGTTCACCGATTTCTCCGCCGTCTATGGGGACGATTTCAAAAATTTGTCTTTTGTTCGGTAGGGTATAGCTCCGAGGCGGTCCCATTGTCACCAAGTCAGGATCTGATGATGGGATCCCAGGGAAATCGAGGGCAACTCTCAAATTCTGTAGGCACCTATTATGTTTTGATATATTTTCTAAAGATATTCAAGCATTTGTGTCTGAAAATCATCATCTCATGTGGATGAGCTGATGATGGAAGGTACAATTCCTCAACGGTTATTTTTTATGTTTGTTCATTAATTTCTGCGTCATATGTTGGCCGATTACAATTTTTTTTTGTTCGGTAGGGTATAATTCCAAGATATTCACATTATCACCGAGGCAGGATCTGATGATTTGATCCTAGGGAAATCGAGGGCAACTCTTAAATTTTTATTACGTTTTTCATATATTTTCTAAAGCTGTTCAAGAATTTGTGATGATGTAAGGTATATCTCCTCAACGGTTAGGAGTTGAAAGAAAATGCTTTTAATATTATACGTACTTATGAACCGATAGTTGTATTTCTTCAGGAAATTAGGTTGATCTGATAATAGAAGGTACATCTTATTAACGCCTAGGAGTTACGTGGAAAAATAGAGGTGGACAAATCTCGACTGACTATTGTCGTTCACTCCAAAACTTCGCTGAATTATTGGAGCAGTAGTTTAGTTAGCCTACCAATATTATATTGAAATAAAATATCTAATTTCCAAAAAAAAAATTAAAAAAAAATATATTATATTATATTTTATTTTATTTATTTTTTATTTTTATTTTATTGGGGAAACAAACAGTGTTTGTCAAATATTTATACAATAGTTTATATAATTGGTACATAGACCAATAAAGTTTCCACTGATACATGCAACAAGAATACAAATTAAACTTAATAAATAGAAAATTACAATATTTAACCAAAGCTTAAACTACAGAACAAAACATTGTAAATTTAATCTACAAAAAGCATAAGTTAACTAATCAATTTTTTACATTTAATGATATCTATATAATAAAATTAAAGTGTTTATTATAATTTATGCATGCACGTAATAAAAAAGTATTGTTAATATATTAGGTTTTTTACATGGAATAAAAAATAAAGATTTATTTCTTGTGTTGATTCTGGGACATCTAAAATCAATGTTACCTAATAAGTAAGGGGAATCGATATAATTTTTCAAAATCTTTAGTAAAAACAATGTCTCTCTCCATTCGACGATTTTCAAGTGTAGGCATATGTAGTTTACTTGAATCAAGATGTGAAAATTTATATTGTAAATGTTTTAAAAATTTAGTCTGTACTCTTTCTAGTTCCATTATATGAGTTACATAAAAAGGATTCCAAATAATTGAACCGTATTCAAGCGTCGATCTTACATAAGAATTATAAAGAAGTATCATAGTCTGAACATTTTTAAAATCTCTCCCAGTCCTCAAAATAAAGCCAAGCATACGTAGCGACTTTGCTGTAATATAAGTTATATGTGATTTGAAGCTTAATTATTTACTGTCAATCATAATACCAAGGTCTCGCACCTCGTTTACTCGTTTAACAGTGTATTTATTTATAAGTTAACATGTACTTATAGTGTTTGGCTTTCTAGAAAAAGTAATAACTACACACTTATTAATATTTAAATGAAGTGAGTTAGCGCAGTAGTAGTTATACAGCTCATCTAGGTCATGCTGTAATAATGTACAGTCATGAGGTTGTGTAATAGGTCGAAAGATCTTCAAGTCATCAGCATATAAGAGAAATTTAGAATATTTGAAGACCTTTGCTACATCATTTAAAAATATGTTAAATAAGAGGGGGCCGAGATGAGATCCCTGAAGAACACCAGACGTGATTGGTAGGAATGATGAAATGTGGTCTTTGACCGTAACAGCTTGACTCCGGTTATGCAGATAAGAAGATAGCCAACGGAGAAGGTCACCGTGTATACCGATCATTTTTAATTTATCAATCAGTTTCTGGTGAGATATTTTGTCAAAAGCTTTAGAAAAATCGGTATACACGGCGTCAACCTGATATCCTTTATCCATGTCGGTAGATATATGATGAATGAATTCACAAAGATTAGTTTCAGCAGATTTCATATTTATAAAACCATGATGCTGGTGAATTATAATTGGTCTGACAAGGAGAAAAAGTATAATCATATACAATCTTCTCAAACAACTTGGCAACTGTACACAGTTTAGAGATAGGCCTATAATTTTCTACATTGTGTTTATTACCCGACTTGTGTATAGGCATAGGACAAAAGAGCTCTTCCGAACCAGTGGCATTATGCCTGAGTTAAGAGACTTAGAGAATAACAAAAATAATGGAAGCGCTAGCGATTTATGACAAGATTGCAAAAATATGGGTTGTAAGCCGATGGATATATTGCTTTCCATCATAGAATTTCTAGTTACGGTATTCGAACATTTTGAAAAATTAGTTGATGGGGAGACTTCATAAACAGAGTTAAAATACTTATTAAAAAGATCACATGTTTCCTTAGGTTCACAACACGAGATGCCATTAAGAAATACGGTATCAGGTATTCCAATTGATATATATATTATTATAGTTTCGATTTGTAACGTTTTGAAGTCGGTTTTCATTTTTGTTAAAAATAATATCTATTCTAATATTATAAAGCTGGAGAGTTTGTTTGTTTGAACGCGCGTAACTTAGGAACAGTTGGTCCGAATTGAAAAATTCCGATAGCTCTACGATGTATGTACTACACCGATTTTTTTTTCGAATTCCGAGTTCCGAATCGCGGGAAAGGATTTGGTATCCGGCCTTTAGAACGCGAGCTAAGCCGCAGGATATCCTTAAAAATATTTAGCGTTTTATCGCAGCTCCACGCGCGAACTTTGCGAGCTAGGAGCTGCCGGATTTGAACCCACATCACTCGATCACCTAAGTCGCGTTACCTTCTGGTATTGGTACACGGCCTTATTTTTCTGTAGTATATCTGTGCATTTCACACAAAAAGTACTGAAATTTTAAAATGAATTATTCTTTAAATCAAGTCAGTAAAAAACTAAAAAACCCGACTTCGTTTCTGTTTGGAAATAAAAAACCCAAAAATATGTTGTATTCTGGGTGTCCCTTTCAAAAATAATACGAATCTAACGACACCTTTGGAGCTAAAATCCATCGAGCCCAGGCCGCAGAGCGTGTAATTTTATATTCATTCATTGTTTTTAAAATATTTAATGTACAGATTTTTAAAGTTTACTGTTTTATTAGGTATATGACATATTGTATAGATATTATCGACAATCGATATAACATACTTATCAGGCATAATCCCAACACTTCAGTTTTAAAAATAGCTACAATAGCCCCTCTTTTACGAAAAACAGTATTTTTAAGCAGGAACTAGCCTTCCTACATTGATACAATGCCCAAATTATTTTCTTAAATGCCCTTGTTTATCATATTCAGGGAGTCCGAGCATCATGTCTCGTCAAGTTTAGGAGTTAAAAGTAATAGTTACATTTGCCCCCGATACGGGGTTAATGTAGCTAAAATTTGTTCTTGAAAATAAAATCAATATTAATAAGAATATACTGGGTATTTTCTAATACAATTAATTCAAAATAAGTCTTAAGTATCTGATTTTTTAAGATATTTAAACAATTTTTCCGTAAATTATTCAGTAGCTGAAATACAGCTTCTCAAACCTACCTCAGGCGGAGAAAATTCACTTTTTAGATACAATAGCCCCGGTTCATCATACATATTACATATATACTACTCTTGAAAACCGTTTATTTATTTATTTACTATTTTATTTATTATAACAAAACCTATATTGGATATATGTATTTAATAGTGACAGGAAAATCCTTCAATTTCATTGAAAATATATTTTTTCCTGAAAGTCTTCTATGCATTGTTCTACTTACTACTTAGTTCTAAATTAGTGGAATTTTAGAAAGGTTTCCACTAATAGAAACAGCGGTAAACCAGGATGAACAAATTGTACTTGGAATAATTTTAAAAATATTTTATTTAAAATTGCTTAACTACTTATAATAGTTTTTTTTTAGTTTATATAGAGCAACGTAGGATTTTAACAAACGGCCAGCCCCTGGTTCATGCGTACAGTAGACCTACACAAAGACCTACATCTAGAGTTCATTAGGAACTACATGAAAATCGATTAGTCAATTAATTATTTCACAAAAATATCACAGCACACTAATCAGTTATTAGTTAAAGCCGCTAATTACGACCCCGTATATGACGATAGTCACAGACGACCGAAAGACGTACTCACTGACTCCGACGAAAGGACTACTTAAGCCAATGCTATTTTTAGGAACACACACCGACACCGTACCGACACCGTTCGGGCCGACGAGGATGAGGTCTTTGTTTGTGTGCGAGTCTTCAGAGTCCCCCTAAGCCGTTTCCAACACGGCAAGTCCTGCATTCGATAGTTTCATAAGCCGCGATCCGAACCTCTAAGGAGGTGCCCTTACGAAACTACAACCATTGAGCTTCATGCTCTATTTTAAGGTAGGACCTTCTGTCCGCCTTCCGGCGCGGTAACGCTGTAAAGGACTATAGGGCTAAAAGCACTCAATATTCATAAAAAATAACATTTTTATCTTTTGTTTTAACATCTAAATTTGACAAAGTGCACTTTAAAATAAATAGAGTTTTTATTTTCATACAAGTACTCTATTATACCAACCTATATGGTCTTGAGAAAAATGACATATGGACAGACGAACAAACGGGTAAAGCGTAATTATAACAGTTGCAGCGAGAGTTGCAGACTGCAGTGCTCGTTAGTAGTTAGTGCAGTATATTGCTATATATATAAGCCGTTTGACTACGTAATCCTAAAAATCCCCATTTTTTAACCGACTTCAAAAAGGAGGAGGTTATTATATGTTCCGTTGTATGTATTTTTTTTTCATTTTTGTTAAAAAATAATTGTGAATGTCGTTCATATAACTATAGAAATATATATTTTGTAAAGATTATGAAAAATTTTGCAGAACTGTAAGTTATTAATAACAAACATCTATTTACATTTTTTACTATAAAGTATAATATAGGTATATAAATTATTTCATGATTTAATTTTTATTTCAATATTTAAACATTATTGTTATTAATATATTTTATTTTAAATAATTATATAAGTTTCTTCATTCCGTTGCGTTTTTTGTATTTTCAGCTAGAGCCGCTTGGGCTTGTCTCTCGGAATATCTTTATGTTCAGTAGGTAGACTATAGACTTTTTAGAGATGATATATTTTTACACAGTAAAAAGTATCCTATACTTTAGTTTGTGTAAACAACTGTCATCATACAAATTTTTATCAAAATCTCTAGTGATTTTCTCGTGATATGGTTCCAGACAGACAAAAATAGTAAATAGGTACTAAAAACTAAAGAGTTGAATCTGTACGAGACATCTAAGTACGAGTATATAAAAACCCATAACCCATTTACCCTTGTTTAATGCGTGTACGTTTTCACGATTAGTGGAGATTTCTCTGAGATGTCATTTTTCTGCAGTAAAAGTATTCCAAATATACTATGACGCGGGTAATCGAATTTCAAAAAATTCTGCCCAGCGGTATTCTTGCGATGCTGTCACATACAGACAGACCGACAGACCGATAGATAGATGTATAGACTATAGATGTTTAATCGCGGTTTACCGGGAAATTGTTAAAACCGTGTTTTTACAATATCATAGAACTTTTTTACGCATTTATTTATAAGTATACACTATATACATCTATAAATAAAATTCTAACTAAATCAAATCTGTACATCATTTTTGAAATGAAGAGAAAACCAATCGACAGATTTCGATGAAATTTGGTATGATAATAGCTGGTTATACGGTCAACATATGTAACCTATACTGCCAGGAAACTGTCACACCACTGAGGAATCTTAATTACTAAACCACATTTTATTTGTGTACTAAACCATAAGAATTACCAAGGGAGAGAGCAAAGCGAGGGTGAGTCGCTTACATATATAAATATAAATAAATAATAAATATTTTGGGACATTTACACACAGCACTATCTAGTTCCACAGTAAGGTTCCGAGCCTTGTGTTATAGATACTAGATGGTTGATATACTACACATATATAAGTTTTAAATACATACATATTATAAATATAAATATCTATGACTGGAGTACAAACATTCGTGCTCAACAAATGTATGTCAGCGGGACTCGAACCCGCGACCGCTTGCGCAGCAAGTAGAGTCACTACAAACTGCGCCACGCGATATATACTTCACTACATAGTTTAAAACAAAGTCGCTTTCCGTTGTCTGTCTGTTCCTATGTACATACATATGCTTAGATCTATAAAACTACAACGGATTTTGATGCGGTTTTTTATATAGATAGAGTGATTCAAGAGGAAGGTTTATATGTATAATATTCTAGGGGAACCCGCGCGCTAGATCTACGGACGCAAGTAGTAAGTAATAATATCGATAACTTTAATTTTATAGGTATTGGTCATTAAGGCAACTTTATTTCATATACTTACTTTGCTCGCAAAATGTTATTTAGAAAATAACTAGGTACGTGACTCAGCACTAAGATTTTCCATCATAATAAAAGTAACGGATATCTAAGTGACGCAACAATATGTTTTTAGTGTTTGGTTTATTCAAAATCAGCATTATTGGATTTTGTTAACTCTTATAATGTTGACTATACATACTATATATTTTTGATTAACTAGTAACTCGGCCAGGTTTCGCTTTGAACTAATAGATTGTAGTAGTGCCAAATGCCAATTGGGGACAACTTACTTCTCCAATGTCAAGTAGTTGGTACAAATCTTTTTACACGACTGCCCAAAAAAAAAGAGTGTTATGTTTTAAGGGTTCATGTATGTATGTATGTATATTTGTAAGTTTATTTATTCCACCATAACTTCTAAGTTACGCCTAAACCGATTTCGATGTACGTGGTATCGTTAGAATACTTTTAGCACATAAAAATATTCAAATTTACATGTATTATGTATGTATATTTTACACATTATACACTATGTAAAAAATGTATGTATATTATACACTATATAAAAAATTGTAACAGTCATAACGCTGAAAAGGCGTTTTTTTTCTAATTATATACTTCGAAAAAGGACTGATTGAAAGTTTCCATTTTAATACTATAGACACCTAAGCCAAATATTTTTAGAGTAGGTGCCACTCATTATGCTCCATGGTGCCAGTCGACAATTTGTGATATTTGTAAGCATTGTTATGATCTGTAATGATAGGTCCATGAGCGAATAATTAAAATCTAATAATTTTATCATTCGTTTTTACTTGAAGGGGTAGACATAGTAAGGTGAACCGGGGCTATTGTATCTAAAAAGTGAATTTTCTCCGCCCGAGGTAGGTTTGAGAAGCTGTATTTCAGCTACTGAATAATTTACGGAAAATATGTTTAAATATCTTAAACGATCAGATACTTAAGACTTATTTTGAATTAATTGTATTAGAAAATACCCAGTATATTCTTATTAATATTGATTTTAATTTCAAGAACAAATTTTAGCTACATTTACCCCGTATCGGGGGCAAATGTAACTATTACTTTTTACTCCTAAACTTGACGAGATATGATGCTCGGACTCCCTGAATATGATAAACAAGGGCATTTAAGAAAATAATTTGGGCATTGTATCAATGTAGGAAGGCTAGTTCCTACTTAAAAATACTGTTTTTCGTAAAAGAGGGGCTATTGTAGCTATTTTTAAAAATGAAGTGTTGGGATTATGCCTGATAAGTATGTTATATCGATTGTCGATAATATCTATACAATATATCATATAATAAAACAGTAACTTTAAAAATCTGTACATTAAATATTTTAAAAACAATGAATGAATATTAAATAATTATTATTACAATTTATAACGTACTGAACCGATTTTAACCAAATTTTGTGTAGTAATAACGTATGTGGGGGTGATTACTAAAGATACTTTTTATTACAGAAAAATGTTCTATTTTCATAGGAAAACAAAATATTGTTGATTAACTAGTCCTTGAAAAGTTAGCGGTGGTTAAATCTTAAAAGATACGTCAACACATAATTATTGAAGGAAAGTCAACAATATTAAATATCTTTCTTCCAAGTTAGTGTAACTCAATACCTATTTTTATCAGTACGTACAAAAAGCAGTACTACCTAACTTAGCAAATCTATCGGCGCATTTCACGCAAAAAGGACTGAATCCATTTGAACGAAATTTTGTGTATTGTACTATAGTACAGTGCATTCTTACACGACATTATTAGGTCATATCATATATCGTATAACGGGACTTAACGCGTGTATTACTTAAAGGTAGAAGATACCTTATTCCCGACGTTTTGCTCGGGTTGCACCAGCCGTGGTCACGGGGAGACTGGCGGGGGATGGCATCGCCTGCCACGATTAGAGGAGTGTGTTGCTGGTACCCTCATTTAATTTTAATAATTTGTTATGGCCACTACACACGGTGCTAATATTATCCATGGGTGTGTCGGACGGGAAATCGCGATATCTAAATTTTTCTATTACCGGATTCCACGCAGACGAGAGCCTGTATCCATCTTCACGATTGAAGTTTGGATGTTTTTTTATTTCGATAGCCTCGCGAACGATTGTTCGGTAGTATCTTCGATCGGTGGGCAAAACTTTCGGCTGGTGGAGCTCAATCCAGTGATTGGTATTTGAGTTGAGCAGATCGCTGATTTCCCTGTCTGGTTATTCTTTACAACTGTGATATGTTCTTTGACCCTCTCCGCTATGGTTCTCTTGGTTTGGCCAATATACGAACTACCACAGCTGCAATTAATTTTGTATATACCCGGTGTTTGGTACGGGATAACATCCTTCGGCGTGCGCAAAAGTTTTTCATGCTTGGAAAACGGAACGTATACAGTCTTAATGGAGTAATTTTTTAGTAGTAATCCAACCTTGTCCGTTATTCCTTTGATATAAGGCAAGTACGCAGGTTGGCGGTTAACCTCTGGATGTTTCGTACGTGTATCACGGTGACCTAGATTCCTTCTACCTACTTTGTACCCATTCCTCTTAAGTACCTCCTGAACATGCGCAAGCTCCGCATCCAAATGTTCAGGGTCACACAGATCATGGGCTCGACCAGTCAGAGTCGTTACTACCGCTTGTAAATGACGTGAGTGATGATGTGAGGAGGCATTAAGGTATCTATCCGTGTGTGTCGGTTTGCGATATACAGTGTGCCCTAGAGAGCCATCTTCTCGCACAAGCAACTTCACATCCAGAAATGCCAGCGAACGATCGCTCTCCATTTCATATGTAAATCGTATTTTACTGTGAATGGAGTCAAGATGGTCGAGGTATTGCTCTATTTCCTTCTTATTCCCTTTAATTAAACAAAACGTCGTAAACGTATCGCTTCCATAGTCGGATATTGAAAGGCCCTGTTTTCAAAGCTTTTTCTTCAAAATGTTCCATCCAGATGTTGGCTAAGGAAGGTGCTATTGGGCTACCCATAGCTACTCCATCAATCTGAAGATAGTATTGACCCTGGTAAAGAAAAAAGTTACCTTCTAAGCAGTGTTGAAGTAGAGCAACGTACCGATCTGATATGCCCTTGAAATATAATTTGTTTTTGATTACTTCAAGGCACTCTTTCAGCGGAATATTGGTGAATAACGATTCCACGTTAAAACTCACCATAATCTCATCAGATTCTAGCTGGATCTCCTCTATGATGCTGATAAAATGTCGAGAATCTTTTACATAAGATGACGTGTTTCCAATTAATAGCTGCAAGATTTTATTAATATGTTTCGCCAAGTGGTACGTTGGAGAATCAATCTGACTCACTATTGGTCGCAATGGCAGGTCTTTCTTATGAACTTTTGGACTTCCCTTAAGTTTTGGAGGCTGTGATATTTTAGGGCTTTGCAGCCAATTGTACTCGTCGTCCGTAAAAAGCTCCTTATGTTGTTGTACTAGAGAGCGTGTATGACGTCACTCGGGCAGTTGGGTTGTAGCTGATTGGCTTATAAGTATTCGTGTCGGCGAGTAGGTTCCGAATTTTAATATCATAATCTATCGTATTCATCACTACTGTGGCGTTACCTTTGTCGGCCTTGAGAACCAGGATATCTTTGTTTTCGCGTAGTTTGCCAAGGGCTGCGTGTTTTTCAAGAGTAATGTTACTTTTAGGTAACTTAGAGCGGCGCAAAATGACTGCAATATCCTGTCTTAATGCATCCGCATCACACTGTGGCATTTTATTACGTATAATGGCCTCCTCGACATTACAAATGATATTTTCATAAGGAACCCGCTTAGGTGTTGGTGCGTAATTCAAACCTTTTTCCAGTACTGATAAAGTGGATTCATCAAGAGTTCTGTTCGAGATGTTTATCACCGTGTTAGCTTTACGGTCAGTATGTTCTAAAGTTGACTTACGTGAAAGTAGCTTTTCAAATTTTCGGTTGTGTTTGCTACTAGACAAATCAAATAATCTCTGAGCTTGTAGGTAGGTAAGGCGGTCACACAACTCAAAATCACCATCCGACATAACAACACTGCAATCCAAGTGTAACGCGTATAATTTACACTGTATATCATTTAAATCCTTGTGGCTATTTCGAATCAATTGGCGTAGCAGGCGGACACTCGTATTGCCTAGAATACGGTCAGAATCCGCTATATCACTACGTGGTTTTATACGAACACATGAAGGTAGCAAGTTCCAATCGCGACACTTTTTAAAAAATGTCAACGATTTTTCAAGACGCACTTTCTTCCGACGCAAACACTCTAGCTGACGAACTTTAGATGCTAACTCCGGCAACTCCGTTTGCAATATAACTTTTTAAGCTTTCGCGTTTCATAACTATATCATATATCGTATAACGCGTGTATTCCTTAAAGTTATATTATTAGGTCATATCGGAATCGGTTTCTTATTCTCACTACCCTCCACGTGACCCCTGGGTAATGCTAATTGAACAACATTATAATAGGTGGTAGAATTTGGCCATGGCTAACACTACCCAGCGAGCAAAGACGAACTGCCAAATCATCCTGTAGCATGGTTTATACGCGGGAAAATGATTCTGTACAGTTGTGCTGCATTTCAATGACAGGTTCTGACCTGAGTTTTGGTGGCTTAATTTGGAGAAAAGCTGCACCACAACCTTTGGTGAACAATTCAGGGATGACTTTCATCGTGCCGGTTGGTGACCTGAGAGAAGACCCGATGGTGATATCCAGGAGGGTTCTGGCGTAAGTGTGGTCTTCAGTTAAATCTACTATTAACACTGCTCCAATTAGGGTCATGTTATCAAGAATGCAGCTCTGACTCATCAAAAGCCAAAAGAGAAATGATTTTAAGCAGCGACTGCTTATTCTCTCCTTTTCAGTGTGCTTCTCTAAAATTCGAGCATTATACTCTTATCTCTATGCGGTCCACTACTACCTTGAGATCGCTAAGACATATATACTCTTTCTCAAGGAGACGCAAATTAAGAGCCCTGCCAGCCCAGGATGTACCCGGGGTATTCACTTGAGAAACATTTTAAACCCCGCGGAACCTCGAAGCGAGTCCGGTTTGTACGCTCGTAATAACATCTGCTACCAACGTCTCTGTACTTTCTTCTCGGTTTTGTGGTGCTTGGTCGATACTGGTTTTGTTAGGTGTCGAACAGTCACATAGCGGGGATCGGAAGATAACTCAGTTGTTCAATTACCTAAACGAAAAAGCTGACATCGTTCAACATCGATATCCAACCGTTCAAATGGTATTTCTGGGAGGCTTCATGCCCACCACAGCAGTAGCTGTTTCTATTCATAGAAACTGATCATGCTGGGAGAGGCGTTTTTCGCACTATCACTATCTCACAGTTAGGTCAGAAAACCGAACATCAAAAAAGCAAATTACTTGAACCTTCTGCATATAACTGATCCTGATATTTTCTCAGTCTCAGTTTCTTTTCCCTTGGGAACCTCAGACAACTGTATCGTAAAATCTGCTTATCCTCTGACTCCAGACTCCTCAGTAAAAAAAGAGGCGGGTAGTGGCGATTCAGATGGCAAGTCAGCAGATTGGGACGAGTTGCAGCATTTCTTTGCATCTTACCCTTGGCCAGTTTGTTTCTCTACTAACGATCCGTTGAGCTGTGATGGACCGGTTGCAATAGAGCCAGACGTTACGCTTGTTTTGTTCGGCAGCCTCTCATCCAGGAGACTGTGTTACGAGGCAAGCTCGTGGTGAAGGATTTTGGCTGCTTGATTGTGCCCGTGCAGATACTCAGTGCTAGTGAGCGCTGAATATTCCGAAAGCACATGCTTGAGTGATTCACCGGGATGGCGACAAACTCGATAGACGTCCTTCATAATACTTTATTTAATACTTTCGGTATTTTTGCGTCTTAACTGCCTGATCCTGTATTGTACAGACAAACCCTTGGTTTTCCCAAAGAGGTCACCGAAGTGCAGCCATTACACGGACGCTTTTTATGTACGTGTGGCTCATTAAGAGCTTTAAATAAGCGTACGTGCAACTCCTTCTCCTTCCACACGATCTCACGGTCAGAGGTGCTAAGTACGACCGGGGCCGGCCACTTGTTTTTGGCTAAGAATAGGGGAGTGAGTCCTTTATCATATTCTACGTCCATTGCACGACTCTTTCTTTGTCTCGAAGTATGTAACTAACGTTTACTATATCCCGATTATGCATGGTTTTGACGCTCAAAACACTTCAACCACCGCATATACAACCTTATTACATACGATTTTAGGTGCACCACATGCGTTAAAGAGTCAAAGTCGTGCAGACTCTTCTATCCAGGGTTTCAAATTCAGTTTAAGTCTATTTAAGCACGCCGAAAGTGCACATGAGAATGGGTATAAGCCGCTATAGGCTCGGACTTCATTAGCACCCGACAAAAGGCTTTTACAAATTTTTGCCAAATGAAAAGGCTTCGCTAACAGACTGTTTCATTTTCATCTCATTCACCCCTATTGATTGCGACATACCCAGATACCGGTACGATTCAGGTTCAGAAAGGGTCCTTATTCGGTTTATATAGGGTCGACATTTATCTCAGCCGAATGATTAACCTGCTCCCTCATCACATGCACACTTGTCTAGCCCAAGCCCCATCCTGATAGAATTACTAAATTCAGTGGTGATCTTCAGTAATTTCTGCAGGTGAGTGGCGTTGGGTGCCAGCAGTTTGAGGTTATAAATATACAGAAGGTAAAGCTCTCTTGTCCCTCCTCTCCAAAATTGAAAACCAGCAATAAACTGAGCTTGGTTTAGAGACGGGCAAAACCAAATTCCTCGAGGAAATCTCAAACTATACCATCAACTTTGTACACCTCAAGGACCCTCAAGAATATTGAATGGGACACCGAGTCTAACGCCTTCTTATAGTCGAACCAGTCAGCAGAGAAGTTCCGGCGGTTGCGTTTGACCAATTGCTTCGCAACGGAATCGATGGGAAGAATCTGCTTAGTGTAATGGCTACCCCAGAATGATGTTATTTTCGTCTACATGACGGGATATCTTGAGGCTCATGACGGATCTTATCGTCTCAAAGATGGTCGTAAGACACGTAATGGAGCGGTACTTAGCTAGATCAGAGGCGGGCATCCGACTTTGGAGCTAGGTGAGTGATCCCAGTAGTGAAAAGGAACGTGAGCGTCCTCTGCTCGAGAGCTTCCTGGAATTGTCGAGCAAAGGTCACATGGTAAAATCGAAAAGCCCTTAAGCCAGTAGTGATGCAAACAATCAGGATCCGTACTTTTTTTTGCATGTGGGACTCACTGGTTTAAAGCTCTCACCCGTCTTAATGGGCCGTCGCAGGATCGCTTGCGCAAGCAACTGCAACGTTCCAACGTTTTTTGGCTTTGCGTCTAGCTGGCTGCCAGATGCTACTAAGACCCCACCACGACAAGGTGACCACACGTTGGTCTGGTATTGCTCGACCAGAAGCTTTAAAGTCTGCCAATGAGACCTCTGGCATGGTTAATACAGTGTTCTATCCACCTCAGCAGCATTGCTTCCTGAGCCCGGGATCTTGGCTCCGACAAATCCGTTTTTGGCTTAAGCCATACCAAAGAGCCGAGAGATACGCCGTATCATCCAGGCCAGTGCTCTCTAGGTATTGAGGCAGCATTTAGTTAATGGCCTCAATGACATCCCACGTCACTACATTCAATTTGAGGTGAGAGAGCCGCGGAGTGCTCCGAATCTCTGAAATCGCTTCTTCTAGAATCCTTCTCATCCACTCTAAATCAAGGGCGACTGTTTCCTGGGTGCTTTCCTCAACAGGCAAATTGTGGAAGATGGTAACCAGGTACTCCTCAGTAGGAACAGTTGGAGGCACGATTTGTCACCTCGGAAACAGCCTTACGTCATAATAGTTCGAGCGCTGTATTTTAAACGCTGAATATACCGAACCTGATCTACCAGGTTTGGTTCCGTAACAGTTATAGTTGGCTCAAGCAGCAGGAACTCACAGTACGTTGCCGCTCGGTAGCCAGTCCGTCAGGTTCCTGCAGTGACATTCTCGTTCATTTGAGACGTTCATTTCATGCGACATACACCACCAGTGGCGGGCCCCTAGAGGATCCCGTCGGTGCCAATCTCCGCAAGCCCTAACCTACGCCCTACTACGGGTAACCTAATAAGCTGGTAAATGGTTCCCCAGTTTCCTTAATTAATCACCTCTTATGACACCCATGATGTAGGAAGGAGGGCAACATTCTACGCTGCCGGTGCCACACGGTTATTATTAGAAACAGGCACTTGAATTCAATTTATATGTACTCTAGTGTATATCATATACGCTTGGAATGAAGCCATCGAAAAGACGGTGAGGTACTCGCCGTTTCTCTCGATATTTCGAAGGCTTTTGACCTGTCTTGCATGGCATGGCTTGATGTCTAGCATGGCATTTTTATCATTAAGCTTCCGGCATATGAAATAACCACTGGGTTTTGTAGCTGGATGTCTGATTTTCTGAGAGAGAGATCATTTCGGGTCGATGACGGCTGCTTATACGTTATTCCCGCATCACTCTTCCTGCTACTCAACAACGATCTTCAGAAACCCGGTATCTTTGGATGCGCTGATGACAGCGCTGTTGCGGATAGATACTTATCTAGTTCTAGAACCAGTGCTACTAAAATCCTTGAGCAAAGAGAGGTTTTGGTGAATCGCGTTGAGGTGTCCGACTAGAATTATGCCAATTTAGTTAAGTTTAATACCACCAAAACAGGCGTGTTTATTCACCTCAAAAAGAACCCGATTAGACAGTAGTGAGTGCTTGAGTTAAAGTTACGTGAGAGTAGAGCTTTCGTGGTTGAAATCCAACCAACTCACGAAACGTTTTAGTTCAATGTTTCTGATACAAACTGCTAAATTGTGAAACACCCTTCCTACACCCGTCTTTTCTGCCATTTCAAGGCAAGAGGGAATAGGAATCTCAAAGGCAAACGTGCTCCAACCTAGACCTCATCAGTGCTTCCTAGCATTGATTGTCGTTAAGCGCATTCTATCTAATAATAATAAAAATGGTGACATTTCAAATCCAGTTTATTTTGCTAACTCTTAATGTATACAGCAAAACTGTGCAACATCGTGCTAATCGATGTGCGCGTTCATACAAAATGAGCTGAGCCGATACCATGGACTACAAAGATAATACAAAACATTTTATTATCTCAGGAATATTATTCTCTGACTGATTCCGGCCACGGCGTCCAATCTCATTGAGTTTGCTCAACTGTGCAGGAAATATTACAGTGCAAGTGTACGCGCAGACACAAATGCATTTTCTATTCTTATCACTTTCATACTCCGGTGAGACGACTGTTCGACACGACCAGTGAGAGCTAAGGCGAAGGACTGACGCTGACTGACTGCTCTCCGAGGCTCGGGGGTGACACATCGCCATCTTCCCAACTCTGGGCGATTACTGAGACTTACTAACCAGAAAGACTCAATAACTAAACTACACTGTAATTGGTTAAAAGTAGTAGAATTAAACTAAACTAAATGGGGAATCAATCGTTGGTACCTTATAAGTTACCATTAAAACAAAAATAGTTTTGTACTTTTAGCACGAGCGAAACCGCGGGTCCGCTAGTTTTGATTAAAACTCGAAGACATTATATGTTCCACAGCTGTATAATATATTTTTTTATGTATGTTCATCGATAGCTCCGTCAACTGTTAAGCGATTTAAATAAATAAATATAAATGTTGGGACAGTTTTAGGTATATATTTTTATTAAATTATACGATGGTAAGCACAATCTAAAAGTAAATTGTAGTTATAAAAAATTATGTTAATATATAATAGTGTAAATTATAAACTTTTACAGTCATTTACTCGCAAATTCAGTATTTTTTACTTTATCGATAGAAAAAATACGTTGGCGTCACTAATACTTTTATTTCCATACTAAAATCTACGGGGCTATTGTATCTTTCATTGAAGATACAAGAGACTTCTGTAAAAATTTTCGTGGGGCTATTGTATCTTCATAAATAACTCTAGATAACTACGGCAGTGAAAGAAATTAATTATCAATTAACAAGCAATTATTCTTTATCTTTGTAATTTCCATAAAGTTTGTTATATAAGGCTCACATTAAAATTTTATCCACTAAAACACAACAGTAGGTATTCAGCGCTCTCAATGAAAAATAGTCGATCAAAAATAATGCGCCATCAGTAAAAAAGTAGACGCGATACAACTACAATCTATGATCCACTCTTTTAAGCATTAGTTTCTCTATCAACTAGTAGTGTCGTTACTCCTTTAACCGACTTGTGAAAGAAGATAAAGTGATTAGATACAATAGCCCCGGAGCTACAATAGCCCCGGTTCACTATATATTTTACATAGAATGCGGTCTTTCCGTGGAAACATAAGAATATTTTTCATATTTTGTTTATTACAATAAAATTTAAACGATTATTTACATGTACTGTACATTAGAATTATTATTTAGATTAAATTAGAATATGAGTAGATGATAGGTTTACAAACGATACTGTTTAGTTACGAAGTTATTAGGCCTTATTATTTTTTTTAATTTTAATTTTTCCTATTTTATAAATGAACAATATTAAGTATATCTACTTATTATATTTTCAACAGGTGCCCCTCGGCCTCATATTAAAATGGCCCTGAGCTGAAGTTTAAAAAACCTAAGTATATTATATAGATCCTTTCAAAATAAAGCCAAGGTATTGTTTCAAGGCCTACATGAGGTTTTAATGATATCATACATATCTGAAACTTTAAAACGGTAAGAGTTGCCCCCTTTTAGTATAGAAAAAATGCATTTACTATCACCTGTATACACGCGGGTTACTCAAGCAACATACATTGGCCCCTACCTACCAAATATACAAAATAATATTACTTTGCCCTGCTTGCCTTGCAAATTACAGCAGCTTATGAGTGCCATTGTTAAGCCACAATGGTGGCTGAGGTTTGGCCTGACTTAATTTAAACCAATTCAATTCGAAAATAAAAAGATTTGCTAATGACAGTTTTGCATAAGTTAAACACATATTCCTACCGATTTTTAAAACTTGTCTTCACACACTGCCGTGCGTTTAGTTGTAAAAGCATATTTTATCGCAATTTGAACTTACTTATGAACTAATTATTAATTTGTAAACTTTATTTAAGTTTAAATAATAGTTTACAATTTTCTTTACAACTTCATTTATAGTTCTAAATACACAAACTACCTACTTATCTCATTTTTAAACACTAACATTTGTTATCAGTTGATAACCGCTATCCCCCCCTTCTCTAACATCACTATCATAATATGTCAAACTTATTGATAGGCCTTATCTTTTGATTTTCAATAACCAAATTCGTTCATTTTCTTCATCTCCTTTTAGGTAATTAATAGTTTCATTAAGAAGTTATTGTGTTTAAAGTTCAAATTAAAAAAAACTTTATGAGGTTTTAGTTAAATATAAGTTCGTAGAACAAATTATTATTATTTACGTAAGTACATTATAAATACACAAAATTAATAGTTCCATGTAGTATTGTGATGACAAAACTAATAAAACTTGTTGGCTATTAAATACTTTAACTTTATTTACAGATTAAATGTGCTTTGGTCTAAGAGAAATTTCAACAGTATGACATTCTTCGAAGCAAAATTTGATAATAAAATGGATACTAAATTGGCAGAGGTAAGTGAAGTTTAAGATGAGAAGGTAACGAAATATATTATTTAATATGATCATGAATTACCATATTTTGTTTCCTTGTCATAAAACAGGTGCATTAAAAGTTTTTATATAAACTATTTAGTACCTATCAAACTTTAAGAAATAACCCATATAAATAGTAAAGTAAATAACTGTATTATTTAATAGTTCAATAACGAGTTTTTAATTTCTATTTCTATTGCTTTAAAGTACTTCCAAACAATAAATAAATAAATAAATAAATATGTTGGAACATTAACAAAATGCAGTCCAGAACATGAGCACAATGCTTGTGTTATGGGTACCAGATAACTTATATAGATAAGTTACAACATTATGCTACTTTAAATATATACATATTTTATGTATAAACAATGACTGTAGTACAGACATTTGTGCTCATCACAATAATGCTCCCAGCGGGACTTGAACCTATGATCGTTGACACAACAAGTAATGCCTCTGACCAGCGGTAATTTGAACAAGTTATTAATAAGGTGTTATTATAAATTTTAATTTCCATCATTTCAGGATTATTTGCGAAATAAGAAAGAAATCCACTCAATAGGGTATGAAGAAAACGGGCAGTTTGAAACAAATTCTTTTAATAATAAGATATATTTTTCCCAATACAAAAATAATTTGGTGACCAAGTGTGACTCTGAAGATTACCTAGATTTTTTAGGTTTAGCCGAGGAAATACACCATAAAAAGGACTTAATTTGTCAATTAGAGTATTTAATAAGGGATATTCCCATGGAATATGTTAAAAATTTTGATATTGAATTGATTAAGCAGAATCTTATTTATGATGGATTGTATGGACAAGGGAAAAAAGTATTAGGTAATTATTCATTTTTGTTTATAACTGAGTTATAGTTTGAATATTATTCAAAACTGTATTTTTTAATGTAAGCTGTCTTAATATACTTCTATAAAATTTATTAATTCTTTTTCTCTTCTTTGTTGGATATGCTATTAAGGTGCAGCTTACTTTGTCAATGTTGAGGAAGTTTATTCATTAATAGTACCTACTAACTTTTTACTTTTGTGTAATCAACTAGCATTTTCAGTTGCTCAAAATATTCATTCATTATCATGTATGATTTGGACTTAGAATTTTATTATATGTAGGTATATATAGATGAAATAGTGATTTTATATAGCTTGTTAACATGTTTTAAAGTAAACTATGTATTTATATATATTTAAGTATACCGTATATATGTATGTGTGTTTATACAACCTGCATTTATGAAACCGCTACTGAATGATATTTTTCACATCCATGGGTTGACTGGAAGAAATCATTTATAAGGGATAAGTCCACCTTTACCTATACCTTTTAAAATGTCATTTATTTGTAACATATGAGTCGACTAGTATCAAAGGCGGCAATCTGAGCATTTTGACAAAAAGTAGTTAATCATATGGCGACTCAGATTGATTTGATTAAAAACGTTTCCCTTGGAGTATACGGTTCTGAACTAGCAATAAACCATAGTAAAAACAGATCGAAAACTGACATCAGCATCAAAGCCGGCAATCTGTAAAATTTTGAAATCAAACCCGGCAATCTTACGCTGTCAACCAATCAGAAGCGAGAGTTCATTTGCGTTTCGTAACGGCCCAGGAACATTTCGTTCTGTGAATTTTAATGTTTTCTACGTGTTTTTGTGACTTAAACTAATATAAAGGAGTGGAAGTAGTATTATGGAAAGCCACCTCCCTTTAGTAATAAATAGTTTTACACGGAAACTCAAGAGGAATCCAGAAAATTGGACAAGAAACCGTGATAAGGAATTGAAGTAAGGGTAAGTACCCTACGGGTAAGGGTTGTCAATTCTTGTCATGTAAAAGGGTATAATATTGTAGTATTATTATTTTTTTGTTTTAGAAACTCGGCGAAATCATTACTCGATAGAGTGTACAGCCATAATTCGAAAGCACTAAAATGTGCTACTTTAACAATGGCTCATGACATGACATGCGCATATAATTTTAAATTTAGTTTAAAAAAACTCAAAAAACTTTTTAGAGTTACTTAATTTTTTAGTTCATAAGTTAATTATAAAGATTTTTTATAACTGCCAAATGCATTATTTTTTAATTACAATATACTATTCCAAAAAATAAAGAGTCGTTCCATGCTTGTATGACAACCCTAATTCTGGAATAACATCTATAGTATCAAAAACGGTTATCTGTGCCTTACTCAATTTCAAATACGGCATTCTTAAAAAAATAGCATCAAAGCCGGAAATCTTCAAAATTGAAATAGTATTTAAAACTGATATACAATGATTAATAGGGTAATATAGCATTAATTCATCCTGCTATTTACCTAAGATCTTATTTAAATGAGTTTTGTAACTACAAACGAGATACAAAACTAACAATCCGTTTTTTTGAATTTACCAACATTTGTCTTAAAGTCACATTGCCACCTTTGATACTAGTCGACTCATATTTAAGTGCAATATAGAATATTTATGGTTTTCAGATTCCATTATACTGATGTCAGATAACAGTCATCTTGCAGACCTTGGCTGCATTGTGTCATGTGAATTACCCGTAACAATAATATGTGGAGTGAAGACGGCCATTATTTGTTCTCTTTTTGTAGATCTTTGCTTCAGTGTTGGGTAAGAATAAAAAATATTACTAATAGAATATATTAATAGTTTGCTCATGGCTTTTGTCCTCAACGGCTACGAACCTGCTACTGCTGGCATATCATGTAGGGTCACTACAAAGTTTATTATGTTTTGTTTTCTATTTCCATGTCACATTGTCTATATTATTTCTTATTCAAGTATTTTTATTTATTTTTCTTCTTATTTACAGATTAACAAAAGTGAAGTTATGTATTGTTTCCAACATTGATGAGATTTTTAAGGGACAAAATAAAATTACAGGTATGTAATAATCAGTCCATATTATGTATATTGTATAGTTTTCAGCTCTTTTCTTCATTAATAACAAAAAATAACTAATAATATTTGTAGTGTATGTATATTCTGCCCTTCTGCCTTGCTGGGCACCGGCCTCCCTACAATAAGGGTTCATTTTCATTAGTCGTTAGAGCACGCATTCGGGGTGCGGGAGATTTCTGTTCACGCATGCCATAGGCACCGCACGCTTTAATCGTTTTTATAAGTCGATAGGGCCCGCATACAGGGTACGGAAGATTTTTGTTTAAGCATGCCATAGGGCCCGCTTGCGGATTGTTCACTAACTAACTTCACAGAAGAAAAAGAAAAAAATATTCGTGAACTAAGTCCCCGCACGGCGCACTACGCATGCTTTACACCAACCGATGAATTTCATTGGTTGTTAGGCCACGTGCGAGGTATACCCGCAAGCCGTATTACCACCGAGATATAGATAGCCTATTTTCATTAGTCGATAGTCCGTATTCGGGGATTCCCCGCTTGCGTTGTAACGACTGAGGTAACGACTAATGAAAAATGAGCTCTAAGAGGGGGATCAGGCCATAGTTCACCACGCTGGCCAAGTGCGAGTTGGCGAACTACACATGTCTTTCGAAAACCTTCTAGGTTGTCTTAGACATGCAGGTTAATATATAAAGTTGAAGAATTTGTTTGTTTGTTTAATTGGTTGAACATGTCTCAGGAACTACTGGTTCGAATTGAAATATTCTTTTTGTATTGATAGTCCGTTTATCGAGAAAGGCTATAGGCTATAGTACATCACGCTACGACCAACATGAGTGGAGTAACAATGAAAAATGTTGCAAAAACGGTACAAAAAAGAATGTAAGCTGGCGAGGAGGGAGTGACGCCGGTTCATCAGCGAGGTATTAGGTTTCTAGCCTCTAGAATGCGGGCGAAGCCACGGGAAAGGCTAGTCCTATATAAAAAATTATAATAAAAAAAACTGTCTTAAAATTATTTTAAGGGCACAAAGCTCAGCTTTTTGCAAGTTTATAATAATTTTAGTGGGAACGGAAAATGTCTATCCATCGGATTGCACCGGCGTGGTGACTGAAATGGCTGACATAGACTCTGCGGTGGATGCTTTCTTATATGCCCCTATTCAGGTACATGATTTATCTTGAACTATTCTTATATTTACTTTCTAAAAGGGTAATACTAAAAGTTATAAATTCGGCATCTGTATCAAATCAAATTAAAATATTTTATTCAGCATAAAAATTGTCACAATTTCTTACTAAACGTCATGAGTCATGAGTTCCTGAACGTCATGAGTCTACCACCAGTTCGGAAAGAAGAAACCTCTGACCTGAGAAGAACTGGTGAAAGAATATCAGCGGGACTAATATTATTTCTTATAATTATTATTTCAATTTTATCATTTTTCTTCCAGCTCAACTTTTTTATTTTTTTTCAGCGGCCATGGCGTGTTAAAAGAATTTTTGTACAAGAAAACGTTTTAAAGCGTTTCGAAAACGCTCTCGCGTGGAAAAGCGTCAAAGTTGACTCTAAAGATAACGCCGATTATCAGAAATCTTCATCCGTCTACAGTTATGAAAGTAAGACATTTCTATTCGAATTTGTAGGCGAAACCAACGAAATTGGTAACGCAACTATCGTAGAAGCGTATAGAACGGTTAAAGAACTTTTGTCTTTGTTAGATAAAATAAATCTATTTTGTACCTCCATTTGGTCCAATAATGTTGCGGAGTCTAACGAAATAGCACATGGGAGTAAAGCAACTATAGTTTGGATTAACGGTTTCGGTCATGTTGATAGTCCACATATAGCAAACGCGTACTACTCGCTTTTACACCAAAATATCGACAAAGGTATGGCAAAATTTACACTAATTTCGAATGATACTACACAAATTTTAAATTTAAAACGCGACTGGCTGAAATTAGATAAACCTACACGATATTATATTATTTTAAATTTACTCAAATGCTTCAAACACGATGTTGGTGATCGATTTGTATTAGGTTGTAAAGATGTTATTGATGTAGGGAAAACAATTTGCCTAGCACTTAGCAGACCTGTTGATATTATTTACTTGGAATTAAAAAGTGAAGAATTTCTATTAAAAGAAGAGCATTTACAATATGTAATAGATGGCGGCGCTATCATTTTTTTACACAATCCTCCACTAGATAATTTTAAAGAGGTTTTAAAGGTTTTCACACACTTTAAATCTAGAAAAGTACCCATTTTGTTACAAGAAACGAATGCTAATATCAGTCGTTTTTGTGACGGTCGCCATCTAATATACCAGAGTAAAATTATTTGGAGCAGTATCGGAACGGTTTTTGCGAATTGAGAACTAAGAATAGTAAGTTAACTAAGTTTTAGAATTCCGTTAGAATCTATACATATAAATAAAATTGGAGTGTCTGTTTTTAATTTCAACTTATCAGCTTTTCACTATATGCATATGTAAGTATATACGATACTAGCAACAAAAAAACAATTTTAATTTTTTTTGTCTATCTGTCTGCTTGTTACAGCTAATTTCTGAAACGGCTGGACCGATTTTGACGGGATTTTCACTTGCAGATAGCAAATTTTATAAGGAGTAACTTGGCTACTTTTAAAAATAGAACAAATAGACAGCCATACAGACAAAAATTTATTACATTTCATTAGCATTTAGTGCAAAACTATTAATTTAAAATTAAAAACAGACAATTTTTTTCATATATACTGATATCTTTCTCTCTCTCTCTCTCTCTCTCTCTCTCTTTATACATTTATTTTTTAATTTTTATTGTTAGAAATGTATTAACTACAACAATGAAATCTGCACAGAATGCCGATCTTGATAAAACCAAACTATTGTTAATTTTCCGATTTTTGCCATAGTTATCTTTTGTATTTATTGCCATTTCTATGTGATATTAATACTATATTAAAAAAAAGACATGCAGAAAGGCAGGTCTAGAAATTGTATGAAGGCGGCTCTTACAGTTTATTCATAATATTACATGGATGATGGATGGGTATAAAATATTTTTATATTATTTTTAGATATACAAATACTGTTTATATTACCATACTTTGTTATACAATTAAAGGTTTATACTATTTTTAATTACTTTTTATTTGTCATATCCTAACATCCATCTTATCCGTAACTTTTCATAAATAAATACTGTATTATGATATTCTCATTGGCTGACTAAGGAATAATATAGATAGTGTGTGTGTGTGCGTGTATGTACATCTACACGCTTAAAAGGATGGTCGAATTTTGATGAGGTTTTATACATAGATAGCATATAATATTCTGGGATATAATCTACTGTAACTTCTGCGACAAAAACTAAAAGCAAATGGTAAGTCTAACAAATATATTATTACAAATTGAAATCAAAGGCTGTGCCGTTAGTATTTTATTTTTCATTAACATTGCAAAAACAAAAATGTGGGAGAATTAAACATAAATACACTTTATTGCTTTTGTAATACAGTTAGTGTCGTCAATAAGTGAACTACTAGTTAATACTCAATACATATACTATCACAGAGCAGATGAATATAGATAATTCCGCGTATACTATAAATAAAATTGAAGTGTCTGTTTTTAATTTCAAATTAACAGCTTTCCAATAAATGCATATGGAAGTATATACGGCACTTTCATCAAAAATCCATTTAAAATATTGTCTGTCTGTTTGTTCTGGCTTATCTCTGAAACGGCATGTCCGATTTTAACGGGACTTTCACTCGCAGATAGCTAATGTTATAAGGAATAACTTAATCTACTTTTATTTTATTATAAAATTATAAAAACTGTTTAATTTGTTTTCACTTACGCCCAGCGAAGAGAACCGGGTTTGCTAGTTTACCGATAAAAATAGTTCAATCAAATGTCGCATACCGTTCCAATTTTGAAGAGCAAACAAACGATAGTTTTGACGGTTGACGTTTGTAACGTCTCTTTTGTATTGTGAAGTTTTCTTGTGTGCAAAATGCTTTGAAATTAGGTGTTATAATGTCTAATATTCCTCGTAAAAACCAAGTGTACAGCGTTGGGAATTATCTGATGACTGGCAAAGTGTTGGGGAAAGGCCATTTTGCGAGAGTGGAGGAAGCGACGCATAGGGTTATAGGGAAAAAGGTAGAAAAAGTAGAGCTTATATTCTAGTGTGTCATCTTGTATGTATGTATGTATGTTGGTTAATGATTTGGCTCAGTTTGCAGTTAGTGTAGCTACTTGCAGTACCAGCGGTCGCGGGTTCGAGTCCCGCTACATTAATTTAAGTGAATGCTGAATGACTTTTTGATTATTTATAGTATTTATGTAAGTATTTTAAAATGAAGGCAGTGGTAGCCCAGTGGTAACGCGCTCGCTTGTGTTACCGAGTGATGCGTTCAAATCGGGCTCTCGCACCTCTGATATTTTTATGTGCGAATCATTTCTATTATGACTTTTCTTACGGTGAAGGAAAACATCGTGAGGAAACCTGCATGTCTGAGAAAACCGTAAGATATTTCGTAAGATATGTGAAGTTCGCCAACACGCACTAGGCCAGCGGGGTGGACTATGGCCTGATTCCCCTCGTGTCGGAGGGAGGCCCGTGCCCAGCAGTGGGACGTTAATAACGCCTGAAGATGTATTTTAAAACTATACATATTTTGTAAGTAAAGTAAATAAGTGTAAGAAATATGTACCTACTTACCATGGAACTGATAGTGCTGTGTGCTAATGTCCCAACATATTTACTTATTTATTTAACGAAGTTCTCGTATACGTATCAGAAACAACAGTATATCAAATATGTTTATATATAATTTATTGAAAGCAAACGTCTCAAGTCTCAACTAGATAGGCTTCGCCGGTCCTCACAGCATACCGCCTCGTACCATGCCCCCTATTGGCCTTATTACGCCTAACTACCCCTAGTAATAAGCGTTTTTGTTTATTTACCCCATGATATTTTAGGTGGCGATAAAAATTATAGACCTTACATGTATCAAAGAAGAGTACGCCCGTCGCAACCTTCACAGAGAGCCGCGTGTTATGTCAAAACTGCGACACCCTTGTATCGCTGCTTTATATGAAACTATGATGGTTTGTATTACATTAGATTATACTAATAGTAAAAGATCCGAACTTAAATTGACCTTCACTGAGCTGACAATAGAATAAAACTTATTTTATAATTAATTTAGTATATTAGAAAATATGTTAAAAATAGGTTTGCTAAAAAATCCTGGATAGACGACAAAAACTCTAATTAAAAACTAAATTTGATCCCTGTCTCGATAATAAAGACTTTCAATTTCCAAAAAATATTTAATGTGTAGATTCAACATAGTTATAATTTTTTACATGTAGGTATAGATTAAATATAAATCCCGGTCTCGCATTTCTGATATTTTCATGTCGGAATCATTTCTAACATGATTATTACCACTTGTTTTGCGGTGAAGGAAAACATCCTGAGGAAAGCTTCATGTCTGAGAAAACCTAGCGAATTTACGACAGACATGTGAAGTCCGAAGATCCCCCTAGTACTGAGGGAGGCCCGTGCCCAGCAGTGGGACGTTAAAAAGGGCTGATGATGCTACTGGTTTATAATTTGAATTCCAGCACGGTCCTCGCCTATATATAGTGATGGAGGCAGCGGGTGGTGGCAGTCTGTGCGCGCTTGTAGTGGCGGCGCGAGCGCGGGGACTCCCCGAGGCGCGGGCGTGCGCGCTCGCCGCGCAACTCGTGTCCGCTGTGAGGCACATGCACGCACGTGGGGTTGTACATCGGTAGTATAGCATTTATATTTTATCTTTCTTACTTGACTGTACAGCAAAATTTAAAGAGGTTATGTGTTTTAACTGTAGTATGTTTGACCGGTTGATAATAACCAGTTTCTTATAATTATTATTAAGCTTGAAATCGATTTTGAATAATAGCAAAATTTTAAGCGCCAATTTAGATAGATAGGTTTTTACAAAAACTATTATTATAGCATCTTTCCATTTTTTATTTCGGTTTTTACGCAGTCGAGCTTATTTTTTTAACCCATTGATAATAATTATTGTAAGTTTGACTACAATGACAAGCTCAAGTACATATTTTACCAGAAAAAGCCCTCTAAAACCGAAGAATTATAGTGAAGCTATATTTTAACGTTGCTTTTATTTTGTTTATTTTTTCTGTTGACTAAAATAACCACCTTTACTTTTAGCGACCTGAAGATGGAAAATATTATGTTGGATAGCACAAAGCAGTTTATCAAGATTGTAGGTAAGTTTTAAATTAAAAAAATAATAATTTATAACGACTCTCTGCTTCTTTATGATTCTTTATTTTAGAGTCTGTTTTTAATATATTTTGATAAAATTGATTGGAACGACCTTTCGGAGTTTTCTTTGACCGCTATGATATGGTAATCTTTAGCCTGGAAGTCTACAGAATTCAGATCCCATATATGTCGGCAACGCGTTTGCAATTGCTTGTATGTTCTAGATAATTCTTTTATTATGGGAGACGATAGTTCGTTTCTTAACCCTCAACGCAAAAATTACGGGTTGTTATAAGTTTGACGTCTCTCTGTGCATCTTAGCTCCCAAATGGATGAACCGATTTTGATTTTGATTTTTAGTTTGAAAGGTGAATTAGCCGGGAGTGTTTTTAGTTATGTTTGATGAAAATCGGTTCAAGATGGCCGCCGCCACAAAATGGCGGATTATATTATTTTTCACAACTTCCTCAATATGGGCATATTAAATGAAAGGGCTTTAATAGGAGAATACTATTTTTATTACTTTGTGTTTTTTTGTTAATTTTTAATTTAAATCTATAAAAATATAGTATTAAATCCGTGTTTTTTGTTATATTCGGCTAGATTTCGGTCTATCCAACGTGTGGAGTGTGGGGGGATCGCTGCGAACGCCGTGCGGCTCGCTGGAGTACGCCGCGCCCGAGCTGTTCGTGGACGGACGCCGGTACGGGCCGGAAGTCGATCTGTGGAGCATGTACGGTATTTTTTATTGAGTTTTTTTATCTTATAAGGATCGTAAGATCGTTGTAATGGCAACCCGCTTTTTAACGTTGAGAAATGCATTTACGCATACGGCTTAAAAGCTAATCTAGTACTACCTGCTAATTAGTCATTTATGCTGCTAATACAAAACAAACTCCTCCTTCTTAATGGAGCGTCACAGGATCGCTTACAGACCACAAACTTGTGTTTCTTATCTTCGCGCCTAATGATTATAAGTAATAGTAGTTGTACGATTTTGCTATTTTTTTCTATCTTTTTTTTAAGGAAATGTGTGGTGATTGTTTGATTTGTATTATCAATGTAATTAATTATAGAAAATTGTTTTTTAACAGAGGGGTGATAGTCTACGGCATGGTGACGGGAGCTCTGCCATTCGCAGGGGGTTCGAGGGGTGCGGAAAGTGCGGGGGTTACCAGGGGCACGGGGTGTGCAGGGGGACCGGGGGGTGCAGGGGGCCCGGGGGGTGCAGGGGGCCCGGGAGTTGCAGGGGGCACGGGGGGCGCTGGAAACGAGGGGTCGTCGCAATTGCGGGCGGCCATCTCTCGCGGCTTTACGAGGAAACAACAAGCTGCTCTCGTATGTGTCTCTTCCGGTGAGAAATGTATAGAACATATTATTTAAGTACTGTGACATTATTATTATATTGGTTATTGTAAATATGAGGATATGTATGTATGTGTATTCGTTATTGTAAATGTGAGAATTTGTTTGTAATACATGTATGTTTTTTAATTGTTCATGGTGAAACGGCTGGAACAATTTGGTTGAAATGTGGTAGACAGATAGACTATGGAATAACCCATAGGCTACCGTTATTAATGAATTGCTAAGAATGTATAAATATTTGTAAATATACCTACATACGAATGTATAAAATAAAAAGAAGTATCTTAAAATGATTTTGAGGCTGATTGTATGTTACATGAAAATATCGATTTTGGTTTAACTTTATTATTCGGCTATTATACGATTCAATTATAAGACATCTTATTAGTAGAAACTGATAAAAAGATGGAAATAGATTGTACACTATCAGTTTTTGTTTTAATAAGTTGCCTTTGTTGCCAATATCTTCTATATATATCTATATATATATATAATGAAAATGGTCTTCGTTTGAGGCTCAATCACGCTTAAACCACTGATCGTATCGACATGAAACTACCACCATTCGATGCGAAATTTTTCCTAGATGGTTTATGGCTATCTATTTTTTGAATTCCAACATTCTTTCATTTTTTTATTGCTGTTTTACTTTTATGAACATTTATCCCGCTAATAAAAACAAAAGATAAGCATTTTCTCTTGATTCTTTTGTTTTCATGGATTTCAAAAGAGTATATTAAACGGATTATGGTTTTTTACATTCAGCTAAGAATCTACTCACGGTAGTGGAGAACGGCTGGACCAAGTGGACTTTTTTTTTATCTTCAGAATTGTCAGGAGAAAGTTTTGTATGTAAGAAAATTTTAAAAAAGTCCGATAAAATGTTAAAAATTTCGATGATAATCGAAGAATTCCCACCTATATAGTCACTCGCCACGAAATCTCGGGAACCATAAGACTTAGAAACGTGAAACTTGGTAGGAATATTACTTTTGCTATGTAGAGGTCAGCTATGAATAGATTTTAAGAAATTCATCCCCCAAAGGGGATTGCGGGGGCGTGAACAATGAACAATCCCGTTTTTAAACTATAGCTCCTATAGACTTCAAATTTGGTAGGAATCTTCTGTAAGAGGTGTAGAAATAGGCTATGAACGAATTTTACGATAGCTCACCCCGCAGGGGGTTACGGGGGTGGGTAGTAACAATTAATATTTTTAATTTTCCAGCTATAGCTCCTACAAGCTCCAAATTTTGTAGAAATTTTCTATAAGTGGTGTAAAAATGATTCATGAACAAATTTTACGATATCCCACCCCAAAGAAGATTGCGGGGGCGTTAAGAATGAAAATTTTCAATTTCCAAGCGATAGCTCCTATAGACTCCAAATTTAGTGAGAGTGTTCTATATGTAATATAAAAATGATATTAGAGCGATTTTACAATGAATCACCTCCAATAAGGTTCGCGGGGGTGGGTGTTAACAATAAAAAATTTCAATTTCGAAATATAGCTTCTAAAAATTCTAAATATGGTAGAAATCTTTTATTATTCACGTAAAGGTCATCTCAAAATGGATTTCAATAAAGTCTACTTCCGACATGAATTGCGGGGGTGGGTGTTAAAATCTAAAATTTTAATTTACAACCTGTAACTTCTACAGACTCCAAATTTGGGGGGGATCTTCGTGTATTTCCTTACAACAATCGTCTTTTTGGCAGCGGAGAAAAAGACATTGAGAGGTTTCCAAAACTTAACTTTACATGTGGCTATCCAATTAACGGACTAAGAATTTTACATTCATTTTACTTTTGCAGACTACATATCCGACGAATTCTTTTATTGCGTGATCGCGGAAATGTAACAGATTAAAATGAATGCATTTTCCAAGCACTTGAGATGTGGAAAAAAAATTTAGTTACTTATTCCAATAGAATTCATAAAAAAACATGAACAATTAATTTTCTATAAAAAATTGATGTCACGGAGAAAATTTTAGTTAACAGAAAATTCGTCGCACTTAAACCTAGATAGATTTCAACTTCACATATGAGACTTGCAATCAGGGGCGGATCTTGAATTTGTGGGGCCCTGGGCTAATACTGCTTAGGGGCCCTACCTAATTACTCAACCAATTCCCATTTTGTCAAAAAACTGTTTTCTGTAGTGATGTAGGTATATATAATATGTTATGTACTAGACAAAATATTTTATTTATTTATCAAAACATTATTTACCTATTGCAAAATAAATTGACAGGTTATAAATGGTTATGTTATATTAATTATAAAGCAACCTTTTTGCATTTTTGTGCTGCAAATTCTTATATTTGGTCATCGCAATGTAAGTCCTTTGTTAAATCGCAATTTATGGAAAGAACTGATAAATGATAAAGTTGTACTGTATTTGTTTTCTATATACGACATCCTGGAGAAAGAGCGATCCGCTTCACAGCTAGTGATTGGCATCGTTAAAAATTTTTTTAAGATGGTATATATAGCAGTTTGGGAAAACCTCAACAAGTTTTTTTTTATAAATTATCCAAAAAATTTCACTGCAAGAGTGTAAGACTCTGTCTTAGACTGCAGTAAGGAAGATTTTAACTGAATACACTCATTCACTAAATGTTCGTCTACGTCATTTGGATAATCTATATAAATAAAATGATAGAGGTCTGCAGTTGTGCGCGCATCACGGAAAATTTACTGGATAGATTTCAATGAAACTTTCTAAGTTTTATTTCTTAGATACTTGGCTCTTATCAAAAAAAAAATGATTGCAATATCTTCATTTGATAAAAAGTTATTAAAAATTTCATAATGCCATCTGCCATCATAATTACTTTTTAAAGCTCTGACAGCATCATAGTGACAAGACCATCTGGTCTGGCTTAAACTTTAAACCAAAAACCATGCCATAATGATCTGATATACCTACTAACCAAACTTTGAAAGTCAAGCTAACAGGTTGTGCCTTGTTAAAATTCCAGCTGACATAAATTATTATAATTATTGAATTATAATCTTCAATATATACAATTTTCAGCTTTGGCAAAATGCTACAAGGTTTTCTGATTTTTTGACATGTTCACATGATCAGCTAACATATTTTGTCACGTACATGATACAGCTGACACTTTTTTTTGAGATCTATAATTCATAAACTAATTATTTATACTTTTTTATCTTTGCCAAAATAGTCCAAGAACATTTTTTTACTATCAAGTTTCCTGGCATTTTCTCATCTTATGCCCCGGTTTTGGGCCAACTGACAATTTATTTATTAATAAGCGTTGGAACAGCTGACTATACAAAAAAAACAAAAGCCATGCCAAAATGCTCCGGTCAAATTTGACACTACCTCCCGGACTATTAGTCTCTCGCGTGACCATGATGGCTGTAAAGCATTCGAAACGTCGGGATCCAAAAATCCAAATAAATCCGCGACAAAATCCGAAAAGGTAATTTCATTTATAAAGTCATGTTTTATAATTCTTTTTACTTACCTACTGCCTACTAAAAGCAGTAAGTCTACTTATACAGAATACTTTCAATTTTAGTAAATTAAAAGAAAGCTCCTTATAACTTTTAAGTTATCTATCACTTAGTAAACTAAACACATTTCTAACAATAACAAAGTCAATTCGTTAATATAGTCGACGCATAAGTGCGGAAAAATAACAAAATTGCGTCGGGCGATAAGCGGAGGGAAGTCCCCAGTAATAGACAATACACGGAATACACCGACCGAACAAGCGACGGGGAATTCCCCGTTCCGTTATATAGATGTGCACACGGGTTGATTGATCGCAGTGTTGCCAACCTTATGATCGGATTGTTATTTAATTCTAGATAATTTTTATTATTGACAATATGATCTATTGTTTTCAGTTCGGCTGGGGGCCCTCTGTATCCACGGGGCCCTGGGCTGCAGCCCAAACAGCCTTTAAGTAGATCCGCCCCTGCTTGCAATGACTTTAACTAAAACTTTCAATGCTCATTTCAAATTTTTTTCTTCATGTCAATTATTATTAATTTTTGGAAGAAAGGCACGGAAATGTTATAATGATTGTACATAGAAAGTTACAATGAATAGTAGTGAGAAAAATCACCTGGATAAAAGATACAGGCTAAATCGATGGAATTTGGAATTTGAGTAAGTCTAAACAATATCGATGCTTACAGTTCTATCCGCGGGGCCTATTTATGTTCATACAAAAATAAAAAAAAAGGAGAATAATAAAAATATGAAAAAAATAAAATAAAATGAAACATAAAATGTAATTTATTTCCTTTTTCAATTCGCCCAGCGAAGCGGGCGGGAAACGGCTAGTTATTACATATAACGAAATAAAAAAATGCTTTATTTTTTTTGCAACGACTAGTTTAAAATACACACACTAACGTCCTAAAATGTAGAGTTAGTTTTATTTTTTAAACTTTAAGAAGTGAGAAGAATAAAATGAAATTACTAAATAATTTTCATTACTTATTTTATTTTTTTATATTATTTTCTTATTCGCTAAAACAATACAAAAATAAACAAAACTTAAAGTACACTTGATGTAAGCTATTTTGAGTTGTGTAAACAGAGACAGATTTTTTTAAGATTCTTTAAAAATAACCCTCCTTCTGGCGCAGTCGGGTAATAATAGTATTAAGACAAGTCTCGTTTTACAGAAAAGTGTTTTCCTTACATTATCTATACTTTATACTATTAAAAAAAGACATGCTATATGAATTGGAAATTATTATTATTTAATTATTTTTATTACTTTATACTTTACAATTGAAGGATTAAATTACATACATAGTTAGATAATTTGAAAATTTGTCTCAATAATATTTTTAACAACACACATTTTTAAACGAATTATTTTACACATGAATAACAAAATATTTGCGCCAAAATCATTTATTATTATTCACCAGTGTTGCCACTTTACAATACCTAATGTTTATTATTTTATGGATCTTAGCCTTTTTAAATTAATGGTGTTTACATTCAAAGTACACAATAAACTTTATAGTCCACTTTAGTCTATGCTTATGAACATTCGCACGTTCTCCTTCCTCGACGACGGTTCTTCACCGCCGTACCTGAGAAAGAAATATATGTGTAATATTCTTGCGGACCGACATTATCCCTACATCTGGCTTTTTAAAAACAAATTATTATTTATAAGGACTAATAAAACACAAAAATAATTTCAAAATTAATGATGTATAAAGAAATTTTGTTGATAAATATGTGCTTCATAATATAAGTTAATTTATGTTTTTTTGCATTTTTGCGTCTTAAAGTTGAATACGTAAAATCCGAAAAATTAATTAAACATATTAAACTTTGTAACTCAGGTATAAATTCGAGGCATTTTTGTAATTTGACTTATGCTTCATACGCAAAAAAAACATTATATACGGTATTTTTTTAATATTTGTTTTAAAAATTTATTTTAGGGTGCAAAACGTTTATTCAACACTTGTTAGAGCCAAAAGTAGAGTTCAGAATGAAAATCGAGGAAGCTGCAAGACATCGTTGGATCAAGAAACCTGGCATGAGGATGAAAATACACCCTCTTGCCGCAGTCGACTCCAAGACGAACAGAGAAGTAAGAAAAAGAAACTTTTTTTAGTTGATATTTTATATTGTCCTTCCAATTAGTCTATTAATATAAACCTTTATTGATGAATGAACTATCTCTTAGTATCATTTCATTACCACTTAAAATCAGTCACTTTAAAACACAAACCTTTAAATTTATAACAAAATATAGACAGTAATAATAATATTATTATATAGTACCTATACTAGCATTTCCCGCGGCTTTGCACGCGTTCTAAAGACCGGAAACCAAATTTTTCTGAGTCGCGCGTTTGCAACATTTTTCATTGATAAACGATAAACGGACTATCCAACATAAAAATAATGTTTCAATTCGAACCAGTAGTTTCTGAAATTAGCGCGTTCAACCAAACAAATAAACTCTTCAGCTTTATAATATTAGTATAGATATATACTATCTTACAGATTCACAGACAAATCTCAGATCTTTGCGGCAAACCTTTAATAGACGTGATGGCAGGTATTAAGGCGGACCCCTTCGGACCCCTTGCAGGGATGTACAACATTAAGACCCATTTACACCAGCTACAAGTCAACTCTAGTTCAGATTTCCTTTGGTCCTTAAACATGCAAGAGCCGAGACCTCACAGTCCTCCCGAATACCGAACAAAGTATGAAGAAATAAATAAAACTCCACTATCTACCCCTATACCAAAATTTACATCAAAAATTGGAATTTCGTCGGTCCAAACAAGTTCGTCTGTTAAAACTGTATCCCACGATTTCAAAATTAGGCAGTATTTGCCTAAAAAAGCAGTTTTTAAGGTTTTAGATAATGGCGACGGTCTAGACCCAAGGTTGCCAAGTATCGACGAACATTCCCACACGGAAATGGAATCCAAAAGAATATTTATTAATAAAAATGTCAATGACTCAGTAAGGCTTAACACTTGTCCGAAGGTGGACGTGAAAAGGACGAAGTTTTATAGAAAAGCTGGTGACGCTATGCCGAGGTGAGTTGTTTGAAGATTTAGACAGATTCCAATAAAATTAGTATGATCAGATATTATTATATAATAAGGATTAACTCTTTATTTTTATATTTGATAATCTGTGACCGAGCTGTCAAGTTGACTTTACTTTTTATCGTAATGGCGGGAATGCGATATACGATTCATTTCATCATTGGATAACTAAAACTAATATAAGCTTAAGAATTATTTATTATTTGTTAGATTTTTGTGCCACAGTTTTTAGTATTGTTCTTTTATGCTTACAATATGATATTACTAGTGGAACCTGCGGCTTCGCTCGCGCTAAATCGAACCCGAGCGAAGTGAGAGTGAGTCGCTTGTTTAAGATAAACATTTCCATCATACATTACATAATATGTGTAACTCTAGCGGTTTTGGCAGCGCACGCCAGAATAGCTCGCTGATGGTAGATTTTTTACTACTTACTTGACACTTATCGTCATATTTTGGACAAATCATACAATATCTTTATAAATTGTAGCCTATGTGTTATTCTACATCATAAGCTATATTATTGTAAAGTTTTATTAAAATCGATTCAGTAGTTTTTACGTGAAAGAGTAACAAACATCCATCATCATCCAACTTTCGCGTTTATAATATTATTATTTGATTTTAATTTGATTTAATAAATTAATTTTATAAATGAAACAATCTATTAGGATTTTGTCGCGGATTTATTTTGATTTTTGCTTCCCGACGCTTGGTCACGGAGACTCCAAAAGATAGTTTCATTTATAATGTCAAATATTCGCATGAAGAAAGTATTAAATTATTTTATTTTTCCCTTTAATAGTTAATTGTTTTGTGTGGTATAGCAGTTGGTGCAACAGTGTCGCCACAAACTCGACAGCGAGAGTGCTTCTACAGTCCCCTGCCACTACGATCAAGAGAGCTTCTTTAGGGTAACACAATATTATTTTTATTAACCAACTATGTATTGTTTGAAAGCACGTTTGGCTCGGTTTGTAGTGACCATATTTGCTCCGCCAGCGGTCGTTGGTTCGAGTCCCACTGAGTGCATTCATTTGTAGCGCACGGATGTTTATACTCTCGTCATATTTAAAGTTATATATTATGTGTAGTGTATCAACTATCTGGTATCCGTAACACAAGCTTTGTAGCTTACCTCGGAACTGGATGGCGCTGTGTGTAATAATGTCCTAATATATTAATTGAAGTGTCCGAAGAATAGTTAAAGAAAATGATTAAAATGCTTTTTTATTTATAAATGAAAAAAGAAACATAAATTATGATAAAAAAATAAGAAGAATAAGAAAGACTCGTATCTTACAATGGATAATAAAACTAGATGGCGAAATGTGTTAATGAATCAACATATTTATTTATAATTATAATTTCTAGCAACATCGTGAGCCCACATTCGTCTACAAACAGCCACTGCAAGAGTGAAAGGTCAATGCCGGTTAGTGAATACTTATTCTATAGATATTTGGATTCAATTCAATAAGTAAATAATGAGTTGACATGTTTAAATAAGACTTTATTTCTGAAAAATAGCAATAGATGGCGAAAGTGTTAGGAAAATACTTATTACTTGTTTTAGTAATTACACTTCAGTTATAAATAATTGCAATAGATGGCGTTAGCCATGACTGTTGAAAAATACTCTCCATGAAAGAAAAGTTATGGAAAGAAAGTAGTAAAGAAAATTTGATAGTAATGCACTAATTATAATCAATGTCTTTACATACACTCGAAAAACATAACACTCCTTTTGGCACAGTCGGGTAAAAATACTTTCCACTTTAATCTAGTCTATATTTTCAGGTTGGATGGTGTTCAACAAAATCACTTACAAAAGAAACTCATTTGCAACGCTTGAGACGTACTGCTCTCATGAAATGATATTACATAGTTTTTTTTTCAATTTATTATATTGTATTTTCGAACCTTTGTGTTTAATTTTAAGTAAATAAAAAGTATTTTAGATTTTGTTTGAGTTAGAAACGTTTTTTAATATTTTGATTTGTTTTACACAAATGTACAAAATAATAGAGTGGTATTTTATTATTGTACAGAGTATTTTATTGAATAAACTATGATAAAAAATAACTTGTATAAAAATTGTATAATATATGTTTAAGAGACAAAAGAGGAAGCCGTTGCCATTTTGAATTAACGGCGAATAAAAATCGCTAAGATTCGCAGAATCTTACCACAGGTATATAGTACACGTAGGGTATGTGCGTATGTGGGACTGACATGGCCAAGGCAAAATTATGAATTTAAGCGGCTTTCACACGATACTGTTTTACGCACAATTTGACTAGATTAGCAATCGAATTGTGTAGTGTGGTTGAAAATATGAAATAAATATATAAATATGGGGACGGCGCAGTAGGGCATGTACGCGGGGTTGGCGCTGGGCGTGTGTGGGGCAGTGGGGCACTCACCGGCGGGGTCAGTGGTAGGGCATGTGCGCGGGGTTGGCGCTGGGTGTGTGTGGGGCAGTGGGGCACTCACCGGCGGGGTCAGTGGTAGGGCATGTGCGCGGGGTTGGCGATGGGCGCGAGGCGCGTGTAGGGCGGGGGCGGGCAGTGGGGCACTCACCGGCGGGGTCAGTGGTAGGGCATGTGCGCGGGGTTGGCGATGGGCGCGAGGCGCGTGTAGGGCGGGCGCGGGCAGTGGGGCACTCACCGGCGGGGTCAGTGGTAGGGCATGTGCGCGGGGTTGGCGATGGGCGCGAGGCGCGTGTAGGGCGGGCGCGGGCAGTGGGGCACTCACCGGCGGGGTCAGTGGTAGGGCATGTGCGCGGGGTTGGCGATGGGCGCGAGGCGCGTGTAGGGCGGGGGCGGGCAGTGGGGCACTCACCGGCGGGGTCAGTGGTAGGGCATGTGCGCGGGGTTGGCGATGGGCGCGAGGCGCGTGTAGGGCGGGCGCGGGCAGTGGGGCACTCACCGGCGGGGTCAGTGGTAGGGCATGTGCGCGGGGTTGGCGATGGGCGCGAGGCGCGTGTAGGGCGGGGGCGGGCAGTGGGGCACTCACCGGCGGGGTCAGTGGTAGGGCATGTGCGCGGGGTTGGCGATGGGCGCGAGGCGCGTGTAGGGCGGGGGCGGGCAGTGGGGCACTCACCGGCGGGGTCAGTGGTAGGGCATGTGCGCGGGGTTGGCGATGGGCGCGAGGCGCGTGTAGGGCGGGGGCGGGCAGTGGGGCACTCACCGGCGGGGTCAGTGGTAGGGCATGTGCGCGGGGTTGGCGATGGGCGCGAGGTTGGCGATGGGCGCGAGGCGCGTGTAGGGCGGGGGCGGGCAGTGGGGCACTCACCGGCGGGGTCAGTGGTAGGGCATGTGCGCGGGGTTGGCGATGGGCGCGAGGCGCGTGTAGGGCGGGCGCGGGCAGTGGGGCACTCACCGGCGGGGTCAGTGGTAGGGCATGTGCGCGGGGTTGGCGATGGGCGCGAGGCGCGTGTAGGGCGGGCGCGGGCAGTGGGGCACTCACCGGCGGGGTCAGTGGTAGGGCATGTGCGCGGGGTCGGCGATGGGCGCGAGGCGCGTGTAGGGCGGGCGCGGGCAGTGGGGCACTCACCGGCGGGGTCAGTGGTAGGGCATGTGCGCGGGGTTGGCGATGGGCGCGAGGCGCGTGTAGGGCGGGCGCGGGCAGTGGGGCACTCACCGGCGGGGTCAGTGGTAGGGCATGTGCGCGGGGTTGGCGATGGGCGCGAGGCGCGTGTAGGGCGGGCGCGGGCAGTGGGGCACTCACCGGCGGGGTCAGTGGTAGGGCATGTGCGCGGGGTTGGCGATGGGCGCGAGGCGCGTGTAGGGCGGGGGCGGGCAGTGGGGCACTCACCGGCGGGGTCAGTGGTAGGGCATGTGCGCGGGGTTGGCGATGGGCGCGAGGCGCGTGTAGGGCGGGGGCGGGCAGTGGGGCACTCACCGGCGGGGTCAGTGGTAGGGCATGTGCGCGGGGTTGGCGATGGGCGCGAGGCGCGTGTAGGGCGGGCGCGGGCAGTGGGGCACTCACCGGCGGGGTCAGTGGTAGGGCATGTGCGCGGGGTTGGCGATGGGCGCGAGGCGCGTGTAGGGCGGGCGCGGGCAGTGGGGCACTCACCGGCGGGGTCAGTGGTAGGGCATGTGCGCGGGGTTGGCGATGGGCGCGAGGCGCGTGTAGGGCGGGCGCGGGCAGTGGGGCACTCACCGGCGGGGTCAGTGGTAGGGCATGTGCGCGGGGTTGGCGATGGGCGCGAGGCGCGTGTAGGGCGGGCGCGGGCAGTGGGGCACTCACCGGCGGGGTCAGTGGTAGGGCATGTGCGCGGGGTTGGCGATGGGCGCGAGGCGCGTGTAGGGCGGGCGCGGGCAGTGGGGCACTCACCGGCGGGGTCAGTGGTAGGGCATGTGCGCGGGGTTGGCGATGGGCGCGAGGCGCGTGTAGGGCGGGCGCGGGCAGTGGGGCACTCACCGGCGGGGTCAGTGGTAGGGCATGTGCGCGGGGTTGGCGATGGGCGCGAGGCGCGTGTAGGGCGGGCGCGGGCAGTGGGGCGCTCACCGGCGGGGTCAGTGGTAGGGCATGTGCGCGGGGTTGGCGATGGGCGCGAGGCGCGTGTAGGGCGGGCGCGGGCAGTGGGGCACTCACCGGCGGGGTCAGTGGTAGGGCATGTGCGCGGGGTTGGCGATGGGCGCGAGGCGCGTGTAGGGCGGGCGCGGGCAGTGGGGCACTCACCGGCGGGGTCAGTGGTAGGGCATGTGCGCGGGGTTGGCGATGGGCGCGAGGCGCGTGTAGGGGGTGCGCGCACGCGGTGCCGCCTCCGCGCCGGCCTCGCCGCGCAGCACCGCGCAACACTTCCACTGGTTCATGTATTGCACTGAAACCAATGAACAAAATATTTTTATATGTGTACTAGTGAAGTGACTCACCATCGATTCGCTCGGGTTCGTCCCTAGGTAGTCTTTTTTGTGTGATTTTTTTACAAACTTTGAAATTTTTTTATTATATAAACATTCCATACAAAAAAATATTAACCGAATTGGTCGAGCCATTCTTGAGTTTGCTTACCAACATTCATTTTTATTTATATAGATGTGTGTGCATTTAAGATTAAATTTAGTATATAGATAGACTACCACACTGTTGGACAGATGTAATTTTCTCAAGACCAGACCACTAGTAGTGACCAGTAGACTGTAATACAAGTGAAAATTATGTTTGTATACATGATTATACATAAATATGCATATTTTATGTTTGTGGCGTATAAATTTGTATGTAAATGAATTGTATGTAAGAGTCAGTCTCTCCTGTGATAGCAGTAAAGCATTCAAAACGTCAAGAACAAAAAATCTTAATAAATCTCCAAATAATATAAAAATACACTTTACATTTAATGTCAAAAATTAGCGTAAATTTAAAAAAATCATATATATGAGTTTATATGAGTTAAAATGAGTGTATATGAGTGCACTCACTCTTCCACAGGCGAACGCAGCAGTCGTCGCCGGAGGAGGCAAGCAGCGTGCCGGTCACGTTCCACGACACGCGCCATACATTCGACATGTGGTCGTCGAAGGCAGCCACTACCTCACTCTTGAACCGAACCGACCCATTTGCAGCACCCGATGATTCCCTGAGATAAGAAAGGGAAAGGAAATTAGGGATATTGATATAATTATGATTTATTTAATAGAAGCGACCCACATTTTGACACGTTTGGCGCAGTTTGTAGTGACCCGATCGTGGGTTCGAGTCCCGCTGGGGGCATTCATTTGTTAAACTCGGATGTTTGTACTCCAGTCATGGGTGTTTTTATTTATAATATGTACATATTTAAACTTATATGTAGTATATCAACTATCTAGTATCCGTAACACAAGCTTCCTTCATAGCTTACCACGGAACTAGATGGCACTGTGTTCGGTTCGTCCCTAGATATGAGTTTGTTTTAACAGTCAGTATGGACCTATTATGACTGTTAGTCAGCTCCTATTGGTCTCCCGTGACTATATTTTTGTATGTATTTTTTGTAAAAACAAATTTATTTATACTTCAAATATAAATGTAGTTTAATGGATTTTAAAATTGAGTTGATAAAAAAATGAATAGTGACTAGAATACTTACGGTATTGGTTCAAGTTTAATAATCCTAACATCTTTAGTGGCAACTGCTAAGAGGTGGAAAGAGCGACCTAAGTTGGGTGCAAACGCTAGGTCATTTACAGGTTCTACAACAGATGATAAGCATTCAGTCCTAGTCCAACGACGAGATGACTCACTGTACCTGTTAAGAAATTGTGATTAAAATCTATGTATGTAATTATTTATATCATCTTTACAGCACTGGGCATATTTAAATGTTAGAGAAATCAGCCATAGTTCACCACATTGGCTATATGCAGTTTGGAGGACTTCATAAGTCTTTAGAAAATGAAAACGAAGATGGTTTACATATGATAATTATTATATTATTTAATTATTATCTTAATATGAAAAAAATAATCATATTGAAAATGATACATACATGTACAAATATCAGAGGTGTTAGCCCTGGGATTTGAACCCATTTCCCAAAGTTTCTAAAGCCATCAGCAGCAGGTTAACACTATCATACTTTAACTTTTTTGCCTTAATATATTCCTATAACCATACTTAAGAATAAATTGTAAGTATTTCTCTATGGTTTACTGACATTATAACATAACATTTATATAGATACTTTGTAGTGAAGTCATTAGACTTAGCATGATATTTATTGTATCAAAGCTTTATATAGTAGAACTTATAAATGAAACTATCTTTTCGGATTTTGTAGAGGTTTTATTATGATTTTTGGTTCCCGACGTTTCAAATGCCTTACAGCAATCTTGGTCATGGGGGAGACAAAATCCGAAAAGATAGTTTCATTTATAATGTCAAATATTTGCGTAAGCCTAAGAAAGTAAAATTGAACTTACTCATAAATGAATACTTTTTCATTGTTGGAAACTTTATCACTTTGTGTGCTGGTTGCGCTAACATTGTTGGGTTCATCGCTACCTACAGCCAGCATGGGTGGGTTTGTGTTACTTCTGAAATACATACAGTTAAGCTAAGTTAGTCAGCTAAGTTAGTCAGGTTATCTATCAGCAAGTAAAAAGAAGCTTAAATATCAATTTTCTTTAATGTTTGCTACCCTTTTTTGAACTTTTCATACTTCATATTTCTTCATACAATGGATTGCCGAAATTATTGAGCACCTCTAACATAATTTCTTCAAAGAAGGTTTTCTTTTTACTCATTTTGGAGATGAACTTATAAAAGAACCTTTCTCAGTGCTTATTTTAAATTAAACTTAATACCTGAGCATTATTGTGCATTATTGCATGTTACTTGCCTTGAAAGTGATGGATTCCATGATAAACAACTGATTGAAAGTTTAGTTGGTATCTCATGTTGTAAAGTCCATTGTGCTAAGTTCATAACATCTGGTGCCTCATATATTCTAAAATAAAATCCTTTATATAAATAAAATAACATAAAAATGAATTATTTATTTATTATTGAAAACTGTAAAGTTCTTTGCTTTATGATAAAATTGGGGGAAGTTTTACCTTATAATTCCATCAGCTGAACATGTAACTAGGAGTAACCCTAAATGTTTTGGACCAAATTTAACATCTGTGACTGAAGTTCTAGAGTCCACCAAGTTAGATCTCTTTACCCAAGTCCTCAAACCTTTTTCTGAACCAGATGCAGTTGTGTCACCTGTAGAATTTTAATAGATAGTTTATAAATTAACTTTACATATTAAGGTTTTAATACTAAAATATATTATGTTCTCAATTTTCGACAACAATATGGTATTATTAACACAGATAAGTATATTGCCAAACATCAAGAGAGAATATAATATAAATTATATTTACCAACTTCTTCCCATATAGCAGCAGTTCTATCAAAGGAACATGTTGCTAAAACCTGGCCAAACTCTGGATGTGCCCATGTCACCTTCCAAACTGAGCCATGATGTGCTTTCCAACTGGCTGTTAGACGCCAACTACCTTGACCGTCAGCATCCCATACCTAAGTTTTCAAGAAGAGTAAAAAAAACTTTTATCTTAATAGATCATATCCAATAGGATGTCAATATTAAGTTTCAAACCTATACAATTTTAATGTCACTAAAATGACAAATGATTTAATCGAATTTCAATATTTATGTAAAGATATTAATATTTAACTGCGTATAATAAATAAGTGAGATAACTATTAATAAAAGGGTACGATTGATAACAAAAACATAACCTTACTTTTACATACTGATCACTTGAGCAAGTTGCCATTCTTTCTCCATAGAAGTCATAAGCAACATCATGGATTAGATCTTTGTGATCTGCACTAATAGTGTGAGATTCAAATACATTAGATGTGGCTGCTTCACTCATTTTAGCTTTATATTTTAAGATGAATTTTGAATTTGCAAGTAGCCGATAATAGGGATAGGAAAGTCGACTCTGACTTTAGTCAAGAATCGATCTTTTCATAAAAATAATCGACTTTTTAGAATCGACTTGAACCTGTCTCGAGTCGATTAAAATCGATTCTCACTCGATGACTTCAACTTTTTTTAAACAATACTTAACACATGATGATAGTATAGTTTGTACCGTTTTCATGTATCGACTCTTCCATTTTTTTTCTATGACTTTGTTGTTGTATGCTTTGTTGTCTCATAGATTAATTTAAATAGTAAACTTTATATTTAAATTTAAAAACTATTATTTAACAGTTTATAACTGATATTTAAAAATTTTATTGATATTTAATATTAAATATTGATTTTAACGTTTCAAAAATACTTAATTTAAATACTATAAACTTATTTTCGGTGCCATACTACGTGCAATTTTTATGTAGAATGTATCTTTTATAAAAATGTTAAAAACAATCCTTTGTGTGTAAGTTGTTTAAATAAAAAGTGCAAATGATAAATAAATTGTTTATTAAAAATAAAGAAATATGTCGAATAAAATTTGTAAAATATCTTTTAACTATGAGTTATATAGTTATTATGCTTTTTTTAAAAAAGTCGACTTGAGAGTCGAAAAGTCGACTTTTAGCAATGATTAATCGACTTTGAGAATCAAAAAATTCCAAGTCGATTCTAAAGTCAAAAGTCGACTTTTTTCGCGCTGTTTCCATCCCTAGCCGATAATGATTTTGATTAATGAATTGACGGATTAACGGATTGAAATTTTGACATTGACATAGATGATAGAATCTATGTCTATGTCATAGATATTAGATAGATAGATAATAATATGAGGCAATAGCAAACACTGACAGACTATAAATATAGCCTATAAGAAGGAATTTTATAAAGAAGGTTATTAATTTAATTATTATAAGATATATGTGTAGCTCTGTTCTACAAACTAATTACCTTTATTTATTTATATTAAAAAACTCAATGAGTTTGTAATGTGCTACCTGCTAGGTATCGTTTTACTTGGGGTTTTTGTTTTCAACCTTTATTTTTTATGGTATGATGCCGGTTCCATGGAATTAGTAAGTACTTCGTACAAGTACAACAGTACTTACTAATTCCATGGCCGGTTCAAATGAAATTGTACCTAGTTTATGGATCTGACATCTGTATTCACTATTCTGTATCTGTCTGTTTACTCCCTAGAGTAAAAATGTTCCTTGCTGTTTACATTTGCTGTCAAAAATTTTGCGTGACGTGTAATTGTTGATAATAGTTATTGTAGCTTTTCGTTGTAAAATATATACGGTAAGTTTATTAGTGTATGTATATAAATGCTATATATAATTAAATTATTACGTTGCTTCAGGTTTTCTTTCCTAATTTAAGTTTCACAATGTATAAACTTCAATGTAGGTAGGTATGTATACCAGCTCTACCGGCTGATAATTCTACTTTTATATTTTTCAGGTTACTTCTATTACGCGTTACAAGAGTACGTGAACATCTCACAATGATTACGGACATTCAATTAGCAGTATTCTCCAATATACTTGGAGTTTCATTATTTTTATTGGTCATCTTGTATCATTACATCAATGCAAACAGCTCTAAGTAGACACGGTATGGTATAACTAATGTTTAATTTATGTATACTTATTGCTCTTCAAACAACCATTACTTAGATAAAGAATATACCAATCTAAAGTTTATTAGTTATTGCTATAGTACAGGGGCTAATATATTATAAATATCCTGCGGAACCACCCACCTCTAAATTATGTATCATTACATCTACATAAATTATACTCATCAAAATCCATTTAGTGCCTTTTGAACGACAGTAAAAAATTCTATTGAGCTGAAATATGTAAGTTTGATGCAAAATGGCCCTAAATTTCTTGTAAATTACTATTTTTATATAACTAATACTTTATTATTAATGTAATGGTTCATTTTCATGTTATGTATAAGAATATCCCAGTCAGACCAAGATGTGGTGTTTCACAACTAGTATTAAGTGTAGTTTTTTCTCTCATAAACATTTTCTTATTAGATAGAGTCTACTTTTAGTAGAATTTGTAGAACTATGTGTTATTTGGAGGATGGATTAATAATTTTTATTGCATATAATTTTTTTGTTTCAGGTTAGGATACACAAAATACACTAAGGCAAAAGATGGAAGATGGATTTATACATAAGATGTTAATAAACTAAGGTTTATAATATTTGGCTTTTTATTTTCAATTCATACTTCATAATAAGTCACGTCATATCTAAGATTTGTTTGAAGTATTATAATTGCATATTGATTTTAGTACTTCCCTAGTAATAGTAGTAGGCATATTTTTTTATTATCTGCATATTTGGCATATTACTCATATATTGTAACTAAATCTATTTTAGTATTTATGGTAATGTTAAAAAAATTGGCACAAATAACTGGTCAATTTATATACAATGTTTAGTACTGAAAGTATTGATTTTTTGTGAAAAGTTGTTCAATTTTTATATGCAAACTGAAAATTCCTAGTAAAGCTAAGTCTCCAAGGTGCTATTAGTAATAGGATCATACTCCATAGCTATATACTTGTTACGGACAGATGACAATAACTTTTGGTTTGTATTTTAGTATTTGAATGTATATAAACCAAAAATGTAGAGAAAGGATGGGTTTATTTAAGATGACCTTTTTAGATTAGTAGATTTCTTTACGTATCTAAACCTAAAAATATTGGACTTGCTTCCATAATATTTGTATTTACGTAGCACCAACAAACAAAAAAATACACATACATATATAGTATTAGTATGCATGATATTTTATCATGGTTTGAAATAATAATATTATAAAAATATGAAATAACATATTTTTAGTTTTTATTTAGCTTAAAGGAATTGTGGAATTCATCTTGTAAAAGCCTACAGATATATTATTTGAATTGACAGTTACGAATTACGAAAGAAATTGAAAATTATATGAACGTAACATTGGATTTAGTAAAAACATTTTTTTTAAATTTATATAGCTATTTACAACTTTATCGCACTTCAAATATTTTATAAAGTCTTCCTCTTCTTATAGTGTAATGAAAATTCGCCCTTAGTATAACATCTGTTATCAAACAAAACATATTAATATAAACAATAGAAAAGAAATCCTTATATCGAACTCAGGACTTCCGGCGCGGTAAGCAATGCCCCTCGGATATAATTATAAGTCACTTCGTCATCATACGTACAAATCCACGGGGAGGCTAGAAATATATGCTTTTAATCACGCTGGGAGTATTATGAATCACAATTTATATGTACTCTTTACCATGGATGGATGGATTTAGATCATAGGGCCTCATCATTTACCTTTTATGGACTATTGCTCCCTTTACAAGACAAAATCCTTAATATAATAATTACCTAATTGTACCAACTCTATATGTCTACAATAATATATTAATAAATAAGCACTTAACCGAATCTACGCCAAATATGATGAAGGAAACGCAATTAAAAATTCTGTACTATTTCCGACAATCCATAAAGGGTTCAAAGGCAAATGGGTGCGTCATTTGCCATTGCGCCCACTTTACTCTATGGACCTATAGTCTGGGAGGTAGTGTCAAATGTGACCGGAGCATTTTGGCATGGCTTTTGTTTTTTTGTATAGTCAGCTGTTCCAACGCTTATTAATAAATAAATTGTCAGTTGGCCCAAAACCGGGGCATAAGATGAGAAAATGCCAGGAAACTTGATAGTAAAAAAATGTTCTTGGACTATTTTGGCAAAGATAAAAAAGTATAAATAATTAGTTTATGAATTGTAGATCTCAAAAAAAAGTGTCAGCTGTATCATGTACGTGACAAAATATGTTAGCTGATCATGTGAACATGTCAAAAAATCAGAAAACCTTGTAGCATTTTGGCAAAGCTGAAAATTGTATATATTGAAGATTATAATTCAATAATCATAATAATTTATGTCAGCTGGAATTTTAACAAGGCACAACCTGTTAGCTTGACTTTCAAAGTTTGGTTATTAGGTATATCATATCATCATGGCATGGTTTTTGGTTTTTTGTATAGTCAGTTGTTCCATCGCTTATTAATAAATGAGGTATCAATTGACCAAAAACCGGGGCATAAGATGAGAAAATGCCAGGAAACTTCAATAAAAAAATTTTTTTTTGGACTATTTTGGCAAAGATGAAAAAGTATAAATAATTAGTTAATGAATTGTAGATTTAAAAAAAAAGTGTCAGCTGTATCATGTACGTGACAAAATATGTTAGCTGATCATGTAAACATGTTAAAAAATCAGAAAAACTTGTAGCATTTTGGCAAAGCTGAAAATTGTATATATTAAAGATTATAATTCAATAATCATAATAATTTATGTCAGCTGGAATTTTAACGAGGCACAACCTGTTAGCCTGACTTTCAAAGTTTGGTTATGAAGTATAATATCAGATCATTTTGGCATGACTTTTGTTTTTTTGTATAGTCAGTTGTTCCAACGCTTATTAATAAATGAGGTGTCAGTTGGCCCAAAACCGGGGCATAAGATGAGAAAATGCCAGGAAACTTGATAGTAAAAAAAATTTTTTTGGACTATTTTGGCAAAGATGAAAAAGTATAAATAATTAGTTAATGAATTGTAGATCTTAAAAAAAAGTGTCAGCTGTATCATGTACGTGACAAAATATGTTAGCTGATCTGATATTATACTTCATAACCAAACTTTGAAAGTCAAGCTAACAGGTTGTGCCTCGTTAAAATTCCAGCTGACATAAATTATTATGATTATTGAATTATAATCTTTAATGTATACAATTTTCAGCTTTGCCAAAATGCTACAAGTTTTTCTGATTTTTTAACATGTTTACATGATCAGCTAACATATTTTGTCACGTACATGATACAGCTGACACTTTTTTTTAAGATCTACAATTCATAAACTAATTATTTATACTTTTTCATCTTTGCCAAAATAGTCCAAAAAAAATTTTTTTTTATTGAAGTTTCCTGGCATTTTCTCACCTTATGCCCCGGTTTTGGGCCAACTGATACCTCATTTATTAATAAGCGATGGAACAACTGACTATACAAAAAACCAAAAACCATGCCATAATGATCTGATAAACCTAATAACAAAACTTTGAAAGTCAAGCTAACAGGTTGTGCCTTGTTAAAATTCCAGCTGACATAAATTATTATGATTATTGAATTATAATCTTCAATATATACAATTTTCAGCTTTGCCAAAATGCTACAAGGTTTTCTGATTTTTTGACATGTTCACATGATCAGCTAACATATTTTGTCACGTACATGATTCAGCTGACACTTTTTTTTAAGATCTACAATTCATAAACTAAATTATTTATACTTTTTCATCATTGCCAAAATAGTCCAAGAATATTTTTTTTTCATCTACGTTAATATTTTCTCTAGCCCAAAAGCCCCGGAGTCGCGCCAGCTGACAATTATTTTTGTTCTCATACAAGTACTAACTATCAAAATAAGTTTATAGAGTCCATGCCAAAATCACCGTAAAAATTTGACACTACCTCCCGGACTACTACTACTGCCCTCATGAAAAGCTCCAGCGCTCGCTAGGAGCGCTATCGCCTCTGTTGGGAACCTACGATTTAGATAAAATCTAGTAATGAAATAGATAATAACCTAAAGTAAAACAGTCGAAATGAAGCGAAGATTTTAAAATAACTATCTAAATATTCTTTTAATTAAAAATTATGATATCTGATAATATTATAATATTGTTATGATTAATATATACTTTAGTATTCTCTTAGGTAAGCCCAGTCAAATATTCCAAAAAAAAAAAAAAATTTTGATTCCCATATTATACCATTTACATTTTATATTAATAATTCAAATATGTATACAAAACAAATATAGTAGAGTTGTTCATTCATTCACATTGGTTCTACACATCTACCACTAGATGGTGCTGTGCATTTTCAAGCGATTTCTACATCGCGCTGGCAAGATGCTTTCACGAACAGTCACTACGTCGGGTCGCGGCAAGTTAAGCATACTTACCTGGCGTAGGGGACACCGTGATCAAGAAGGCGGTTCCCCCAGAGCGAGGCCCTCCCATTGCACTGCGGCTGGGTTGACCTCTGCGATTATCCCTAATGCGGATAACTCGGACGCGTAATTTTTGGTAGTGGGGACTGCGTACGCGCCGTCCCCCTCAGAAACTGTTCTTTATAATATTACTAGTTAAGTTTAGAGCGACGAAGCCGCGGGTTTCGCTAGTATTACTATTCGCTTAAGTTTAACAGTAGGTGAGCTTGAAATTTCTTCTGGCGTCCGTAAATATTTTGCAATTATTCCTAGAAAGATATTCGTTTAAAATTTAAATTTTAAATTATCTACATGGTGTTAAAGAGTAAAATAATGTGCATGAAATGTGTATTGAAATGAATGAAATATGTAGTGCAATTATCACTTTATAATTTCCCATTTTTTAAAGTATTGAGATGGATATACTCGTACTATGTTATCCTTAAGAGATAAAAACAATAATATTATGTCTGACATAATAAATCCCACCAAACATCATTTTGTTATATCTTAAAGGGTTTAGGCAGCGTTTTCGTTGAAAGCTCCCAGACGGTTTATTTTTCTGACACCTCCAACAGATATCATTATATTTTTTTCAATGTATACAAAAACTTGGCAAATTAGTCTATACTAAAACCTTTATGGGGAACTATTGTATTCATTGGTGAAAACAGCATGAAAATTGGTGCAGTAGAGTTTTTGAGTTTTCGCGAACAGACAGACGCGGCGGAGGACTGTTTTTAACCGAGTTTAGCTAAATAGCTTAGCTAAAGCAAAATAATCTTAATATAATAATCAAAATATCCGTTCGAGAGTTCATTGCAAAGGCAGGATAAAACTGTCCTTCTTGGCTGCTAGCTTGGCTATTTTGCTTTGGCTGGCACCGACTCCAACAATAACTAATAAAATTATTTTTTTCTTTTTAGTTTCGATTTGTAACGTTTTGAAGTCAGTTTTTTTTATAATATGTAGTGATTTTTATATCTTAATATAAATAAATAAATATATAAATTGTACATGAATATGAATCACTACATAGTATAAAACAAAGTCGCCTTTTCTGTCCCTATATCCCTATGTGCGCTTAAATCTTTAAAACTACGCAACGGATTTTGATGCGGTTTTTTCCAATAGATAGAGTGATTCAAGAGGAAGGTTTATATGCATAACTAGGCGATCCCGCGGCTTTGCCTGTGCTAAATCTAGGGAAGAGCCCGAGCGAAGCGAGGGCGAGTCGCTAGTATTATAATAAATATGTATGATCTATACCTCATTATAATTTTCATTCATTATAATTAAAATGATATCTTGCCAATATTTGGATCTTATTATATCTAGCCATTTATGGTTAGATCTAATAATTTTTTCTCGTTAATCTAAAGTATATAAAGCTACATTTTTAAAAAAAGAAAAAAAACGAATACTACAACAAGTATGGTTTAAACAAATAAGTGCTTATTGATGCGATGGTTAAGGTATTTATGTCTATTAAATATGCCGTCTGTGGGGTAAGTAAAAGTTAAGTTCTAAAGAAAATTATTAGTGGGATATGTACATTTCGGTTCGTTAAAAATTGATATTGGAAACAGTCCCAATAAGTAGGTAAATTTTATTTATTTACATTCAGCATTCAATTGCAGTACACTTTGTCATAACTACTCAACCAAAAAAAAAGTGCAGTTCAAGCGATTTAAAGAAAGAAATTTAGAGCTCGAATTTCACACGATGTGCATTAATTAGAATTGCTATAATGTGTAATTACGTTTCAGAATACAAATAAGTAAATAAATATAGACTACGATTTAAAAAACAATGGTCATTATGGAGTAAAGATGAGTAGAGTTTGATTTTTGTTTGTTGTTTTTGTTCGAATCGACTATAATTAATTATAATCCACAATAATTTTTTTCGATAATAACTTATATCTACCTACTATTAAGAATAATCGAGACTTAAGGTATAGCTCGCGCCAAACTTTGTGGCCGTCCCGAACTAGGCTCATTGCATTGCGCAGAACACAAAATCAGGTATTAGCGGGACGCACAAGAGCTTGGGGGCAGGGCCACACCCCGCGCGCCCGCACCGCTCACCCGCGACGCGCGCTGGCACCCACGCCTTAGTGTGAGTGCTACGTCCGTACACGAATCACGCACTTGTGAGCTCTGAGAGTACTGTAGCGTTCAAAATTCGTTCGATCGTTTCCTTAATTTGTTATTATAGTTTTTAGTTATTGTTACTTGTTGCTGTAGCGTTCAAAATTCGTTCGATCGTTTCGTTAATTTGTTATTATAGTTTTTAGTTATTGTTACTTGTTGTTTTTATTTATATTAATGTTTTTTATTTACATTTATCCTATTATTACCTAACCTATATGTTTTACAAATAACACATACATTGTATATTAAATTAAATAAAATAACCTATGAAATAAGCACGAACTTTATAATCAACAAATAAAAATAAATTGACATAATATAATAAGTATTAAAAATGTTAGAAAACGAAAATTGTTTGGTTGATTACGTATTGCCCACTCGACTGTACCATGCGCAAGTTCGGACTCGCGACTATACTCAAGGCGGTCACAAAGTTTGGCGCGGGCTGTATATTACCTTGTTACTACCTAGTAAATTGTGTCCTGATTCCTTGTGTACACAATAAAAAAAACTAATAATATAAATGAGCCATCCTTTCGTATGTGCTACAAAAATCTTTTGTAGATATCGAGTAATTACAACATAACTATTTTTTCTCAGCCAATAACAAAGTAAGCCGAATCTCCAAAACAAGGGCAGTGGGCGATGTTTAATTAACGACATTATTCCGACGAGGAATGCCTATTACAATGAACATGTTACGGACGCGGGATATAAATTTCTTTCCCGAAATTCCTGGTCCTTAAAGAGATTTTTCACATAGCGTAAATGTTTCCGAAATAGCATTCCCGTCTCAATGAACGATACATTGTATCGACTCGAACTTGATATGCTATAAAATATAAAATACTAAAGATTTACGTCGTTTCTAGGATAGGTTTTAATAGCATCACAAATTATATATTTTTCAGAAATAAAAAGTAGGTAGGTTAAATTTTATCTAAATCTGCCCAGTGGTTTTTTCGTGATGACTGATCGAAAGCGTACAGACAGACAGATAAGCATTCTAAAAAGTACTGATTCGGCTTCTGTATCGATGATAATGATGATGATGAGTATTTCAATAAGAAAATCCAAAAATATTTAATTTACAAATTCGACTCCGTTATAATTTAATCGTATTAGTTAATTTTGTATAGATTGTTTATTTTCCAATATTATAATTCACTTCTTTTACCAGCGCCCATTAAGTTTGTTATCATTTTTTAATAGAGAACATCTAATAAAGATGGTAAAAATTAGATTTTACAAGATTTAGTCTTTTTGTATACAAATTACAATTACCTTCTAAATAAGGGTAACGTTAAATCAAAATCAAGATTCAAAGTTACCCAGATTTTAAAATGAAACAAATTTCAAGAAAGGATACATAACAAACCCAATCATGGCAATATAAACGGACCGTAGCTTGTCGACACGGCCAGCCAAATTGCCACGGAGCTTGATTAGCTACGTGTATACAATTATATGACACGTCCCAGTTAATTTATGTGAAAACTTTGCCTCGACACGCTCCCTACATGCACTGTGCACCGGCGATGGAACAAGCGCTAAATTAACTCTACCGTAATATGACAGTATTGTATAAGTTATAAGATATAAGAACGATTCTTATCGTTGCTAACTCGAGTCTATATGTGTAATAAAATATAATAATTAGATTTTCTATTTTCAAGATCTAAGTATTTTTACATATGCCTTTTTAACGCCATTCTACTGCATAGCGACAGCACTCTCTCTAGCCTCTACACAAGTAGGTAGAGGTAGTAACTCCAGTCCCCTTTGGCCATTGATCCTTGGTAACTTTTTAATATGTTAGGCACAAAATAGTCTTTAACTCAGCCATAACGTAGCTTATCATTAGTTAAGAACTTTCAGTATCGGATTAGAAGTGCGGAAGTTAATATCGTACATTTAAACACACAAAATTCACCTGTTTTTAATATTAGTCGAGATTTAAACGAATTAACGTAGGAAAAGTAAACGGTGCACTTTAAATATTCCATTTTATATGCAAAACGTTTTCCTCTAAAAAGACCATCGAAAAAATATATGTTTCATGTATGAAAATCTGATTTATTTTTTCGTTTTACTTAAACCATTGCAGACGTGAAAAATAAATGTTTTTAAAAAGTGGAAACTAAATACTGTAAATAAAAATTTTACATGATATATTTATAGTTAAAATAGAGCTTGCTTTACTTTTTTATAACTAATTTTTTAAATGTCATTTCAATAAAATATATTTGCCTTTCAATGAATAAAAAAATATAAGTCGTTTCCCGCCATGTGGATTACAGATAATCTAGTGCTTCGAAAATCGCCCCCCGAGGCCGAATGAGACTGACCGTGTAATAAATTATACAGAAAGGCAATAATGGCTGTAATAAAAAGCAATCTTAGCGCGTTTCACCGCTAATTCACTATTTTTCATAGCCCGTGAAAACTGTTTGATTTTCAATATGTCGCAATAAAGATTATGGCTCTATGGCGGTGTGATTTGTTGCCTGTTACAAATTATATGGTTGTGAAACTTTAATAATAAAATCTTTATTGACAAATAACAACAGGGCTTCAATAAACTTATTCTTTTTTATGTAATGTAATATTATTATATGCTTTAATTAAGCTAACATAGATTACAGGTCTACCTTTTGAAATTGTAAATTGTGAAGACTTAATTGGTATATGTTAGTTTTTTTTTCTCGTTTTATATGTAACTAAATACTGTTTGTCTTCCGAAAATAAATAAATAAATAAACTATATTATGTGTAATAAAAATAAAGGACATAAAACTTAATTCACATTAGCTATTATAGTTCAAGGCAGTGGTAGCCCGCTGGTAATGTGCTTGCTTTGGAAAAAGAAATCAAATATTGGGTTTCGCACATTTTATATTTTTATGTGCATATCATTTCCAAAATGATTCCTTTGGTTGAGTGAAGGAAAAGATGATGAGACCTGCATGTCTAAATGAACATCTGTGGAAATAGCCACACTTGGCCAGCGCGGTGGACTATGGCCTGATCCTCCTCATGTTGAAGAGAAGCCCACGCCTCGCAAAATAATAGAACTAATAATAATGTTTTTTTAGGGAATGAGTGTTAGAGAATGAATAAATATATCTAACAAATGAAAACAAATCCGTGAGCAACTATTAGTTTCATTAAAATACGTAGTTTAGACGAGATTCTGTGGTATTATATTTATGCTGCATTTTGTGTACTTTCCTGGCTTTCTAGTATTCATAATTACTCGTCTCGGTCTCGCGACTTTTAATTAAGAAAGACTTGTTTATTATCTTTTTGCTTACGCCATGATGGTTTAGAGCCACGGCTTTTAAGCGACTGAATTAAAGAAATTTAAATATTTTAATAAGAAACAGGGACTTGTTATGTTTTAGTATTCCAATATAATTATAATGAGTATTATTCATGGTGTGGCAACACTTAGTTAGGTATATTAAGGTATTATCTCATGTGGATAAGTCATTGTCGATATATTTTTATCGACTTGAGATGATTATAATATATATTCGTAGATATAAACAAAATTTAAATAAAAATTATAAACATTAAATATTTTTGAAGATTTATTGAAATCGCGTCATTATTATCAATACATAGGCCAAAACTGTAGTTTTTAAAATTTTTGGCTCTCTGTTCTGTTCTCTGACAGTATTTGATCGCAAACCTGGACAAATATTGATGAAATAGTAAACTATTTTAAATTTACTATTTTCAGAACAGCTGATTACTACTTTTAATATTCGCTCAAAAATAACAAATCATTATCTTTAGTTTAAATGAAAAAATGAACAACATAATATTACCAAAAACTTAATTTATTTAACTATTAATAATCTAAGCTTTACAATAAAATTCCTCTGTAGGCGCCGGGATCTTCATTATGAAGAAGTTTCCAGCTTCCAGTTTTTTCAGACCGTACACATTGGCAAAGTGTGATACACTAAACCTTGACCGTTTTACTGCTAGGCTGCAAAATAAAGAGCAATATAAATATAATTATTACAATGCCTTCTACTAAAAGGTACACTTTCAATAGTTTAAAAATAATAATAATTGTTTTATTATTTAAAATGTCAAATGTTTGCGTGAATCTAAAAAAGTTTAGGCATTTTATAAATTATGTGTCTTTAATTTCTTCCCACGAATTGTTATTTGAATGTTTATTATTTTCATCTTAATCAAGCTAATAAATTATATATAACCCTCCTTCTGGCGCAGTCGGGTAAACATTTTAAATAATATGTAGTAAATATACCTCAGTGCCTGAATACGACTTGCTCTTGACCGTTTTTATTTACATTTCTATGGCTATTTATTTTAAAAACAACACACTGTAATTCATCATTGAATTGGAAACATAACATTTTAAATGTAAGCAACATAGTTGTGAAGTTGCCATTGAATACTACGAGTAGGTACAGTGTTTCTCATCATGAAGTTAATGGGAAATGAAAGCTTTATTCACTAACAGTAACGTTCTGTAAAAAATTGTGTTAATTATGATGTAAATAAAAGTTTATTTCTACTAATAATATAAATGGCAAAGTGTTTTTTTGTTTATCGTTATTTAATAAGATACGAAATACAGTTAAGGGCTTCCATTTAGTTTAATCAGAGTCGAACTCGTTACTTTTGTCATATACAACACCATAGAAACCATCCCACCCTTTCTTCCGTCTATAACTTTCTACATAGAAATGCAAAACAATAACGGTCCTTCAAGAAACTCTTAAATGTGAAATTAACAAGATAAGTAATTTAAAGTTATAATATTGTTGAAGCGTAGGTCACGTTGACAAAGGACATTCAGTTCGGAATAGACTAAAACACCTATATTTTGTTTTTGACGATACACAAGGGAATTCTCAGAGCTGTTTGCTCTCATTTAGTAGAAGTTTCTTAGAATTCAAGTACAATATAAATAATAATTATTATATAAATAATTACAGTGTCAGGTAGGCCGTTTGATTTTATCTTTAGTGAAATTTACTTTTGAAACAGGGATGTCTTATACTTAACTGAAGTCAAATAGGAGAAGTTTCTCAATTTATTCGAGTGGATCTAGGTATGTCATTTTATATTGTTACCTTAGAACTCTATAATTTATGAACCGATTTAGATTATATTTTTTTCGTTTAAAAGCGTTTACTTTTAAGTTGATCTCAACTTTTGTATCCACCCCTAAGTGTGGAAAATTTATCCATTTGTCTGTTTGTCAACTTACTTTAACAAATCAGGGTTTGCTTCATCTATATGTTTACCCTGAGAATATAAGAGAAATACGAATCTATGCCACCCAGAGCCTGGGTATACCACCGGTGCTACGTAGGGCGTGACTGTGAAGCCGGCTTTAATATCGTTGCCAGGAATATTGACGACGAGCCAGTATAAGACTGAGCGTAAAGCTGGGGTATGCTGTGAAGGCACATCTGCATCTGTAACACAAAATATAAGAAAAAACCTATAAAGTGGCTGTATTTCTTATTGACTTAAAAACACTGGAGCAACTGGAGCTATCTTGAGGAAATTTTGTGCCAATTTTTAGTGCGTGGTGGATTATGGCATGATCCTGTATAAAATGGAGGATCGTGCATAGCAATGGGGAAAGCAGGGTTGAAGGCACATCGGGTAATCCTGTAAAGTTTAGTAGCAATCAGAAGTTTGAACGCTGAGAAACCGCCAGTGGAAATCGATTATTATAATCTATTAATAACTTTATATAAAATATATTTTTAATTAATACTATGAATAAAATGAAAAATTTCAATTCTAAGTTTGTCTTTTCTTTTTGAAAATATTCATCCTACAATGGTAAGGCCATTTCATTGCAGGATATATCGTGGCAAATGCAGAAATATTTGTTCAAATCTTTTAAAAGTTTGAAGTTAAACCTCCTGAGGTAAGCAGTCACTACTGCTTTATAAAAGCACAAATGTAGCCTTTGATGCTGTCTTTTGTGTTGCAACTTTGCTTCAAAATTTTTATGTGACATTATAGAGTTTACTTTGTAGTATTATTCACTTTACTGGACAAAAACATTGTATTTGTTATAGAAAAAACTGAAACTCAGTATGCGAATTGGATTATAACGCAATTATCTTAGAATGCTTTGGAATTAAATTTTGTTTCTGAATACGGGAAACAAGAGAGAATTATGAAATACGAGAAACGAAATATCAAGTTTTTAACCGTGAAAGTTTATTTATTTATTGAAATATAATAAATTACGGTAATATGTAAAGTCTTACATACATACATACATTTTAGTAAGAAAAAGAGCAAGTAAATAAACTAATCATTACCTATAAATGTTACAATCTTTTTTAACATTTTAGTGTATTCACTATTATGTCATAGTATATATTATATCCTCATAATGCGGCTTAACCAAGCTTTTATTAAGAAACTTTTAGAGATAAGCTGGCACAAAAAGACAGACTGACTGTCCGTCAGTCAGTGACAAAGATTAAAAAAAATGAGTTTTTGATGTACAAAGTACCGTATAGACTTTCATATGCAATTAGTGAAAAGCTGTTAATACATATTATAAATATAAAAAATAATACTGTAGGTAAGTTATTCTGATGTAAGTTATTCCTCAAATTGCCTTTAAATCATCAACAGCAAAATTACATGTGCCCTAAACTAAAGGAACGTATGATAGTTAACTAGCAGTAAGTCAGTCGAAGGACTACTTAACAAACAATCAGGAAAGATAAGTCGTCTTAGAACAAATAAGCTTATGCAGAGCTTTGTAGTTAAACTTTTCGATAAGCTTTCACCTGTCGATAAGTGTTACACATACTATGTGGTTCAAATAGTGAAATAAGTAACTTAATAAATATTATAATCACCTTTTACTTTTAAAAGCATTGTCTAAAATAAAAAAAAAAAGATTTTAATCATTTCGCTTCTAAGCAAGACTCCTTTATTAAGTTCCCTCTATTTTCTGTCTGAATAAAACGGTTCTTATGAATTATAATGCATGAATGCTTAAGTCTTGATATCGCAAGTGAAGCATATATTAAAAAAAGTAATGGCGGAATGTTCACTTCAAAATGTTTCTTTTCCAAACCTATCGAGTGTGGTTTAAAAATTAAATCTTTTAACCGGCGATCACCAAAATATATAAATTTTGAAATAATCTATACCAATATTATAAAGCTGAAAAGTTTGTTTGTTTGTTTGGTTGAACGCGCTAATCTCAGGAACTGCTGGTCCGAATTGAAAAATTCTTTTTGTGTTAGATAGTCCGTTTATCAAGGAAGGTTATAGGCTATAATGACATCACGCTACAACAAATAGGAGCGGAGCATCAATGAAAAATGTGGCAAAAACGGGAAAAAAAAATTTCTTTTGATTTTCCGCCTTTAGAACGCGGGCGGAGCCGCGGGAAAGGCTAGTTTGGAACAAGACGTATTACGGTAATATAAATATAAAATTTGTAATAAGCAATACATGTATGTATTGAACATACATGTTTTCAGTTGTATATTTCGTAACTAATTTTAGTGTGCATTTTAATTATGCATTGTAATTATGTTTATAATTGAAGTTATTTCCTTAGAAATACGCCATTCTAATAATATACATTACAAGATATAAGCAAAATAAAATCTACTGACTCACTATTAAAAGTAATATTGTAAACATTAGTTGCATTTTTATTTTTACCAGCAAAATTTAAATTATACGTGTTTCAGTAAACGGAAATTAATTTTGTAACAAACGTAGTTGTATTCGTAGAAAGGAAATTACTAAAACAACATTAATAGGATAACTGGAGGGTTAACTAGTCTGGTTAAGATACACCATCTCTTTCTGATTACATTACTAGCGACTTAGGTATGATTTTGTAAAAAAAATCACGGGTTTTAGTTTTTTTGCGTAGAACCCTAATTCTTTTTGTATGATAAAAGTGGCCTAAAGTACTCCTTATAACATCAGCTATCAGGCAGTAAAAGTCCGATCAAAATCGGTCCAGCTGGACAAACCTAGCTCGATCTCGCTGTCTGACTGAACGCAATAAACTCAAAATCGATTGAATGAATATTTAGGAAGGAAGGACAATGATTGTTGAAGATGTCAGAAAAATCATGCCGAGCACTAGGCCAGCGCGGTGGACTATGGCCTGATCCCCCTCGTATTAAGGGAGGTCCGTGCCCAGCAGTGGGACCTTAAAAAAGGGCTGATGATGATGATTTATAAACTCTATATTTCCGAATATATCCGAAGTCAGTGGTAAAAATCTTTAGACTTACCGATCATGATTAAAGTGTAATTTACGTTAGATTTGCTTTCGAACGCCACGTTAGGCATCATTATAGATTGAGTCTGAACTAATTCATCTCCGGGGCATATTTCTGTAGAACTATATAAAACCTGTAACAGTTCAGTTGCTATCTGTATATTGTCTGGGTAAATAATTTATTCCAAGATAGAAGCGTGTGATGCATTTTTTTTGAAGTGAAACTTCTTTAGAATCGTTGTGATTTCAAACTCGATGAAACGAAAAAATAAGTCCATAGTACCAGGCGCTCAGAGACGGGGAAGAGTTAGCCTTAGTTAGATCTCGCCCACCGCGAGTCAGTGACATTTCTAACTCTGTCTAACTCGTGGGTGTTACCTTCGCGCCATCTCCCTCTCTCGACGAGCTTAGACGGGGTTATATAATATAAATATAAACGAGATTTAAAAATTTGTTTGCTAAAGAAGTTTTACTTCTGACATGTGTACTTTGTAACACGCAATTTTTTTTAATTCAGTCAGCAGTATATCAGTACATAAGATTAAAATTAAGTGTCTGTTTTTAATTTCAAATTAAAGTAAGAATACGAGTACCTCGGTAATTATATTTAAAAAAATCAAGTTATAAATATTTGTCTGTCTGTTTGTTCGGCTAATCTCTGAAACGGCTGAACCGATTTTGACGTGACTTACACTCTCAGATAGCTAATGTTATAAGGAATAACTTAGGCTGCTTTTATTTTGTTGAAATTATCAAAACCGTTTAATTTATTTTAACTTTTGCCCAGCGGGCCGGGTTTGCTAGTAGTTACTAAACATATATTATAATTTATATTTATTAATTACCTGTAGTAAGTTTTCTGGTGCCATCGAAACAATGTCGGGATTGATGTTATACTCTTTAAAAATAGATTCCACGTTTACATCTCTGATCGCGAGTGCAATTGGTATTACAAATATAGCTCCAAGAATTAAAGATATCCGTCTCTGAAAGTACAGAAAGTAAATAAAAGTGTTCTTCATACATCGTTTTCGATCCAAATATTTTTCAGTAATCTGATAGTATTATATACTTGATATTCTTATTTATCTATTTATTTGTTTGTTGCGAGTTTCGTAGATAAGAAATCAATGCGATCCATACATTACTATTTGATACATAATTAAAGATATATATATTTTTGGGACATTATTACAACAGCGCCATCTAGTTCCGTGGTAAGGTACAAGGCTTGTGTTACGGATACCAGATAGTTGATATACTACACATATAAATTTTTAAATACATACATAATGTAAATATTAACACCCATGACTGCAGAACAAACATTCGTGCTCAACAAATGAATGCCCCCAGTAGGAATCGAACCCGCGACCGCTGGCGCAGAAGCTATAATCACTACCAACTGAGCCAAACGCGTCATCAATACATGATATACCTACATAATTACCTAGAATGTAAGTATATGTTGATACAGATTATCAGCTACATCAAATTTTATCTAGTCTTTTTCTTATGATGTGGTCACAGACCGACAAAAATATAAAAATTATAGTTGCGGTCTATGTATTGATAATAACTATTTCAATAAGATTTAAAAAATATTTTATGTTAATATTTAATGGTTCAACGAACTTAGAATTTTATTATATTATGTATAGTCTATAAATAATAAATTATGTTTATGTTTACAGAAATAAGAATTATGCTGTTGTAACTTTGAATCTGATTAATTAAAAAAAACAGAATATCAATTACATTAACATCAGTTATTTTAAAGTTATTTAATTAAAGTTTTATCTAAAATTGCCCAAAGTATTTACAATCTATCTATATATATATAATGAAAATGGTCTTCGTTTGAGGCTCAATCACGCCTAAACCACTGATCGTATCGACATGAAACTACCACCATTCGATGCGAAATTTTTCCTAGATGGTTTATGGCTATCTATTTTTTGAATTCCAACATTCCTTCATTTTTTTATTGCTGTTTTACTTTTATGAACTATTATCCCGCTAATAAAAACAAAAGATAAGCATTTTCTCTTGATTCTTTTGTTTTCATGGATTTCAACAGAGTATATTAAACGGATTATGGTTTTTTACATTCAGCTAAGAATCTACTCACGGTAGTGGAGAACGGCTGGACCAATTAGGCTTTTTTTTTATAGTCAGAATTGTCAGGAGAAAGTTTTGTATGTAAGAAAATTTTAAAAAAGTCAGATAAAAAGTTAAAAATTTCGATGATAATCGAAGAATTCCCATCTATATAGTCACTCACTACGAAATCTCGGGAACCATAAGACTTAGAAACGTGAAACTTGGTAGGAATATTACTTTTGCTATGTAGAGGTCAGCTATGAATAGATTTTAAGAAATCCATCCCCCAAAGGGGATTGCGGGGGCGTTAACAATGAACAATTCCTGTTCTTAAACTATAGCTCCTATAGACTTCAAACTTGGTAGGAATCTTCTGTAAGAGGTGTAGAAATAGGCTATGAACGAATTTTACGATAGCTCACCCCGCAGGGGGTTGCGGGGGTGGGTATTAACAATTAATATTTTTAATTTTCCAGCTAAAGCTCCTACAAGCTCCAAATTTTGTAGGAATTTTCTAAAAGCGAAATATAGCTTCTAAAAATTCTAAATATGGTAGGAATCTTTTATTATTCACATAAAGATCATCTCAAAATGGATTTCAATATAGTCTACTTCCGACAGGAATTGCGGGGGTGGGTGTTAAAATCGAAAATTTTAATTTCCAACCTGTAACTTCTACAGACTCCAAATTTGGTGGGGATCTTCGTGTATGTAGGGATATTTGGGTATTTTCTTACAACAATCGTCTTTTTGGCAGCGGAGAAAAAGTCATTGAGAGGTTTCCAAAACTTAACTTTACATGTAGCCAATCAACGGACTAAGAATTTTACATTCATTTTACTTTTGCAGACTACATATCCGACGAATTCTTTTATTGCGTGATCGCGGAAATGTACCAGATTATAATGAATGCATTTTCTAAGCACTTGAGATGTGGAAAAGAAATTTAGTTACTTATTCCAATAGAATTCATAAAAAACATGAACAATTAATTTTCTATAAAAAATTGATGTCACGGAGAAAATTTTAGTTAACAGAAAATTCGTCGCACTTGAACCTAGACAAATTTCAACTTCACATATGAGACTTGCAATGACTTTAACTTAAACGATTTTAACGACTTTAACTTTAACTTAAATGATTGCACATTGAAAGTTACAATGAATATTAGTGAGAAAAATCACCTGGATGGAAGATACAGGCTAAATCGATGGAATTTGGAATTTGTGTAAGTCTAAACAATATCGATGCTTATAGTTCTATCCGCGGGGCCTATTTATGTTCATACAAAAATAAAAAAAAGGAGAATAATAAAAATATGGAAAAAAAATAAAAATGAAACATAAAATGTAATTTATTTCCTTTTTCAATTCGCCCAGCGAAGCGGGCGGGAAACGGCTAGTATATATATATAAAAATGAATCCCTATTTCCTTTGGTCACGTCATTACGCGTGAACGGCTGGACCGATCGCTAATTCTCTTTTGCTGTGTTTGTTATTGTCAGGAGAAGGTTCTTATGAAAAAAGTAAGTAAATTGCACGGAAAATTAGAAAATTTAAGAAAACTTAGTAAAATTAACGATGTTTAATTATATACAGTGGTAGCCCAGCGGTAACGCGGTCGCTTGGATAACCGAGTGATGCGGGTTCAAATCCGGGTCTCGCACCTCTGATATTTTCATGTGCGAATCGTTTATATCATTACCATTTTTCTTACGGTGAAGGAAAACATCGTGAGGAAACCTGCATGTCTGAGAAAACCTAACAAGTTTTCGAAAGGCATGTGAAGTCCGCCTGGCCTGATCCTCGTACTGAGGGAGGCCCGTGCCCAGCAGTGGGACGTTAAAAAGGGCTGATGATGATGATGAATTATGTTCATGACAATTATCATGAATTAAACTGGCAAATAGATGGGCGGTAAAAAGTAAATATACAAAACTCTCAACACGTACCTAGGGACGAAGCCGAGCGAAGCGAGAAGTGATTCCCTAGTAATATTATAATCATACACATTATATATGAGATAATTTTCTTTATTTAAAAGTGAAAATTCTATAGCTTCACTGCTGAAAAAGACGTAACGTTTCCGTGGTGTAGCGGTTATCACATCTGCCTAACACGCAGAAGGCCCCCGGTTCGATCCCGGGCGGAAACATTTTTACATTTTTTTTAAATGCCATAACGTATGCCGATTTTGAATTTTCTTATTATAGAGAGTATGTATATACTCCGTTACTATATTTGCCGTTACAAAAATATTTTGGCCATATTTTAGTAACATAGAGTTTCATCAGGAACAAACTTTATTCAAATACAAAAATTGAATGAGTACTAAAGAAAAACGTAGTTAAAAGATTCTAACGAAAGATCACTCCTCCGAAACGGCTTGACCGATTTTTTTTTTTTATATTTTATTTTATTTTTATTTTATTTTCATAAGATTCTATATATTTGGCAGGTATGAGAATAAGTCGTAAACTATTTTTCACACTCCTACCCCCACTTTATATGGGATAACAACGTTTGCCTAGTCTAGTTACCATGAAATACTAACTATCTCGCACTAATTATGTAATTAATGAAGTTAAAAATTAATTTCGATTAAGCCAACAAAGTAAAAGCAAAGTAGAGTGTACTTACTATATCCATTTTTGTAACAGCAAATACTGTGGAATAATAAGGTAGAGCTTTTATATGTATGGTGGATTTTGCATATCTGTGAAGTACACCTTTATTCGATAGAGATTACAAAGAATGTTTGGGCGACACTAACTTTATTAATATATGTTTTTTAAAACGAGTATTCTGAATTTATATACTTTCACTACACTGCTCAATAGTACGCGAATATTTGACATTTATTCTATTCTGTATAATATAATAAAAAAAATAATCGATTACATTAAATATTTTTTGGAAAATCTAAATGAAATAGACTTTATTATCGATATAGAGATGTTTTTAGAATTTTTGTCTGTCTGTTTGTGACCGCATCACGAGAAAACCACTGGATGGATTTGGATGAAATTTCGTATGATGATTGATAGCAAATCTTGGGTCGATACTAAGGACACCTTTTTCTTTGGGAAAATGTCTCATTTCTGAGAAATCTCAACTAATCATTACAAATCCGCTATAAAAAATCACACGGTATGAGAAATATATTTTGTTTCCGAGCTTTAGAACGCGGGCGGAGCCACGGGAAATGCTAGTTTTAAATAAAACAATATTTTTTACAGTCAGTGCCTCTCCATAATTTTCAAAAACTTTTGTAACACTTATAATTTAATAAATTACACCACACTAACGGAATATAAAATATTTTGCCAAATTAACGTATTTTTCACCAGCGTGTAGCCTATCGTGATCCTGATCCTCTACTCCTGCCCAGCCCAGTGATACATTAAATGATTTAGAATGACTAAATTATGATAATTAATTAGGTCCACCAGTTACAACAGCCTTTTCGACCGAAGAATAGATTCAGTTACATTTGATGTTAATCAGTAGGTATATTTAAGGTACATTATAAGGAGTAACTTACTCTACTTTTACTTTAATAGAAAATTTATAAAAATAGTTTAATTTATTTTAAGAGAAGAGGGCCGGGTTTATTAGTATTGCAATAAATAAATTTAATTTTCAATAATAATCCAGTGAGATTACATTTGTTAATACTTTGTAATAGACACGTAGTTGATATCTCAGATAATTGGAATCCATAACAGTAAAAATATAATTGCCATCGTTAGTGATGTTACACCGATGCTTAATATATTTATAAATATTTTTTTTATCATTTCCAACCCTAAACAGGTATTTCATGCTTGATTAAACACTAAGATTACAATGACAATTAACTTTTATTTTGTATAAAAGGAAGATATTTGAAATATTATCATTTGCTTGTTAATTCGTCGAAGCGATTAATAAAATTTAATTAAAAGGTAGAAATATTTTGAATTCTGGTAAGTTTACAAAATATATTTAGCTGTGATCGCGAGCAAAGCCGCGGGTTCCGCTAGTGATAAATATAGAATATTTGAAATCAGTCCAGTAGTTTTTGAGTTTATTCGTTACATACAAAAATACAAATCTTTTTTTATACATATTATTGGTACGGTTAAAAATTTGTTTGGTCCATATATGCCAGCAGTAGCGGGTTCGAGTCCCGATATAGGCATTCATTTGTGTAATGAGCATAGAGTACTCCGTTCGTGGATGTTTATCTTATAATATTATGAATGTCTTTAAAGTAATATATTAATATGTGTACAGTGTAGTATATCAACTATCTGGTATCCATAACACAAGCCTCGTAGCTTAGCACCTTACTATTATTACTAGAAATCTTTGCTGTGTACGACATCAAATCTGCAACCGTTGAAATTTTTAGGGTTTTTTCGCAGTATTATTTTGACATTTGACTGATTATCATGAAGGCTGTTTAATGCACTTCGATAATATTTAATGATTATAGTATTTATAGACATCTATTTAGACTGGTGCCTAGTGGCTAGCCTACATGGGTTGCGAATTCGGAGGTCCTGGGTTTGAATCTTAGCCAGACCATTAATTACATCGTACAACAAAGTTGGTCATGTTTCACCGCCTTGCGTCGCAGAAAAAAATAATAATGTGTCATATTACAGGTGAAAATGAGATACATTATCTACATCCTGCTTCTATTAGGTGCCAGAGGCAAAGCTCTTTGCACTTCTGATGTTGAAGAGGCGTTTAAATCATTTGCAATCGTTCCTGATGTTCTGTCGACTATACCTTATGCAAAACTTTATGTAAGTAGTGTTTTGCAAATCTATAAAGATCCACCCATCAGATTTACACAGAAATCGGACCATGGGGTTAGAAACATAGAGGTCAAACACAAAACCATTATTTTTATTCGGATGAACGTAGTATATTTTTAGAAATGCATATTTTGTAATTAATTAAATACAGCTAACATTACGCTTATTCTTTTTATAATATAATCTACACTATACTATCACTTTCATTTTTGTAGTATAACAACACCCATTTTTGTAACACCGTAGTTTCCGTGGTGTAGCGGTTATCACATCTGCCTAACACGCAGAAGGCCCCCGGTTCGATCCCGGGTGGAAACTTTTTTTTAATAATTTATTTCTAATGTTTTTAAGCGTAAGTGGTAAGTATTGCTATAAGTAATTTCGCTTTTTCATATAGAGTCATGAGAAGACAAACCTGAAATTCTTTATTTAAGAAAATACTAATTAGGATGTTGGTATTTAGTTACGCAAGAAGTAAATTCGATATTCTAAATGAGACAGCACACTGATTTATTTTAATATATTGGTTTCTGACGCGAAGTTTAAATGCTTACTACGTACTCGTATGTATGTCAGTCAGTCAGTCTTAGAGTTCGTCACGGGAGGACTCACTATCTCTTTAAAATAATTGTACGGGAGTCTAAGTATATATATACAAAAATTAACATTAATTCACAGGTTAACTACTTCACGGAAACGGTTAATTTGGGTAATATAATATCACCATACGATGCTATAATGCCGCCTCACGTTACTTATGAAGCGAGCCCAAATGGCTTGTACACGTTAGCAATAGTGGGTATGTAAAAAAAAGTTTAAAAGTGATTTAAAAGTAGATTTTTAAATATATGACTCCTATATAAAAATGATTTATGTCAACAATTTTTGCACATGTGCATTGCACAATAATATCTCTCACAGTTAGTTAGTTTCATTAAAATACATTCAGTAGTTTTTACGCGAAAGAGTAACAAACATCCACCCATCCATACTTACAAACTTTCGCGTTTATGATATTAATAGGATTACATAGGTACTTTTGGATATTGGGCAAAATACAAAAACTTTAATAAAATATTATAAATTACAATGAGTTATTATTAGGCCAGTAAATATAGAATTTAACCTCGCACTAAACTGATCCAATTTTTTATTTATACGGTTTGGAGGCACTTAGTGAGTATAAAATCACAAAATGCTGACAGATCCAGGAAAAGCTTTAAGCGCAATCTTGAAAAAAAATTTTTGGTCGATATCTCGGAAACTACGAACTTTAGCGCAAAATTTATTGAAAATTTTATTGTAGAGAATAAAATTTCGCACCTTTTTTTTAATTAACTTTTTTGTTAAACTTATCGTCTACGATTTATGGTCAATTTAATGAACCGGGATTTCTGTCTCTGCCGACGACAAATGATTGGATGAATCAATAAAATGCTTGTTCAATATATCGGAAACAACGGAACGGTAATGTCTGCCATTAAAAATTTACTTTTTCTTTTTAGAAATGGGTGAATTTTTATAAGTGGTAGTGCCATGCTTGTTACCTTCGGGTAGCAACCGAATGGGCCGGCACGCCCCGTATAGTTCATTAGTACCACTCTCTCACAGAAGACCGGCGTGAAGTGGCAGCTATGCTGTCGCGTTTCGTCCGGTGAGTGAGAGTGCGGGAGGCCCACTCTCCTTCCCCCCTCCCTCTTCCCTTCATCCTCCGCCTTCGTTCCCTCCCACTTCCCTCCCTCCTCCATCCCTCCCTTTCCTGAAAGGCCGGCAACGCATCTGCAAGCCAGGCTTGCAGATGTCCATGGGCGGAGGTGATCACTTCCCATCAGGTGAGCCTCCTGCCCGTTTGCCCCCTTTTTACCATAAAAAAAAAAAAACATACTTACAACCTTCTTTTTATTTTACAGATCCAGATACGCCATCCAAAAGATCTAACTATGATAAGGAAGTAATTCATACGCTAATAGTGAATATTCCTAGTGCAAATATGTCCGCTGGAAACGATATAGTGAACTACATAGGGCCCAACCCCCACCCCGGCTCTGGGTACCATCGATTCGTGTTTCTCGTGTTTAAACAAGAATATCACATTGATGTCAACAATGAATATTTCAAGAAGTAAGTTTCAATTCTTCTCCCCTTCTTCCTTCATCAACTACTTCTGCCACAGTTCAGAAAGAAACCTCAGTTCTGAAATTAAAAGCGGCATAAGAACTTTTGCGGAATTAAAATTACTTATCATTTTCTTTTTATCATAATATCTATGAATAAAAAAATACACCTTTGAAATATCTGGTGATTTTCGGTTCTATAAATCATTTTCCTCAGAGGAAGAAAAATGTGATTTTGGCAAATTTAATCTGGTACATAACGTTTTTTTAATCTATACTAATAACATTATGAAGCTGAAGAGTTTGTTTGTTTGGTTGAACAGGCTAATCTCAGTAACTACTGGTTCGATTAGAAAAATTCTTTCTCTGTTGGATAGTCCAATTATCAACGAAGGTTATAGTTGCTACGACCAATAGGAGCAGAGTATCAATGAAAAATGTTGCAAAAATGGGTAGGGCGGGCGTTAGTTTTGCGAGGTATCATACCACGCGACTCAGAAAGAATTTGGATTCCGGTCTTTAGAACGCGCGTGAAGCCGCGGGTAATGCTAGTAATCCATATTACAATTTTATTTTTAGCCCTTTCTATTTGGACTTGAGAGACGTAACAGCGATTTTAGAGAGTCATGTTTATTTACATTTCAATTTTACAACCGTTTAACTTATTTAAACTCAGGCCTTAATGTTTTTCAGATTAGCGACAACATTGACTGGATTTTCTATATCTAATTTTGCAAGGAATTTCAACTTGGGTGTCCCAATTGCTGGTAACTTCTTCCGCGCCCACCTCATCATCTGTGATAGCGGTAGCTATCAACCAAGAAAAACGTGCTCCAAATAATATAAGCTATATATTATTATTATTAGCCTGTAGTGTCCCACTGCAGGACAAAGACCTCTCTACTCTTTTTCCACTGGTCTCTATCTTTTGCCTCAGTAAACCAGTATCTCTGAAAGGAGTCTAACTCATCTCGCCATCTCCGTCTTGGCCTACCCGGCTGTCGTCTGCTGTGTTGGGGGATCTAAAGAGTAGTCTCTTTGGCCCAAAGCATATGCTATTTATACATATATAAAACAAATTATATAAGTGATTAAATTAATAAATTGATTAAATAATGCATTGGATTATTTACATTACTATTTAGTATTTTGCTTAAGTATGTACCTACAACTATTTCGAATTACAAAAATAACTATGATGTTACGTTTACGCGATTTTTATTTTTTTTATTTTGATAAAACATTATTTCTTAAGTAAGTTTGACGAGATCAGATATTTTCACAAAGTAAAAAATATCCTATATTCAGTCCTGAGAAAACAGTAATTATTTTACCGAGAATTATCAAAATCTGTTCTTTCTAGTGGTGTCATAGACAGATAAAAATTCTAAAAGCTATAGATTCTAATCACTACATAGTATAAAACAAAGTCGTCTGTCTGTCCCTATGTATGCTTAGACCTTTAAAGCTATACGCAACGGATTTTGATTCGGTTTTTTACAATATATAGAGTGATTCTAGGGGAAGGTTTTAGTGTTTAATTTGTCAAGTTTATGTATACATTTACTAGCCTAGGACCCCGCGGTTTCGCTCGCGCTTAATCTAGGGACGAGCTCAAGTGAAGCGAGGGCGAGTTGGCAGTAAACAATATTTTGATATTTCTTATGCGCAGATTTGACTAACTTAGTTTATTATACGTAGTAGGTATATTGTATTTCGTATTCCTTTTCTAAAGCAATCTAATAACTGAAATCTCAATAAAGTAGTCCAGCACTCCAACTACATCTCAAATATGCGCTGTTTCGGGAATATTTTAATTAAGGCTGAAAAAAAAACATTAATTACTGTTCCAGCGCGAGGTCCGCGGCTGTCGGAATTAAATTCAGTTCAGTAGCAAATAATTATAGTTTTTCCCTCTTAATTTCGTTTTGACTGTCCTTGTAAATGAGCAATTCCGATTACGTTATGTTATTAACCACTTCACGAAATAAATTACTTTTGATAGTAATGTTAATTGAGGTTACGAAATATCTTTAATAAAATTTAGTGAAAACTGATGTCGATCTGTTTATAGTTTTTAATCTTTGGTTGTAGAATGAATATGATCACATGATCTAGAGGAATATCTGATCAATGAATCTTACACTGTGTAGTAGGTATAATAATCATAACTTGCACGTTTGTCTTATATTTTTTTAATGTCCGGAAATACATTTAGGCATACCACCTGCATACATACAGGTTATGTGGGACTCACCGGAAGTCAGTATGAGGTACCTATTAAAACCTTACGTTCATCTGCCGAAATTCACTATGGTATAAGAGAAGTACCTAAAACAAACATGGTACGCACGATGGCAATGCAGGGTACACCGCCCACCGATGTGGTGATTTGGTGGATGTAGTCCCGATTAATAGGTTATGAGTAGCTTAAAATTGCACTTATAAGCTGCATTAGTCTTTTGTTGAAGACTACAGTAAGAATAAATAGTTATAAATTGTAAAAATTATAAAAATAAGAAATATGTAGGTTCAGTTTTTTTTATGTCCAAAACCGATATTTTTTTTTATATCATGTTGAAAGCAACCTACAATTATATAGTTGTCGTGATGAATTAATTTCTTACCATAGTTGAACACCATGCAAAGACGATGGACTTTAATTACAGTTGCTGGTGCCACCTGTTCTCATGACGGCACACTTTAGCTGGTTGTCAAGAGGTACTTTGATCTCAGAAAGTGTGAAGAATGTAATAGTACTATTACTTACCGGAACTTAAAAATTAGTGCGAGATTTTTATACTTGACTTCCATATGAATTAAGCGAGTTGTTCATTAAAGCGTGTTCGTGACAAAAGCACACGAGTGAGAATCCCTCAAAAATAATGGGGTGATTTTTCAAGAAATAATTTTTAACCATAAAAGGTTTGGTAGGATTTTTGAAGTAATAATTATTACATTTAAACAAGTAAAGTATTTAAAAAAATATCTAGAATCACTCTGGAGGTAGATATATGTATTCTATTAACTTATTCGTGAAGAATTGGGGTCAACCAATTTCTTTCAAGTCTTGTCCATTCTAATTTATACGTGGGCAAAGTATAATTTTCACCAATTATTATCAATTCTTAATGGTGAATATGTAGCGTATACTACTATTATGCAGACAATTTTGAATTCATTTATAATATTTTTTGTTTATCATTTTGTTCACGTTAGTTTGCTGCTAAGAAATACAACCTAGAATTTATTTATAGATCATATTCACCTAATACCTCAGCTCGTTCGAGAATCCGTAAAGAAAAATAAACGTTTTCTCATTCAAAGTGCTTGTTCGATCCGAATATAAAGTAGTCTGCGACCGTCGCGGTGTCACGATCTATTTGTGTTTAGAATACGTCGCTTGAGGTTTCGAAGCGTACTAACAACAAGTAGAAAGACTCATTGACATATTACAGGAGAAGAGACCCAGTGGATTGTTTCGAATAGCACTACCGACTATGCAGGAGGTACTAGGTTCAATTTTTCATCATACTTTACTCTGCTGTGTATCATTAGTGAACCAACAGATGCCAGTAACCTAGATTGGATTTGTTTAGTTCTCTAAGTAGGCAAAATTAAAGTGAAAACGTATGAAACCCTAAACACCTCTACCCCTTCTTTTATCGTTTCTATGTCATTCTCTACGCTTAACTAATTTAACTTATTTAAGTAGTCTTACTAAGAATTACGACATAGAGGATTTAAGTTGTATCATATATTTAGATATGTCTCTGGCTGTTAAGACACATAGAAAATACGAATAAAATATGCATTTAGTTATTTATGTTTAATCTTGCTAAGACTTTATTTTGACTGATTAAAATGATTCTTATGAAAACATTTATATTGGTCTTGATTGTTTAAATCCATTTATTCTATCTGTAAACAAATATCGCACATTTTAAACTGCGTGCGCAAACTATGAGAAAGAAATATAACACATAAATGGTTTCTTTTAATATTATAATAAATTACTAGCCTTTCCCGCGGCTCCACTCTCGTTCTAAAGGCTGAAAATCAAAAGAAATATTTTTCTTCCGTTTTGCAACACTTTTCATTGACGCTCCATTCCTATTGGTCGTAACGTGATGTAATATACATAATAAATAAATAAATATGTTGGGACATTTACACACAGCACTATCTAGTTCCACGGTAAGGTACGAGCCTTGTGTTATGGATACTAGATGGTTGATATACTACACATATATAAGTTTAAATACATACAATTTATAAATATAAACATCCATGACTGGAGTACAAACATTCGTGCTCAACAAATGTATGCCCCCAGCGGGACTCGAACCCGCGACCGCTTGCGCAGCAAGTAGGGTCACTACAAACCTTTCTTGATAAACGGACTATCCAACACTAAAAGAATTTTTCAATTCGGACCAGTAATTTCTGAGATTAGCGCGTTCAACCAAACAAACAAACTCTTAAGCTTTATAATATTAGTATAGATAAGTATAACTATAGATTATCAGAGTTATTGTTATTAAATTAAGGTTTCAAGTACTTAGCGTCGAAGAGACGTGTGTGGAGACAACCATATTAGTTCATTATGAACGTAAACATATTGAATTTCAGTTTAAAATTATAACATACTGTTGCCTAGAATAGTTTAAATGATACCTTGGAAATTGTGTACTCATATTACTTGCTTTTATCATATTTTGTTTCAATAATAAATTCAGAATATTCTTATCGTAAAAAGGTATTACCGAACGTATAGGGATGCCTCGAGTAAAATATTATTAGTAGTTATCGAAGTTTTATAAATTATAAATATATATATAAATATTATTATGTAAAAGAATTATCTTTTAATAACGACTGCTACATTCTACTGTTGGTCACTGCTCCCTACTTCTTGGGTCCTAGAGGTTCCAACGTGACGTTACAAAATACATTACAAAAGTGACGTTATAAAAATACTCCCTATGAGTAGGAGGACTGGGCATAGGATATATTAACTTATCATTGATTAAACTGAACGCTGGATGGTTGAAGTTTAATTTATTTTCGTAACAACTAATGGAGAGTTATATTTTGCATTGAAATAATAATACACTTTTTATTTAGACAAAAGAAGAAAAGATTTAGTTTGTTCTAAGCCTAGAACGATACATGCTTTTGCTTATAGATTTTATATATTTTTAGGTCCATATTTGTATAACAAACTCAATAGGATTTTGGAGATACACTGTATGAGTCACAAAAAATGTAAAATAGTAATATCGGAATTTCTGCAAAAGTTGAACTATACAGACACAGAAAGCCTGCTTGTTATATTAAAATAATGTATATTTAGCTTATATACCTACATAATATAGGTTAAGTCTAGTTATGTAAGTAGCCTACTTGTACTTAATGTTAAATCTATTAAAATTGTAATATATCAAAACTACTTTTTTACAAATATTTAAACGGTAAGAAATGCATGTTTAAAACCAAAACCTGAAACACAGGATGTTATCCTAGTTCAGGTAGGTTCCAAACACATTCTATTGTAATTTAAGCTCTTTCATTGTACTTTATGGATTTTTGTAGAAGTATATAAATAAAAGCTATTTATTTATTATTTATTATTATTTATTATTTATTTGTTTTAGGTAGGGTCTAGCTACGTCGACAGGTTTTGACAATTGTAGCCCCCTTAATTATAAATTTTATTCTCCGTTCAGTCCTGTTTATTCTGGGAACTTTGAGATTGATAAATACATATATGTTTAAAGTGTTTTTAAAGCAACAAAAATATAAAATGCACATCCCTAGCGTATGAAGAGAATAGAAAATTGGTTTCTCAATATTTTCTCAAAGAGAATTTCCACCTAGATATTTAACAGGTTTTTTTTCGGGGAATTGCTCATAAATATATAACGTTAGTTTCATCTTGCGAGTAAATAGACTTTATTGGAGCATAAATTGCGAATTTTTAATACCGTGGATGAAATTTTGTTAGATGAAAATTTCTTTCTAATATCATTGATCTTGTATGATCAATACAATGATAAGAACTAACTGACTAATAGCGTAAGTAGTATCAAATGACAAGAGAGTTGTAAAATATCTGATAAGATAAGAAGCAGTAAGAAAAAGAAGAGTAAGAAAATGAGAATGGTTAGTCATTATTATCCAAAAGAGTTAGGCGGGAAGGTGAAAAGAAAAGGTATGTTTGTTCCATCGGAATGTCAAGCAAAAATTATAAAGACAACACTACAAATAAATGGGTTATAAACTAACCAAGTTTGACCCTTTATTTTAGCGTAAGACCGTAAGTACATAGCGTAAAGCCTACGACTCTTAGAATCAGATTATATAAAACACGAGAGCGTAGCCGAGGGCAAAAATAAGTATGTATATTGTGTAACTTTCCTGAGTTGGAAATAATTTTGCGAGTAAGCGAGAAAATCAGTCACAACATTCAATAAAATTCGCTAAGCAAGCGTTATTATACATAAAAAATCAATAGTGGTAGAGTCAATTTAAATGTGCTTATTTTGTTTCTTCTTTAAGAATATTAGTTGATAAAATAATAAATTAGACAAAAAGGAAGCATGTTATATTGTTGAGACATGGAAATTCCCGCGTGGGAACTGATCCTGCGACCTCCGTAATCTATTTTGTGATATAACCGTCTCTATGTTGGTGTATTTATATCAATATTTTATATATTCCATTTAAACAGCTTTGATTTGACCTTGATGTAAAACCTGTTTTTTTTTCATTTACATCATCATCAGCACTTTTTTAACATCCCACTGCTAGGTACGGACGTCCCTCAGTATGAGGAGGATCAGGCCATAGCCCACCGTGCTGGCCTAGTGCATGTTGGCGGACTTCAGATGTCTTTCGAAAAACTTGCTAGGTTTTTTGGGACACGTAGGTTTCCTCACGATGTTTTCCTTCACCGTAAGACAAGTGGTAATCATGATAGAAAATGATTTCCACATGAAATATCAGAGGTGCGAGACTTGGATTTGAACCCGCATCACTCGGTTGTCCAAGCAAGCGCGTTACCACTGGGCTACCACTGCCTACATTTCTTTTACATATTGACACATATTAATTAGTAGGTAATATATGTATAATAGTGCTTATGTATATACAATAATCTACTCAATACCTCTTATTAGCTTAGTATTATTTTTCATTTTTAGTTTAGTATAATATTACCAATATGTAAAAAAAGAATCTCTACAACAAAAAACGCTCAACTTTCAGGGAAGCTCTGTACATTTACCAATTTTTACGTACATATTTGAATCAAATAAATTACATATAAAAATTAATTTCACATTTTTGCCTATTTCAACAGTATTTCGGCTCGTTCGAACGACTCGATAAATATTCTATTTTCTCTTTCATATCATATTTACTATGTAGGCTTTACGCGAGCGTTATTTACTTTTTGTTTCGCCGCCAAATATTGCTGTTTATTCAATATTTTCGTTGCCGAATATGAGTTTTAAATGGTTTATATTTTAATGGCTGGAATGATCGATCGTTGCTTCATTTACATTAAAAAGAGATCTCAATTTAATTATTTTATGTTATAATTTACAAATAATTTCAGCTATACTTCCTCTTTAAATAAGGATTTTTTAAATGCTTTTTTTGAGATAATCCCAGAATATAAATAATTTAAAAATATACAGGTTTATAAGAAACATCAATTTATAAATGAAACTATCTTTTCGGATTTTGTCGCAGTTTTATTTTGATTTTTGGTACTCTCCCTTGACCATGATTGCTGTAAAGCATTCGAAACGTCAGGAACCAGAAATCTAAATAAATCCGCGACAAAATCCGAAAAGATAGTTTCATTTATCAATTGATGTTTCTTATAAACCTAAGAAAGTATTAAACATCAATTTTCTTTTATTACCTATATAGTATAAGTAAAAAGTGGATAACGTAAATAATAAAATACTCAAATGATTATTATATCATTAAATTACTAAAAGTTTTAATTTCCTTACAGACTTACATACTAATATTTACTTTAACTTGTATAATCCTATCAAATCAAATCGAAATATTTTATTCAGCATAAAAATTGTTACAATTTCTCACTGAACGTCATGAGTCTACCACCAGTTCGGAAAGAAGAAACCTCTGACCTGAAAAGACCTGGCGAAAGAAACTCAGCAGGACTAATATTTTTTTTAAATTAAATTCTAAATTAACAACAATTTTAATTGTTGAAATAGCCTGGCGGCGATCACCGCATTCCCAAGGCGTACTGTCTTCTAAAAAATCGTTAATCGAATAATAGCCTCAAACGTTCCTTTACAAAAATCATAATATAAAAAGTGACAATTCAAAAGTGCTTGTAAAAGTCTCTTTGGATACACGTATACGTACTAATGAAAAAGTTAGTTCTCTTAGAGAAAATGGTAAACATATACTTCATGTATGTACTTATATATAACTCTTGACATTAAAGGGATAACTTTCTTATATACCAGTCCATGTAAAGCCACAATCTAGATTTCTATAGAGTAGGGGAGCTATCGAATGAAGCGTGACAATTTAACAAGCACTAGCGCTAATAGCCTCCGTCTACAATACAATGCTTAATGATATAGTAGTAAATGTATATTAAGATATAAGTCGTTACTATTTCTATTGTTATACTATGAATAGAATGAAAGTTTATAAGTACGTAATAATCGCTAAGCTATAAAGGGTCTTGACAGACAGACACATAGATAACAAAGTGATCCTATAAAGGTTTCGCTTTTTCCTTTTGAGGTATGGAACTCTAAAATGAATTCCTGTTTGTTAGTCTCGCTATAACTCAAACACGGCTAGACCGATTTGAGTAATGCTTTTTCGTTTTAGGGTGTGTCAGAGGTTAATTAATGAAAAAAAGGCTGATGCTAGTCGTCTGCTAGTTGGACGACTAAAATATTTTAAAGGCTGTTGCTAGTCATCCGATAATCGTATTAATAAAAAATATATTATTCGTCCAACTATTGTCGGTTTGTACGAATATCTATCACTTCTTTGAGTTCTAATGTAAAATAAGTGATTTTTATGTGCAGGATATACCTATGCCAAAAATAAAAAAAAATAACCCTAACTTACCGAGCTGATAATTTATTATTAAGATCCCACCCACTTTTAATAAGTCCAAGAGTTTTTATATGTAAAAGTCGTCCTATAAAATTTACGTTACTAACAGTCCCTGAGAGTATGGGGTCGTCCATAAATCACGTGATGTTTGAATGGGGGGGGAGGGGGTTCGGAAAAAATCACGAAATATCACCAGGAGGGAGGGGGGGGTGTAGTGAGTTATCACGTGATTTTTTTACTCACAGTTGGGATTATCCCGCTAACTTTTATAATAATAAGCCTAGTCACCTCCAAAACTTCTCTGAAAAGACCTGTACGGGAACTACTATTGCAAGAAATGGCACTATTAAAAGCTATGCTATGCTTTAAAAAATCGTGTATTATAAATTCTTCATAACAGATGATGAGACCAATAGGATGGGCCAAACATTCCCCCAGACACACTACCGACTATGCAGGAGGTACTAGGTTCAATTTTTCATCATACTTTACTCTGCTGTGTATCATTAGTGAACCAACAGATGCCAGTAACCTAGATTGGATTTGTTTAGTTCTCTAAGTAGGCAAAATTAAAGTGAAAACGTATGAAACCCTAAACACCTCTACCCCTTCTTTTATCGTTTCTATGTCATTCTCTACGCTTAACTAATTTAACTTATTTAAGTAGTCTTACTAAGAATTACGACATAGAGGATTTAAGTTGTATCATATATTTAGATATGTCTCTGGCTGTTAAGACACATAGAAAATACGAATAAAATATGCATTTAGTTATTTATGTTTAATCTTGCTAAGACTTTATTTTGACTGATTAAAATGATTCTTATGAAAACATTTATATTGGTCTTGATTGTTTAAATCCATTTATTCTATCTGTAAACAAATATCGCACATTTTAAACTGCGTGCGCAAACTATGAGAAAGAAATATAACACATAAATGGTTTCTTTTAATATTATAATAAATTACTAGCCTTTCCCGCGGCTCCACTCTCGTTCTAAAGGCTGAAAATCAAAAGAAATATTTTTCTTCCGTTTTGCAACACTTTTCATTGACGCTCCATTCCTATTGGTCGTAACGTGATGTAATATACATAATAAATAAATAAATATGTTGGGACATTTACACACAGCACTATCTAGTTCCACGGTAAGGTACGAGCCTTGTGTTATGGATACTAGATGGTTGATATACTACACATATATAAGTTTAAATACATACAATTTATAAATATAAACATCCATGACTGGAGTACAAACATTCGTGCTCAACAAATGTATGCCCCCAGCGGGACTCGAACCCGCGACCGCTTGCGCAGCAAGTAGGGTCACTACAAACCTTTCTTGATAAACGGACTATCCAACACTAAAAGAATTTTTCAATTCGGACCAGTAATTTCTGAGATTAGCGCGTTCAACCAAACAAACAAACTCTTAAGCTTTATAATATTAGTATAGATAAGTATAACTATAGATTATCAGAGTTATTGTTATTAAATTAAGGTTTCAAGTACTTAGCGTCGAAGAGACGTGTGTGGAGACAACCATATTAGTTCATTATGAACGTAAACATATTGAATTTCAGTTTAAAATTATAACATACTGTTGCCTAGAATAGTTTAAATGATACCTTGGAAATTGTGTACTCATATTACTTGCTTTTATCATATTTTGTTTCAATAATAAATTCAGAATATTCTTATCGTAAAAAGGTATTACCGAACGTATAGGGATGCCTCGAGTAAAATATTATTAGTAGTTATCGAAGTTTTATAAATTATAAATATATATATAAATATTATTATGTAAAAGAATTATCTTTTAATAACGACTGCTACATTCTACTGTTGGTCACTGCTCCCTACTTCTTGGGTCCTAGAGGTTCCAACGTGACGTTACAAAATACATTACAAAAGTGACGTTATAAAAATACTCCCTATGAGTAGGAGGACTGGGCATAGGATATATTAACTTATCATTGATTAAACTGAACGCTGGATGGTTGAAGTTTAATTTATTTTCGTAACAACTAATGGAGAGTTATATTTTGCATTGAAATAATAATACACTTTTTATTTAGACAAAAGAAGAAAAGATTTAGTTTGTTCTAAGCCTAGAACGATACATGCTTTTGCTTATAGATTTTATATATTTTTAGGTCCATATTTGTATAACAAACTCAATAGGATTTTGGAGATACACTGTATGAGTCACAAAAAATGTAAAATAGTAATATCGGAATTTCTGCAAAAGTTGAACTATACAGACACAGAAAGCCTGCTTGTTATATTAAAATAATGTATATTTAGCTTATATACCTACATAATATAGGTTAAGTCTAGTTATGTAAGTAGCCTACTTGTACTTAATGTTAAATCTATTAAAATTGTAATATATCAAAACTACTTTTTTACAAATATTTAAACGGTAAGAAATGCATGTTTAAAACCAAAACCTGAAACACAGGATGTTATCCTAGTTCAGGTAGGTTCCAAACACATTCTATTGTAATTTAAGCTCTTTCATTGTACTTTATGGATTTTTGTAGAAGTATATAAATAAAAGCTATTTATTTATTATTTATTATTATTTATTATTTATTTGTTTTAGGTAGGGTCTAGCTACGTCGACAGGTTTTGACAATTGTAGCCCCCTTAATTATAAATTTTATTCTCCGTTCAGTCCTGTTTATTCTGGGAACTTTGAGATTGATAAATACATATATGTTTAAAGTGTTTTTAAAGCAACAAAAATATAAAATGCACATCCCTAGCGTATGAAGAGAATAGAAAATTGGTTTCTCAATATTTTCTCAAAGAGAATTTCCACCTAGATATTTAACAGGTTTTTTTTCGGGGAATTGCTCATAAATATATAACGTTAGTTTCATCTTGCGAGTAAATAGACTTTATTGGAGCATAAATTGCGAATTTTTAATGCCGTGGATGAAATTTTGTTAGATGAAAATTTCTTTCTAATATCATTGATCTTGTATGATCAATACAATGATAAGAACTAACTGACTAATAGCGTAAGTAGTATCAAATGACAAGAGAGTTGTAAAATATCTGATAAGATAAGAAGCAGTAAGAAAAAGAAGAGTAAGAAAATGAGAATGGTTAGTCATTATTATCCAAAAGAGTTAGGCGGGAAGGTGAAAAGAAAAGGTATGTTTGTTCCATCGGAATGTCAAGCAAAAATTATAAAGACAACACTACAAATAAATGGGTTATAAACTAACCAAGTTTGACCCTTTATTTTAGCGTAAGACCGTAAGTACATAGCGTAAAGCCTACGACTCTTAGAATCAGATTATATAAAACACGAGAGCGTAGCCGAGGGCAAAAATAAGTATGTATATTGTGTAACTTTCCTGAGTTGGAAATAATTTTGCGAGTAAGCGAGAAAATCAGTCACAACATTCAATAAAATTCGCTAAGCAAGCGTTATTATACATAAAAAATCAATAGTGGTAGAGTCAATTTAAATGTGCTTATTTTGTTTCTTCTTTAAGAATATTAGTTGATAAAATAATAAATTAGACAAAAAGGAAGCATGTTATATTGTTGAGACATGGAAATTCCCGCGTGGGAACTGATCCTGCGACCTCCGTAATCTATTTTGTGATATAACCGTCTCTATGTTGGTGTATTTATATCAATATTTTATATATTCCATTTAAACAGCTTTGATTTGACCTTGATGTAAAACCTGTTTTTTTTTCATTTACATCATCATCAGCACTTTTTTAACATCCCACTGCTAGGTACGGACGTCCCTCAGTATGAGGAGGATCAGGCCATAGCCCACCGTGCTGGCCTAGTGCATGTTGGCGGACTTCAGATGTCTTTCGAAAAACTTGCTAGGTTTTTTGGGACACGTAGGTTTCCTCACGATGTTTTCCTTCACCGTAAGACAAGTGGTAATCATGATAGAAAATGATTTCCACATGAAATATCAGAGGTGCGAGACTTGGATTTGAACCCGCATCACTCGGTTGTCCAAGCAAGCGCGTTACCACTGGGCTACCACTGCCTACATTTCTTTTACATATTGACACATATTAATTAGTAGGTAATATATGTATAATAGTGCTTATGTATATACAATAATCTACTCAATACCTCTTATTAGCTTAGTATTATTTTTCATTTTTAGTTTAGTATAATATTACCAATATGTAAAAAAAGAATCTCTACAACAAAAAACGCTCAACTTTCAGGGAAGCTCTGTACATTTACCAATTTTTACGTACATATTTGAATCAAATAAATTACATATAAAAATTAATTTCACATTTTTGCCTATTTCAACAGTATTTCGGCTCGTTCGAACGACTCGATAAATATTCTATTTTCTCTTTCATATCATATTTACTATGTAGGCTTTACGCGAGCGTTATTTACTTTTTGTTTCGCCGCCAAATATTGCTGTTTATTCAATATTTTCGTTGCCGAATATGAGTTTTAAATGGTTTATATTTTAATGGCTGGAATGATCGATCGTTGCTTCATTTACATTAAAAAGAGATCTTGATTTAATTATTTTATGTTATAATTTACAATTAATTTCAGCTATACTTCCTCTTTAAATAAGGATTTTTTAAATGCTTTTTTTGAGATAATCCCAGAATATAAATAATTAAAAAATATACAGGTTTATAAGAAACATCAATTTATAAATGAAACTATCTTTTCGGATTTTGTCGCAGTTTTATTTTGATTTTTGGTACTCTCCCTTGACCATGATTGCTGTAAAGCATTCGAAACGTCAGGAACCAGAAATCTAAATAAATCCGCGACAAAATCCGAAAAGATAGTTTCATTTATCAATTGATGTTTCTTATAAACCTAAGAAAGTATTAAACATCAATTTTCTTTTATTACCTATATAGTATAAGTAAAAAGTGGATAACGTAAATAATAAAATACTCAAATGATTATTATATCATTAAATTACTAAAAGTTTTAATTTCCTTACAGACTTACATACTAATATTTACTTTAACTTGTATAATCCTATCAAATCAAATCGAAATATTTTATTCAGCATAAAAATTGTTACAATTTCTCACTGAACGTCATGAGTCTACCACCAGTTCGGAAAGAAGAAACCTCTGACCTGAAAAGACCTGGCGAAAGAAACTCAGCAGGACTAATATTTTTTTTAAATTAAATTCTAAATTAACAACAATTTTAATTGTTGAAATAGCCTGGCGGCGATCACCGCATTCCCAAGGCGTACTGTCTTCTAAAAAATCGTTAATCGAATAATAGCCTCAAACGTTCCTTTACAAAAATCATAATATAAAAAGTGACAATTCAAAAGTGCTTGTAAAAGTCTCTTTGGATACACGTATACGTACTAATGAAAAAGTTAGTTCTCTTAGAGAAAATGGTAAACATATACTTCATGTATGTACTTATATATAACTCTTGACATTAAAGGGATAACTTTCTTATATACCAATCCATGTAAAGCCACAATCTAGATTTCTATAGAGTAGGGGAGCTATCGAATGAAGCGTGACAATTTAACAAGCACTAGCGCTAATAGCCTCCGTCTACAATACAATGCTTAATGATATAGTAGTAAATGTATATTAAGATATAAGTCGTTACTATTTCTATTGTTATACTATGAATAGAATGAAAGTTTATAAGTACGTAATAATCGCTAAGCTATAAAGGGTCTTGACAGACAGACACATAGATAACAAAGTGATCCTATAAAGGTTTCGCTTTTTCCTTTTGAGGTATGGAACTCTAAAATGAATTCCTGTTTGTTAGTCTCGCTATAACTCAAACACGGCTAGACCGATTTGAGTAATGCTTTTTCGTTTTAGGGTGTGTCAGAGGTTAATTAATGAAAAAAAGGCTGATGCTAGTCGTCTGCTAGTTGGACGACTAAAATATTTTAAAGGCTGTTGCTAGTCATCCGATAATCGTATTAATAAAAAATATATTATTCGTCCAACTATTGTCGGTTTGTACGAATATCTATCACTTCTTTGAGTTCTAATGTAAAATAAGTGATTTTTATGTGCAGGATATACCTATGCCAAAAATAAAAAAAAATAACCCTAACTTACCGAGCTGATAATTTATTATTAAGATCCCACCCACTTTTAATAAGTCCAAGAGTTTTTATATGTAAAAGTCGTCCTATAAAATTTACGTTACTAACAGTCCCTGAGAGTATGTCCCTACATCAAAACAATGTACAAGAAAATGGTATTTTGTAAAAAGTACTATAGAAACGTCCACAATTGCATTCACGAGTATGTTTAAACTTAAAAAACAAATTGATTTCCCTTTGAGCCATTTAAGAAGCAAAAAAGTCTCAGTCGCGATATATCAAACACCAATTGTCGGACGAATAATATTTAATTTATTCGTCCGCTTATCGGATGAATAGACACTTCGTGAAAAAAATTGGAAAAACTAAAAAAAACTGCTGGAAATCGTAATTTTTTAAACTGTTTATTTTGTATGGAAATTACTAATCGTTATGGTAAGTTACTATAGTAAAGTTCTATAAATAGATTAAATAATATTTATTTATTAATTTAATAGGAACAATTTCAGTATGCATTTACATAAATATTATATTACCTACACAGTTTTCCCATGTATATAATGTTATATACATATTACAGGTGTATATAATACTATCATAATAAAAGATAAATTTTATAAGAGTACTAGCATTTCTTGCGGCTTCGCACGCGTTCTAAAGACCGGAAACCAAATTCTTTCTGGGTCGCGCGGTATGATACCTCATAGAACTAACGCCTGCCCTTCCCGTTCTTGCAATATTTTTTATTCGTGCTCCGCTCCTATTGGTCAGCGTGATGTAATATAGCCTAAAGCCTTCCTCGATAAACGGAATATCCAACACACACACACTTGGACTAGTACTTTTTGAGATTAGCGCGTACAACCAAACAAACTTTTCAGCTTTATAATATAGCTATATAATAGCTTTCTATCTGCGAAAGTATTCTTAGTATCGGGTCAGTGGTTCCAAAGATTACCTCTCATTGAGAGAGAAATCTCAGAAATCTTACTTCTATGTACTTAATTATGTTATCACAAAAGTATTTATCTATACATATAAATAAAATGGGAATGTCTGTTTGTAATATCAAAATAACTTTTAATACTATACTAATATTAAATAATATTATTAATATAATATAAATATTAAATACTAATATTAAATAGTATTAAAAAAAAACAGTGTCGAGCCACGGTCCACTTAGTTTAAGTGTAGTTAGTAAGCATGTATCGCTAGTTTTGAGTTATAAACAATTGTAAAACGCCAAACAAAATAAAAATAAATTCAAAAGGCACGGGCGCTTAACGCCTGTGGATGTTTTCAGCAAAAATAAAAAAATAAAAAAAATATATCAAAATAACAGCTTCTTGCTAAATTCATATGAATATACATACGGTAATAATACCTAACTTATTACACAAGCACAAATTTATTTTATTTTTGTCTGTCTGTCTGTTTCCAATATAAATTTGAAAGGATAGTTTTAGATATTTATTAATTTGATATCCTATGTTTTAGAAATATCTATTTATACTATTACAAATAGCAAAAAAAATATTTCTGTATCCGCTATACCGATTTAGATGGGTATGAAGGTAGTTGAGTCTCTGGAAAAGGCGGCAGGATATAGGGATACGTATTATCACGAAAATCATCCCTTAAGCGGCAAAAAGGGTGATAAAAGTTTGTATGGAGATTCAGTCATCTCTCAAATGAGGGATACTAATTATAATATAGTTTATATTTTCATATTAAGAGTTAAGAAGTATCATACATACATATTTTAGAAACTTTCAAATACTGCTTAGAAACAAATCATCAAAAGCTATTAACTTGTAAATAGAAGGATTTGAATAAGTAAATTAAGTGAGAATGCTGAGACGTAAGGCGCGAGACTTCGGCTAAGAGGCCATATGTTGGACAAATCGTCGAATTAACCCGAACTACTGCTACTATTGCCAAGTCACTTTGAACTAGCTAGTGTTAAGGGTAGGAACGGGGTATATTTTAAATTACATTAATTTTAATAGTATTAGTTCAGTGGTAAAACGATCGCTTAGGAAATACAGTGAAGCGGGTTCAAATACCGAGACTCGCATCGCTGATATTTTCATGAGCGAATCATTTCTCACACAATTGACGATACGTATGGCTCAGTGGGTAGTGACCCTGCTTTCTGCGCCAGCGGTCGCGGGTTCGAGTCCCGCTGGGGGCATACATTAGTTGAGCACGAATGTTTGTACTCCAATCATGGGTGTTTATATTTATAATATGTATGTATTTAAACTTATATATGTGTAGTATATCAACCATCTAGTATCCATAACACAAGGCTCGTACCTTATCGTGGAACTAGATAGTGCTGTGTGTAAATGTCCCAACATATTTATTATTATTTATTAATTACTCCGTACCTTACTGCGCGCTACAGGGAACATCATGTGGAATCTTGCATTTTTTTTTCATTTGTCTTATAAGAAAATTTTTGAAAGGCATATAATAACAGTAATATTTTTTTATTTATAAAACAGGTTGAACAAATACATAACTTTGTTGTTAGGACATTCTTTTAAGTAAAATTTTTTACCTGTGAAGCTTGCCAACCAGGTCTTGGTCCGTCGTATTGGAGTTGAGTGACGCATTAAAAAGGAGTGAATACTAAATAATATTCTATAATTCTACGGGTAGAGAGTAGGTTTGGTCATAAACGTGATATCCACTAAAAGTTCAAAAATATCACGATATATCTTTTTTTTAAATTATATTATCGACCCAGGCGTTGAACCCAGGACCCACAGCCGTACATACCAGCCACTACACTAACGAAACTTTTTATTTTAGAATTATTTTTCATACTATTTGCAATATAAGTACCTAAAAACCAATGTAATGTAATGTAAGAAAAAATATTCTCTATCCGTTAAGAGAAAGTTCTCTAATATAACTAAAAACAAGTTTATTTATTCAATACAAGTTCCATCCCCTTAACAGTTATGGAATCAGCAATAATAATAACAGTTTTACAATATTGAAAACCGCAATTTGCTGAGCGAGCTTTTAGGCATTAGAGCGACTAATAATCTGGCTGAATTCAGAAGTATTATAATGTTCTATTTTAATTGACTTGTTTCTTCTAACTTTGTAAAGGTCAAGTATATTTTTTATTTTTATAACCTTTCATTTGAAAAAAATGTATACATAATCCGGAAGTGGGCGTTAATAGCTACGACACAGTTTGTAACTACTGTAGCCATTATCGTACATAATTTGTTTATTGTAAAAATGTTTCTAATAAAGATTTATTATTTACTAGCGACTCGCCCTCGCTTCGCTCGGGCTCTTCCCTAGATTTAGCACAGGTAAAGCCGCGGGATCTGCTAGTTATGCATATAAACCTTCCTCTTGAATCACTCTATCTATTAAAAAAAACCGCATCAAAATCCGTTGCGTAGTTTTAAAGATTTAAGCGCACATAGGGATATAGGGATATAGGGACAGAAAAGGCGACTTTGTTTTATACTATGTAGTGATAAGGTTTGGTATATATTCGTTTTTAAAAGGCTCAGAGGTAAGTAATTGATTTTACGGGCTAAGTTGTAAGGAAAAGGGTTACTTACAGTCAGTTCCTACGTTTGTATTTATAAGTATAGGAATTTTGTGCTGTATGAATGTGTGTATTACATTGTTCCTGTGTTTATACACTACTAGTCATTCCCGCGACTTCGCCCGCATTTCATTGGCTAGAAACCAAATACCTCGCAGAGCTACCGGTGTCCTCTCTTCTCGCCATCGGCCTGGGCTTTTTTTCTCCCGTTTTTGTAACATTATTTCATTGTTGCTCCTATAGCCTTCCTATAGCCTTTCTCGTTAAACGGACTATGCAACACAAAAATAATTTTTCAAATCAAACCAGTAGTTATTGAGATAAGCGCGTTCAAACAAACAAACAAAGTCTTCAGCTTTATAATATTAGTATAGATTGCTTAAAACAAGGTTGACATGTTCTGTAGGTTTAATTGCCTGAATATATTTTGCGGCACTAGATCTGCTACAGACTGTCAAGGGACAGGCAGTTAGTTGGTAGATTTGACTGGCAATAAGTTACTACTTCATCTCAAGGGATTATCACTTAGCTCGAGTTTCGAGTAGCTAACAGTAAGTCTTGATGTAATTGGTAAAACTTAAACTTTTCTTTACTATTATCAAAAGATCAGACATCAGTAAAACATATTGTAATTTCATAAGTGACAGTGCTCTTTTGTCGATTCTTACTAAACAATCTGGCAGCGCCCCCTGGTAAGTTACCACCGTAACACCTATCTAAGAACATGCACCAATCAAACCCGAACCCATAACTAAAAATTGCATCAAAATCGTACCTACTAGTACTTTTGGAGAAAAATGCTAACATGGATTTGCAAAAACAAACATCCCCAAACGCATTACGTCGTGGGTAATAAATGCACCACTAAACAAATAAAGTTTGCCAGATTATTCTTATTTTTTTTAAGTTTTTGAGAGATACTTCATGCATTTGAGACCCACGAATTCTTCCTTAATGTTTTGAGCATTGCAATAAAATAAAATAAAATATTAATAAAAATAATACGTACCTAGGGACGAATCTGAGCAAAGCAAAGGCTCGTTAGTAAATTAATATTATAAATAATCTCATAATGATAGTGTTTTTTATTTTATTATCGATTAATAATTTAATTTTTCATAACAACATAAATTAAAGTGTTTATTTAAATGAACACACTTTGGGATATCTCGTTATAAGAAAATAATTTATTAATCTTTTTGGTAACCAACTCAATAACTGAAATAATTAAAAAACTAAATTTAGTGACGTATACATTTTATATAAAAAAACGTGAAATTTTTCGTATAATAAAGAATTTTGGCGAAGATTTCGATAGTATTGAAGTTAGAAACTTGAAAATTAGTTTTCAAGACTTTTATTGAATTATAAAAAGAATTGAACTGTTACCTACCACTTCATACCTTATACGATCCGATTATTAAATTTTAAATATTTAAATCTATTGAAATGTGTTCACTAAGTCACTTTATACATCACATAATATATTTCAAGATGATGCTACTATATGAAGGTATAAAACAGAGTCTGTGTCATTTTCAAGGCAGTATAAAACGCGTCGCTTGGATAACCGAGTGATGCGGGTTCAAATCCGGGTCTCGCACCTCTGATATTTTCATGTGCGAATTATTTATATCATGATAACCACTTGTCTTACGGTGAAGAAAAACATCGTAAGGAAACCTGCATGTCTGCGAAAACCTAACAAGTTTTCGAAAGGCACGTGAAGTCCGCCAACACGCACTAGGCCAGCGCGGTAAACTATGGCCTGATCCCCTCGTACTGAGGGAGGCCCGTGCCCAGTAGTGGGACATTAAAAAGAGCTGATGATGTTGATAAAATTAGTGCCTCGGTGGTGTAGGAGCTAGAATGTATAATTGCGCGTACGGAGGTCCTGGGTTCGAGTGTCGAGTCGAGCCAAGTTTAATTATTGAGTCTTTCTGATTAGTAATCCTAAGTAACACCCCAGTGTAGTCGTCCGATCGTCAAAGTTTGTGTGTGTATTTATATGAATGGAAAATATTGTTATATAATATGTACATAATGTGTATAGAAATTTTGTTATTTAAACCAAACTTTTATGTATAATATTATGTAATCTGTAATTAAAGTTTCATTGAAATATCAAAATTATTCTGGATGCCTTATATATGTAATTGTTCTTTAAGGTTAGTTTGATTGTAAAGGGTTTCTTATAATTGACACTCGAACTTCGAAACTTTGAGTAATAATTGAAAGCCCTCAAATTACGACGGAAAATTGTAGCTTAAAGCAACACATGCCAATTAATAAGCAGTACTATTAAATGTATTGCTGAATCGTTGGGTGTGAAATTGGGTAGGTGGTGTAGTAAGCTTGCGTAGCAAGTCCGGGGGTCCAGAGTTCGATTACCGGGTCGTTTTTTTTAATTTTAATTATGGTAAAAAGTATAATCATAAAGGTCAAATTGGGCAAAATCCTATTAAATCCCAAAGAATCATAATGTTTAGTACATGACTCTCAGACATGGTGTATTTTCTACGGAAAAAATATCCTGCATATTTTTTCCCGCGGCTTCGCACGCGTTCTAAAGATCGGAAACCAAATACTTTCTGAGTCGCGCGGTATGATACCTCGCAGAATAACGCCCGCCCTTCCCGTTCTTGCAACATTTTTCATTGATACTCTGGTCCTATTAGTCGTAGCATGATGTAATATAGCCTATAGCCTTCCTCGATAAACGGACTATCCAACACAAAAATAATTTTTCAAATCGAACCAGTAGTTCTTGAGATTAGCACGTTCAACTAAACAAACAAACAAACGAACTCTTCAGCTTTATAATATAGATTAGTATAGATAATATAGAAGACTTGTCTTGTATCTTGTCTTGGTTTACGAGAGTGCATCTAATGGATATATTCAGCAATTTTTTACGTCCCACTGCAGGTCAGTTTTATTCTTGAAGAATTTCACTTGACAACCAAGGCTTGAAGAACCCATATTACTACTAAAACAAAAATTCATCAAAACTCAGGTAGCCGTGAATAAGCAGCCGAAGAAATAACGGAAAGAAATATTTCTTATTTTTCATCTGACCATTAAAAAGAAAGCATACACCGACCGGCCATTCGTTCGCTGTTTAAAACTTCAAAATTGGGTATTTTGTAGTGTCTAGTGCACCGTCTTCTCTAATTTCCCCCGAGGCGTCTCAGAAACCGCAAACTGCCGCTATAAACATCCACCCGCCAACAAGAATTAATAGGCCCGTACTTTTTCTTATGAACATTTTTTGACTGTGTAAGAATTACAATTTTGCGAATTTTTTAAACGTTGAATGTAAGATTTTCGTAGTTGAAAACTGTGTATAATAACGTATAGTGTTATTTTTTTAATTTAAAACTAGAAGGATCTAAGTAGTCTGAAGACTAAAAATAGGCCATGTTTATCATTCTTCTATTCGATGTCCTTGGCCAATTTAAATAAACTTGGCACAATTTCCGTTCAAACAATATAGTAAAAACATACAAACTAAGTCATAAAAACCATATGAAAGCATCCGTCTGTTTAATAGTGATAGTAAATACTTAAATATAATCCATACTAAACTTATAAATTTACATGTGTGTAGAGATGAATGGATGAACGTTAGTTATTTAATCATTTCGAACGACTGAACAGATTTGGATGAAATTTGGCATAAAGATAGATTATAGTCTGGATTAGAATATTTTTGACTTCCCTTTGAGTTTCTTTCGCCAGTTCTTCTCAGGTCAGAGGCTTCTTGATGATGTTTAGTAAGAAATTGTAATAATTTTGTGCAGAATAAAATATTTTTAATTTGAGTGTCTCGGCAAAATGTACGGAGCCCGTAGTACAGATTTGTTACTTTTTTCACTAGGGTCTAGCCGAAAACGAAGCTAAGATGAGTCGTGACTTTCTATGATATCCCAAACATCTTCCAACCAAAAAAAAACAAAATGTACTTATAACATATTATTATTATAAAAATAAAATACGTATAGTAAACGTTAATTTTAATAAAAGTTACTCTTTTACAATGTTAGAAATATTATTGAAAGTATAAAACATGATGTATTATCGGTGAATCCTTTAGTAGCGGCCGCTCGCGTCGCAGCGAATACATTTCAAATGCCTACCTTCCTTAATATACAGTACTTCAACTATCTCGCTACTTGACTTCAAGTCATAAGAGACAGATATTATATTATATTATTATAATCTATATAAAAATTGGCAAAGACAAATAAGTTCAGCACCTTTTTCATTGCTTGCTTCTTGATGTAAAGAATTTGCATTTTTTTAAATATATTTTAGTAGTTTCCAAGTACCAATATTATATCATTGTGGAACGCGAAAATTGAAAAATGTTAAACATCCCTAAAAAAATATAATGATTGAAAATGCGTTAGATTTTTTTATTTTTACTATAAATAATAATATTTTTTACACATTATAAAAATATTAATACTCTCTTAGGCTTACGCGAATATTTGACATTATAAATTAAACTATTTTTTCGATTTTGTCGCGTACATGTTTATCTCTCGGCGTTTAGAATACTTAACAACAATCATGGTCACGAGAGAGAAGATAAATCGGATACTAAATCCGAAAAGATAGTTTCATTTATAATACATAATATGAATCTCCTTTTTTTTACGTGTATTTATTTATTAAGTGTGTGCAATAGAGTTTTTATTATTATTATTATATTACAATATTATATAGGTATTATTCCCATGACTTGTACCAAACACGCAAGATGTGGAGTGAGCAGCGGATATGAGCTAGGGACGGATATTGCACTCGCAGGTACATTTGGTTTCAGTGTAAACTACCCACATTTGGTTATGAATGCTGCCATATATAGCGCTTGTAAACGGTGTATTTTACTTTCGTATTGATCCTTTTGTTTTATATTATTTTAATTAGTATTTATGTTTGTTGTATAATGTTCCGATGTTAATTCGATTAATAGCTTCTTACATATTTTAGTTTGTGTATATTTGGAATATTTACGTTTACAATGTTTGAAAATGATTGATTTTAATGAATTTTTAAAAGAAGAATATTTTTGTTTACTTTAAAAAGAGAAACTAGTAAAAAATTAAAATATATAATAGTTTCATTTGTGATAGGTATACATCAGTTACAACTGCGTATTACATCAGTTACATCTAATTTTACTCATCATCTGCAACATCAAAAGTCACGAGCACAAGTTAGCTTAGAATTCCCACAGTTCGATATTCTAAGTCAACATTCAGAAACCTAAACAGAGGGCATTACTTTGAAATATGGCGAGAGACGCATTCCGTTCAGGCCCGTTTTCAAATTTATAACCTCATAAATCAGGCTTATTCATAGGTGTTTTGTACATGTCTGAAACTCATATTGCGGCCCTGGTCATTATAAAGGGTTGAGTGTTGAATTAAGGAGGACCCATTTAAAAATTTTTCACGTCACACTAACGTTTTTATAACGCTTTGTGTTAGATTTTTATGTACTTCACGGTTTACTAATTAATTGTCATCTTAAATATTACATACCATTACCCCACTTGTACTGTACTTTCAAGCCTTACGTTTATCCTTTATTAAAAGATTTCCAATGCTTGAACTTAAGAAATAATGCAATTTACCATTAACGCAGTACATTTTTTTCCCTTATTTTAAAATTATATTAAACTTTAGATATGTCGGTCTAATCTATTAATATATAAATATCCTTTTACCAAAATTCGTTATAATTGTGTCAGTAGTAAAGATGTGAAAACGTAACAAGCAAATAAACAAATAGTTCTATTTGAATTAAAGATTTTATTAATATTTTTATGTATTAAAATTATCTTATTGGGCTTTATTGTAAAACTATTAGTTGCTTCATATATAATGAACAATTTCTTTTCCTCAACTTATTTAAAAAAAAACAGCGTTTTCCAAACGCTAGTGTGTAATTTTTCGGAAATGAAACGCAAATCGATGATTAGACTGTCACCTGCGTGTTGTTGCCAGATTTTTTACTTTTTTATTTGTCATCTGTCATCATGGCAGTTTAATTAACGTTATCTGTAGCCTTTGGAATAACAATAGGATTATATTGTCACGTATTATTACACATTTTATATGGATGGAGATAGCTTTTATTAATTTAAGAGGTCCATTTTTATTTTTTCATGGTGAAAAGCTTTTAATTTGAAAGTTAATTAATACATTACCATTTTTTATATGTTTTGACATATTGACGATAAGGTAATAATTTGTAAATGGAAGTTTAGTCTACATATTTTATACTAGGCAAAGAATAAACTATTTTTTATAATAGGAAAAAATAAAGTGTGTTGTAAATAATATTAATATAAACTGCTAATTTTAATAAAGATGATAAGTATGGTAACACTGTTATCCATTTCTCTTTTTTTTCCCGCCGCTGTTCATACCTAAGTAAAAAAGTACGGTATCCTTCGTTTCCTTACAAGACGTTTATATTTTAGGGTCCTTTCTAAATTTGATCTTCTGTATAAATAAAAATAAATATAAAATAATACCCACAAAAACCTTATCATGTATAAGTGGGATTTGTACTAGTCTTGTTCATGTCCTGTTCCTAAGGATTTTATTATTATACATGTTGTAATACTTACCACTTACTTACCATACCAACTCACGCTTGACTCATTTTTTATACTTAATATGCATAAATACAAACTTCTCGCGTATCCACACAATCACTTTATTAATAAAATATCCCGAACCTATCAGCTGTGGAACAAAAAATGTAGCTTTTATGACACCCACTAAAAGTTTTTATGGTTGAAAACGTCGTAAATGGTATAAATAATATATAGCGGCAACTGACGGCTGGAGTGTGCAATAATTTTCACATTTTTAGCGATCCGAGAGGTTGCTTTTTCGATTATAATTTATAGCTTGAAACGAGGTCTCGTATCTGTGGTAGGTAATAATAAAACAGAACTTGCATGTATGTTCGTTTTAAGTAAGCTAGTAAATGTTCGCAAGTTTTAAGAAAGTTTGAATGGAGTTTGACTCTATAATAGAGCTTTTTGGTCAGCTTTATCATACCTATTGTAGTAAAATATCCAAAGTTTTGTACTTTGCCATCATAAAGTATGCGCCTTAAAAATTTCATTAAAGAATAATGAAGTTTCAGTCACTGCTTCATTGTCAAGAGATATTGATTGGAAAAATATGAGTTGCGGGAAACGTAGGTGAGTAGGTTTATTTCTTTCCGAACAAAATATAATATTTTAATGAAAACGAAGCCGTACTCGCTCACTAGTAATAACTATGCGATACGTATAAAGTCATAAATGACGTCGTAAAATTGTTGGCCAAACTCAACGTAATCTGCTCACGTCTTGATAAAAACAGTTGTAACAGCCTCTGATAAAGAAGCCATCGTCAAAGTAGGATTTATTTAATTGTTGATAATAAAAATGCCCGTAAACCTATTTTATGTGTGTCAGTTTACTCATGGATTTCCTGCTGTACAATAATATAGAAGTAACGCTAGTGCTACATACTGAATCTTCTAGTGGTATGTAATGGAAAAGTTTTTAATTGTTTCAACATTATATTATATTATTATACTATACAAATAAAGATATATACTTACAATAGGACTTGCTACGGATTGTACCAAAAATTTGATTTGATGATAGAGATTAAGATAAAAAAAACATCAATCCTGCTGAGTTTCTTTCGCCAGTTCTTCTCAGGTCAGAGGTTTCTTCTTTCCGAACTGGTGGTAGACTCATGACGTTCAGTAAGAAATTGTAACAATTTTTATGCTGAATAAAATATTTTGATTTGATTTGATTTGATGGTTTTAGAAATATTTTTTGGAAAATCTTAATACGTTGAAATAGTAGTTATCATCGATCCAGAAGTTGAATAGTTTTTAAAAGTTTTGTCTGTCTGTCTGTTTTATGCGAAAATCCTGAACAGATTTAGATTAAATTTAGTATAGTGACAGCTGGTTCCCTACAACATATTTACATTGAGAGAAAATATCATACCTCTGAGAAATCTATATTGACTGCTAAAACGTACGTAGGGTATGAACCCGACGCGGCGTGAAGGTGAGTCTACTAAGGCAAGACTAGTCACTACATAGTATAAAAAAGTCGCTTTTTCTGTCCCTATATCCCTTTGTATGCGTAAGTCTTTAAACTACGCAACGGATTTTGATGCGGTTTTTTAATAGATAGAGTGATTCAAGAGGAAGGTTTATATACATAACTACCAGATCCCGCGGCTTTGCCTGTGCTAAATCTAGGGAAGAGCCCGAACGAAACGAGGGCGAGTCGCTAGTAATAAAATAAAAAAGAGCGTATTAGAATTTAAATCATTTTATGTACCTACCTACATTTTTTGCTCCTAGTACATTCTACAAAGAGCATGAAGTAGTAATCTATACAACTATATCCCAGTCAATTTGGGCTAAGTCCTGAAACTCAATCCTGCTCTACTATTTTCTGAATCCTATCCACGATTTTCTGAAAAAAAACGCCCAAGTGGACTCAGTACGACCGTAATGAGGTACGGAACCCTTTACGCTAAAAGCTGAAAGCAGTTTCGACCCTTTAGTCCTTGTAAACGACGGATAAAGAACGAATTTTGGTGGATATTTCAGTACTCGACTAGAGTGTTTTGCGAGTTGCATTTTCGGAAAGTCAGACTGAAGTATTAAGAATTTTGTACAGTGCTGTGTACATTACAAACATTACCTGTATAATTTTTGTTTGAAGAAAATTAACTTAAGAGGTTTGTAAGATTATTATTTACCTTGAGTTAAAAACATTGCTGGTTAAAGTTATAGATTGTAATAAAATTTTAACTATTTATTATTTGTCATAACTAATAAGAATCTAGTAGGTTTATCTCCTTTACAAAATATCAGTGTGGTTCATAAAATTAACAATAATCTTTATTATATTATAGAATAGATGCAAGTACGGTTCCTGTGCGAGGTGATTATTTGATGTTTTGCAGATACATAAAACAATGAATTTTTAATAGAGATATCACGTACAATATAATACCCTGGTTTCACTCGGGTTCATCCTTAGATGCATTTTACCAGTTAGTATAAATTTCTTAAAATTATAAATGAAACTACCTATCTTTTCGCATTTTGTCGCGGATTTATTATAATTTTTGGTTTCCAACGTTTCGAATGCTTTACAGCAATCATGGTCCCGTGTGACCATAAGAATAGAATAGAAATGATAGTTTCATTTATAATGTCAAGTAATCGCGTAAACCTAAGTAAGTATTATTTTCTTAAAATCATATATTTTTCTACAATGAAAAGTATCCTATATGTTGGATAATCTTAAGGATAATCAGCTTTCATCATAAGAAATTTCATTAAAATTTGTAAAGTGGTTATCTCATAATGCGATCACAGACAGAAAAACAGAGATACAAAAAGTCTAAAAACTATAGATTCAGCCTCTATCGATGAAAATTGAAATGAAAAATTATATTACTAGCATTGATGAACTCCCGACCGATTTCGATCACGGCGACTGCTTCAGTTTTGACGGGATAATTGTCGTTCATGTGCTCTCATATGACTATTATAACCAATCTTCTTTGAAAAGATCCGCATGCATTGCGGGCATGTGAGCACGCCATTGTGATAATTGTATTTGATCGCCACGGATGGTCGGGCTTTTAGATTGTCACGTTTAGTATCAAGCTCGGACCGTCGTCGCATCTCAAAATCAACAGTGTTCTTCTTCACTTGGGCTCTCCAATCTGAACGTAAGGCTGCTTGCTTCTCCCATACCTTATATTCAATGCCGCACTTTTTCATATGACGCTTAATCACATCTTTATATCGGAGCATCTGACCACCCTGCTTGCGTTTACCCTCCTGCAGCTCGGAATAAAAGATACGCTTAGCCAGCCGTTCCTCTGCCATGCGTGACACGTGACCGCACCATCGAAGCTGTCGTCTCATAAGATATGCTTCAATGCCGTGAACATTGGCTCGTCGCAGCACTTCAGTGTTTCGTACACGATCCGACCATCGAATATTAAGTATTTTCCGCAGGCACTTAAGGTGGAACTGATCTAGTATACGTATATGCCGACGGTAAACAGTCCACGTCTCCGCAGAGTACAAGATGTTAGGTAGCACTATTGCCATGTATACAGAAACCTTAGTTGTCAGTTTCAGGTCATGCGAGCGGAATACTTTGGCATTTAGCTTACCGAATGCTGCTGCGGCAGCACAAATCCTCCTGCTAATCTCAGCGTCAAGGTCGAACTTAGTTGTTATAGTGCTCCCTAGGTAGCAAAATTTATCAGTCTGCAAAAGCAAATCCTCTCCAAGGTTAATAGCCAGAGACTCGCGACCGTGGATATCAATGGACATCACTTCTGTCTTCTTGACGCTTATCTTTAGACCGAATTTAAGGCATGCCTGATTAAAACTATAAATTAGTTCTTGTAGCCCATCCGGAGTCTCCGCCACAAAGCACAAGTCATCTGCATACATGATTTCAGATATGAGTGTGTATGATACCTTAGTGCGGGCTTTTAACCTAGCCAGGTTAAAAAGAGATCCGTCTGTACGAAAGCGGATGCGAACTCCTTCAGATGATAATTGCATGCTCTCACGAACAACAACAGCAAAGTATAAGGCGAACAGTGTAGGTGCCAGAACACATCCTTGCTTAACACCACAGGTAACGGGGAAGAACTCCGATTGATCACCATTAATTGCGACGCAGCAATCCATGCCGTCATGTAAAAGTCTTAGTAACCTAACAAACTTATTTGTACATCCCAATTTTTCTAATACAATCCAAAGGGCCTCCCGAGGCACGCTATCGAAAGCCTTCTCAAGATCAATAAAACAAAGGTATAGGTGTCTCCCCTGTTCTATACTCTTCTCTTGCAATTGACGCAAAGAGAAAATTGCCTCACAGGTACCTCGGCCAGGTCGAAAGCCAAATTGGGTCTCTGGCAAAATCTTTTCGGACAGTGGGATTAGACGGTTCAGTAGAATTCTGGCAAAAATTTTTCCAGGGACTGATAGAAGTGAAATACCGCGGTAGGAATTGCAGTCAGAACGGTCACCCTTGTTTTTGTATAGGGTGATGATGCGAGAGATTTTAAAATCCATTGGCACACGCTCTGATTCCCAAATAAGTGTGAAGATTTCCCAGAAGGCCGAGTACAACTCCTCACCACCATATTTAATTAGTTCTCCCGGTATAGAATCAATGCCAGTAGCGCGATTATTATGTTGTTGCTTAATTGCAACGACTATCTCATGACGCGAGAGACTCTCGTCCATCTCCTCTGCTACTAGGAGTTGCGGTAAGGCTTTGATGTGTTGTAGATCAGCTGATCGATCTACATTCAGCAATGTGTTAAAGTGTTCAGCCCAGCGCTTTAATATTGCGTCTTTAGATGTCAAAAAATCTTTTCCATCTATTGACTTTAAAGGTACCTTAGACGTGGATTTTATGCCAATAAGTTTTCGCACCTCACTGTAGAACTCCCCGAGCCGGTTACTATCAGCAAACCATTGCATCTGTTCTGCTTTTTCTTTCCACCATTGATTTTTTAATTCCCTTGTCAGTTTTCGTAGCTTGTAATCACTCTGTCTAATCTCTGCAATACTTACATCCGATTTTTTTCCGCTATATTGTCTAAGAAGGATATGATGAGTTTTTAGGGCATCCATGAGGATTTCATTATTTTCGTCAAACCAATCCTCTTTGTTTTGGACTTTAAAGCCTAAAGTATTTTTGGCTGTTTCAAGGATATGGGAGGCTAAAACTTCCCACCTAGTATTAACATCATCTGTGTCCTTCTTAAGATGTGTAAGCGTACTTACCAACTTTCCAGCAAATAATTGTCTAGTCTCGAGATTCTGAAGCTTTTTTACGTTAACGCAAGCCGGCTTTTCTTTGACTGATCTCCGAGGACGACGTAGAGAGAGATTTAATTTGGTAATAACAAGTCGATGGTCGGTCCAACAATGTGCACCGCGCATTACGCGGGTTATCTGGACTTGTGAAATATCTCTTTGCCTAACGATTGCGTAATCAATTAAATGCCAGTGTTTTGATCGCGGATGCATCCAAGTCGTCTTATACTTGGCTCGTAGTCGAAACATAGTGTTCGTAATAGCCAGATTAAATTGAGCACAAAGAGTAAGCAACAGCTGACCGTTGCTGTTCATGTTGCCAATTCCGTGCCTGCCTAAGATTTTAGGCCAACATTCATACTCCCGCCCAACTCTGGCATTAAAATCACCCAGTAATAGTATTTGCTCCTGGGAAGGTATGCTTTCGAGATAGTGTGTCAATTCCTCATAAAATTTTTGTCCTTAACGTCATCAGGCCTATCCAGCGTCGGAGCATAGACACTGATGACATTAAGGTAATTGTCTTGGTTCAGGTGTAAGCGCAATGTGGTCACGCGATCAGAGATATGCACAGGATGTTCCATTAGACGCCTTACAAGGTGGTTTCTGATAGCAAAGCCAACGCCAGACTGCCGAGTCTCAGAGGCGGCAGTACCTTTCCATAAGAATGTATAACCACCTCCATATTCCACTAGCTCACCTTCGTCAGGAAGATGGGTTTCACTAAGCGCAGCCACATCTATGTTATAACGACCCAACTCTCGAGCTATAATGGCGGTTTTTCGCTCAGGACATAAATTAGCTTCACTATCGAGAAGCGTTCTCACATTCCACGCGCCAAAAGTCATAACAGTGGATAGTTTTGTTGAGTATTTCTTTATAGTTTTTACTTTGTGACTTCGACCACGTGAAAATAGATGCAGAGGCAGCCGTGGTTACTGCCATCTTTTGAATTGGGGTAAGCATTTTTTTAGGACACCTTTTCTAGCCCCCTCCCTGGCTAAGCAAGGAAAGCAGTGCCTCCCTAAATAGGGCTGCTTTGTCACCCTGAGTGTTGCCGAATCCATTTTGTTACCCCGAATGCAAAACGAAGACGACCATGGCATATATTCATATACCCTCGGGGCCGCCTATGTGCAGACATCAGACAAAGCCTAGATCGCATCAACCTAGACCTTTCTACTTCAGCCCATCGCCATAGGACTTTTCTGTAACCAAGTCCATTATTCATAAGCAGTCCGGTGCGCAGGATATATTAAGGTGCACAAGTATTCGCGCAAATACTGATGCACACGCTCGTCCTCAATCCCCTTTACCTAGTGGAACGGAAAACCGCTACGACCAGAGGAGAGTTTGGATGATGTGTCTAGCCAACGGTAACTAAATACGCTCTCTACCGCCGCCCTAGGCCTTCCACCATTGCCTCGCTACCACGCCAAATCCGCCAAACCCGACGCATATCTGCTATTGGTTGCCTTCTATGCCACAGTAGACTTTTTGTACGGTGCGGGAGAGAACCGCTATACTACATTCGATTGTACTTGTCGAATGCGAGGCTTCGCACGCGTTCTAAAAACTGGAAAGCAAAATATTTTTCTGAGTTGCGCGGTATGGTACCTCGCATAACTAACACCCGTCCTTGCAACATTTTCAATTAATGCTCCGATCTTATTGGTAGTATATTTATAAATTATAATTATTATAATAATATTGGTAATTTTTCAATTCGGACCAGTAGTTTCTGAGATTAGAGCGTTCAACGAAACAAACAAACAAACAAACTCTTCGGCTTTATAATATTAGTATAGATGCATAGATAAAGTCTATTCGTATTAGAGTAATAGCATATGCGACTAAGCCATCATTATATGGTTCTGAAAGGGTCCAGTCAAAAATAAACAAGTTAAAGCCAAGGTAGGATGATAAAAAGAGTGCTAACGAGCTCGGAAGTGAGTGCATTCGATCTTATACTCAAAGGCATCCGATCAGCAAATTGCTTCCAGATGCGAGTTACGTTCTAACGTACGTATTTTAGTGATTTTAATGTTTATTTTAAGTTAGTTGGATTAAATAAATGAAATAGTTAAAAATACAAATACAATATAACGTTTTAATTTCAATCATAAATCTGTATGCTTGAGTATTAATTACAAGTGCTTATATACGTCATAATACAAGGTGTCGTGTATTATAAAAACACTTTAAATTAATATATACTCTACTAGCGACTCGCCCTCGCTTCGCTCGGGCTCTTCCCTAGATTTGGCACAGGTAAAGCCGCGGGATCTGCTAGTTATGCATATAAACCTTCCTCTTGAATCACTTTATCTATTAAAAAAAACCGCATCAAAATCCGTTGCGTAGTTTTAAAGATTTAAGCGCACATAGGGATATAGGGATATAGGGACAGAAAAGGCGACTTTGTTTTATACTATGTAGTGATATATAAATTACAGCGACTGTCTGTGATTTAAAAATAAATATATATTTTCTAGAATTAGTATCTAATTTACTAAATTATTTAAAAATTATTAATAATAATTAAATTTATTAACAATTAATGTTTGTCTGCCTGTCTTCCGGTTTCTCCGGGGTACTCTTAAATTTGGCTTTAGAATTATATTGAAAGTACTCGACTAGAGTCGATGAAACTTTTAGTGAAAGATAGATTTGTAAGGACTACATAAAAGGATTTTTTTATTAAGCAAAGATTTTAAGTTCCAGTACAAAAATAATAAAATAATTAATTATGCAATTTTGTATTTACGTTCCTAAAGAAATTAGAGCACCCGAGCGAAGTAACGGTTTTTACTAGTATCCTTATACATATGTTGTAGAGTTTTAAAAAGTCACATATACGATACTTAGTAAGGGATGTTGGTAGCTTTAAGACTTCGGTTGGATTCGCGACGGTCTCAGATTCGGTCGAAGCTCAGCGATAATTCTTTCCTAGGGTTGGCACTTTTTATCTTTGCTATAATGGTAATATATTTTATGATTCACGTGTCCTGTTCGTTTATAATTTTTAATACGCTAGATTTAGAATTGAAAATAGCCTGTTTTCAATTAACTCTATCTTAAAAAGATTTATCATAGATGATGTGATTTCATGCGAGGGAATTATCATTATCAATGCCTTAATTTAAACGAGATATTCATATACAGTACAAAGAATCTCAATTTACGGTAAAAATGAAAAAAAAAAATCCTCTTCCAAACATCATTTCTATCAAACATTTAACATATTTGATTTACAGTCTAAAACTTTTATAATTAAATATTTTATATGAAAAATTTTATATTTGTGGCAACCCTAACAGGTCTAGCGCATTAAAAAGGCGTGTTGACTCAACAAGTCTGGTCTAAGGAGGCGCTGATCGCTGAATGCTTTGAAACCGATACCTATACTTTACTACCTATATTGTCAGAACATTCTTTAAGAAACTGAAAGGAAATAATTGTAAATACCGTTAAATAATTCGATACAAAGTTATTTATTTATTTAAACACTTTATTGAACACAACATTAAAAATGATACTAAAAGGAAATAGCTCAGAAAGAAACACTTTTTAACACAAATTATTTATTATAAATCACTACATAGTATAAAACAAAGTCGCCTTTTCTGTCCCTATATCCCTATATCCCTATGTGCGCTTAAATCTTTAAAACTACGCAACGGATTTTGATGCGGTTTTTTCCAATAGATAGAGTGATTCAAGAGGAAGGTTTATATGCATAGCTAGCGGATCCCGCGGCTTTGCCTGTGCTAAATCTAGGGAAGAGCCCGAGCGAAGCGAGGGCGAGTCGCTAGTTTAATATATAATATTCTATCACAATTCGGGCATAGTAACCTAGTACTTTCGAAAAATATGAAGAACTGATTCACAATAGACAACGACACCGTTTTAAATATCATTTCTACAGGCCCCACCCTTCGACGCGCCGGTGCACAAATTTTTCAACTACCTTACAATACATACGAAAACAAATACATTTAAAGAAATGTGCAAAGGTGGCATTATCACAAAAAGTTATTTCATGCACAGTGTATAAAGTTAATACACAAGCAATACATCAAAAATGCCACGAATGTTAAAATTGTAAGGGCATTATTAATTCGATTTTGTCTTTTCAGATTATTATCAGTATGGATGAATATGTTTGTATAATCTGCAATAAGGCAGATGATAAGCAAGTGTATGAAATTAAAAAAGTAACTTTGAATCGTTTAGTGGGATCTAGCACGAAAAGAATCGACAATAAATACAAAACATTTGAGACTTGACGTCAGCTTTTGTTTTATCTATTTTACATTTTCTGAGAAGATTTTCTATAGTAATATATAAATATTTTTTCACCATCGGAAATAAGAGATTTTAACGAACAGAAAGCACACCAATTTATTGAAAAAAGCTAATATTTTGACGGGTGAATTTTCGGTTGAAAATTAGGCTACTTTTTCGATATTAATTCGAAATAAAGTGAAAAAATAAATATTTCAAATCAAATATATTACAGCGTATTTGAGACATAAAAAGGCAAATTTTCACCAAATTTCGTCAAAAAAGAACTTTTTTTGTAAAAGATAAAAATAAAAAACCAAAAACTTGGTTTTTTGAACTTTTCACATAAATTTTGAGGTTATGTGAAAAAAGTGTAAATACAAAAGTTTTAGATCTTTTTATTACCTACAACTTTGCCATTAAACTTTTTTCTACCGAACTTTTAGTTTTGCCGGAAATCGAGAAAAACCGTTTTTTCCCCTTAAATGCTCCCTCTCTTCCCCTTCCCGAACTCAAATCGCCCCTAATTTATTTTTCCTTTCATTTTTATAATATTCTCTTCCTTTTCCAATGGGTTTCATACTACTGTAATTTTTTTTACTTTTTATTATTTTTAAAGGCTTCTACCCTGGTCTATAAGAGAAGTCCCATTAAGACGGTTTAGTGATTATTACTGTTCTTTTTGAACCGACGTGTTTCACTTAACCACCTGTATTTACTCGTACGCAGGTTGTATGTATAAATGACAATTGCAAGAGTAAATTAGTGTACTATATAATTTCAATTTTATACAAAAATGTATAGTTATTTTTTTCAATCTTAATTTTGTTTCTAGTTGATGTATAGAAATTGATCCACTATCTCAGATATAAAAATTGCATTCTGTCATCTTATTATATTATACTGCTTGAATTTAATTTCAATCATGTTCATATTATGATGTAATTTAATTATTGCCCTGATGGTTACCGATTAATTGGATTAGGGCGGAATGTTATATAATATTTATCTTACAGAAATACTCGTAGATTTAAATGGATGAACAAACAGACACTACATTTTTTTGATCATATGGATCTTTTAATATAAGTAATGATCCATAAAACACCGTAAAATATCCATCAATATGGACCAAACACGTAGTATATTATAGGCTTATTTAGAAAATACCACATATCTCCTAAACCACCATAAAGTACAAAAACTACAAGACACCGTAATTGACTTTTGACAATAAAACCCACAGACGCGTGTAACAGCCCCTTGAACTGCCTCTAAACATTGTATCTACTACAACCATAAACTATCCATACCAACCAACTTTCATTCAATGACACTCTTATTTTACTACTCTAAGGATGATTTTGGAATAACCAGTTTTAGTCAAACTTTGTCACATATATCATTACAAAGTTAATAATTCGCTCAGTATGTGTTGTGTTTTGCTATTATAATCTTTAATAGTATGGTAATACAGTTAATTATGTAATTCTTTAGTTGTATGTTAGTGAAGATAGTTAGACATGAGCCGCTATGTATGGATAGGTTGCTGGTCGATTAATTTGGTAATTACATATAATGAAAGTATTGGTTAGGTCAATTATAATGTATAAATAATAAATAAATATGTTGGGACATTATTGTACACAGCGCCATCTAGTTCCGTTGTGAGAAACGAGGCTTGTGTTACGAATACCAGTATGTCAACTGACATACTATACAATATACATATTATATAACTTTAAATCGTTACATATTATACATATAAACACCTATGACAACATATTTTGTTCTCACGAAATGAATGCCCCCAGCGGGACTCGAACCCGCGACCGCTGGCACAGCAAGTAGGGTCACTCACTATAAACTAAGTAAACCTGTCTTCGTGTATGAATCTCTTCTGAATGTCTTTTATTTGTACATATTATAATAAAATTTAAATTAAATATTTTTTAGAAAATCTAAATAAAATAGTCATTATTATCGATACAGAGGCCGAATCTATAGTTTTTTTGAAGTGAAACTTCTTTAACAATCGTTGTGATTTTAAAAACTCGATGAAACGAAAAAATAAGTCCATAGTACCAGGCACTCAGAGACGGGGAAGAGTTAGCCTTAGTTAGATCTCGCCCAGCGAAGTTTTACTTCTGACATGTGTACTTTGTACACACGCACTTTTTTTTTAAATTTGGTTTAAAACCAAAAAAATCCAATTTAATATAATTCACTATAGAAAAGCTTTTCTCTGCTCCTTATTACAAGTATAAGTACGGATTCTTAGCCAGTCTCACTAAACTTTTAATTACCCGTTAATTAGATACCGCGCTCTGGTTTCCTCGCGATCATCGATGCAAGTAATCAATTAGATGGAACAATTTTTCTTTTATAACAAAATTAATTACTTTTCAGACCGTTTTTTACTTTCTTTTCTTAAAATTAGTGTTTTTTCTTATTAACTTTTGGGAAAGTTTTATTGGAATTTTTGCAAGTGGAAGTGATATTTTATTTCGGAAAGAACGACTCAGAATTTTATTATATGTATAGACTAGCGACTGACCTTCACTTCGCTCGGGTTAATCTCTAGATTTAGTGCGAGTGAAGCCGCGGGTTTCGGTAGTACAAAAACTTGACAAATTATATACTAAAACCTCGTGAGAATCACTCTATTTGTCGGTGAAAATAACATGAAAATCGGTATAGTAGTTTTTGAGTTGATCGCGAACAAACAAATAGACAAACGCGACGGAGGATATTGTTTTACAATATGTAGTGATTGATATCAAATATTCGGATAAATCCAATAATGTCAGTATTATCCAAACATGAAAAATATGTATATTTCAGTATAATTACGAACTATCTCAACAACTAAAACTAAATCGTGCAGACGTTGGTCACGTGACCGAGCTTATAAGCGCGGTTTGCAAAACTTTGTAGAGTGCTGTGCTTTCCACTTTGACAGGGTACTTATATCTGAAGAAGCTTTCAATAAGCTTTCGCCGGTATTGTATCAAGTATTTTGTATCAATTAAGCTCAATTGGAAACGGTATTTGATGCAAAGTATATATATCTTCTTTTTTTTTTCCGGTTCCGGTTGTTCAAACAATAACAGTGTGATAATATGTCTTGTGACTTAAAATAGAATTACCAGTGAAAAACAGCAAATACATACTTAAAGTGGCATAAAATCAGCGCAACTAAACCAAAAGAACGTGAATTTGTACACATCAATCCACAGAAAAGCGTATTAAATTGCAAAATATCACAAACGTTACCGACGACAATTTAGAGTTTAGACATACCATAAGGATTTATAATTGACAACTGACATAAATAAATCATACGTGACTCCAGCTGTCATTGTCATTGTTACGGTCACAGTCATACCAACTCTACGTTCCGTTTCACGCGTACTAACAGATTTTAGTTACCGCATCATGGACACCAGTGATATGTCAGAGGATATATTGAAACTTTTCCAAATGATGAAATTGGAATTAGAGAAACAAACAAGAACAATTACACAGAATATAACTGACACTTTAATGCATACCATAGAAAATAAAATACAACCAATAATAGAAGAAAATAAAAAACTAAAATTTGAAGTAGAAACATTAAACAAAAAGGTAAAATATCTGGAGGACACCAACAGGAAAAATAATATTATACTTCATGGGGTTAAGGAAAATGAGAAAAGTTACGAAGAATTATTCAACATAATATATGATATCTTTCAGAGTATTGGTGTTAAGATAGAAAAGTTTGAAATAAATAAATATCATCGATTAGGCAAAAAACAGACTGGAGGGAAAACCAGACCCATACTGGTCTCATTTATAACATACCTAAAAAAAGCGGAAGTAATGAAAAACAAAAAGAAAATGACAAAGGAAATTTATATTAGTGAAGACTTCTCGAAAGAAACATTGGAACTGCGTAAAAACCTGCAAAATCAACTAAAAGAAGAAAGGGAGAAGGGAAATGAAGCATTCATTAAAAATAATACTCTTATTGTAAAAGGTAAACCAGAAGTAGAAAAACGTAAAAGAGAAAATTCTTTGTCACCTAAGAACATACAAACACCACTCCATCCAACAGAACGGCAAAATATAATAGCTCCATCTAAGATACACAAACCAGATGCATTTGCATACATGAGAGCCAGATCTCTTTCATTGTCAGAGAAACGCACACAACAAAATAATGCATAGGAATTATTAGACACCGGTAACCAGAAGAAATCAAACATTACAAAAATTACAGTTGAGAAAAAAAACAAACAAATCCCCAACACGGCTGGTCACCGCGGGGAGTTAGACCATATCCCCCACGACCTCATAGCAAATAGGTCCAAGGATTCACTTGTCAATCAAGTATACTCTGATAATAATGAACATAGTCACAGGACTAGAATAAATATAGCTACACTTAACACAAGATCACTAAAATCTCAAGAATCTCTATTAGATTTAGAAACTGCACTAGAAACTGTCAATTGGGATATAATAGGCTTAAGTGAAGTACGGAGAACGGGAGAAAAAATTATAGAATATGATAACTACATACTTTATTACAAAAATATATCAGCAGGCCTTTACGGAGTAGGTTTTATGGTTAAAAAATATCTTAAAAACGAAATAATTGAGTTTCAAGGAGTGTCAGACAGGATTGCAATTTTAAACATTAAACTTCCCGGCGAGAGGCACCCTGCCTCAATAGTTCAAATATATGCTCCAACAGAGGTCGCAAAGGAGGAAATAAAAAACGATTTTTATATTAAACTTAGTAAAATTATACCAAACTTAAATAAAACAGTAATAATAATGGGGGACTTCAATGGCCAAATAGGAACGAGGGGAAATAATGAAGACAAAATACTTGGACCATACACAACTGGGAAAAGAAACAACAATGGCCAAAGATTAATAAGTTTTGCTATGGAAAATAACCTACACGTTATGAACAGTTATTACAACAAAAAACCAAATAGAAAATGGACATGGGAGTCACCTAATGGCAAGGTAAGAAACGAAATAGATTACATTCTAACAAACAAAACTAAACTTTTTTCAAATATAGATATTGTGAACCAACTGAATTACAACACTGATCATAGAATGCTTCGTGGACAGCTATACGCAAAAGAACCAAACAGAACAAGAAAAATTATTCAAAATTGGAAACAACCAGTACCTATACCACTACCAGAAAATATTCTAATGACTTTGCAAAAAAGCTTAGAAAGAATAAAAAATCTAAATGGAGTCCAAGAAAAATACGATGTCCTGGAAAAAACACTAAAAGAATTTGATAGTAAAACTAGAATAAATAAAGACAGGAAAGACAAAATAGGACCATATGCACGACAGTTAATCATGCAAAGAAAAACATTGTTCGAAGACAGGAAAAACAACAAAAATACTATCACAAGCCTAAGTAAAGAAATAAACACACATATAAGGAAACACAGGCAGAAAACAAGGACTGACACAATTAACCACTTTGTAGAAAAATATGGCGGAGTCAAGAAAGCATATATTGAACTACAAGAGAACCTAAGCTGGATCGATGCTATGAAACACCCTAAAAGTAAGAAAAATAAGACAAATAGAATAGAAATATTAGAAATAGCAACGGAATACTACAGGGAGTTATATAACGATGAGGAAGCAATAGTAGACCATACGCAGCTTATCCCCTGTGACAAAAGTAACGAAGAAGATGTCCCATGCATACTTAGAGAGGAAGTCATTAAGGCAACAAAATCACAAAAGAAAGGAAAAGCTCCAGGAGAAGACAGCATATCTAACGAACTATTAATTGGATCATCCGAAATAATATGTAACACCCTAACAAAATTGTTTAACGAAATATTACGCACAGAATATATACCTCACCAGTGGTCTTCCTCAACTATAATATTACTTCACAAAAAAGGTAAAAAAGAAGATATCGCCAACTACAGACCCATTAGCCTTATGTCCAATGTTTACAAAATTTTTGCAAAAATCCTACTAGACCGTTTAACAAAAATACTAGATGAAAACCAACCCAAAGAACAAGCTGGGTTTCGAAGTGACTTCTCAACCATAGATCACATCCACACTATAAAACAGGTAGTACAGAAATGTAATGAGTACGGCATAAATATCTATTTAGCCTTCGTAGATTATAACAAGGCATTTGACTCATTAAAACACTCAAAAATATGGGAAGCTTTAGAAACACAAGGTATAGACAAAAAATATATACGCCTGATTACCAACATATATAAGAATATGAGAGCAAAAATAAGAACGGAAAGAGAAGGCCAATATTTTCCGATAAAAAGAGGAGTTAGGCAAGGTGATCCTATGTCACCCAAAATATTTTCAGCAGTCCTGGAGTATATATTTAGACGGCTTGATTGGGATAAACGTGGTTTGAATATAAACGGGATTTCTCTCAACCACTTAAGATTTGCCGATGATCTAATACTAATCTCTGAAGATCCAAGAAGCTTACAAGAAATGCTAGAACAGCTTGAGCACGAAAGCGACAGAGTTGGATTATCAATGAATACCACAAAAACAAAATTAATGACAAATTACGAAAAATTCCCAATAATTTTGAACGAAACCACGATAGAATATTTGGAAGAATACACGTATCTCGGACAGATCATATCTCCAAAAGACCTAACAAGTAAAGAAATAAATAACAGAATAAATTTAGCATGGAAAAGATATTGGTCCCTTAAGGAGATTATGAAAAACCATCTCGTACCTCTGAATGCTAAGCAGAAAATAATGGATTCGTGTATTCTACCGGTTTTGACATATGGATGCCAAACATGGAGCTTAACTAAAGTTAATATACGTAAATTAGAAACCTGCCAACACAACATGGAACGGAGCATACTTAACATTAAAATAAAAGACAAGATAAAACTAAATACTATAAGAAAAAAAACAAAAATTACAGATATAACTTACTATATAAAAAAACTAAAATGGAGGTGGGCAGGCCATATGGCCCGGAGTAAAAAGGATAAATGGTCTAAGCACGTAACAGAGTGGTGCCCAAGGCAATACAAAAGAAGGAAAGGAAGGCAGTGCTGTAGATGGGAGGATGATATTATAAAAACAGCGGGAGCTACTTGGATAAGACAAGCACAGAACCGCACAGAGTGGGAAGCTCTTGGGGAGGCCTATGCTGAAAAGCAAGATAATCTTCAGTTACCAGTGTCAAATAATGAATAGAAACATTTGTACTAGATTTAGTAAAATTTACTGTAAGATTGTTAAATAAAGGCTATTATTATTATTATGTTTATTTTTATCAAGTTTGATATCTCAGGCTATGCCTGGTAATCTAATCCAGCACGGGCGTGAACCAAGTGCTGAATCAGTTCTGGGTGGCTTGATGAAATGTTTCATCGCTATCTGAGGAAAGTTGCAAAAATTTTCTAACCGTTCTGCAAGTGTTTAAAATAGCGGCCTTCTGAAGAGTTAAGTATGTAAATTTAGGCAAAGAAAGAATATTTAAAGAGTTAAATAAATGTTTCGGAACAACGCCTGTTGTTGACACTATTATGGGGACTATTGTAACATTACTCATTTTCCAGACTCTCCTAATTTCCTCTTGTAGCTCTGTGTATTTCCTTATTTTTTCAGTGATAGTTGCTTGTAAGTTATTAGTGTTAGGTACTGCTATATCTATTATATATGTGTGTTTATTATTCTTATCTACAAAGGTTATATCAGGTCTATTATTATAAATTGTGTGATCTGTTAAAATAGTTCTGTCATAATATATTTTGTATGCCTGGTTTTCTAATACGGGTCGTGGTGTATACTTATAGTAAGGTGTATGTGGATCATTAGTGAGTTTATATTTTAGAACAAGTTTTTGATGTATAATGTTAACTAATTGGTTATGCCTGTGTGTGTAGTCATTCTGTGTTAGAGTTGCGCACGCTCCTGTTATATGCTGAATAGTTTCTGGTTTATGGTGGCATTTACGGCATAGATCGTTTTGTACTGTTCTGTCTTTAATAATGTATTTTCGGTAATTTTTAGTTGATATGACTTGATCCTGGATGGCCATTAAGAAACCTTCAGTTTCCGGAAATAAACCTCCTAGATCAAGCCATTTGTTAGATGCTTCTTTATGTACATGTGGCTGATCTAATTCCTTTGGGTGTCTGCCGTGCAATTCTTTAGTTTTCCAGTTGCTTAATTTGTCTTCAATTCCTTGTGGATTGTGAATCGGTTCAATAGTTTCATTCCAAAGATTAAGTGGCGTAAAGAATTTGTCTATTGTAACTATAGTTTCATGTAAGTTGCTTGTTATTTTCTTTTCGTGGAAATGGTTTTTTAAATTTATTACTTGCTTAATATATAGCTGGGTAATATCAATGAGGCCTCTTCCTCCATATTTTCTGGGTAATGTAATACGTTCTATTGCAGACTTGGGATGATGATATCTATTTTGTGTCAGAATTGTTCTTGTTTTAGTTTCCAATCTTTTTAAAGCTGTATTTGACCATTTAACTACCCCAAAGGAATACGTTAAAACAGGTATTGCATAAGTATTGATTGCCTTAAATAAGTTTTTGCTACTCAATTGGGTTTTACTAAGTAACCGGATTCTGTTAAAATATTCTAGCTGTAGTCTATCTCTGATTGATTTATGATCTAACACACGTGCTTGGTTATACCCTAAATATTTATAAAGTTCGTTATCTTTCATTGCTATAATACAATCTTGTTCATTAATATTATAATCACCTGTAACTATTTTACCTTTAACTATATTTAATTTTTTACATTTATCTAAGCCGAAATCCATTTTAATATCTTTAGAAAAATTTAAAGTTATATCTAATAGTTGTGTCATGTTAGTTTCAGTATTCGAATATAATTTTAAATCATCCATATATAACAAATGAGTTAATTGGTGAAGTTTCTTTCTGCTGTTTTTTATATCAAAACCTAAATTAGAGTCAATTAATTCGTGAGATAGTGGATTGAGAGCCAAGCAAAACCATAATGGACTCAACGAATCACCCTGAAATATACCTCTTTTAATATTTATTTTGTTAGTATTAACATCTTTCGAGTCAGTCCGTAAATGTAAGGTAGTTTTCCAATTTTGCATAGTATTTTTAAGAAATGAAATTATTGTTGGATGAATTTTGTATATATTTAATATTTCAAGATTTCTTTCGAAAGACATGTGAAGTCCGCCAACTCGCACTAGGCCAGCGCGGTGGACTATGGCCTGATCCCCCTCGTACTGAGGGAGGCCCGTGCCCAGCAGTGGGACATTAATAAGGGCTGATGATGATGAATATTTCAAGTAGCCAGGAATGGGGAACACTATCAAAAGCCTTTTTATAATCTATATATGATATGAACAGATCTTTTCTACCTTTTTGAACATGCTTAAGAATAACAGAATCGATAATCAATTGTTCTTTGCAACCTTTATGTAACTTCTTGCAACCTTTTTGTTCTTCTGATAATATTTTATTGATTTCTAAATGTTTATTGATTTTATATGTTATACATGAAGTTATAATCTTATAAATGGTTGGGAGACAAGTTATTGGTCTATATTGAGATGGATCGTGAGTTCGATTACTTTTAGGTAACATATAGGTTACTCCTTCTGTTAAAAATTCTGGTATTATGCTATTGCCTTTTATAATATTTGTAATTTGCTTAGTTAAAATATGATGTAGTATATGAAGTTTCTTATACCAAAAATTCTGAACATGATCTACCCCTGGGGCTTTCCAGCTTTGTGTCTTATTGATTATACTTTTAAACTCTTCTATTTCTATATTCTCAAAATCCATTTCAGTAATTGTTTCATAACGTAATTTTTCCCTCGAAATCCATTCAGCGTCTTTATTGTGTTCTGTGCTATTATTCCATATATTTTCCCAATAATCTTTTAAAGCTTCTACTGACGGTGTTTTTTCTATTTTAATGCTACCTTTTAGTTTACGATAAAACTGTTTCTCGTTAGTAACAAAAAGTTTATTGTTATCTTTCCTAAATTTTGCTTTATTATACCTCGCTAGTCTGTGACTTTTAACAGAAAGTTTTTGTTTTAGAGTGTCCAAATATTCTTCTAACCGTTTATTAAAATTTTCATAAGTACTGTGCTTTCTTGTTTTATTTAAAATTTCTTTTACTTTTTTATCTAATTTTTTACTTCTATTTCCATTTTTATACTGTGTCAACCTACCTATGTCCTTCCTTAATTGCTCAATATCTTTTTCTAATCTTATTTGCCAAAATTGCTTAGGTTTACGAGTTCTGGTACTGTTATTATATAATACTTTTGCATTAAAAAACGTACTAATGGTTAATGCTGTACAATAAACTAGTGTATGAGTGTCATTTAAATTATCTAATGTGTTAAGTTTATTTGGTAAAATGTTGTCATTAAAAATGTTTATAATTTTGGATAATTTATAACTGTTTCTTAATTTTGGTAAGCTTGGCCTCAATGTTGCATCATTATTATTATATTTTAGCAAATTGTTTTCAAGATTATTTTTCAGTTTTTCTATACATTCTGGCTTGAAATCAAATTTATTGGTGCTATGTGTGATTACATTATTTGTATCAGTAGTTTGTGTGTCTATTACTTCATTGAATGTTTCTTGTGTATCGCGGGATTCATATAAGTTACTTGTATTTTGGGTCTGTGTAATGATGGTTGATGGATTTGGTAAGTTTTCAAGCGTATCACTCATTACTAAATGGTTTGAGTTGGAATTTTTATTTAACACATATTGAACTTCTTTGCGGATACTTTCTATTTCATAATCAGATAGGAACTTGTTTCTAATTATGGCTCTGCGTTGGTCAGACAGTCGTTGTTCAGAAACATCAGAGTTAGGATATTTGCTTAAGAAATGTTGATGAAGTTGTTGTCTATATTGAGTAAAATCAGTTTCTAAATTAGTAATTTGAAAGTATGTACGCATTATGAAAATGTTAAGTTCTTTATCCCACTTCATGCGTACACGTGGCTTGCCAGCTTTGGTGGTCGCAGGTTTCATTGCCGAAGCTACCGTTGAAACATCCAGAGCTGGTGGAGTCTGATACTCCAGAGTCGGATCTACAGAAATTTGGCTGGACGTGGCTTCTTCAGGTTCATTCCCGGTAAGGGTCCGTCCGCTTAACTCCTTACCACCGACGGCTCGCATACTGTAGCACCCAGCGTCGGCTCCAGGTGCGCCCCGGCGATCACCCCCGGGCAGCGACATTATATGTTTCTGTCTGTTCCTTAACTCCATATTTGGGGGTTTGGGACCGTTGGTTGGGAGGTACGCCTAGGTGTTATTGGCCTCAAATTTGTGATGTTTAAGTAGTCTAGATGTTAGGACTCTCAGTAATGTTGCTAGCTCCCTTAAGCCCCCCCACCGCGGCAAGGTGGTCCCTTGGGGGGGTTATTATTATTATTATTATATATATCTTCATTCAGGTGACATATTGTAGTTGTTATTTTTATACATTATTATTATATTTATTAACATATTCTTAATTGTTCAATTAATTAAGATTTGCAGTTATTTTATCTAAAACATGAATTTCATTGACATAATGATTGATTGTTATCGAATACAGAATTTATAGTTTTTGGAATTTTTGCCTGTCCGTCTGCCTATTTGTTTGACCGCATCACATGAAAGTTACTGGACTATTCAGTAAGAAATGTATACTAACGTTAGAACGTGTATGAAGAAAAACCCGATCAGAGCTAGGCCAGGGTTAGTCGCTAGTGTTGCGAGAATAAACTAAACTGTAGTAACTTTTTTCCCCTTCCTTTATCAATTGATTTTTGTGTAGTAGCTTTAAACGAGCTTAAGTGTTAACCAATAAAATTAAAAAAAATATGTTGTATTACAATATGTTAGTTTAACTTTCAATGAAGATTATGGTTGAATTTCGATCACTGGTACATAATGAATAATCTTCAGTAAGGCGGAGTTCTAGATTATAACAATATATTCTTATTATATCCCCGTACGTCGTATTATATGTGACAACTTTATTCTTACTATTACTTAGCACACTGTTCTGATGGTAGGGCGATAAGAATTGATTAAATAAGTTTTTATTATCTGCATAAAACCGATGAAATTGCCATGTTTTTTCATTTTCATATCACAGTGTTGCCATTATAACTTTATTAGAATCAAAGATAATAAAATGTATTTATTGTATGGTAATGTATGACAAAAGTTTTTTGATTAGTAAGAATTCTAAATATAAAAACAAATATCTTCTTTTTGGTCCAATATTTGATATTTTAAATAACCTTTTTTTGATTTTTGGTTCTCGACGTATTTGCTTTGCAGAAATCATGTTCACGGGGAAGACGACAGTTTGAAGCGTCTAAAAGTTACTATGTAATTATTACATACAGTAAATTACAAAATTAATTAAAAAAAATACAAAATAGCATCATCATTTTTAATTTTAAACTTATTACTATTTTAATAAGTTTTATAAAGGAATATAAAATAACTTAATTTTTTTTAAGTTTCATAAATAATTTTTGAATGAAAATGCTATTCTACCCCTAATAAAAATATATAGGTAGCTATGTGTATATCACCTCAATATTAAAATCGGGCAAAAGTGCGTGAATAGTTTGAAAGGCTGTTTATAATTTTCATTTATCATTTTCCTTAATCTAAGTCTCTTTCAACCAGGTAGAGTTGTACGCACAAAAAAAACCTAAATTCAGTAAACAAATTTTACAAGAGTAAACATTTTTGTTGGCTGGTATTAAATTTTGTTTACAGCTTTTATCCTTATTGACATTCACCGGAAATGCAGACATGTTTGTGTTGCACCGGAAGTAATATATCTCGGGCGTTATCATTCGTTATTCGTTTTTTGTTTAAACAAATAGTATTGTTTGGATATCGAGGTTATTAGTGTTAAACTGAATTCATCGAATTTATTGGTTATAAGATTAAAAAAATATTCTTATTTGAGACGAAATTTACAAACTTATGATTGTTTTCTTATGGATAGGATTTTAAATAGGACAGTATTTTCTTGCTTTAAAAAGTATTCTATCTCATAACCAGCTTATTTTACCATATTTCATCGAGATCTGTCCAGTTGATACTCGTGAAGCGTTCCCAGGCAGATAAAGAAAACTCTAAAAACTATACATTCAGCCTCTGTATCAATAACTAGCCTTTCTCGCGGCTTCGCTCGCGTTACACAGACAGAAATACTCAATAATTAAACTTGGCCCGACCCAGGACTCGAACCCAGGACCTCTCGATGTATGACCGTACATGCTAGCCACTACACCACCGAGGCACCATCTTTATAAGCTTGTCTAATGTCCTTTTCTATTTACCAAACAAACAAATATTAACTCGGGTAGCAAAAAACATAATAATATCCAGTATAGGGACGTTAGTTAATGACAACATCTAATGTAGCGAGCAAATAGTCATGACAACCGCTTATTATATTAACGCGTCGTTGAGTTTGGGCGAAGTTAGTCTGGTTTGTTTCCTTACAAAATTAGGGAGAGGAAACATCATAAAATACCCTCATATACTTTTCTAAGACTTGTAATATATAAAAAGTGTTGTGTTTATGTTTGTTTTATTTAGTACTTATATATAGATATGTAATTAACTGTACCGGTGGTGTAGTGGCTAGTATGTTCGACTGCATAGGCGGTAGTCCTGGGTTCGAGTCCCATATCAATCAAATCAAAATATTCTTTATTCAAATAGACTTTTACAAGCTCTTTTGAATCGTCATTTATACATTATTAAAATTAAATGTCAGTCTGTAAGTCTGTGAGTGAACTACCACCGGCTCGGAAAGCTGTTCTGCTGAGAAGAACCGGCGAGAAACTCAACAGTTGCTCTTTTCAAAAAAAAAATATTAAGCTAAGTATGCGTATGTTTTAGAAACAATCCAGATATGGAATAATGCATCCCTCGTAACCCAACAATAGATTACGTGTTAATTGAGAGTGAAGAAGTAACATCTCAATTACATATACGAATATTTGCCTTTAATCTAGTAGTCCGTATACATATAGCTAACTTATTAATATATTATTATATTACAGCGATTGTTCGAACGTAAAAAATGTCTCTACCCGGAATCGAATCTATGATATACTTTTATTATTTTTACAAAACCAGAAAACTATTAGTTTGAAGTATTATTGTTACAGATAAAGCGTTTAACTTAATATCTTAAACCGTTCTTAAACGGGGGACGTAAAAATCTGGGGTGCGCTGAAAAGAAAAAGGGTTAGGATGTGTCTAGTATTGAATTTCGATTAAAAGCTCATCACCTCCGTTCGATTTAAGCTTCCTCGCTGCGGAATATTTTCACTCAGTTTGCTTTGACGGCTACCGACTTTAACTGCTCTGATTTAAAGTTACTAGAAGAGGTTTTAAATTTTCAATTCAAAATCATATATAAGAATATATTAAAACTAACTTATTGTCGATTTGGGTAACTTTAAAAGTGCCTAAGAGTAGCTTGTATGCTACTATAAGACGTACAAAAAAATTTGACTGTCAGTATGGAATAAGAACTGTAGACTATAATACGTATGAGTATATTAATATCCCTACTTTACTTGATTGATTCTTTATACAAACTTTCAGCCTCTTAAGGGATGATTTCCGGGATAAATATCTATCCTATGACCTTTTTAGGGTCTTAAACTATCTTCCTACAAAATTTCGTTATTGAAATTTCTATATACGAATAATTTTTAACTTGATTATAAGTTGTCTTACAGTGGAGGAAAACATCGTGAGGAAACCTGCATATCTGAGAGAACCTAGCAAGTTTTCGAAAGACATGTGCAGTTCGCCATATACTATAAAAAAGTTCAGTATTATTTTTTCTTTTTTGTTAACCGACTGTTTACTTAGTGTTTTTTGATATAGTAATTTTATGCATATTTTTTCTTCCTTCTTACATAATTATGATCTTTAAAGCACTGGGTGAAAATTACTTTCAATTGTATATCTCAAATTAGCACATCTAGAGAAATATATCAGTCTTTGTGTAAGCTATTGTAAGCGAGTGAAGTTTAACTTGGGTTTGGCTTAAGGGCCGCATTGTTAATGCTGTATTGGCTTTCGCGTTAGCGTGCTTACGGACGTGTCGATTCTGTTTAACGTAAGTTCAAACAGAAACGTTCAAAGTTAAACGCATTTTGTTATTTTAGTTGACTACCGCTTAACAATTTGGTGCTTAGTTAGTAGATTATAAGTTTTTCCTTTTGGGAAAGATTTGGGAAAGATTAAGAAAAAAGTAAGTCTTTAATTTTTGTCAACTTGATGTACATTATGTGATAGAAGTAAACTCATCTCTACGTCATCTCTGATAAAAGTATACTAACATTCAATTCACACCCTTGTTTAATGTTTATATTATATAAAAAAATTGTATCGTTGTGTCCTAACTTTTTGATTTAAATTTTGTATTTCAATAAAAGTTTTGTTTTTCTGAAAAAAAGCAAATTTTTTACCAAAAAATATACCATTTTTTAGAACTTAACATTAAGCTCAAAGCATTAAATTTTTTTCATAATGCTATAACTTATTATCTTATTTTGAACCTTCTTTTACTTTAAAATGACTATTTTTAAATCGATTTTAAAACCTAACAAAGTTTTAAATCGATATGACAATTAAAAGTCAAAATATTACCTCCAAGATATGTTTTTTTAATTTAATTTAATCTAGTTGAGATTTTTTTCATCTAGATTAAAAGTTTTCTTTGAAGAAAAAAAACTTTTACATTATCAAAGTTGGCCTCAAAACCCTATAATAGAAGGTAAAGATCACTAGCAGACGTTTTTCAAAGGGAGGATTGAAGCGAACGAAGAAATTGAGAACGATCAATCTACTATATAAGGAATATTGCGTAAAATTGCGCGTGATAATAGCATGTACCATGTAATATTATCTTGTTTTTACAGAAAATGAAACAAGAACTCATGTATTTTTTTATTTACATAGCTTGTTGATAATGAAAGCTTTTAAAATAAAAAAGTTATATTGGAATAAGTTTAGCCATTTTATATATATAGGTATCCACAACACAAGCCTCGTAGCTTTCCATGGAACTTGCGTGCGTTCTTATTCATTTATTATAACTCGGGCTCTTCGTTACATTAGCACAGGCAAAGCCGCGGGATCCGCTAGTTATGCATATAAACCTTCCTCTTGAATCACTCTATCTATTAAAAAAACCGCATCAAAATCCATTGTGTAGTTTTAAAGATTTAAGCATACATAGGGATATAGGGACAGTGACTTCGTTTTATACTATGTAGCGATAAAGCGATGGGTGTATCACCCAAATTAACTTACTTCTGAGAAATCCTTCCGAAAATAGTATGTTGGGTGAAACTCCACACCCAAATCGATACTTTCAATAGTTTTCTATCATCAATAACAAACTATACACAGTTTAGTGAAGTAAAAGCCCAAATGTTATACAAAAGAGCACTCACATAACTAAGGAACCATCTGAGTTAATATTGACTCAGCCATGAACTGTTTGTTATTGCAGATTGAAACCTCTTTGATACGCAACGTAAATGTTTATTTGTTTGTTTGTCTAGTAAATTCTTATTTGAGGCGAGGCCTCCGCAAATATGTCGGGTAAATATTATTACCACGTGCTTTAACGCCGATTTTGTTTGGACACGCCGGGATTCTAGCTTTTTAATTCAGTTATTTTATTTATTTATGTTTTTTGAGAAGGAACAAGTTGTTTTTGTTTCGTTCGCTTCGTTCCATCATTTAATATATACCCATGATTGGAGTACAAACAATTATCCTTTTTCTACAAATGAACTGGGGACATCCAACGGGAATAGAAGTCGCGACCGTCGGCACTGTAAGTAAAAACGGTAAAATATTATTTATACGGGGAAATGCTATATCTGGAGCTTCTAATATTAAAGGAACTAATCAATTTCCAAATCCCCCAATTATAATTGGTATAACTATAAAAAAAATTATAATAAAGGCATGAGCTGTTTCGATAGTATTATAAATTTGATCATATCCAATTAAAGAGCATGGATTTCCTAATTCAGTCACTACAAACTGAGCCAATCGTGTCGTATTTTTCATTATGTTATTGAGGTCGTACTTTTTTATTAAGCGAAAAATAAGGTTCGAGTTGACATATTGATTATCAAGAAGTGTGAAGAAATGTGGAGTGCTGTGGAGGCGCGAATAGTGGTGGCTACTGTACATATAGATACTGTATGATTACGTGTATTGTTCAGTGATTCCTGCTTATGAAAAATGAAAAAAAAACAAGTATATAGAAAGTATCAAGAGTTGAATTTCAATTTTAGAAGTCATTATTGTATCAAAACTTTATTTTTAACTAATAGACAAAAATTCTAACATTTACATATAACAAAACATATTTTTTTACCTAATTAGCCATTGTTCAGGAACAAATAAACAATACAATATTCTATCAAGATAACATTAAATATATTTCTTAATAAATACACAAATTATATACGTAGCTATGCGAAGTGGGTGTCAGATTGTACACAAAGCTCCTTTCGTTGACAACGGTTTCCGTACCTCGAAACGTCTTTTATAGAAGCTACTCGCTACTCTCACTATGAGTCTCGTAACTCACGTTTATTTGAATGGTTGTGCTTGAAATTTATATGGTACGTTTTGTGCTTACAAAATATTATATTCTGAGCTTATGCTGCGATTTTACATTATTTTATTGCTTAAATAAAACTATTTTGTAAGTTCCTCTTTGGTTCTTTACAGCTTTTGAGATAAAGGAATCGGTATTTCAGTGTCAGAGTGAATAAAAGCTTAAAAAAGCTCTCTTTACAGTTACTATTTCAAAAATAAACTATGAGGAAATATTATTTACTGAAATCTTACTAATATTATGCGTATAAATGTTCGAGATTAGTTGTTTGGAAGTTTGTGTGAATGAATGATTGTTACTTAATTATGCTAGAATGGCTGAACGGATCTGGATGAAATTTGGCACAGAGATAAACTATAGTCAAGTATAGTCTACTTGTTATGTCGGATAATTACATGGTTCCCGTGGGAAACAACGGCTTTTTATTCAATCGTAGTAAATCCGAGCGAAAGGACGGTGATTAAGTTTGAAATCTTATATCTACATAAGATTTTACAATCTCTTTGCATATAAAATACTTTTATTAACAAGAAAAGAATTATTAGTTAAGGCATATTTATATTAAGATTAGGTAGTTGCCTATTCTCCACTTTTACAATACTGAAGAAATAACTAGCGAATGTAAGCAACACTCATAATCCCATCAAAACCTGCTCAATTAGGCAAAACTTTCACACACAACTTTAATTATTCGCTTTTACATGACTCATATGGTGGTAGAGTTATCTGTACTGTAATGCAATGAAACCGCACAACATTGTACCGAGTCGTATATCTCGCGATAGAAACAATCGCGCTTCGCGGACACCTATAAATCTGTCGGTGTCTCGTGTACCCACGCCGTTTATTTACATGTTTATGTCTTCGTTCCAGTTATAAATTACGTTGATTGAGATTTTTTACTAATTATTAGGCTTTTCTTATTTGTATATAATATATAATGTATGACAGTGGTAGCTCAGCGGTAACGCGTAGCTTGGATAACCGAGTGATGCGGGTTCAAATCCGGGTCTCGCACCTCTGATTTCTCATGTGCGAATGACTTATATCATGATTACCACTTGTCTTACGGTGAAGAAAAACATCGTGAGAAAACCTGCATGTCTGAGAAAACCTAACAAGTTTTCGAAAGGCATGTGAAGTCCGCCAACTCGCACTATGCCAGCGTGTTGGACTATGGCCTGATCCCCTTCGTACTGAGGGAGGCCCGTGCCCAGCAGTGGGACGTTAAAAAGGGCTGATGATGATGATGATGATGTAATGTCTAGTAATAATCTAATTCAATCTGGCATTGAGGAAAAAAAGGAGTTATTATAATACTAGGGACTTACCCTTGCTCCACTCGGCCTCGTTTTTACGATATGTTTAAACGGTTAAAATAGATTTGCAAGAGATGACGTGTTTTCGTTGAGTAAAATTATCCTATATATTGACCCGGATAACGAACTATTATTATACCAAATTTCATCGAAATTAGTTCAATGGCTTTCTTGTGTGTGGTCTCATGGATGTAAATATATAATAGGTGTATATTGTTCAAGCTATATATTATGTATATATACATAAATTATAGATTTTGATAAATTAATATTAGTAAACTTATTTTTTTAAATAAGAATAAAGAAAATTAGATCTTAAGTGCGTATATACTATTATAATTTGTTTAATTATATCAATAGAATCATACTTATCTGTGCACTTTACCGCTCACTTTAAGCGAACTCTGAACGCGGCAGCGAAGTCATGATAGACTTTAAAACAGGCTTTAATAGTTGAAGTTGAGTTGAATAAAACTTCGTCTTCTGGATCCAATTCTAGATAGAATCAGGCTATAATTTTTGTTATAAGCCACATGTGAATTATACCAACATAAAAAAATTATTCTGAAGAATAAGAAGTTGTTCTAAATCAGCCTGAAAGATTTGATCCATACAAACATACCGACTTACAAGTATTGCAACTTTAAACCTTTAATATTGTATTTTGTACACTAACTTCAAATTCATTAAATTAATTTATGATAAAATAACGATTTTAAACACTGTGAAGACTAGTTATTACCTCGTAGCAGCTTCGTAGAGCGCTACGAGGGTCTACAGTATTTGATAAATTATGAAAGTTAACGCTCTAGCCTTTGCTGTTTAACCGATTTTAAAAGAATAGCAGACATTCAACTCATCTTGTTTTATTTTCTTATCTTATAATATTAAATGAGCAATTTTTGTATAGTATTTATAATCAGTACATATATAAAAACAATTGTCTCTTTTTTTATTTAAAATAACAGCTTTTCACTAAATACATATGATACGGTACTTGTTAAAAAAAAATTTTAAGAAAAAAAAATTTCTGTCTATCTGTTTGTTCCGGTTAATTCCTGAAACGGCTGAACCGATTTTTACAAGACTTTTACCCGCAGATAGCTAATGTTATAAAAAGTAACTACGGCGACTTTTATTTTATTAGAAAATTATAAATACCGTTTAATTTATTTTAAACTTACAGTTAAGGTAATAGTGATTAAATTATGATTATTAAACTTGTAGTTCACACTCCTCACTCGTCACACAAAATACATCATCAAACAAATGTTAGGAATATATTATAACAGTCATTGCTTCTGTTATAAACTTCCTAATAAAAAAACAGTTATTATTTTTAAATGTTAAAAAAACCAACCAACCCACAGTCAAATATTAGTGTTGCCATAAAAACGCACATGATAAACGAAATACCAAAGGTTTGCGAAGGCTTCCTTCACGCCTATACGCGTTAACGTTTTCAAAGCCGTCTTAGAGCATATAGCGTAAATAAAGAAATGTGAAAGCTGTATAAAAGTAAAAAAAAGCTCCCATAAATTCTATACTTTTCACGGTATTGAGCAAGTTGGTTGGAAATGAAATAATTTTCTACGATTCCTTTTACTTTAATACGGCGAAAAGTAATTTTATGATTCTTATTTCATTTGACAGTACTTTGCGGGGGTTCTTAGACACAAAAAATATATGAAAAGTGTATATAATATGATTTATAAAAAAAATACGTTTGTGATATATAAGTGGTCTATTAGAAGACAGCTCAATGTTTAAATCTTCATGTCACGTGTAACACTTAAGCTGTATGTTTTCTAAAGACATGAGAACAGAGGATTCTGTCAAATGCATTTGGCCAGTATGGTAGAAGATTTCTTAATTCACAGAGGTGAATGGGGCAAGAAATACAATTCATTATTACAGTTAGGGCATGCCCAGTAGTGGTAGACGTTGAGATATTAACAGTAATTATTTTTGAAAAATTATAATATTTTTTCTTATTTTTTTTTCTGTATGTATACAAAAGAAGTGTTTCTAAAAATTTTTTGTTTATAATGCTCAAACTTGTTTACTATACAAAAAAAATACACACAAAATCATTTTTTATTAAATATACATACAAAATTAAATATGGTTTTCCACACATTTTCACGTTAGTTGCGGTAGAAAGTCAGGCCTAGGTTTCTGAAAGTGTAGCTAAAACAACGAGGCAAGCCAATGCAAAAATTACAAATACGTGGTATCTAAATAAACATTATTTAAATTATAAGGTCATCTAGTTCATTAAATAATGAATATATAAATAGGCATAGACAAAACATCTGGGTACCTGAGAAAATGATTTATTTCCTTCCATAGTTATAATGGTAATTTTGCCATTGAATTTATAAACTGACTTATAAATACAAATAAAATCAACTTAAAATGCCATGACTCACGTACCAAAAAGAAAAATTCGTAACAAGTTTTAATTTTTGTTAAAAAAAAGGTGTGATATATTAACGAAATTACACAAACACAGTAAAAACATGAACCTCAAAGTAATTATTGCGTGCTGCACGAACATATAAGGATGGGATCATTAAATATCCTTCAACTTCAGACTTTCCAAACCTCACAAACCTTTCATTTAAGCGACATTTCGCTATATCATAGAGTATATAATGTAAGGTAGTATTTAGTTTTATTGCAGTCGTAAAATATTTTATGAAGCCGCTCGGAGACAGGCAAAGCGCGTGCGGACTACGGAATCGAGTATGAGTGAGAAAATTACGAATTTAAACGATTTTATACCCCATTTAAAGGCGATAGAGGCGATAATTGAATAACTTTTAACTGGTAATGGCGGCAAAGCTATAGGTTATAAAACTATAATGCAAGGGATTTCAAATTAATTTACGTATCTAGTAAGTGTTAGTTGAAATGACGGGGTATTCTTGTGTGGATTGTAAATGTTGCTAACTTCATTATGTTATGTAATTACTTGGGACACGGCCTTCTCTATAACTCTTTATAGTCAATTTGAACTTTCTAGTATTCACTCAGTAGTCAGTAGGGCTCAAAATTCGACCGTAGTTATTATATTTAAAAAGAATATTTATTTTTCATTGATATAGTGACAAAAATGTAGTGGTAAAGTTCGTTAATTTAAAAGAGCATAAAATAGATGAAATTGGTTAAAAAACATATTATAAGCTGTTTTGTCTTTCCCTATTTTAACAAATATTTAAATAAATATTAATATAGAATACAAACTTTGACCGTGGTTTCGTTTGAGTGGTAAGTACAAAAAGAGTCTATGTTATTATAAGCTACTCCTGTTGCGAACTTGAATGAAATCCCTTTATAATTGTTAAATATTTTTTTATAGTTGCATAAGTCATAGATAAACTTACTTACGAAGTTTAAAACAAAATCTCTCGACGACATTAAAAATTTCACTATAAATGCTCCGTTCTTTAATTCTATAATCTACAGTCAATCAAAATAGCTGAATGGAAGTTATAAAACAGCTTTAAACCCGAATCGAACCCACTCCTTTAACGATAATTGCTAAACTACAGTATATCGCTGGACGTTATATTATATTTATTATTCTGTAACATCATCCATGTTATTTATAGGGACTTTGCTCTGCATCGTTTGAAATTCAGCAACCATTGTCGCCAGAATGTGATTTATTTACGTCGTGTGTCCACTAGCTTTAAACTTATTTGTTTCTAAACTAGTTTATGTTTTAGTTGGCTATTTTCAATATTATTCGTACATCTAAGTTTTTTATAACAATATTATTAAATAAAGCATTATTGAATTGATTTTTAATTTAATTCAAGTCTTTAATATATTGTGTTGTAAAATATATTTTGTAGCAAATAAAAAACTTTGTAATGACTAATTTTCAGAAAATAGATGTTAATTTCGCATTTTTAAATATTTATTGTATTATCACACAAACTTACTTATTTAAGTAAAATTATGCCTTACGATATTTCTATCTTTATATACAAAAGAAAGTCCTGCTAGTTACACTATTTATAACTCAAGAACGGCTGAACCGATTTGGCTGAAAATTGGTGGGGAGGTAGCTTAGAAACAGGAGACGGTTATAGGATACTTTTTATCCCGTTCGATCGCGTTCCCGTGTGACGTGACATAAAACATCAAAGATAATACAAGTCACTATAAAACGTGGTATAACAAAAACCCATCTGACATGGAATAACAAAACGCAAATGACAGCTAAACGTAATTTTGTCTATGGTTAAGTATGGTTGAAATTTGATAATTATAAATTTTGTCAGAAACCAATAATCATTAATAATAAGAAATTTGTATTCGGGTGGAACAGAGTTAGTAATAGTTAGTTGATCAAGTACATAAAATACCTTTGAGACATCTAAATCTTTAATCACCCGCTTATTCCCCTCGTGTTGAAGGGACGTTCGGACCCAGCTGTGGGATGTTAAAAAGGCCGAATTCGAATACGAGTTTGAAAAGAATCAATCAAAATAGCTAAGAAAAGAAAATGAGAAAATTTTGCACCCTTAGGGATGGAACAATGACTACTTTATGAAACTGAATTCTGTGTGCTTTAAAAATGTAATGTGTTTAGATATAAAATAACTACAAATAAACGAAGTTGTGTATACTACAGTATAATAAAGTTATAAATTATTTTAGTAATAAACTAATTTTATTTATATGTACGAGTACAAATAATATTTCTTAGACATACCTTTTACTTTTAATATCTAATATAGAATAACTGATTGGCCTTAAAGCGATTTGGAAGTGTCAATTCAGATTTTTGTTAAATAATTATTAGTAGAAGCTATTTTTGTATTTGTAACATATTAAAACCAAGAGGTACATTATGCAGTGGTTAAGCCGTAAAAGTAGGTTTGCCACTTCTGAAGATTGAACAGTCTCTAAACAACAAATTAGGCCATCTATTTCTCATCAATTTAATTCTCTAGTCCATGCAAAAAAGTTATGAAACAGTAATATTCAAAATAATAAACTTGTATACTTACATAAAAACATAATACATACATCTCTAATTACTATGATAGGTGGGATAGATTAATCCTTAGTCGCTCCCATGACCAAGTTCGCTGTAAAGCATCGGGAAACAAAAAAATTTAAGTAAAAAGCAAAATATCAGTAAAACAGGTCAACCATAAATATTTGTTTACCTGAGAAAGTATTAGAGATACTCTCAATATTAATATTGGTACTAAAACCGTCATAACAAATGTATGTATGTCTATCACAACAATGTTTACCATGCTTCTAAATGACTGGCTTATGGTGTTTATAGGGTGAACGAACTGAGCACGTGGAAGCTGCAATTGCGCAGTTTTGAAGACCCCTGTAGGGTTACGACGTATATGATTTTAGGGTAAACGTACCCATTTTTGATAGTTACGTAAGATAGGTAAGATTTTTTAAGATAACTTAAAAAGTTAATAATTGTTCGAAGTTATAAGCTCAATATCATTTTTGAATAATGCTAAGAAAAAGAGATAAGAGATAAAGTTTTACTATGGAATTTTGCACATCTAATATACAGTTGTCTTACAGTGAAGAAGAGAAGCTAGCAAGTTTTTCGAAAGACACATTCAGTTCGTTAAACCACTCTAGACCTGCAGCATGGTGGAATATGGCCTGATGAAGCCTATTGAAGGGAGGCCCTGCCCTATTGAAAGTAGTGTTCCATTACAAATAAAACCGATGACTATTAATTGAAAAATATGAAAACCTTGTAAATAGTGAACGTTTTATTTGTTTCCAAATGAATAGAAATAAATTCTATTAAATGAGTCAATTGAAGAGAAAAACTACAGCGAACAATGTTATTAAATATGATATTATTTATTATTTTGTATTTCAATGACTTTGAATAAAGTATGAATCATAATGGAATTGAAACGCAGTGAAATATTATGTCGAACGAAATAATATTTTTGCTAGATGATACTCATGACTTTTTAGTGAATGTGTTTGGATTTTCATAAACTAGTATTATTCACATTTGTTATTTATGTATTACATCTATTCATATTATAAAATTCTGAATCAAATTTGTACATTAAATTTTTTGAACAATCCCAATTAATCCCAATATTATCGATGCAAAATTTCATATATCCTTGAGCAAACTATACTTACTACTGTAACGAAACCAAGCGAAGCGAGGGTGAGTCGCTAGTATAAAATAAAATTGTTATTTTTATTATGAAGATTGCTGTTGATATTATTAGCGATGGTGTAATTAAAACTACCTTCATCTAATGGAATTTAAACTACCTAAAATAGTTCAGATTGAAACATGTTTGTCTCAGTTTGTACTTGCTGTGCTAGTGGTCACAGCTTCGATTCCGCTGGTAGCGTATGTGTTGAGCATAGATGTATATCCAGTCATGGATCCATGATGATCCATCCATATTATGTTTAAAATTATCAACTATCTCGCATCTTTAACATAAGCCTCGTAGCTTACCATGGTTGGATGGTGATGTGTGTTAAGTCCCAACATATTAAATTAAAATATGTTGGGACATTTACACACATCACTATCTAGTTCCACGGTAAGGTACGAGCCTTGTGTTATGGATACTAGATGGTTGATATACTACACATATATAAGTTTAAATACATACATATTATAAATATAAACACCTCCAGTACGTAGGATACACCACCTACGTACTGGAGTACAAACATTCGTGCTCAACAAATGTATTCCCCCAGCGGGACCCGAACCCGCGACCGCTTTCGCAGCAAATAGGGTCACTACAAACTGCGCCACGCGTGTCGTCAAATATAATAATAATTTTATATTTTATGGTTATCACATATTTTAAGTAGATTTAAACTTCACTATTAAGCTAGCACTATATGTTTTCGTACAAACAAAACTCAGCGAACGGTATTATTAGTCTATACTAAGTGAAATACTACACATCTATATATGAAATACGTGTATTCTTCGAGCGCTATTGTGCTCAATGAAGCGTCGTTATATCAAAAATGAAATCAATAAAGTGAGAAAGAAAAAAGGTTCTCTTAACAATACGTTCATTTTTATTTGTACTTTCCATTGAATTGGAGTGTTTCTGATTCCACATTACTATCAATATAATTACAATGGAAGAATTTTTCATTTTCTATGTGAATAGAAATATAGCAAATATAGCAATTGATTCGTTACATTATTGGGTTCTCATACATGTTAAAATATGTATATACTAGCGGACCCTACAGACGTTGTCCTGTACATATAGAAAATTTTTATAAACTTTTGCTCCCGGTGAAATGTTTTAGTATGCATGCGCAAAACAGCGTTGCCTAGCAACGACTTATTTATAATTGAATATGTCATTTATTGTGCAAATGTATAAATAACTAAATAATATAAAAAATACATTATCTAGTGGACCGAATTGTGAATCTAAACCATTCTCGAATACACTCGAACACACACAAAACATTTCATCAAAATCGGTCCAGTCGTTTAGGAGGAGTTCAGTCACATACACACGCACACAAGAAATATATATATTAAGATTATAATATCGTATAAAAATTTTAAGAATAGTATTGTTGAATTATTTTGCTCGTTGTGCTTAATGTGTTAGCGATCTCAAATTTAATGTATTAGATTAGGTTGTGGTAGTCCAGTGGTAGCACACTTGTTTAAGAAACCGAATAAAGTGGGTTTGAATACCGAGTTACGCATCTCTGATAATTTCATGTGTGAGTCCGTGGCAACATGACAAACACTTTTCTTACAGTTAACGAACATATCGCGAGGAAACCTTCATGTCTGCGAGAACCCCAGTTTTCGAAAGTTGTAAATTCCACTAATCCGTACTTAATATTCAGCATGGTGGACTAAAGCCGTGCCCAGAAGTGGGACGTTAAATATAAAAAACAAAATCAATTTATGCTATTAAAAATAATATTTCTGATATAAAAAACAAAATAGGGATAAGGCTTAATTTAAAATTATTAGTATTATAGAAAATGGGAACGACGTAAAGACATAGCCATAAATAGGCTTGTTTACCTTAAACGTATTTAGGTGACCTACATCCGTCCCTTCAGAGTATTGTGCACGGAAGTGCAATCAAATCACGCTTTTGCGTACATCGGTCCCTTAGTACGAATTCATTAATCCCACCTGCTAATAATTATACGGTATTACGCATTGGAATTTTATATGTGGTAGAAATTCTCAGTCTTCTTTAAAGCTTTATCATCAAAAATAAAAAAAATAGTGTATTTTTAGTAAAGAATAAAAGCCAAATTAACAGTTATTTAATATAAGAGCAATGTATTGAGAACATTTTGAAAGGTTTATTTTTCATTCCGGTCAATTTCAAATAAAACTACTTTTTATTTACATCTATTACGTATATTAGGCATTTTTTTTATGAAATGCAAGTTAATGTAAGAAACCTGTAAGTTCCCATAGTTCAGTGCATTAGCTATATTAATCACTTTAAAATTTACTATACAAATACATTTTACTATAATAATTATTCGTAAAATTGTCTGTACTTAGTAATTTTAGGATGCATGCATTTTAATATTAGACATCGTTTGACGATCTAATATATATGCAATTTCGGTCCCCTTGGCCCATGGGGGGTAGATTATGGTGGAATCAAATTATGTTCTCGTTACGTCTGATGAATGGCCGCGTAGCCCTCTTTATTTTAAATACGATTATGGTTGAACAGTTCAGTTGGACGTGAAGTTTTGACCAATGAATATCAAGATATACTAATTTAAAGTTATGTTGGAATGAACTTCATTTAATGCCCTTACCGCGTCTTAGAAGGGTTTCAACGTATATACATATAATATACGACGAGCCAAATGCCCTTACCGCGTCTTTGTAGGGTTTTAGCGTATATATATACAAGCTACGACGACATGTGTGGCTCAGTTTGTAGTGTCCCTACTAGCTATGGCAGCGGTCGCAGGTTCCAATCCTGCTGGGAGCATTCGCCCTAATTTCAGTAAAAAGCAAAATATCTAGAAGTCATGAAAGATAATTAACCTATATCAAATATGCTGTGTTATACCCAATTAAACGACTATATTTGATAATATATATTGAGTTTCATAAGCTTTTTTTACTTATTATAAAAGCTTGGTGTGTTCCTTTGCTACTTTTTAACGGTGAATAGACTTTTTAGAGATGTAATATTTTCCCACATTAAAAATATCCCATATTTTGATCCAGATAACAGCTATCACAACATCGAATTAAATCAAAAGCTGTCCAGTGGTTTTTCTCGATATGGTCACAGAGAGACTATAATTCGACCTAGTTATACAAGATAAATTTTCACCAAAAAAATTTAAAATTTCTTATAATAACATTTGTCTATAATTGTACAGCGGAACAGTATTTATATAACATTCATAAATATTTAAAAGTGAATTTAAAATGTCAGGAAGAAGATAAATTGTCCTAAGCCTTATTTTTCCAACCCTTTTCATTCATTATCTATAACAGCCAGCTATCTAATTGTCTTTGAAACAAAATTATGAAAAAAAGTTACTTTTTACCTTCATATTTTTTCGTAGATAACTAAAGAGATCGTAATATTGATAAATTTCTTCGGGAAATCGAGTGGAATCGCTTTGAATGGTCAATGTTGATTTATTAGAGCAGATAGTCGTGGGCATAATCGTAAATTTAAAAATTCGCTCTCACAAAAACAGGATTGAAATTTATGATAATACAAAAATGGGTTATTGGTTGCGCTCGAGCTTTTTAAGTTATTTGTATTAAGCTATATTTCCTGGAGCTTTTGAAGCTTTTTCAATATATTTTTGTTTTTTTTTTGCTGTAGTAGTAGAATCCATTAAGAGACAGAGCCAAGCGAAGTCAGGGTAAATAATTAAAGAACAATACAACGTACTTCTTACAATAATCGATAACTGTGCTGTGTGGTTTTAGAATACGCTACCAGTGACTTCAACAGTTATTCAAGTTTCAATATATGTACATATGTTTGCATATCACTTGCTTATCACATAAGAGCTGCATTCACGCCCCTAATGGGCTTGAGCTTAGCGACGAGATTTAATTCCAATCTGAAATACATCAAGTAATTACAAATAAAAAGTGGAAACAACGGGCGACGAGTGTGCGGGAAAACTGTGTGGTGACCACGCTTTTGCTCTGAACTATCATACAGTAAATGACCTTATTAAATAGGAATCTATTAAATTCGTATATATGTATAAGATGTATAGAAAACTAACCTATACCACGTTTGTCTGTCTGTTTATTCTCGATAAACTCAATAACTATTATTGGATTTTTATTCGGTTTCATCAATAAATAGAGTGACTAATGAGGAAGATTTAGACGTATAAGTCATCAAGGTTTTGAGCTAATTCGTTGAAATATGAAGGTGATTGATATGTTAATACTCTTAGAAATATCTAATTAAACTGTAGCATCGCTATGTGCAAGTACCTGGAAATGCAACTAAGCGAAGCAAGGGTAAGTAGGGGAAGAAGGGGGAATGACGCTCACTGGGTAATGGCGCTCACCTCTGTAACTCTGTAAACATGATACGTAGGAACACACCACATCGCGTGAATTGTGAGGGGAGGGGGTATCTTACAGACAGCGATACAAACATACAGTCAGATCGCGTCATGTGACTGTGAAGTGATTTTCTTTGTTTCCGCCCGAACTGATCTAACTTTTGGTTAGGAGTTTCTTGACGGTAAGTCCTAAATTTTAATGCTTATTTAACTATTATTTTTTTCTTCTGACAATAAAACTATTCTATTTTGTAATTATGCAATCAATTTTCAACAATTGTGTATGATTTTTTTTTAATTTCAATTCAATTACAAAACGAGCGTTTGGGGTAATACCGCTCATCTGGGCGCAATTACCCCTTAGTGACTTATTTTTTTTTGTTGTAGATATGCCAAGAAATCGTCAAAGGCCCACCGCTAAAGCGGCTTGGACCGAAGAAATTCCTTCCTTCTAACCTTCAATCTGCTAAAACTCCTCAAAACCAAGGCCCAAATGTCCAGAATTTCGAATATGCGCAGTCTGATGGTACGGCCATAATTTCAGGACATACATCTCCTTTGGCAAGTCCATCAAATGAGGATCAATCCTCTGCATCTGTTTTGGCAAAAGCTAGTTCAATAATGAAAAACTCCGGTATCCTTTGCTGCTATAGCGACGTCACCAACAATTGAACCATTTTATAAACCACGTCAAAGAAAGCTAAATATTAACTGCGACTCCTATGAAAATTATTTTAGAGGATAATAAAAATAAAAAGTCGCGAAACTCAATAAGACCGGTAAAGATCATAAATTAAGACCAAAACAAACATATGAAACAAATATCTTACAAAAGAAAGTTCTTCAGAGAGTGATGATGAAGAGCATCTTTGCGACGATGACAGTGATGACGATATAAATGTGGATGACGAAAGTTATAACAAATGTGCTATTTGCAAAGAATTTGGAAAACATAACGAGTTATGGTATCGGTGCACCATCTGCGGAGTATGGGCTCATACTATATGTTCAGGATAGGATTTGCCAGATGAATACATCTGTCATTTATGTGACCAAAAATAAAATATTACTATTTCTAAGTTGTCTTACCTCCTTATAGTAATAATAATTTTATATTATATTATAATAATTGAAGTTGATTTGATATCGAAGACTTCACTATATTTGTTAAATTGAAAAACGCTTATCTTACGTACAAATGGCGATAATTGATGCTAATTTGTTATTGTAGACTTTACTTTCATTGTAGTAGGTTCATCTCATTAATATTTCTTTAATTAAAATGTATTTTACTTGTTATATTCCAAAAAACATGTTTGAGCGTCATTACCCCATACACTGAGCGGCATTACCCATAGTCAGGGGCAATGCCGCTCAAACATGTTTTTTTAATATTTTTTTATTACTACTAGTAGGTCAAAGATAAATGCTTTTGTTGTTAAAATCTTAATTACTCGATAGTTAAAGACTTTGTTATTTACCTTAATTTTGATATATAATAAATAATTTAGAAAATACAGCATGTTTTTCTTAAGTGAACGCCATTCCCCCTTCTTCCCCTAATTAGTATGCTATATGATAAAGAGTTTTTAGATCAGTTAAGTACAAGTAGTTTTAGAGATAAACAAGAATAAACAAACGAAAATACAAACAATTTCATCAGTTTTAATCCTGTTGTTTCTAAGAATCAACTTGCCTTCTTCTTTTTCTAACAATCTTCTTTACATAACGATCTCATTTATAATTGATAATAATTATAAATCACAGTTATAAATAAGCTTTCCTATAAGTTGAAGTTATAAATGAGCTTTCCTATAAGTTGAAGTTATAAATAAGCTTTCCTAGAGCTTATAAAGCTATGCAGACCCTACACGTTAACATGCGGGCAACATTAATTAGTAAACAGTCGGCCGTCTGAGTGTAACAACAAAGCAAGCTTTTTCTTACGTTCACTAAAATCTCCGTTTTAAAAATTCACGTTTTTAAATACATACGCTCACGTTATGTTCGTTTGTCTGTCTGTGTATTGTCATTACGACCGCGTTAGGAATATTTTTATTGTTTTACTCATTTAGTCTGGGAGACCTCATTAGATGTAAACTCGCCGTTTACCTGAATCGTACTGCAGCCATTCTGTGTTTTTTGTAATTATAATGGGTCTTGAATAATGTTCATTTTTTGTTGTTGCCATTTATAAATTTTATATTTGGCATACTTGAAAAATAAATACAATGAATAAATAGGTTGGGACATCACAGCACCATCTGATTCCATGGTAAGAGCTACAAGTGTTTCGAATATCAGCTAGTTGATACACTAGACATATATAGATTTAAATACATATTTTACACAGTACATATTATAAAGTAAACACTTATTATTAAAGTACAAACAATCGTGTTCATCACACATACATAGATGCCCACAGCGGGACTCGAACTTCCGACCGCTAGATCATTAGAACAGTGATTAACGTGTTTCTGAGCATGTTAATTCTTGTTTTGTGTAAGGTTTGATTTTCTTGTACTGACGCTGAAAATTCCTTAGTTTTAAAGAATAAACTAACCATAATCATTAAATCATCAATCTAATCTTAGTTTTACTATTTAGGTAACAATAACGGCTTCTTACTTTAAAAACATCTTATCTATGCTATTATTAGGCCCCATACTTTTGGTACGTAACATGTACAGTCGCAAATACTGAGGTCCTAGGTTTGAGTCCCGTATCAGGCCAAGTGTATGTGTATTGAGTGTTTCTATCAATAAATTTTGTATAACTGGGCCCACAGAAAAAATAAGAAAATGAAGTACCACACCGAAATAGAGAACTAGAGCGTCAATTAATTAAATTAATAACAGTTTAGTAGAACAGAGTATATACAGTAATGTGAAATTATACAAATTTATTAATGACGCATAAAATCGGTATTTATTCCTTTAATAACTCAACTTATTCGCGTCAGACACAGCGCGGGGTGTAAACGGAAACGGTGAAATTTTAATGAGCGGCCCTGAGGCGGTATTAGGGGTGCGTGTCCACTGTTACGCTATATATACAAAACTATTATTGCGAATGTGTTCGTCCTTCACGGTACAAAAATTGTAAGGCATATAACGGAATCGTAGTTTATACATATAAAAAGAACCCTTCGTGCGCGAGTCCGACTCGCACTTGACAAGAATTTTGTAATATTATAATGAAGAAATTGCTTTAAAACGCAAGAGGAGTCAGATTTAATACGTAGTGATAAAGAAATGTTTTTTTCAACATTATTATTTTAGAACGTTATTCAAAAGCTTATTATTAGTATAGCTTTCAATGTTCAGTATAAAGCTGCCTTAAAATATAAAATATGAAGCACACGCGTGTTCGGTCAGTTCACTTTTCACGCTAGATTCGTCCATAACCGGTTTCATGTTAAATTTTTTGCCATATTTATTAAAAATCGAAAAATGGCGATTCATAGTTTTTCCACCATAGATGTAATATGGTGGGAAAAATATGAATCAATAATATGTATAATGTAAACAGACAAGTTTAAATAAAATAAATAAATATGTTACGGTAAGTTACGAGGCTTGTGTTACAGATACCAGATAGTTGATATACTACACATATATAACTTTAAAAATATAAAATATACGTATTATAAAAATATAAAACACCCATGACTGGAGTATAGGGACTGGAACCCGCGACCACTGGCAGAGTAAGGCCACTACAAACTGAGCCAAACGTCATCACAAATAAGATAATATAATAAAAGATTCGTTAAAATAAAAAAAGATATTCCAATAAATTATTTTTAGGAACTCATAATTCATGCCTGCAATTGACTTACTGTTGTGCCAGCGGTAGCGGGTGAAGGGCAGAAACGTTTGTACTCCAGTATGAATCCAGTCATGGGTCTCATTTATATTTATAACTGATTTAGCACAGGCAAAGCTGCAGGATCCGCTAGTTATGCATATAAACCTTCCTCTTAAATCACTCTATCTATTCAAAAAACCGCATCAAAATCCGTTGCGTAGTTTTAAAGATTTAAGCGTACAAAGGGATATAGGGACAGAGAAAGCGACTTTGTTTTATACTATGTAGTGATAGATTGACACGGCATTACCATGGAACTAGATCAAATTGTGTGTTAATTACACAACATATTTATTTATTTATCATATAACATCGATAAATTGTGTTGGCAAACAAATATATTACAAAAGATTTAAAATACAACCTTTTAAAATAAGCAAAGCTGTATGCTAAAGCTAATCTAAAGAATATTTATACCAGTTATTATATAAAAGTTCATTAATTCGAGCTCAATATGCGGCGCGTTCACAATTATTTACTTCATTGGTATTGCGGATGAAAATGTTTTCATTACCAGTTCGGTTTTAATTGAAATTTTCATTTTAATAACCTTTCAATGTGTACGGAATATTAATATTTGTATTTATCGTTCGTTTCATAGCTATCTAATGTACATTTATTAGAATACTGATTGATTAAAAGTGAATCCCTTTGAATAAGTTTCATAATATTTTATTTTAATTTTTGTGTGGTTTTCTTGTACAGTGAAATTATTGTATAAGATATTACAGTATTTCATTTTTGCGCTTATAATATACTAGATGGATTAATTAGTTGATTTGCTTTGATTCATTAATATATTTATGTGCTTTAGATCTAATGTACATTTCACAAAAGTTATTTCCGATGTTTATTGTTTAGTCCCGAAATATCATAGTTTTTACAGACTGTCTACCGTAAGAAGGAAATGCCATAGAAATATGACTTAGAAAATATATTTATAACTGTCTAAAAATAGTGATATTAAAATCTCAAAAATTTGCGTGTTTCTAAAAAATACAAAATTTTAAACACAATTCATTTTTAAACCATTTAAACCCCTTTTACTGAGGAAGGACATACTTTACGTTCCCTTTAGAACCAAAATAAATATTAAATAAACAATGTAAAAGTGAAACCACGTTCAATAACTAGTTTATTTCATATTTCAAATAAGAAACTAAGCTAATAACTAACCGACTAATAATGAACGTATCTTATAGAATATTTCTAACAAAATCTTCTTAATGATCCAGACGCGTCAAATCCTAATGAAAGCACCCATCACTCCAAACTTACTAACACTAATATTTGGTTACATGTTAACAAAGGTGGCATATTATATTAACCTAAAGTGAAGTGGGAAATTTATTACTAAAGCGAAAAGACCTTAACTACGTTCCTTGGAAAAGATAACCGAAAATTTTGTCATCCATTGCTGTTGTTGTTCTTATATAAGATATCAATTTGGAATAAACTAAGCAATGTATGGCGAAATAGGCGAAAATACGATATTTGAATTTTCCAGCCAAGTTTTAAGCTCGAGCTAAATATGAAGGGACCTAAGTTTGGACAGCCCTGTCTGCAAGATGCAAGTAGATGCAAGAAGCCGTGATGACACGTATGAGACAAAAGATTGAGTTATGCGTCGTTTATTATTTAATATAACTTTGGAAATATGAACTCTTTAGTTATTAGTTTAAAATTTTAAACTGAATAACAGTTTTACATGTTGTCTTGGTTATTATGAGTAATATTTTGGAAATATGTTAAGTTGTAAGTTGTGGGTTCGATTCGTATACATAAGGTACTAAATCTATACTAATATCATAAAGCCGAAGAGTTTGTTTGTTTGGTTGGTTGGTTGGTTGGTTGGTTGAACGCGCTAATCTCAGGAACTACTCAGGTCCTAAATGAAAAACTCTTTCTGTGTTCGGGAAGGGCGGGCCTTCGTTCTGCGAGGTACCATAACGTGCGACACAGAAAGAATTTGGTTTCCGGTCCTTAGAACGCATGCGAAGCCGCGGGAAATGCTAGTTATTATAGATTCCCATTACAGGTTGGAAGTTTTTTCTTCCTGTTAGAAAACTTTCATAAGACTTTTGAGAAATTTGAGGCAAATAGAAAATTTAAATGGTTTACTGTTTGGAAATTAAAACTTATACAATTCTACTGCCTTTTATAAATAATTTAATACTAGTAAGAGACCCTTGCTCTGCTCGGTTCAAACCTTGATACGTCTTATCGTATTCGGGTACATTTCTTAGGAATTAAATATTTTTCTACAGTAAAAATACCATATACGGATAGACAACTATACGCAATTTCATCAAAATATGTCCTATTCTAGTGGTTCCCAATACAGAAAGACAAAAATAAAAAAATAAAAAACTATAGATTTGGTCTCTATATCTATAATCATGTATATTTCAATGCTATTTAAAAATATTACACAAGTTCGACTCCATTTTAATATATTATTTATATATATTATATGCTATAACCTCTAATTGATAATACTCTAAAACCGAAAACTTTATGTGACGATTACATTACAAGTTTTGTCTTAACCGAACTCTTCTCATTGTGATAAAGTTGAAATTATCTTTGAAAATCAATAAATAATGTACTTTATTCCTTTAAGCTAAAGTTGTATTTCCTTCGTATTTATAGTACCATATACTAGAATTTAAACACGAAGCTAAATTGAACTTTATTTTTATGGTAATAAGGATATGTTAAAAGCGAAATTAAGATTGTTTTGGGAAATTCGCTTGGGAAATTATGATAATAGACGAGTGCTATAGTTGGCAGCTATTTGATAGATAAAAGGATGTTTGTATAGAAGTATTAATAGATGAAGCGTATACGTAATTTTACCTTCTTTATGCGCAAATGCATTTTCATTATTTAATATTTTGATGCACAATGTATCTTCGAAGGTTATTAAAGGTCAAATGTTTATTAAACAAAAAAATCCTAACGGTTGTGTTAATTCTCTTATAACAATGAAGCGAAAGAAGATTTTTGCGTTTATATAAATGTATAAATCTGTAAAATATCAAATATTCGCGTAAATCTAGAAATTTCTTTTTTTTCAGTGAACACAATTTTTTTTAACAATTACATGTGCTGTAAAACTAAATCAATTTCCCATTTGCCATTTTTCAAAAACCGATTAAAATCTAGACTTCTACATCAAAAATAATAGCACTTAACAAAGCATTGAGAGCAAAGCCGATAGTTCTCAATGCTTTTAAAATCTTAGTGAAGATTCGACAAAATAAGTTGAAAAGTTGACTCGAAAGCTTAGCCGTGGGAGAATCAATTTCGATTCAGGTAAAAATCGACGTTTCGAGGAAAGTGAAAGAGTGAAAAGAGATGGAGTTTATTTTGTGGATCTCACGCGGACTATTTGTCAAATGGAACTTTGGAGCTTTCTGTTAACTTTTAAGTCTTGTCCTTGATAATATCGGTGTTTTGTGAGAGTTTTTTATTTTAATCTAGATATAGCTTTTTAACTATAATTTAAAATGGTATATAAAAATTGATACTTATATATATATACGGTACTTTTGTACGGTACGGTAACGGTAGTTATGAGAAAAAAGTTTTTAAATCCATCGTGTGTCTGTCAGCCTTTATATTTGTTCCCGTTTACATGCTTTAAATCCGTTCGTCTGCACGACTGATTTTGAAGGGACTTTCATTGATACCTGATTCTATAAAGATTATATTAGGCTATATTACGAATTAGGGTTTCGAGTAAAAAAGTTGATATCTTTGAAAGTGTGAATAAAACTTTTACTTAATACTGGTAATCATTAAATTTGAAATGCAGATTATTTTAGCGCTTAAAAGGCTTTTACATGATTTTCAAGCTCAAATACGTATTAAACTGTAAGTCATAACTAGTATCTAATACATCAAGTTAAGAAAAATTACAAGACTTACAAGAATAACAGTTTTACATGTTGTCTTGGTTATTATGAGTAATATTTTGGAAATATGTTAAGTTGTAAGTTGTGGGTTCGATTCGTATACATAAGGTACTAAATCTATACTAATATCATAAAGCTGAAGAGTTTGTTTGTTTGTTTGTTTGGTTGGTTGGTTGGTTTAACGCGCTAATCTTAGGAACTACTGGTCCTAAATGAAAAACTCTTTCTGTGTTCGGGAAGGGCGGGCCTTCGTTCTGCGAGGTACCATAACGTGCGACACAGAAAGAATTTGGTTTCCGGTCCTTAGAACGCATGCGAAGCCGCGGGAAATGCTAGTTATTATAGATTCCCATTACAGGTTGGAAGTTTTTTCTTCCTGTTAGAAAACTTTCATAAGACTTTTGAGAAATTTTTAGAAGAAATAGACAATTTAAATGGTTTTGGCAATTAAAACTTACAATTTTACTGCCTTTTATAAATAACTTGCGTTTTCTAGGTTCTCGTCTTCGGCATAAAATGTTTACAAACTTTGAATGTCTTACTTATTTATACATAACACCATGCTTGTACTGTCAATACTGAAAAATTTCAGTTTGACAGCAAAACCCACATAAACAAAATGATCCGCCATTTAATGAATTCATTTATTACAAAAAATATGATAAAGAACCGCTCGACCGATTTTGTGCTAACTTCATATAAACCATCTACTAAATAGTCCGAACAAAGCCTATACATTTGGTTTGGAACAACATAAGGAGAGCCCGTCCTTGAGTTATAAAGTTACAACGAAAAGTGGCGTTGATTTTTATATATATTAATTACTAGTGAGAGACCTGCTCTGCTCGGTTCGAACCTTGTTACGTCTTATCGTATCTGTCCTATTCTAGTGGTATTGGGAATACAGACAGACAAATATAAAAAAAAATCAATACTATTTAAAAAAATATTACACAGGTTCGACTCCATTTTGATATATTATTTATATATATTATATGCTAAGTATATAACCTCTAATTGATAATATTCTAAAACCGAAAACTTTATGTGACGATTACATTACAAGTTTTGTCTTAACCGAACTCTTCTCATTGTGAGAAAGTTGAAATTATCTTTGAAAATCAATAAATAATGTACTTTATTCCTTTAAGCTAAAGTTGTATTTCCTTCGTATTTATAGTACCATATACTAGAATTTAAACACGAAGCAAAATTGAACTTTATTTTTATGGTAATAAGGATATGTTAAAAGCGAAATTAAGGTTGTTTTGGGAAATTCGCTTGGGAAATTATGATAATAGACGAGTGCTATAGTTGGCAGCTATTTGATAGATAAAAGGATGTTTGTATAGAAGTATTAATAGTTGAAGCGTATACGTAATTTTACCTTCTTTATGCGCAAATGCATTTTCATTATTTAATATTTTGATGCACAATGTATCTTCGAAGGTTATTAAAGGTCAAATGTTTATTAAACAAAAAAGTTCCTAACGGTTGTGTTAATTCTCTTATAACAATGAAGCGAAAGAAGATTTTTGCGTTTATATAAATGTTTAAATCTTTATGATATCAAATATTCGCGTAAATCTAGAAATGTCTTTTTTCAGTGAGCTCAAAAAATATTTACGTTTACAGGTGCTATAAAACTAAATCAATTTGCCATTTGCCATTTTTAAAATCGATTAAAATCTAGACTTCTACATCAAAAATAATAGCACTTAACAAAGCATTGAGAGCAAAGCCGATAGTTCTCAATGCTTTTAAAATCTTAGTGAAGATTCGACAAAATAAGTTGAAAAGTTGACTCGAAAGCTTAGCCGTGGGAGAATCAATTTCGATTCAGGTAAAAAGCGACGTTTCGAGGAAAGTGAAAGAGTGAAAAGAGATAGAGTTTATTTTGTGGATCTCACGCGGACTATTTGTCAAATGGAACTTTGGAGCTTTCTGTTAACTTTTAAGTCTTGTCCTTGATAATATCGGTGTAGAGTTTTTTTATTTGAATCTAGATATAGCTTTTTAACTATAATTTAAAATGGTATATAAAAATGGATACTTATATATATACGGTACTTTAGTTATGAGAAAAAAGTGTTTTTAAATCCATCGTGTGTCTGTCAGCCTTTATATTTGTTCCCGCTTACATGCTTTAAATCCGTTCGTCTGCACGACTGATTTTGAAGGGACTTTCATTGATACCTGATTCTATAAAGATTATATTAGTCTATATAACGAATTAGGGTTTCGAGTAAAAAAGTTGAAATCTATGAAAATGTGAATAAAACTTTTACTTAGTACTAGCAATTATTTTCAAGCCCAAATACGTATTAAACTGTAAGCCATAACTAGTATCTAATACATCAAGTTAAGAAAAATTACAAGCCCTCCGCTTCCACTGTCTCAAAATCTCGGGTAAATTTATTTATGCAATCTCAGCGAGGTCTGAAGTACTACTTAATTAGAACAGTAATTAAGTTATAAATTCCAGCACGTTGAACCTAGCCCTTGTAGGGGAAGGTTATTGTAAGGCTTGTTTTACTCACTCATATATGTGTTTCTATATAATTAACTAGCGATTCACCCTAGCTTTGCTCGGATTCGATCTTCGATATAGCGAAGCCACGGGTTCCACTAGTGATAAATATAGCCTATGTTACTTAGTGATAATGTAGGTTTCTAATGGCTAAAGAAATTTTGAAATCAATCCAGTAGCTTTTGAGGTTATAACTTTTAATTGTTTTGCGTGTGTTTGTTTTGGTTAATTTACGAAATGACTACCCCGACGACTAGCGCATTGCTGATATTATAAGTTAACTAAGCTTACATTTATTTAAGAACAGAATTATGGTTTCCGTTCAAAAAATAATAGTAGAGGAGACCGTGGAAGATCGACCTTCACCGATCTGATAACCAGATGAGACATATTTTTTATCGTATATAATTTATAAACAAATATGCCTATAATTACTTGCCTATCTGAAAGTGCTCATGGCTATTTTTAGCTGGGCAACAGTGCTTTAAGTATGATTTTTTGCAGGCAAGTCTATATGACTGATTTTGTAATAAAATAATCTAAAATTTGTTTAAAATTTTGTTTAACTTCTTGTTTAAAATTAAATGCAACTGTTATTAGAACTAGCTTACTAATAACAAATTATAAAATAATATTGTAATAAAAAAGACCTAATCTTAGATAATGCAAATGGGAAGAAGCGGGCCATTCCCAACACAAGTATCTTCGGATTACTTACTGGGAAGACCCGAATATAATTAATTGTAAAACACGATTAAGAAATAAAAAACTATTTTATTTTTTATTTATTTAACTTTCGATAAGTTAGCAGAACGATGGAGTCACCTATATTGACTTACCTGTTCACATCGGCTTTGGTAGCTATACACAAAAATGAGTAGGCTAGCCTTCTGAGGCATATTCTGTGTGTTAAAAACTAACAGTGAAATAAAATTAATTTGGTTATCAAAAGAATGAAAGCGATGAAAAAAAATCGATTAAAGTGAATTTAATTAAAAATAGCCATGAGCACTTTCAGATAGGCAAGTAACTATAGGCATATTTGTTTATAAATTATATTTAATAAAAAATATGTCTCATCTGGTTATCAGGTCGGTGAAGGTCGATCTTCCACCGGCTCTTAGACCATAAATAAAATGTACCTACTAAGGAACGCGCTGGAACGAAGCAAGGGTAGTCGCTAGTATAATAAAAATGAAATTGAACGTTAAAAGTTCCTAATATTTTCTGAGTAAAGCTTGAGCTAAAGCTCGATACAAGTAAGCTCCAAAATAGTCTTTGTCGGCGAGAATAAGGGCCAGTTTCACCAGTTTCTGATAAAGTTCCTGATAGCGTATCCGGAACTTATCTGACGGATGAACTACAAATTTCGGTTTCACAAGTCTTGAATAGTGGTATCTAGCAGTTAAAGTGGCCGGTAATTTATCAGCCGAATCAAGTGGCCGTTAAAGGTGGTATCTGGTAGATAACTAAAATGATTCGAATGGAGGGCGCGAATAAAAATATCTGTCATTTATTTTTGGTAATAAATAATATCATACTCGTTATAGTAGTCTGCAGCCACAAGATGGATTTGTTTGAATATACGTTAATAGAAAGTGATATAAAGACTACAACCGACTGGTAAGTAGATAGTAGGTAATATTTTTCAATGATCTTCATGATTTACTTATTTAATAGACTTTTGATAATTTCAATAATGCAACGATTGCTTATAACTTTACGCTATTTTGCAACGGGAACGTTTTTGATTGTATGTGGTGATTTCGGTGGAGTAAGCAAAGCGTCAGCTTGCAGAAAGCAATCGCCAAATTGAGACCTTTGTATGTGAAATTCCCCACAAATGCAGAGGACATATCACTAGGTTTTTATGAAATTGCAAGATTTCCTAGGGTCGTTGGAGTCATCGATTGATCGATTTTATTTTCAATAATATTTTTTTTATTTTCTACAAGTGAAATTAATAGCTCAGTTTCAACTTTTTGTTCTAATCAAGCGTCTATTAAATATAACATACAACAAAAAAGCGCGAAAGTCGAAATAATTATGACATCCGTGGGTTCATTTTACACTAATTACATTTGGAACGCAGACTTGTAATCATAATAACATTTACCATCGATTTAATTACTTTTCATCACATTATAACAAAATTATATTCAAGAACATTAAAAAGTAAAATGTCTTATTTTAAATTCATATTTTAAATCTTATTTTAAGTAAAAAAATAATTAAAATATTTTAGTTTTCAAACTAGATTTTAAATAGCGATCATATGCATCTGTGTAATGAAACGCAAAAAAGCGACGTTGCCGTTCTGTAAAATAGCAAGTGGCTTGTAAAGTATCTGCTGGTTAGTTTATCAGGTAGTTTAATGGTGAAACAGAAAAAATATATCAGCAACCGTTATCTGTTAGTTAGTGTTAAGTGGCAGATTACTAACTGAAACTTTATCAGGAACTGGTGAAACTAGCCCTAAGTCATTAACTTTCTTTACATGTTAATTAATTAAGTTTCGTGGAGATTCTATTTCAAATAGCTTTTTTACATTTTAGTTTAGTTTGATGGATTTTCAACTTAAAATACAGAAAACTCCCTAGCACTAATTATAGATATATATAGAGTGGCTAGTATACTAGCAAAATGCTGAGCTTTGTGAGGGCTCGCGTAGTTTTTCTGATAGGTATTTTTTTTTAATAATTCTTAATGTTCATTTTTTAATTGTTATATTTTTTTTTGACAGAGATACACCTACGTATAAAGTTAAATTAATATGGTAAAGCACAAATCTAAAGGCGTTATAGTTTTATGTAGGATTTGTTCGCCTTAAAAATTAGGAGAGTCCTTAAAATATCAAAAGTAATAGAAAAAGTCTTAAAAAGAAGGATAAATAAACCAAAATGAAAGCCATAAGTGCAGGCTGTTACAGGCAAAGTAGTAGCAGTAACAATGCTACCCGCAACAAAACATGACAATAGATAAAAATCGTTTTCAAGCACCTTTTTCAAAGCATTGTTTTGTGGGAAACTGGGAACATCACGCTAATGCGATACGGAGTTGTGCAATTAGACTCACAATAGGCCTTCCTTAATATAATGTAAGGGAAATGTGACTTTTTAATTGTCCTACTTCAGCTTAAACATGTACGCACTTGGTATGAGAGGAGCAAAATGAAGACTTTGTAAATATATGTAAAATACATAGACAATGTTAGCACAGTGGTAATGATCTCACTTAGAAACCAAGCGAAGCAGGTTCACATCCCGGGTCTTGATATTTGCACGTGCAAATCGTTTACCAATTATAACGTTACAGAAAAACGTACGAGAAATCGAGCATGTCTACTTTTCGAAAGACATTTGAAGTTTTAATCTATTTGAAACCACAGTTCAAAAGGCCTTTTGAAAAGGAAGAGTGGGACGTAGTAAAGGCCTGAAATTTACACGACATATGACCTAGCACTTAGAGAAAGATCCAAGCTAAGCGAAAGTCTCTAGTTTGGAATATTAAAATCTATACTAATATTATAAAGCTGAAGAGTTTGTTTGTTTGGTTGGTTGAACGCGATATGCTCAGAAACTACTGGTTCGAATTGAAAAATTCTTTTTGTGTTGGATAGTCCGTTTATCGAGGAAGGCTTTATGCTATATTATATCACGCTACAACCAATATGAGTTGAACATCAATGAAAAATGTTGCAAAACGGGAGAAAAATATTTTTATCGATTTTCAGCCTTTACTACGTGAGCGGAGCCGTAGAAAAGGCTAGTTTAAAATTATTTAACACTAAACCGTTTAATAATCAAAAATAAAAGTATTTCCTTTTACATTTCAATGTAAGTACTATGAAATAACATTTATTTTCAGTAAAGAAGGCTTACAAGAGCTTATAAAAGCTTACATCATATATATGAATATATTTTTAATTTGAACCGACATCAACAAAAAGCATGAAAAGTAAACAGAATTTACGGGGAATTGCATCGAACGTATTTGCTTTCATACATTTATCTGTAAATTTTGTTTGGAAAACCTTTTCTTCTGGCTTTAAATTACATGAAGAGCTGGTATTAAATGAAAATATTTCTTACTTTGTTGTTTCGATAGCGTTTTGTATTTACGCTGAATATATAAGGGAAGTTTTTTAATACTATGAGAACATTCTCACATGCATACGAGTAGATTTAGGAGAAAAAAATTTAAATTTTCTTTGTAGAATTTGTTTAGAATTAGTTATTATTATGATTAGTAAGAGCATTTTTCACTATCACGTTCAATTAGCATTAATTTAATAGGGACTTGCATTATATAAAGTATTCTATTTGTTAAATCTAAACTTCTATAGGGCTGATTTTGATGTATTGTCTATACCAATATTATAAAGCTGAAGAGTTTGTTTGTTTGTTTCTCACCACATCACGAAAAACTCCTGGACAGTTTTTGATGAAACTATATTAATAGCTTTTACGGGATAATATATGAGATAAAAATGCGGGAAAATATCCTATCTATGAGAAATATTTACTTACCGATAAAACGTACCTATTAAATGAACTCGAACGAAGCAAGGCTAAGTCCCTTGTATTAAATAAAATAATACTTAATGAACTTTTATTTCGTTAATGTTACACATATAAAATAAAACTAAACTAAATAAAATACCAATAACAAATAGTAAAAATATTCCCTCGTTTAAAAAATCCGTCTGAATTTTTATATTATTATTTGCCTCTATCGACGGCCTTTGATACAAAACCTACGATTAATTGGCGTCCCTTTCAAGTCTGAAAGAGATAGGAGTTCGTGTGTAAATTAAAAACAAATATGTATCTTTTACAGTGAACTGTTTGAAAACTGAGATTTGCTTTGTAACTCACTCGCTCGAAACAACTCTAGTAATTTGACTAACAATTTAGTCGAGTTTGTATAATATGTACTTTTCATCTGAAAGGAGAATACGGAATGGGTTTTCCAGTTTATTTACCAAGTTCCTTTTGTAGAGTATCGATGCTTATTCCACACTTTTGGTTATACGAGCTGTTGAAAATCAAATATGCATTTTTTTATATTTTTGCTTTGTTTTTATACCTTCGGCTCTTTGTAATTATTTTCTAAGCCAGGCTTTAGTCCACACTGAAAGTACATGATAAAAAGAATGGTTTCTATAGACACATGTCTTGTTAAGACTAGGCTCCATCAGACGTGTTTCTTCACCATAAGAAAAGTGGATTTGAAACTCACACTCTCGTTTAACTCGGTTTAAATGTAATTTTCACTATTGAATAACAGAATACTGTAGCCAAATAGCTAGAATGTATTTATTATATAAAAAGTCTTAGTGAAATAGTTATTGCTATCGATTCAGATGCTGAAGCTATAGTTATTAGTATTTTTGTCTGCGTATCTGTACGTCTGTCTGTGACAGTATCACAAGAAAAGTACTGGACAGTTTTTGTGTTTTTTTTGTGATAATAGCTGGTTTTCAGGTCGAAATTCAGATTTTTTTTGTAAGAAAAATATCACATCTCTGATACATCTGTCTACAGTAATCGTTAAAACGTACCAAGTGAACGAATCCAAGCAAATCGAGGGTGAATCACTAGTCAAATATAAAATATAAATCAGCGTACATCGTATATAGCGTTAGACTATTATAATGCGCCAACTTGACATCACAGTAAGTTATTGCCGTATTATTCATATAGGAGATACGAAGGTTTTATCCCAATGGAGAAGGTATTTGCTTTTCTTTTTATTTTTTTCATAGAATGTTTAAGGGAAAAAGGGTTTTCAGTATTGAAAATAAATTAATGTGCTCAGTGATATAATAACTTTTCTTATTATTATTTATAAGACTAATAAAATGTATACTAATTACATAAGCATAACGGCCATATATTATAACATATATTATAATATTTTAAAGGATACTCATAAGAACTTTTTTCTGTCTGTTTGTTTGTTATCTCTGAAACCCCCGCTAATTTGAAATCATACAAATAAATGCCTCTGGCGGGATTCGAGCTCGCAACCTCTGGTAGAACAAGTAGGGCCACTATAACCTGGGAGCCAAACGTGTCGTTAACATGATATACGCTAAAGGGGTTGCACCCCCCTGAATTAAAGGAAAATATAAAGAAAAAGTGAAACAAATATTTTTTTATTAAATTATAATATCTCTAAAGAGATAGAGAGATAGAGATAAATAAAAAAATTAAAAGTGCGTGTGTACAAAGTACACATGTCAGAAGTAAAACTTCTTTGGCAAACTAATTTTTAAATCTCGTTTATTTTTATACTAAATGACTCCTTCTAGGCGCGAGGGTCACACGCACGAGTTAGACAGAGTTAGAAATGTCACTGACTCGCGGTGGGCGAAATCTTACTAAGGCTAACTCTTCCCCGTCTCTGAGTGCCTGGTACCATGGACTTATTTTTTCGTTTCATCGAGTTTGAAATCACAACGATTCTAAAGAAGTTTCACTTCAAAAATGAATTAAAATTACAGCGTTTATTTGTTTAAGTTAATAATTTAATGTAAAGAAGTAAATGCACCCCCCTGTAAATAAATCGACTGTCCCCCATGGTCATTAATATAGCTACTAAAGCACTAACATACCACCTCCATGTGATCATAAAAACAGTTTCCTTATCGTAAAATGGACAAAATATGTAAGAGATAGGTCCATAAGATATCGAGAAAAAAATAGGGGCAGTGTGAACACGCTTAAATCATACCATGATTTATTTCATCCCATACGTTGGAAAACGGTGAAACTTGTGTGGAATTTTTATACGCCCTTTGACTCCCCAACTACAGCTTTTAGAGAATAAATTGTAACTGACCGTCCAATATGTAATATTACATGGTATTTTAATTAAAAAATATTTTTTAAATGGACTTTTAAAAGAATTTTTCTGTGGAAATTTTCTATATGTTTTTTTAAGCTTTCTAAATTATACTGTATATATATTTGAGTTTTGTTAGCTAAATAAAATTTGAGTATATTTTCGTATTTCTTTTCAAAGACTGAACCTAGGAGTTTTTTTATTTATTTGCAAACTTAAAAAAACAAAACATTAAGCACTAGGAACTAATTCTAGTACAAAAATTGTTTATTATGAAAAACAATGTTATATTTATTAGTTATAACTTATTTGTACGAATTATACGAATTTTTACAATTATAATTACTTATTGAAAATGTCTATAGATATAACTAGCAACTCGCCCTCGCTTCGCTCGGGCTCTTCCCTAGATTAAACACAGGGAAAGCCGCGGGATCAGCTAGTATTTATATGCATAACTATGCATATAAACCTTCCTCTTGAACCACTCTATCTATTAAAAAAAACCGCATCAAAATCCGTTGCGTAGTTTTAAAGATTTAAGCATACATAGGGATATAGGGACAGAGAAAGCGACTTTGTTTTATACTATGTAGTGATAGGTAATAATCATCCCTTAAGACAAAAATAACAACATTAAACAACTGACGCTGGACTATATACCATCGACCCCCTTCCGACTTTAATGACAATAACACAAGTGATTTTTCGTGTCCGAAGCGACTTCAATAATTCACCAAAAGTTAACGACATTACTGCGTAGCTGACAAACGACTTATGCATTCGAGTTAACTAGTGGCCTGTGAGGTTCATTCGTCATTGTAAAGTGCAAAACGAAACAGATACGACTCAGTCGGGTCGATTCATCAGTCTGAATATTTAGGGCGAGCTGTTCACGGACTGATTGCTGTATTTACATTTAAAATAGCCATCTGTAGGCAATTCAAGTTTTATATGAGTTGCTTAACTTTGAACAAGGGTTTATATGCGAAGTTACATAATGATAAAAAACGTTTAAATTGATTTATTAATTTTTTTGTATGTATGTATGTTTGTTTGTAATTTGTATGTATGTATGTATGTATGTATGTATGTATGTATGTATGTATGTAGTCTGACTCTTCTTCTCTCTTTTTCTCATTTCATTCATCAAAAATTAGAAACTATGTTACCTATTATGTTTATTATAAAAGTAACATTATAATTGGATAAATCAATTGAAATAAAAATCTTAAGCCCTTATCATAACTTAAGCTGAATTTTAATGTGAGCTTAACTTTAATGTTATATAGTTAAATAAAACCTATTTAATTTATTTAAGGAAGAGAAATAGTTTGAAGTTATGTATGATATATAAAGTATTTCAGCTATCGAGTTCCATAAAAATGTAACAGAATAGTGCTGCGGTATAGTTCTGGCTTTTAAATATAATGTTTAAAGCAAAAGAGATTGTAGGTTAAGGAGTTTTAAAATTTGGGTTAGTGGAATTTGTGGTTGAACTTTTAGAAGATTTCAGTCAGAGCGTCATTTGTAAGTGACATGGTGACAATGCACTAATTCGAGTCATATTTTAAGTAATGCACTAATTCGAGTCATATTGTAATATGTGAAGTTTTGAAAAGAAATGATATATATAAAGCTATCTTTACGGATTTTTCAGATTTGTCGCGGATGGCACAAAAGTTTTAGATTTCATAGAATCGTAGATCATTGTACACTTCATGTAAATCATTTGCTACTAAATTTCATTTAAATCGGTTCAGAATTTTGGCGTGAAAGCCCGACAGACAGACTGACAGAATGACAGAGTTACCTTCGCATTTATAATATTAGTAAGGATTTCAAATATTCTCGCAAATATAAGGAAGTATTAAGATACGAATTATAGTTATGTTTTAAGTTCTTTATTAGAGTATCATGCATGATCTATAGAAATAATTTGCTTTTATTTTGTAACCATCTTGCCGTGTGTGGACGCACTAACGTTGCCGTAAATATCAAATTCGATTAAGGTCGTGTATCCAGCGAGCTTGTTTTTGTTAGCTCCGTATCTTGCGTTTACTCTCGTCTCCTTGAATAAGAAAAATAAGCCATGACAGTCTTAACAACCAATATATATTTACAAGCAATGCTTCTATTATTAGATGACTGTTATAAGTAAAAGTTTATGTATTTATTTACTTGAAGTAGCTTAATGTCATAATAAACGTAGCTTTCTAGTAAAAGGTCTTTTAAAGAAGACTTAGAAAAAGTGTTCGTAAAAATAAATCTAAGTTTCTAATCTATAATACATTAGATATTATAAATGTAAAAGTTTGCGCAGAAAAATATTTCATCTTTATACAATCTAAAGTAACCGTTAAAACGTACCTAGATACAAACGCAAGCGGAGTGAGGGTAAGTCGCTAGTTTAAGAAATAAATATAATGCTATGTTATAAACATTGAAACAAAGAAAATTCACGATAAAGGACCAGCAACAGCTTTAATAATAACTCGTAATAATAACTTAGATGAAAATGCTGAATTTCAGAGTTTCAAATATTTCCTCCGTCTAATCAAGCCTCGGGGAAAAACTTTTAACAATGAAAATACGTATTTTAGCCTCTAATTACCGTCAAACTAGAAATTACATTTAGCAAAACATTTACTGAATCAAACACAAAATAGAACTTACCGTATCCGCAACTTACAAACGTCATAATTATAAAAATGATACCCTAAGGGCGAGGGTCTAGTTCCATATAAAATACCGGTACAAGTTGCTTTATAACCCTTTATTTAGGCATCGCACAGACTATCGACAGTTTAAACGTAAAAATATGTTATATTATAAATGAAACTATCTTTTCGGATTTTGTCGCGGATTTATTTGGATTTTTGGTTCCCGACGTTTCGAATGCTTTACAGAAATCATGGTCACGGGACTATAAATCCGCGACAAAATCCGAAAAGATAGTTTCATTTATAATATCAAATACTATTCGCGTAAACCTAAGAATGTATTAAATAAGTTATACCTAAATACAAACTTTTATATAAGGTTTTATACCCTATGGTAAGACTAAGTATTTTTTCGCGATACTATTTTTTAATTTGGCCATTTGTAGTATAGTGTAATATTAATCGTTCAATGATTCGCCAAATCTTACAATAGGTTCGACAAAAGGCTTAGGTAGATCACGATCTGTACTCGTACTAATAGATTATAGACGTAAATCATAAGGATTAATTATGAAATATAGGCATAAAATGCAAAGCGTCATGTAAAATATAAATCTGAAAACGTAGCTAGACAACACGTAAGATTAAATTTTCTTTTCGGTTCTACTCCTTTCAATTGACATTTTGTACATTTAATAATAAACCAATTATTTTATATTTTCTTGTACAGGTAGCCAAAGAAAATGAATAGCAATTCACTCTGGTTAATTATGGCCGTAATCAGTTGCCATTTTTCAACAGAACGTATATTATGGTCAATGTTCTCTATATTAACTTCATACTCGTATGAAATGCAACATTTTCAGCCATTTAGTTAGTTAACTTTAACTGCCTCGGTGGAGTCGGTGGCGTAGTAGCACGTGCGTTCGCACACCGGGACGACCTGGGTTCGCATCCCGGGTTGGACCAAGTATAGTTATTGAATCTTTCTGTTCATAAGCGTTAGTTACAGCCCGGGGATGGGAAGTTTGCGGTGTTTCACCCCCGTGCTTCGGAGAGCACTTAAAGCTGTTGGTCCTGCGCCTTAACTCTCACTGGTCGTGTCGAGCAGTCAGTCGTCCCACCGGAGTATGAGAGTGATAGGAACAGAGAGTGCACTTGTGTCCGCGCATACACTCCCAGTGAGATTGGCCGCCGTGGCCCGTGGCACGTATGTATGTGTGATTACTGAAGGAAGTGAACACAAAATTTACACAATCTATACAGATAAATAAAAATCGATATTAATGCACTTGCTATCATATACGTTTTTATAAGAAATAGATCATTTTTTAATTTGTTCGTCTGTCTGTTTGTTTTAGTTCTGCTCCGAAACGGATGGCCGATGGCCTGATTTTGATGGAATTATCATTGGCATGTACCTAGAGTTTTAAGTAGTACAATACGCTACTTTTATTTTAGAAATCAATTTATTTAGTTTTGTAATCAAATCGGCAAGCTTATATTTTATAAGAAGTAAATTTTATTTTAAATATTTAAATCGTATCGTCTGCGGGCGGCCAAAGCTATCCCTTTCAAAGCGAGTCCTCGACACGAGGAGTGCAGGTTTGAGCCGCGGGCGAACTCCCTTCGTCTTGCAACTGTTGCATACGTGGGAATGTACTAGTGCATTTCGAACTCTTTGTTTTTCGCTAGTTACTGGTCCTTGCCTTGTTAATGTAATGAGTTGGTTGAAATTTTAGGGCTCATTTGAAGTACTGTTTTGGTGCTTTTATATGAGTGGTGGCTTTTGTTGTTGTATGAGAAATGATTTGATTTGTCCTAAATGGAAATGTGTACGGATGAATGCTAGCTTTCATTTTTATGAAACGCAGTGGGTACATTTAGTTAATGTACAAGCTATTTATCCTGGTTTTGTTCGTATATTTATTACTTCTAAAAGATATGGAGTTTAGGGTCAATGTGATTAGTTTTTCTGATGGTGATGCTTGATTTCAGATTCTGATAAATATATTTTAGGTTAATACTGTCAGCCTTTTTATCTTCAGGGTTAAACTTTTTTGGAATTCTAAATTATTTTATATTTATGGTACTTAAAGTCATAATTAAGTCATGTATAATCAACATTGTTAAGCAAAGGTTTTGTTTAACAAATAAAATATGATCTTGATTTTTTACAACATATTTTATGCATTTCATTAAATTACTAATTATACCACTGTTTTAAGATTTCATAATTTTATAGGCTCTTGCTAATTGCAAGTTTCGGTGGTTTCTATATAATGTGCATTGTATGTATTATTGTACTACACTATACATTCAGCTCTTATTCGATACTACTGATCACGAGCCTCTTTCCAACACAATTTTTAACTAAGTAAATTGTCTAAATAATATTATATATACATAATAAATGTATGTCTAAATTAAAAGTAAATGACTTAAAATTGAAATATAAATAATGAAATTTTCAAAAAACCTTAAAAGCTAAAGCAACTTAAGCTGAAAAATAAAAGAAATAGCCAATGACTGTTTGGGGTTTTATTTGTTAACTTCGGTTAACAGGACTGGGGGGTGCATTTCGTCCACTGTTTGTGAAGTTTAGTACGTAGGTATTGCCAAGGGAGTCTGGGTAATGAAAACATTTGTAGGTTTCTCGTTTTGTGTTACTGAAGACGACTTTTTTACATTTTTTCCTACAAAATTATCATTGCTGTGGTTAAAAAGAGTTTTTATATTTATCCTTTGAAATTGAATTTAAATAATTATAATAATTAATATTAACGTTATTATATTTATTTTATTTACTATTCCTATCAGGTACATAACAAAAACCATCAATCCTAAAAAGTGCAGGTAAAATTAATTAACTACTATATTTATATTTCAAATATTTTAAGAAATTTGAATAATTTGTGGTGTGATAATATTATAATACGAGTAACAGAGGTTCGACTATTATCTGACATAAATATTTATGAAAATATTTTGGGACAGTATTACAACAGCAATATATGGATGGATTTATATTATAAATATAAACATCCATGACTGGAGTATAAACATTCGTGCGCAATAAATGAATGCCCTCAGCGGGACTCGAAACCGCGACCGCTGGCGCAGAAAGTAGGGTCACTACCAACTGAGCCAAACGTGTCGTCATATTTTTTATAAGCGTCCCGAACTGGCACTTCTGATGCCACTAACCAAAAAATTGACTTCTAATAAAACTAATAGATTTTTATATATAGGCTTTTGTATGTACGTACGCACGTATTCGGCTTTTGTTTATATTAATAAATTTGTAGATCTCGAGTTATAAATATTTTGGTCCTAGAAATCCCTATGAAATTTATATTACTTTTAAGAGAAAATATTATTTTTGAGAGCATTTGTCTGCGTCATAATAAATGAAGATTGCAAGCTACCGGACTACAAAGTTTTTTAGTTAAAATCCATTTGTACTTATTTGTATTTGAAACTTATTTAATCATTGATATTCTGAAAAATCTTTATAAGCCGATACGTAGGGATTTATTTTTATAGAATCACAAAATACGGTCAGACAGACGAAAAATATAATTCTCTTCAGAAGAATAGACACGGTCTAATAGATCTAGGTGCACTATTTTTAAAATTAAAGCTCTTATAAAATATTCTTTTTCATAAAAATATTAGTTAGTAATTCTATATAGTTACTTACTCCGGCTTCTTATGGCAAGTGGTAAATGATTATCTTCGTTAATTTTTAGTATTAATTACAACCTACTCTAAATAATTTTGTATCTACTCAATTATTTAGAGGATTTTTGAGTTATTTAAGTAAAAAGTAGTAATAAGCTTAGTACAAAACAAGCATCTTTCGCATTTTTAATATCAGTGCGATTTGAAAAACATTTTCTAGGCTTATCTCATTCAATCTGACAGACGTGACTGCTTAAATTATTACTAAAAACTTCCCTTTCAAATTTAACCTCAAAAGATTTACTAACTTTCCCTTAAAATCCTCGATTTAATTAAGTTATTAGTTTATCGGAAACGCTTTGCCTATAAATTTTCTTTTTGTTCAACTTCTAATTGTAAATGCCATTATAAGGTATTATAAAAAATCTATAGGTAGGTTCCTTAACATAATTAGATAAGATGACAAAATTCAGTAGTTGATAAATTGTATGAGGTATCTCAGTCAAAAAAATTCATTCTCATTTTTGGGTGCCTATTTGTCATAGGTAGTTTCATTTTCAGTAGATTGAAACATTTATTAGACCTATACTCGCGTCGTACTTAGCTCGCCTTTTATATGTTTTAACGGATCTCTCAGAAAGTAAATATTCTTCTGCAGTAAAAGTATCTAGTTCATACCAAATCTTAAATTCTTCAGTGGGTTTTTCTTGAAGCATTCTCAGACAAAAAAAACTTAAAAACTATTGATTTCGCCTCTGTATTAATAATAATAACTATTTTAATAAGATTTTCCAAAAAAAAAAAGTTTTTTAATTTAAGATTTATTATACATAACTCATGTATAAAAATTTAAACAATACAAAAAATATAATGTAAAGGCAGTTTGTAAAGGTAGTAATTAAGAATTCGCTAAAAAGATTAATCATTATTGGTAATAAAATAACACTTAACATTTTTTTTAAAAAAAGAACATTCCAATACATCGATTTAATATCAATTAAACTCGAATAAAGTTTTGCACAAGTCTGATTATACAAAATGCATGACTCGGGCATCGAATTGACGTATTAGAGTAAGTTAATCCACCCTCGTTGACGTTGAAGAGATTTCCCACGAGATCAAGCGAGTTCGTGGTCTTAAGTTATAAGTTCTTTTCGGGTGACTTCTTTAGTTTTAGCGAAAAGTTTTTGTATGGCTTATATGATGAATAAAAAGCGAAGAAAGCTTTTAAAAGCTAAGTGACTTGTTTTTTTCTTAAATGGAAAATCTATTTTGGTAGTATATTTTAAGATTGGTTATAAAATTTCTTGTGAGACATAATACGGTATTAATGCGAAAGTTTTCAACTCTACGTTGCTTTCGGCGTATTGGACTGGCATGGACAGATTTCGATGAAATTTAGTACACATATAATATGATTTTTCTTAATTAATCTTCGATAAATACAACCAATAAACCAAAACATTTATTAATGTTTCAGTACTTACAAAAACTCTTACAAACTTAAGTTAAGTTTCCAAAATAAAAATTATTTTATAGGTTTTTTGAAAGTCATTTAATTATAAGCTTTTGAGGCTTTGTTTATTTTTCCCACTTTTTACAGTTAAGCCAAAATATGAATTTTCTCACACAAAACACATTTCGAGTAAATGGGTACACTTTGTTATAATATAATAGCAAAAAGGCCTTCCTTTGCACCGCCGGAAGCCCGAAGTAATATTTTAAGCGCGTCGGAATCATCGCTAGAACTCTTTCCTTTCAACACCCCAAGGTGACGTTTTAAGCCCACCCTAATCACGTACGTTTTATGTTAATTATATCATTCTGAAATATAGTTTAATTATCTTGATTGTTAGGACAATGTATTTTGTAACAATAGGTTCAATTTTGCTAAATACGTATAGTTTGAAGACACGTTTGGCTCAGTTTGTAGTGACCCTACGTTCTTGCACCAGCGGTCGCGGGTTCGAGTCCCGCTAGGGGCATTCATCTGTTAAACTCGGATGTTTGTACTCCAGTCATGGGTGTTTATATTTATAATATGTATGTATTCAAACTTATATATGTAGTATATCAACTATCTGGTATCCGTAACACAAGCTTCCTTCGTAGCAAAGACTTTCACAAAGACTTTTAAATCGTCAAAAAAGAAGGTATTTTTTAATTTAGATGTTAGATGGATATTTTAGAACCAATTTTCGTGATTGATGATTTAATTAATAAGTTTTATAATAGTCCTAAAAGTGGTCTTCATTAAGTAAGTGGTGCAATATAAATTTTAATAAAAATGAGACCCAAAGGCGGAGCAATATTTTTAATTTTGAAGTATAGTATAAAGACACCTATAGTCCAGTGGTAGCGTGCTCGCTTGACTCAAGTGCAGTAGTTTTGAACCCTGCCTATAATTGCACTCCAGTTAAGTCCACTAAGCGCACCTTGACCAACGTAGGGGACTATAGCCGGATTTTGTATAGAGAAGAGTCAAGCGTAAAAAAGAAGTACAAACGTATATTTCGATCATAGTATGAATTTAATAGCAAAAATCTTGTTCATATTGCGGCAAGAGAATAATTATTTCCACGTAACAGTTTCTTAAAATAGTCTATGGAACCCCAAAAAAGAAATTAACACCTACAGTTTTTAAATATGCACTAAGCCTAAGATTACAGATTTACCTACACTATACAGGACTACGACACTTCTAACCCTTCCCCTCGTGGGGTAGAACAATACCTCAGACGTGTAGTGCAGGATCGAACCCCCGACCCGTGCAGGCGCTAATTAGTTAATATGAATGCCCTTTGTGCATTTCCTTGATCTTTTTCATTATTTTAAAATGCTAGGGTTTTTCGGTTATTACACACTTTGGTATTACACCTAGAATATTTTTCAAAGCGACATTTTTTAATTTGAAACATACCTTGTTTCAGAGAAGTATTAGTAGGAAGGTAATGTATGACTATTTCCTTTATTACGCTTATAATTTTGTACTGAAAATTTACCAAATGAGTCAGCAAATGAGAGAGAATTGAAAGCATTTTTTCTTTCATAAGACACTGAATTTTATTGTTGGTTATTATCTATACTAATATAATAAAGCTGAAGAGATTGTTTGTATGGTAGAACGCACTAACCTCAGTAACTACTGGTTTGAATCAAACATGATATAATAATAATATGTAAAATCTAAGAATCTTATTTCGAGGCTTTAGAACTCGGACGGAGCCGCGGGAAACGATAGTACAAACTATTTTATTCGGATAGATAAAATATATAATTAAAAAATATATTATGCTATTTTTATTTAATAACCTACTATCTAATTTTCTCCTCGCCATTTTCATGATTCGCTAGAATTTTTGTTCGGATATACATTTCTCGCGAAGGCAAATATTAGTAAACATTTTTTTCATGGAAATTCGTCGAATTTTATTTATTACTTACAGTTATGAGAGATATTAATATCAACATCCTTGGATATTTTAAGCCCTACTAAGAACTCATTTATTATCTGTAATAAGGAAAATATTAATATAAAGACATAATATTTCAAAAATAGAATTAATTTATAATTCATAAAAAATATTTAATGTTTCTTATATACATATTAAATAACTTTAAAGACTCATGACTGGAGTACAAACTTTCTAGCTTAACAAATGAATGCCTCCACCGGGACTAGAATTAGTACTAGTAGCAAGTAGGGGTACTACATACTGGGCCTGTATTGAAAATCGATCGTCGCTCTCTCTCTCTTTCACACACACAAACACACATACACGTGTAAAGAAACCCTTTCTTTTCAGGAGAGACTCTCCCGTGACCATGATTGCTATAAAGCATTCGAAACGTCGAAAATCAAAAATCCTAATAAATCCACGACAAAATCCGAAATGTTAGTTTCATTTATAATGTCAAATATTCGCGTAAACCTAAGAAAGTAATATTCCTTAATTCTTAAGTCAAATATGCTAGAAATTAAATCAAAATCGGTTCAGTATTTCTCATCCAACCGTAACAGACAGATGCGTACTTTATTTTATCACAGTCACAGAGATTAATCAACGTATTGCCGTTGGCAGGGCTTAGCAACTGACCGTGTAATGACATTTCCCTACCAAATTACATTTTGATCACCAATATTAATTATAATTATTAATTTTGCTTTAACGGCTTTCTAGACGTGTATAACAGGTTCGATGTTTGCCTAATACAAATCTTATGTTCTGCATCTTCCCTTATATTCTGTATTGTACTGTGGAGTCAAGTATATGCCAAAAAGTAGTAGCGAAATTGTTACTTATTTTCTCATTCTCTACTGAGCGAAAGCCAGAAAGAATGCGAATATGTAGATCCTAAATAGCCTACATTGATCCGCTGTCCCGTAGTTTTTTTAAAAGTATCTATACTAATATTATAAATCTGAAGAGTTTTTTGTTTATTTATTTGGTTGGTTGAACGTATTCTCAGGAACTACTGGTCCGAATTGAAAAAATACTTTTGTGTTGGATAGTCCGTTTATCGAAAAAGGCTATAGGCTACATAACATCACGCTACGGCCAATAGGAGTGGAGCATCAATAAAAAATGTTGCAAAAACGAGAGAAAAATATTTCTTTCGACTTTCAGCCTTTACCGACTGGAGCCGCGGGAAAGGCTAGTCTTTGATAAAATGTAGCACTTATCGTTTTTATGGATCATCAGAGCTTCTAAAGCTACTTGTATTAGAGACTTAAGAAGTTACATTAATGATAAAATAAATGTAACTTTTCTAACATTATGTTGCTTACGAAATAGTTTTTTTACTACTTTGCGAGCTTTCTTACCACATGTTTATATGAAATCCTTGTAACCAAATTGCGAAGTTACAAATCATTCCCATTATAAGTGTACCTCTGATTACGTATTGGGAAGGCTCAGCTGAAAATGAAAATATACTTTTAATAACGTTTTAGAGCATTATTAATTCTTTGCGTAAAGCACATAGTATAGTAAATTTCTAGATTAACTGAGAGAAATTAAGATTAACAAGTTTTGGAAAGACACGTGAGTCCACCCGCACTAGGCCAGCGTGGTGGACTATGGCCTGAACCCCTTCGTACTAAAGGGAGGCTCGTGCCCAGCAGTGGAACCTTAAAAAGGGCTGAATACAAACACTAAACACGCAATTCAAATTAAAAACTTCCACAGAACATGTTCTTTTCTTAGCTGTTATAAATATAATTTTTCAAATATACGTTACGTTTTACGGCATGCGGTTTTCAGAATAATTACCTCATTCGAAACATCAAGTGAAAATTTATTTTAGCTTAGAAATAGGGCAATTAAGTCGGGTCTTTAGGGGGATAATTAAGGACCTTGGTAAAGGGCGGATGAGGGAGACAGACATACAGGTAATAAAAATGTACGCTATGATAAAAAAGGACGGAAGATATAAGTAATACAAATTGTATTTTTTAATGAACTGTCCCGTAATTAAGTTAGCAAGTTCAAAGATTTTTACAAATGATGGCAAAAGCGAACGTTTTTAATATTTATAAGAGAAATTCTAGTAATAAGAGGAAATTAAGAGTTGTTATTGAATGGGACCGTTTAATTTTATTTTACGATTTCCAATTACGAATTGGTCCATCACTAAGATGATAAGGATGTTTTCAACGTTATATATAAATAAATTTATACAGATAAATAAAATTGAAGTGTCTGTTTGTAACATCAACATAATAAATAACAATTTTAAATATTTTTGTTCATGGTTAACTAATCTTAAGTAACTGCTGGATAGTATTTCAATGGCAGATATAGAGGATTATCTTAGGCTTCTTTTATTTTAGGAAAAATAAGTTTATTTATTATTATTATTTCCTTTATTAATTTTATTTCTTAAGTTAGGTTTTTTACAATAAAGTTATATCAAAAGTAAAATACATTAAAGAATTTACAAAATATAAATACATTATTATTATTATTATTATTATTGTTTCCTTTAAAAAATAAAGTGAGTCGCTCGTTACATATAAGTATGTATATTACAACAAAGGTTATATTGATTAAAAGGGAAAATAGAATTAAAATAGTCTATTACAAAGAAGAGACAGATAAAATTACTATAATATTAGTATTTTTTCTATTTAAAGGAGCAGTATTTAATGTTTAATAGTTTCTGCCAAAACTCTAGCTTCAATCTAATGTAGATTTTGTAAACTGGCAATGAGAATATTATAAAATAAAAACATCATACTTGTTCTAACCCGAGTCTTTCTGTTGTACAAACCAGCTCTCAAGACACAAATTTGCCTTTCCAAGTTTACCCTAATAAAATGTTTTGAATCGAAACTTGGAAATATTTCGATTCAAAATATTTTAATTAATCACCTTTCATTCATAAACTGCAGTCAACAATAACCTATTTTCCGTGAAACTTTTCTCACCGAGCAGTCGATAGAATGAACACTCCAACTCGAACGATAATAGGCGTGTCAAGTTTTGCCAATTAGTATAAGCGACAACGCCACGCTTTATCCAACAAATAAAAATAATAAATTTTCCTGTGCTTTTTATTTATATTTATAGGGAAAAATAAATAAAATGATGTTTAATACTTTCGGTTATTTTAATACTTTCTTAGGTTTACGCGAATATTTGAAATTATAAATGAAATTATCTTTTTGGATTTTCACGTGACAATGATTGCTGTAAAGCATTCGAAACTTTGGGAACTAAAAATCAAAATAAATCCGCGACAAAATCCGAAAAGATAGTTTCATTTACAAAAGATTATTATTTGGCATATAGATAGACTATATGTATATGTTCGGACATTATAACAAGAACGCCATCTAGTTCCGTGGTTAGCTACGAAGGAAGATTGTGTTACGGATACTAGAACTCCTCCTAAACCGATTTAGATGAAATGTTTTGCGTGTGTTCGAGAGTGGTTTAGATTCATAATTACGTTCACTACAAAATGTATTTTTTGAATTAATTAGTTATTATGTTATTATTAATAAAAACGATTATTTAGTGGCCATACGTAGAGGAATTTCGGTCTCAACAAACGCAAGTCCTGATTTATGGGAAATCCATATAAATGCAATCTGGATAATTAAGAAATGGCGATGATATGGTAGCGAAGGTAGCCCCTTGGATTATCTTCTACATGTAAGACCCTAGTCTTAGAAGATTTATAGTGGAACGTAATGAAAGTATATCCTACTCCCAACAAATTCTAAGATACTTTGACAACACATTTGCCTCAGTTGGTAGTGGCCCTACTTTCTGCGCCTACGGTCGCGGGTTCGATTCCCGCTGGGAACCTTCATTTGTTGAGCACGAATGTTTGTACTCCAGTCATGGGTGTTTGTATTTATAATATGTATGTATTTAAAATTTATATATGAGTAATATATCAACTATCTGGTATCCGTAACACAAGCTTCGTAGCTTACCACGGAACTAGATGGTGCTGTTGTAATAATGTCTCAACATATTTATTTATTTACTTTGTACGTAAATAGAATATTATGCAAGGTTAACGTTACGGATACCATATAGTTGATATATTTATACTACATATATACGTTTAAATACATACATATTATAAATATGAACAACCATAACTAAAGTAAAAACATACGAGTTTAACAAATGAATGCCTCCAGCGGGACTCGAACCCGCGACCGCTGGCGCAAGACAGTAGGGTCACTACAAACTGCACCAAACGTGGCGTCTTAATTAAATAGTTTGTATTTGAACTATAGCTCGTGCTTTTACCCCCGGGTTTACTCGCGTAGTTCAATTAAATAATATATATTGTATAAAAATAATAGGTTTTCATAAAACCTCCCGCTTAAGGGTAGAATTACCATTAATCGCTTTGAGTGGACACTTATTTCGTATGTGGAATCTAACTGCCACTCCACACGATTAAGGTGGTATTTCGATTTTATATAAATAGTCTAGTGACGCGTTGTCGCTTTTTGTCAAAGATTAATAAGACAAGTATGGGGAATACGGATCTATAATGGGGTACCGACAGTGGTAGACCAGCGGTAACGCGCTCGCTTGTATAACCGAGTGATGCGGGTTCAAATCCGGGTCTCGCACCTCTGATATTTTCATGTGCGAATCACTTATATCATGATTACCACTTGTCTTACTGTAAAGGAAAACATGGTGAGGAAATCTGCATGTCTGAGAAAAAAAACTAGCAAGTTTTCGAAAGACATGTGAAGTCCGCCAACTCGCACTAGGCTAGTACGGTGGACTATGGCCTGATCCCCTTCGTACTGAGGGAAGCCCGTGCCCAGCAGTGGGACGTTAAAAAAGGCTGATGATGAATGGGGTAACTAAAATTATTGTATATCACAATTTGTTATAATACGAATAATCTCAAAAAATCTTTCTAGAACAGACACACACTAACACATTTATATAAACTGTTTCATACAAATTGTAAGTTCTAAATATAAAAATATGTATTTAAATTTTGGTTCTAATATATCGAAATAATATACCTACAGCTTTTAATATTCGTTAACTTTGTTATCATTAGTGAAGTAAAGTACGTTGTTACAAAGAATTCAAACGCTTACTTATTTTAAAAGTTCAAAATATTCGCATGTCAATTCAACATTAATTTATAAGTTTTAAGCTCAGCTTCGAAGCACTGAAGTAGAGCACGTGTAATAGAAATACTTAGTAAGTTAGAACTAGGTAGTGCAGTAAATTTCTTACATTATTGTTCAAGAAATAGTTAGAGGAAATGTTGTTTTAGCATGGACTTAAGTACTTATAATAGGTTGTTGCTTAATTACAGATTGTATCAGATTTATTACTTTGATTATAATAAGTTATAGGTAATTAGGTTTCACGCTAGACCCTTTGCAGGGTTAAGAGTAATGCTAAGTAATTGCTTTTTAGCAAAATGGTATAGCGACATTACTTTATCATATTTAATAGCTACTCACCCTCGCTTCGCTCGGGTTCTTCCCTAGATCTAGCGCGAGCGAAGTCGCGGGTTTACTAGTGTATTATATATATAAACCTTCCTCTTGAATCACTCTATCTATTAATAAACTGCATCAAAATCCGTTGCGTAGTTTTAAAGATCTAAGCATACATAGGGACAGACAGACAGCGGGACGACTTTGTTCTATACTATGTAGTGATTCTATCCTTTTGTTGTAAAAATTAAGTCAAAAATTACAGGCTGTTCAAAAAACAGTGTGTAAAATTATATAAGAAAGTTCGACTGACTTAAGACTGGATGAGTAGTTAGGAGTTAGCGAATGTATGGTCAATGCAATTGTGTAGTGTGGGAGATTTAGATGATAAGTAGATATACATGCTATAAGCATTTAAAAAGTCTAGCTAAAGAGCAAAAGTTGTCGAAAATTCTTCATTCTAACAATACTTTGTTCAACAGGTATTCTGTGTTATTGAATATTGGTAATTCTTGAATTCATACGAGTAATATAAACATTTTCAGTTTTCATAGGCAACTCTTTTCATTATACATGTATGATTCTAAATACCTTAGTTTTAGACTCTATTAACTTTTTATATTACCAGCCACAGTCATCGAGTCGTTTTAATTTAATGTACGTACGAACAAACAGTATTTCAAAAAGGCATAGTAAACAAAACCAATAACATAAGATATCCTATATCATCATCATCAGCCCTTTTTTAACATCCCACTGCTGGGCACGGGCCTCCCTCAGTACAAGAGGGATCAGGCCATAGTCCACTGCGCTGGCCTAGTGCGTGTTCACATGTCTTTCGGAAACTTGTTAGGTTATCTCAGACATGTAGGTTTCCTCACGATGTTTTCCTTCACCGTAAGACAAGTGGTAATCATGATAAAAATGATTCGCACATGAAAATATCAGAGGTGCGAGACCCGGATTTGAACCTGCATCACTCGGTTATACAAGCGATTGCGTTACTGCTGGGCTACCTATATCCCATAATTAAAAAGTATTTATATAACTTAGCTTACCTTTCACAGCTCATCATTATCAGACATAATCGTCGTAATTGTAAAAATATGGATCCATTATAAGAGAAGTTACTGTTATCGCGGTATAGCATGTGAACTCGCCGTACTAAGCTGAAACTCTAAACAGCCACTCTTTATGGGCTCATGATGGTAATGTTGCTAGATAACTGGATAACCCCAAATCGTTGAAAAAATGGAAAATCGATGATCTAATGGGTTCATTCGATGCTCACTTTTTTGTTTTCCTATCGATATCTCGTTATAAGTTTTTATGTTATTATTTTTGGTAGAACATAATATAATATAGTAATGTCCAATTATATAGCTTTTGAATAAGTTAGGTTTTTTTGTTAAGTATATGACGCCATAATTTTCTAATAAATTTGGCATACAACTACTAATTAAATTAAAATGAAATCACTCAAAATGAATTGTAAGATATTTATATATTTTAAATATAGTTATGAAACATATTTTTTGCTTATCATACAAAACAATGCCCGCAGCGGGACTCGAACCCGCAACCGCTAGCATAGCAAGTATAGCACTACAAACATAGCACTACAAACTGAGCCAAACATGTCGTCTGTAAATAATCATATTATGTACCTATAAATAATTATATTAAATACAAATAAAAATATATAAAACAAAGCCGTCATTTTGTGCAGCTGTCTGCCAAAAATAATCCCCATTTTTTTTGAATGAAAATCGAAAAAGAATCTCGCGTTCATTAGCGAAGGGTGTAACTTACATGGGGGACTCCCGTAGGGGTTTATTCTGTAGATTGCACGAAAATATGTCGAATGCGCCTTTTAAATATTTTATTACGAATTTTTCATACTTTTTCGTTACTGAAAATGTACGCGTAATTTAAGATATTCTTTTACTGCAAAAAGTTGAATGATGTTTGTTTGCGTATGAAGAAAACATATTTTTTTAATATAGAAATTAGAGTAGGTAGATACTTAATATTATTTAACATGTATGTCATAGTAAAAATAAAAAATATATTTGAAGTATTTTAAAATTTTACAGTACAACTACATATTATGTACGATAAAGACTATATTTAAAATTGTGACCTTTAGACCAAATCCTACCTAAGTGGCAATAGTCTATAGGGAATCACTCGTTAAAGCTAGGTTTTAATTTTTTTATTTTTTTATAACTTCAAACCTGTGACTTAATCAAAGAGCGATAACATTCAGCCCTTATCGGTTTATATAAAAATATTTGGGACATTCAAATCATAATAAATCCGCGACAAAATTCAAAAAGATTGTTTGATTTATAAAATCTGTCCAGTTGCTTTCTCCTGATGCGTTCACAGACAGATAGACATAAGACAAGAAATCTTAAAACTATGGATTCGGACTCTGTATTGATAATAATGAATATTTCAATAAGATTTTCCAAAAAATACTGAATGTACAACGAGTCGAACGTTGTCAATTTAATTGGGAAAATTCGGTGACGATGAAAATATTCTCCCGAGCCGTTTTTAATTTGTACTTGAAGTAAAAACCTGAGGGCACATGAGATGGAGGTTTCGCGCGAAAAGAGAAAAAAAGGCATTTGTTTTGACAGAACGAGGGTCGAACTCGGTGGAGGAAATATTATGTGCCGAAAATGTTCACGGCTAATGGAAAGAAAGTGACTTTAAAAGTGCTGTTATTTAGCGTATAGATTAGCCAAAATGAAGTGTTATACTTAGTTGATGTTTTTATTACATTACTATTAAAATTTAAAGTCATTAACTATGTAGCGTCTTAACTTATTATGATGAAGTTTAGAACGCAAACTATGGCCCGGAATCGTACACAACTGTTGATATTAAAATTTTCGAAAAGGTTGCACTTACATATCAATATTAAAGGCCAAGCGAAGTAAGAAAATTTCTCTTTTGAATTTTAAAGAAAATTCCATTTTTAATTTGCTATTGGTTTCCCTATAATACGAAGACAAGAGAGCTTGTTCTGTCCTTAGTTAATATTTTAATTTACTTAACATCTTCTATTGTAAATATTTTATAATTTATTAAAATTACGTTAACTCAGCTTGACATAAGCCTTGGCCTTTTAAATAGAACAAGGTTACACGTTAGATGTAACAGCATTCTAACTATCCTCGTGCCATTTCTGTTAGTCAAAGAGTATGTCATTTCAAATTTAATAATAATATTGCAAATGTATTAAAGACTTGTTCGACTAATCTATACAAATAAATAAAATTAAAGTGGGTATATTTTTTAATATCTACATAACAGCTTTTTACTAATTGTATATGTAATTTTATATGGTACTTATATAAAATCCAATTTCAACATGTTTTCTTTCCGTCTGTTCATTCTGACTAATTTATGAAACGGCTGGATTTTGATAGAATTTTCCTTGGCAGAAGTTGATGCTAAAAGCAGTATCTTAGACTACATTATTTTAGCAGAAAGAATTTGGGTTCCGCTCTAAGCATTAAAACATATCTAGTACAAAATAATATTGATATAAAAATAAAAACGAGATGTTGAAAAAGAAAATGTGTTTAAGAAAACATAAGATTCTATCTAAATAAAGGCTAAGAGCAAAAATCTACAAATAATAATTAAAAAGTCTATAGATTATAATTTGTCTGTCTCATGTCCTTTATTAAGTTGGTAATCTGGTTATTTACATGATATTTTAAGTATACGTTTTTGTAGGCTTATAATGCTTAAGCCGATTTTAGTCCAAGGGTCGTTTTAAATGGAAAAGGTATTTTAGAGCTGATTAGTACTTTTATTAAATAGAGATAGAAAATTGGTAATTTTAAATATATCTTTATTATCCTATATCGGTGACATATATTTTAATAAAGGAGTGTTACATTTTTTAGGAATACATACTGTAATTTAAAAATAATTTGAGACATCAACAATCTTAGAGTCGTGATTGCTGTAAAGAATTTGAAACCTCGGAAGCCAAAATTAGAAAAATCCGCGGTTAAATCCTAAGAAGTGAGTTTTCGACTATATTATTGTTACTTAGAAAATGTGTTAATTAAACATGGCTCAAATCTATATCACTACATAGTATAAAATAAAGTCGCTTTCTCTGTCCCTATATCCCTATGTACGCTTAAATCTTTAAAACTACGCGACGGATTTTGATGCGGTGTTTTTTAATAGATAGAGTGATTTAAGAGGAAGGTTTATATGCATAACTAGCGTATCCCGTGGCTTTGCCTGTGCTAAATCTAGGAAAGAGCCCGAGCGAAGCGAGGGCGAGTCGCTAGTTATCTAATAACACGAAAACAGTAATGAAAGAATAACGTCTTGGAAGTTGGGAACGTCTTGGAAAACTACTTGGATCAAATACATACATAAAATATGTATGTACTCGGGACACATCTACATTTTAATCTTTGCCCTAATCGTGGGTGGATAATAGAACGAATAAAGAAAAACCTTGTACTGTATCAAGGACTCGCTCAATGCCATCACTTATTTACAAGTATTATGCATTTGTTAGTTGTTGAATCAGCATGAATAAGCTTCATTTGTAGAACTTCAATGTCTTTTGAAACATAACTTTTTATTATAAAGAAAGTAAATTGGGTCATACATCTATACTAATATATTAAAGTAAGAGTTTTCTCCTTGAATGCATTTATCTCGAATTTCACCAGCTTGTTTTGAAGAAATATTATACTTTTTGAGGAACTTTAAAGCTCAATAGCTAGCTTTGGAACGTTGTAGGTTGTCTAGTATATACTACAACCTAAATTAATGAATTTATTAAAATAAAAGTGAATTTTCTTATCTTTGGCCTTTACACGTTCCTAAATTATTATTTTAATTATTATTAAAAATAATAATACTTTGGTTATCCTGCATACGGTATATCCATGTAATTTTTTTATCGCCGTAAGTCTTTACATCATACGCAGTAAGTCACTAGTTAAACATAAACAGAAAGCTTACGTATATTTACACTTTAAAAGATCAACTCTAAAAAAAGAAGTTCTGAATGTGTTTATGGCAGTTTAAAGAATTAAGCTTAAAAGCTTCAAATCGGTATTACAATATCAAGTCTAATATGCATAGGTATATCAAATTTTATACATATAAAAAGCCATTTTCAAACTCGTAGCATATTCGAGTACATCTTAAATCTATATATACTCGTGTAACAAAATTCTAACTGAGTTTATTATGTAGATTGAATACAGAGGCCGAATCTATACTTGTTAGAAATTATGTGTATCTGTCTGTGACCACATCACGGGAAAACTATTGGACAGATTTTAATGAAATTTGGTTTGATAATAGCTGGTTATTCATTCAGGACATAGGATACTTTTAACTGCGGGATAATATCTTATTTCTGAGAAATCTCAACTAACCGTCAAAAACCAACTATAAAACATTTATAATTTTAATTTTAAATCATTTGGTTTCTGGTCTTTAGAATGTGGGCAGACTTGCGGGTTTTAGTAGTAGGATATGAAAAAAGAACAAGAAAAATAAATTAAATAGCATTGATTGGTAATAATGTAAGTTATTTTTAATACCCTTGTATAATTTCGATTCGCGCTTGACCGAATTTCTTATATTTTTGTAGTAGCTTTTAATTTTAGCTATATTACCACTTTAGGGCTCAATTAAAAAATACATTTAGTTAATTAAATGATAAAAGCAATTTCGCCATGGATTTATCGTTGCGCTGGGAATAGCATAGAGTTGTAAATTGAAAGCTTAATTTATATGAAAATGTAATAAATTTATTATTACAAAAGCTTGGAATTATGTCTGGTATCAACTGTTTTTATTTAGTATATAATTTTGCCCGCGGTTCGATACAGACGTATCGGTCATTTATATATATATATATATATATATATATATATATATATTATATACATATAAATACAGTATTTTAATTGTTCTCAACACACAAATCTATACTAATATTATAAAGTTGTAGAGTTTGTTTGTTTGGTTGAACGCGCTAATCTCAGGAACGACCGGTCCGAATTGAAAAATTCTTTTTGTGTTGGATAGTCCGTTTATCGAGGAAGGCTATGTAATATAACATAACGCTACAATCAATGAAAAATGTTGCAAAAACGGAAGGTATTTGGTTTCGAGCCTTTGGAACGCACGCGAAGCCGCGGGAAAGAATAGTATGTTATAATAGCGACTCACCCTTGCTTCCTTTGGGTTCGTTTTGATTTTTTAAACCAGGGCTCTCATTTTTTTCTTAAATAAAAATGGTCTAAGTGGTAAATGCTTCAGAACATCAGCTATCTGCTAGTGAAAGTCCTGTCAAAATAGGTCCAGCCGTTTCAGATATTAGCGGAGACAGACAGACACTTTTGCCTAATTTTCTTGAAAAACGTCGACTAAAATGTAAATAATAAGTTTTCGTCATAGCTAAGCCGTACCTAATATAAATATGCATTGAGTTAAAAGCTGTTACGTTGATACTACAAACAGATATTTCAATTTTATTTATAGTATAATAGATGAGGTGAAAATATTATTTTTATTTAGACTGGTAGTTCCGGAGATCAGCACGTTAAAGCGCATGAAAAAAAATCTTCATTTAATGTATATTTGAGTACAATGGTTAATAAAAATTTAAAGAACACATAATATTTGATTAGAGTTTTAATAAAAATAAAATAAAACTATTTCCAAACACAAGTATTGAAAACACCTATTTTTTTATATATTTAATACCTAGTATATGTGTATAAGGATATCTAGGTATAGCTAGACTTGTTCGCTTATAGTTATTAATATCTCAGCAATTTCTTAAATAAACATTAAAGATCTTTTATCGCTACAGAAGACTCCATTTTACTTTCCAGATAAATGTAGATCATTTCTAATATTATCTTAAACACAACCAAATAAAGATAAAGTAAAATGAAATAAACATCATATTTAGAATTATTTTAATCTCTACCAAATATAATATTCTACAATCCTTTTAACAAAATATTTTTTTGTCAAAAATAGTCTAATTTGAACTTTATTTCAATAGCAATAAGTGGATATAAAACGCATGACTCAGTAACTAAAGCCAGCTTTAATGGCCTCTAAATGCTGAGAATTCTGAGATTTTTGCTAAAATTATCAGGGGTTAGAGAGGTCTAGTGTGTTTGGGCGTTCCGTTTGGAATAGACTTGAAAACAAAGCGCGGATTGTAAGAAAATCCCACTCGGGACTCGTACCTTGCATTCGCTTTACCAAATTACTAAAACTTCATTCAGCTTGCGGACTCTGGTGGGTGGATGTAGGAAGCTATGGATGCGGTTTCTTTAATTTATTATTAAATTTTCACATTTAAAATAGACGACGGCTTTTTAATGAATATAAAGTGAAACTTATAACCTCCTCCTTTTTAAAGTTGGTTAAAAATCATTAAAAATAAGTTTAAATTGATCGAGATATGTATGAGATATAAAATACAACAATAAAATTTAATTGACTTTCTTTTTTTGTTAGTAAAAATGAAGATTGAACTGGGAAACCCATTGTAGGCACGTTTGGCGCAGTTTCTAGTGACCCTACTTTCTTGCGCTAGCGGTCGCGGGTTCGAGTCCCGCTGGGGGCATTCATTTGTTAAACTCGGATGTTTGTACTCCGGTCATGGGTGTTTATATTCATAATATGTGTGCATTTAAACTTATATATGTAGTATATCAACTATCTGGTATCCGTAACACAAGCTTCCCTCATAGCTTACCACGGAACTAGATGGCGCTGTGTGTAATAATATAACATTGGGGTTAGGTTAAGCTTAATAATCAAATGTACTAAAATTAGGTCTTAAGTCAATTACTTTTAGGTTTTTCCCAAGAGTAGCAAACAGACCGTCTGTAGAAATGCAAAGCAAAGTTTTTTTAAAAAAAATACCACCTTTATTTTAGTAAGGCAATGGTAGAATTTAGTTTTATAAACCGAAGCAGGCGGGACGAGCTTAGCGGTTCCGTACCGCCGGACTACTCGACGACTAGGATTTGAGAATGTTGCGAGTAAATTTTGCTTATTTTGAAGTTATTAAATTTAGTTTTGTAAAGAACATTATAAAATTACTGTATAAACGGTACAAATAAGATGTTATTAACGACATAGCTTTTAAAATTAAATAAAAGCTTTGTAAATATACTTGAATTAAAGAAAATGTTGGAAATCATCGTCTATAATCAAAATACTAAGTTTTTGTTATATCTACTTGCACTACTGTGATAGTTTGCTATTATGGTTTTGTGTCTCAGTCCCTTGCCGTTATTAATTATCGACTTGAACCATATTATTATGTTGTTTTCCGAGTAACAACAAAAATACGGAATTCAGAAGAATTGGATTAACTTAGTATATGTATATATTATAGAAGCCATATGTTATACGAATTTCACAAGAATCAGATTAAATATTAAAGCGTGCATAAACATTAATAACAAAAATGAAAACCGACTTCAAAACCTTACAAATTGAAACTAAAAAGAAAAAAAAATAATTTTAATTACTTAGTTATTGTTGGAGTCGGTGCCAGCCAAGAAGGACAGTTTTATCCTGCCTTTGCAATGAACTTTCGAACGGATATTTTGATTATATTTACAAATTGATACATTAATTAAATTGTATTAAGATTATTTTGCTTTGGCTGGCACCGACTCCAACAATAACTAAGTAATTAAAATTATTTTTTTTTCTTTTTAGTTTCAATTTGTAAGGTTTTGAAGTCGGTTTTCATTTTTGTTAAAAAATAATTTATTTTTATTTTTTTGTGGAAATTAGATATTACGTTTAAATATAATATTGCAATGCTAACTAAACTACTGCTCCAATAAGTCAGCGAAGTTTTGAAATGAACGACAATAGTCAATTTATATTTGTCCACGTCTATTTTTCCACGTAACTCGTAGACGTTAATAAGATTTACCTTCTATTATCAATCCACCTAATATCCTGAATGAATACGACTATCAGTTCATAAGTACGTATAATATTAAAAGAATTTTCTTTCAACTCCTAACCGTTGAGGAGATATACCTTACATCATCACAAATTCTTGAACAGCTTTAGAAAATATATGAAAAAGGTAATCAGCGCCGATAAAATTTAAGGGTTGCCCTCGATTTCTCTAGGATCCCATCATCAGATGCTGACTTGGTGACAATGAGAATAACTTGAATGTATACCCTACCGAACAAAAAGAAATTTTTAAAATCGGCCCACAATACACAGAGAAATCGGTGAAAACACATAAAAAACAACTGTTGAGGAATTTTACCTTCCATTATCAGCTCATCCACATGAGATGATGATTTTCATACGTAAAAGCTTTATCGGGTTTAGAAAATATATCAAAAACATAATAGGTGCCTGTAAATTTTGAGAGTTGCCTTCGATTTCCCTGGGATCCCACCATCAGATCCTGACTTGGTGACAATGAGACCACCTCGGAACTATACCCTACCAATCAAAAGAAAAATTTTTGAAATCGGCCCACAGACGGCGGAGAAATCGGTGAACATACATAAAAAAAAAAAATACATACAACGGAACATATAACCTCCTCCTTTTTTGAAGTCGGTTAAAAATATGGCTGTTATATTGCAAGAGCCTCAACAAGTGGAAATTTCCTTCAAAGATAGTCTCAACTTCTATAGAACAACATACTAGAAGCGAGTTAGGCCATACTTCTAAACTCATCTTCCCATCGATTGATCCTACAAACCTTCTTTTTCCCTTGTGGGCCTTTCTATCTCCCTTGACCTGAAACAAAAAAGGATGCCTCATTTCGAACACTTGTTATTTATATATTACCCAACTTCTACGCCAATTGAAAATATATGTACGTATTTATAACTTTATGCTACTAAAATTTATTTATGAAGCATTATTATTGGTATCCAAATAATTTTGTCTGTTCTAAATAAGTTATTTAAACAATGCTTCTTTTAGTAATAGATTCTATCAAGAGATGGCGCTACACGTTTATTTTATATCAAATACATTTTCATTTAGACAGAATTGCTTGCAATAATAATATGACCATTACCATATAAAATATCTAAAGCTTGTCTGTAGCTACTTCGAAAAACAAAGAAAATAGGTTGATAGGAGAAAATTTGAATATCGATTCAATTATAAATAAGAATTGAGTATACACGATGGTAGGATATTAGTATATTATGACATTAAAATCTAAAGTCGATTAGAAGTCTAAGAACTTAAATCCGTCAAGCACGAGTTGAACTCCCTCACCGAGGGTTCCATATCACCCCCATCTTTTTTCTAAACATACATTGTATTGAAGCAAAAATAGCATGAATAAGGAAAGAAATAAAATTAAAAGAAACAAATTGTAGTCTGTTTAGGAAAAGTAAAATTGATATTAGTTGCGGAACAATTTATTTCGCCTTACACCTTAGTAGGTCTAACAAATCGGCGGCTTTCAAACATCCAAACTTGTCTTCATGATAACACGGTACCGGTTTTGGTTAAGAAAATAAGTGCTATGAGTATATTTGTGCAGCGTATGTTGAATGGCTCAGTTATATTATCTTTTCCCGCGGCTCCGCTCGCGTTCTAAAATAAATATCAAAATAAATATTTTTCTCCCGTTTTTGCAATATTTTTCATTGACCCTCCGCTCTTATTGGTCGTAGCGTGATATAATATAACTTATAGCTTTCCTCGATAAACGGACTATCTAACACAAAAAGAATTTTTCAATTCGAACCAGTAGTTCCTGAGATTAGCGCGTTTAACCAACCAACAAAAAACAAATTCTTCAATCAAACGCTTTATAATATTAGTATAGATGTACGAGTATAACAACTTACTCTCGCTTTGCTCGGGTAATGATGTTAAAACAATTACTAACAGTAGCTACGTATGTTGTAGTATGCGTCACTCCAGGTCAAAGTCTATCAGTGTAATAAATATTATCGAAACTTGTCTAGTCGTTCTAACGTTAAGGTGTGAATGAGGAATTATGGACTGTCTAACATGAAAAATACGAGTGAAACAATATACACTTATTATTTTTTTTTAATTTCTGTGATAATGACAAAATATATTAATTGAAATTAATATTTGCTAAATTTAAATAATACATTGATTATTGAAAGTTATATTATCAGTTAAAGGAACTTTTATTTGAAATACTAGCGCTTCTATTTCGCTACTCACTATGCCAAATTTCATCCATTTCCGTTCAGCCGTTTCTAAACAAACATTCATCCATCTAAACATTCGCATTTTATATCAAGTTATATTTCTGTACTCAAGTTATATTTGTAATAGTATAAGTTATTTATATACAAAAAATTGTATCAAAAGAGTACCAATTTTTGTACAAAAGAAAAAAATTGGATCAAAAGAGTGCCAATTTTTGTACCGAATTGCAATCTCATACCTGGCGCTGATAGTTTCGTTTAGACGGAAACTTTTCTTTGTCAGACTTGCGAGTTTCTTACTAGTTAGTTCGAAACTCGACTGCCCACTTGTTATACTTAGTTAATTACTTTGCTACATACATATAGAGTTAAGATTATTACTTATTTTACTTATTAAGCTGCTGTCTTCATAGTGGAAATTTTTTAATGGTATCAATGCGAACAAAATTATGTATCTGTGTCATTTTAAAACAAACTTAAATGACATTTACTACATAAAACAAACACATTTCTATGTATTACTACTAGCGACTCACCTTTGCATTGAGTTTTTCTTTATTAAAAAAAACAATATCTTTATAAATTATAGTCTGTGGTAGTCTGATGATATATGAGGTACATTATTGTAAAATCTCATTAAAATGAATTTAGAAGATTTTGTGTGAAAGTGTGACAAACATCCATACATTTAGAATATTCATACATAGTCTCAAGCTTTTTGCATTTATAACATTAGTAGAATAATTACAGTTAATAATAAAGTTTACCAAAAGATCATTAATCGGCGCTTTTTTCTAATATATGTGTTTTGGGAGGCCAAAATACAATACCCGATTCTGATTTTTACATGAAAGATAACTCCCCAATGCTACAACCAAACATAGTTCAATTTTCCACATAACTGCTTACATGTATTGTATTGTTCAAAAACCACTTCATTTCAAAAACCAACAATCGAGATTTTCCAACACAAACATCCTGTATAGTCTAACAGGTTGTCTCATTATGATTGAATGAAGTTAAATTTGAACGCAAATAGAAATTACTTGTGTTGAAACTACAACAAAGCCGTTACAATTACTGAGCTTAATTAAATTCCTGTAAGTACTTCATTTGAGAGCAGAACTATTAATGTTATTACTACCTATTCGATACAGTAAACTAAAAGGGACCAGTGCATTGAAACTTCCTATTTACTAAGGATTTAGGGTAAGAGTCTTTAGAAATTGAGTTTCGAGGATTTCTCTCGGTATATTCTACGGTTGTGTTAATATTTGTTTGAATGGTTCATGATAGCTATGATTTAAATCATCTAATACATATAAATAACATTGAAGTGTCTGATTTTAATTTCAAATTAACAGCTCTTCACTAAATGCATATGAAAGTATATAAGGTACTTGCATAAAAAATGTTTTAATATTTGTCTGTCTGTTTGTTCCGGCTCATCTCTGAAACGGCTGGACCGATTTTGACGGGACTTTTACTCGCAGATGGCTAATATTATAAGGTGTAAGTTAGACTACTTTTATTTTAGATTATTTTTAGCGGAAATCGCAGAAAAATCCTTTTTCTTTTTTTCATTTCTTTGTCAACGGATTTTTTATTAGCTACTAAGAAAGGCTGACCTTTCTTCGCTCGAATTCTACCCTAGATGAGCTTATACGGTTAGCATAGATTTCTCAGGGATGTAATATTTTTCTGGAATTGAACCAGTAGGATATAGGTTCAATCAATCTGTCTGACCTGGATAACCGGCTAACATCATATTATACTTTATCAAAATCTGTTCAGCGGTGTTTTTGTGATGCAGATGGACAAAATCTAAAAACTATATATTGACGACACGTTTGGCACAGTTGGAAGTGACCCTACTTTCTGCGCCAGCGGTCACGGGTTCGAGTCCCGCTGGGATTCATTTGTTGAGCACGAATGTTTGTTCTCCAGTCATGGGTGTTAATATTCATATTATGTATGTATTTAAATTTATATGTGTAGTATATCAACTATCTGGTATCCGTAACACAAGCCTCGTAGCTTACCACGGAACTAGATAGAGCTGTTGTAAAAATATCCGAACATATTTATTTTTATTATCATTATATACTCGGCCTCAGTTTCATAAGATTTTCCAAATCATAATATTCAAATAAGATTTTCCAAAAATGTTTATTGAACAGATTAGTTTAGCGATTCACTCTTGCTTCGAGTCATCCGAGAAATATTTTCTGATATCTTATCAGCACACAATATTTTCTGATATTTTATCAGAATTATTACATTAATATTTTCGAACTACCCACTAACAAGAACATGTCGGATTTAATGGCCAGTCACGTACATTTCTAGTAACGTTTCCTACAAATCTCAAAGCGATGCACTCACCGAACTAAATATTACAGTGTTATTAGCAAATCGGATACCCCAATTATTCTCGTTCGATATGCACCGCCCATTAGAACTTGTGGAACATGCTATGATTAATTGTAGACCACTTTGTATTCAGATACCATATTGTTTATAATTTGTTTTACAACAGATATAGTTTTAATTGGTTTAGTAAAATTGATTATTACTAAATATTATAAAACAAAGCCCTCCGCCGCGTCTGTCTGTCTGTTCGCGATAAACTCAAAAACGACTGCACCAATTTTCATGATGTTTTCACTAATGAATAGAGTGGTTCTTAAGGAAGATTTTAGTATATAGATTTTAGTATGTATATTATCGCATAGTATGTTGTACTCTGTTCATACCAAGTCTTATTTATTTATTTATTTATATATTTATTTAACTCTTTAATGCACACCAATAATACACACAAAGAATAAACACAAAACACACAAAAAGAAAAGATGTACAGAAGGCGGCCTTATCGCTTAAAGCGATCTCTTCCAGGCAACCCTTGTGGTAGAGGAGTAAGTTTTTGCAAGTAAGGTAGGCGGTGTACGCGAAGACTTCGATAGATATACTATAGATACATAAAACATACATACATACATACGTACATACTAACTTACATACATACATAAATACATACATACATCCTTATACATACATACATACATATACATACATAACATACATACTTAACATACATACAAACATACATATTGAAGAGCTCATTAAGAAAGTCTGATTATACAAATAAAAATAATTCAAAAAATTTTAGGAAGAAAAATGAGGGATAACGTCAAGGAAAAAAGGAGATAGTTAAAGGGATAAATAATATTCTTTCAATAAAATCTTAAATTTGTCCAAGTCCTTAATATTCGCTAGTCTATAAACTTAATCGCGCGCAAAGTAACTTAACATACCATACGTTCCAACAACTGCGTCAAAGGCCACTTAATCCAGCGTAGATACCAATTACAAACTAATGAGTTATAATGTATATCTATACTAATATTATAAAGTTGAAGAGTTTGTTTGTTTTTTTGTTTGTTTTATTTGTTTGGTTGAACGCGCTAATATCAGGAACTACAAGTCCGAATTAAAAAATATTTTTGTGTTGGATATTCCGTTTATCGAGGAAGGCTATAGGCTATATTTCATCACGCTGCAATCAATAGGAGCGGAGCACCATTGAAAAATGTTGCAAAAACAGGAAGGGTGGGCATTAGTTCTGCGAGGTATCATACCGTGCGACTCAGAAAGAATTTGATTTCCGGTCTTTAGAACGCGTGCGAAGCCGCGGGAATTGCTAATAGGAAATAAAAATAATAATAGTTTCCACTGGAACTATCAATTTTAGATACCGTATAAACTTTTCCTTAAATATTTCTGTTTTACAGTTAAATTTCGCTTCGTATCCCATAAGCATAGTATTGATTTCCAACAAACATGAAGCACAGTGATATCAATTATCGTGGGCAGGCATTTACCTAAATTATGAACCATTACGCGCGTAATTGGGGTCCCCTCTGGATTATGTTACATTTGATGTACCTAAAGCCATAATATATGATGTGTTTAGGATCTGGGTTTTATTAAACTCAATGTGAATGGTACTAAGTGGCAATTTTGCTACTTATATTTTTTTATTGATACGAGATTATCTTGTGTGAATAATAAATATCTTGGGACATTATTACACACAGCGCCATCTAGTTCCGTGGTAAGCTACGAAGGAAGCTTGTGTTACGGATACCAGATAGTTGATATACTACATATATAAGCTTAAATACATACATATTATAAATATAAACACCCATGACTAGAGTACAAACATCCGAGTTTAACAAATGAATGCCCCCAGCGGGATTTGAACCCGCGACCGCTGGCGTAAGGAAGTAGGATCACTACAAACTGCGCCAAACGTGTCGTCAAATGAGTCGTGCAATGTGAATCATTTCGTATATGGAGATGTATATCATTATCTTTCTTCAGCTAAAAACAAGACTATTAAAGTACGGGAGTAAAACAGTCACAATCAATCTAGTGACGTACCCTTGCTCTGCTTGTGTTTCACGCTAGTTACGGTTTAACGGTTACTTTAGATTCGACCTGTATCGATAATATTGAATATATCAATAGAATTTTCCAAAAAAATATTTAATGTACATTTTCTACATAGAATTATTGTATGATGTATAGATGGGCAAAGTAAAATCAATCCAATTACCCATTTTTTTTGTTTCATAGCAATAAAGGAAACATTGACAAGTCAAAAGTTTTCATTCCTAATGATGTGATGTCCCAACATAAAAAAGTGTATGCGCGACACAAGTGCACTTGCTCTCTGTTCCTTATCACTCTCATATTCCGATAGGACAATTGCTCGACTCGACCATAAGAGTTAAGGCGCAGAACCGACGGCTTTACGTGCTCTTCGAGGCACGGGGGTGACTCCCCGCCAACTTCCCAACTCCGGGCTGTTACTGAGGCTTACGAAACAAAGACTCACTAACTAAACTTGTGCCGACCCGGGACTCGAACCCAGGAACTACTACACCACCGAGGCAGTTTCTGGAAGCAGCAAAGCATATTTTAATAGATTTGCAAAGCATATGCAAACAAAAAGTTTCACATCACTATTCTATAACAAACTGCAAATGTCACTAACAATTTTAATGAAAAACGTCCAGCCTCTAAATCATTGGGATCGGTCGAGCGTCCCCATTCGAGTGTGTTATCAATTTTCAACTAATGACTCAATTTGGATTCAGCATGAAACGACGTTGATAATAAAATTCATCACAAAACGCTACCAAAAGCAAAAATTAATATTCCAATGACGTTACAATGCTTTATTTCAGTGAACGTGCCTACAGTGGACTTTATTTAGACGATATTTATACTGTTAATTTTAATATATTTGGATGTACTTTAAATAAAAATTTAATATATGAGTTTGACTAAGTTAATCAGCGGTTGCGGGTTCGAATCCCGCTGGAATTCATTAGTCTGATAAGCGCAATTGTTTGTAGGTACTCCAGTCATGGGAGTTTGTTTTTATTATTTTTTTATAATATGTATGTATTTAAGGTTATACATGTGTCGTTTTTTTTTCCATTTTTTGATTTTTGTTTTGCGTTTTTCCTTGTCACTGCTCTAATTTAAGAAATATTTTTAAACATTATTAGTTTATGTTCTTATACATAACAAATTAATTCCAAATGCCTGTACAGTGAACAGTATTAACAAATATTTATTCATTTATTTATTTATTTAAAAATTAAATAAAAATATAATGGATATTATTATATATTTCAGTTGAAACTAAGGCAAAATCTAAGATTTTATTGCTTTCAAAGTTAAAAGCAATGTAAGTTAACTGATGGAGCGTCCACTCGCACGTGCGTGACAAAAATTATTAAACAAATATCAAAAAGCTTTCCACTTAACTTCAATTTTGTGTAAATTACCAAGAATAGTACTACTAGTATATTTAATCGCTTTGAATGGAGCAGATATGATAACACTTTATCTATTATGTAAACCCATTTTATATATCACTAACATTTCCCGCGGATTCGCACGCGTTCTAAAGACCGGAAACCAAATTCATTCTGAGTCGCACGGTATGATATTTTGCAGAACTAATGCCAGCCCTTACCGCTTTACAACATTTTTTATTGTTGTTGCAAAAACGGGAGAGCTCTGCGTGATATTTGGTTTCCAGCCTTTAGAACGCGAGCGCAGCCGCGGGAAAGGCTAGTGATAAATATTATATTTTAATACTTATAATCCTATTATTTATATCCGACAAACAAATATTATTAGGGATTTTTTTGTATATTATTTATTAATAAAAGTTGAAAATAACAAAATTTCTAACAGAAACAGTGAAAATATAAATCAGACACCGAATTTCTTCAGTTATTCAGATTTGATCTTAGATTACGGTTTGGACGTTAGTTATCGCGTTATTATGCGCTACCGTAATGTACGTCCGAGACCGCGAAATATGGCAAATATATGCGCGGGGATATTCAAGGAGAAAACACTTTTGTTTAAAACTATTAGTTTTTGGTATATATTGGGACATAAAGATAGTACCTACCATTTAGTTCCTTTGTAAGCTACGAGACTTGTGTTATGGATACCAGATAGTTGTTAAAGATATATAACTTTAAATTCCTGAATATTATAAATAAAACACGCATGACTGGAGTAAAAACAAATGAACGCCACTAGCGAGTCTCGAACCCACGATCACCGGCGCAGCAAGTTGTGAAATTTAAATATAGCCGTAATTTACATCTTCGGTTTGAGTTTTTCACTATAGATATTAGAACTGTTTGCGTTAATAAAGAAGCAAGCAAACTAAGCTATCTATACATATAATAAAACTGTAGAAAAGTCGTTTTTGTACATCAAAAAAAATTACAAAAAAAATAGCCAGGGTGTTAAAGGATAACCAATAGAACCCATTTCCAGCATTTTTAGAATTTTTGTCTGTTTGTCTGTTTGTCGGTTTGTCTGTTTATTTATCCGGGCATCACGTAAAATGTACGAAAGCAATGTAGATAACTTTTATACACAACGATTGAACGTAACTTGAAGTAACATTTAGTTTTTGTTTCATTGCAATCGGTTCAGTCTATCAAAAGATATTTGAGTTTAAAGTGAAGAAGTAGAGAAATTCCAGAAGTAAAATTAGGGTTATGTGCATTTGGTCTCACAACTTCACGTAACTTTTATACACAACAATATGTGCGTAAATTGAAGTAACATTAAGGTTTTTGTTTCATCGTAATCAGTTCACCACTTATAAAAAATGTAAATTAATAAAAAAAAATAGTGTTTCCGAAGTAAAATATTAAAACAGTGCCATCTACGAGTATTCGAACTTAGACGGGACTATAACTAGAGATCAACTGCGTGCAGTATTGTTCGATAGATAAGAAGATAAGCTTCGCTTCGCACTAAAAAATACTAATTAAGTTCCGACATCCACGCGAACGAAGTTGCGGGCACAGCTAGTGTATACTAAAAGTTAAAATGTATACGACGAATCCGAGCGGTATGAGGGTATGTCACTAGTCTATATAAATAAAATTGAATGTTTCTAAGCGCAAAACTCGAGTATGGCTCGAACAATTAGGTATTTTTATATGGAACACTGTAGGTTTAATAATAATAATTAAAAAAACAAAGTTAGTGTAAAACTTATACTAAAGGGGTACCCTATTTATCCTTAGGGACGAACCCGAACAAAGCGAGGGTGAATAGCTAGTATATTAATATATAGAAAAATATCTTTCCAAAAACCAAGTTGCATTCACCAGTACCGGACTCCAGATAATGTGTGAAAGAATAAAAATGTTAGCGCGAGGTGCTAACACTGCTTAAATCATATGGACGCAATTTATGACCTTCTTTATCCTCTACTTGTATGTAAATACGATTGTTTCCCTGAATACGTAATTTCTTATCTATTGTAAGAGAAATTCATTAGTTTATTGATAAAAGTAATCTATTTAGTGAAAAGATACGTTTCGCTTAGTTTGTAGTGACTATAGGCTAGTGGTCGCGGGTTCGATTCCCGCGGAGGAATTCATTTGTTTAATCGTGTTTAGCGTGAATTTTTGCACTCCAATCATGGATGTTTACATTTATATAATGTATAAATTTAAAGTTATACCTATACCTATGTGTAATATCAACTATCCATATGACAAGCTTACCATGAAACGAGATGGAACGATATTTTTATAATTTATCTCATTTGAGCATGATCGAATTTTAGCTATTGAGTCAACATTAGATATTTTATGAAGTCGGTTAAAAATTGTGGAAATTTGATACTTCGTCTTGAGAATTTTGTGCTTGTTAAAGTATTATCTGAATATCTGTAAGTAAATTGATAAAGATTGGATGAATTTGAATTTCTAAATTTTATTAGTTTGTTTCGTTTCGTATTTATGGGAGATGTGTGAAAACAAGTGAAATTACGTTCAAAAACTATCATAGTAGTATTGATTGTATACAATTTATGTAAACTCTCAAGATTTTATTTTATATATCAATATGTAGTAAAACCTTAATTTTTTAGAGATCCCTGGAAATTTTGGGAAATATCAAATAAGGTGCAAGTAAAAAGTAATATTCCGTTTATTAAACAGCTATTTCCAACAGAAAATCGAATGCAAGACTTTCAAGTATGCCATCTTTACTTTTTGAAACTATCACTGTTTCTTAAAATTTCAAGCATGCATAAAGAAAAGTTTAAATTTTCGGTTATTTTAACCGCTCTCGAACAATCTTTCAGCGAGCAAACACTAGAAGTCAGAGCACGTGAAATACAAGGATAGTTCTCTTGAAATATTGTTCAAACTGCGCCTGCTTTCTACTATTTTCATTACAGTATTTCTACGACATATTATGTACAAAGAGTTGATAATACCATATTAAAAGTATATTTATTTTTATCGATTTTTTTATTGATATGGCCATTTTTATAAAGACTATAAATATATCCGTCCCGATTTCTCTTGTGAGAACAAAATGTAGTATTATTACTGTTTGGATCGAAAGGTTATATAAATATTATTTTTTATATGTATTATTTTACTTCATAGTCTATCTTTGTATACCAGACAAAAACATACATTCACGCATACGTTTTCATATAAGATAATCATCTTATATAGAAAATTTATAATTTGTATTTACAGCTCCTTGTTAATCGCATATTTTTACGTGCTTTAGTTCAAATTAGCTGAATACGTGGCTCGCATTTCTCCTAATTTATTCATATGAATCCACTTCTTCTTTGCTTTCTTAGTGATCTATCTTAGAGAATCACATTAAAAGAGAATTGCGTTAAAAATACTTTTAAAAAGTACCATTCTTTAATAATAGACTTAATCAATAACTTATTAATATTAGTTTTGTATAATCACCTTCGTCAATCAACCGACTATATACTGTAAAAAGTTCTTTCAAATTAGGTCTTGTGCCAGAACAAAAAGCAAGCAAAAAAATAAACAAATGCTTCCTTTTCTTGTTTATTAATTACCTAAACACCTGTACCTTGCACTTGCAACAATCATGCAGGTGGAATTTTGGGCGAAAACATATCAGTATTTTTTACCTTTAAGTAGGGCTTCTTCATACAAACTGTAATGCAAATGTTTGTACTCCAGTGAACCCATCACTTTATTCGTTCATATTTATAATACGTATCCCAACAAAAACATTTACAATAAAATTTTGCCAAGACGAGATCATATGTCTCGCACTGTCAGTAACTGACTAACTGACTAATAACTGTTATGATATGTCGAGATTAACCACGCTTCTAACACTACACGCCCTAACTCTACAAGCCTTTACTTCACAAGCTCTACACCTTAGTCAAAATATAATAACCATTGGCTTATAATAACCATTGTATTATAGAGAACTAATAAACAGTGCGCATACCTTTGTACTTGGCTTGGCTCGGCGGTGTCTTGGCGGGGCAGTACCGTGCCCCTACATATATTCAAAGTCATTATAAAGTATAGTATTAACTATATAGAATCTTCTATGGAACTAGATGGTGTTATGATCAATGTCCCAAGATATTTATTTATTATTATAAGTTAAATGCTTAGAAAGAAAAATATTTGTCTTTATCCATAGATACTCAAATCAAATTAAAATAGTCTTTATTCAAATAGACTTTTACAAGCTCTTTTCAATCGTCATATTTACTGCATTAAAATTAAATGTCAGTCTGTAAGTCTGTGAGTAAAGTACCACCGGTTCTGAAATCTGTTCTGCTGAAAAGAACCAGCGAGAAACTCAACAGTTGCTCTTTTCAAAAAATATATTTGGTAACAATATTGTACTACAATATTTATCTATTTATCCTTCGTGACACACAACCAGACATTAATCCCTCGTATTTACAAACCTCAATACAGCTTCCATAACGGTAAAAAGTAGAGTATATAATTAAAAAATCAAGTCTCTGTGTAAAATCCTGTATATTTCATGCAGAAATAATATTCACAATCATGATGAATTCAAAGCGTTACTTCAAAGAGAGAAAATATTTATTTAATACAGTGCACGTTGCTAACATGTAATTATGAAACTTGAAGGCTAAATTGAACCTCATTTATGGAAAAGTTGAACTTTATATAATATGAAAGTTACACGATAGCGGGAAATCAAGCTTTTACTTGTATGTTTGTTTGAGTTACCTAATGTAGAGAACTATGTAGAGAATTCTTGGTGTTAAGATCTGTAATATATACCTAAGATATGAATATTTCATTAATTAAAACTAAGAGTTTGGTTCTTGTTTCTGATTTATTTTTATTTTTAGACAACGTTTCGAATGCTTAAATAATTGAGCATGATCAAGACGAATACTTTATATAAGAAGGGTTTAGAAACATAAACAAAAAGTAAAAGTAATTTAGTCTTATAAGTGGTAATTATTTAATAACCAAGCTATAATAATATATCATATTCAATAAATTAATACAAAGATGCTAATCAATCATCAATATATATAATGAAGTCGCTTAAAAATCAATACCACTTTTTGTTGTAATTTTGTAACTATAGAACGGGCTCACCTATCCAAACCAAATATTTAGGCTTTTTTTGGACTATTTAGTTGATGGTTTATGTGATGTTTGCACAAAATCGGTCGAGTGGTTCTTCATTTATCACATTTTTTGCAACAAATGAATTCAATAAATGGCGGATCATATTGTTAATGGGGATTTTGCTGTCAAATTGAAACTTTTTCAGATGGGGAGGCTACTTTTAAACCGATTTCAAAAAAGGAGGTAGAATTTTTTTTTTTATTTTAACTAGCGTAACCCGTGGGTTTGTTGACGCTAAACCTAGGGACGAACCCGAGCGAAGCGAGGGTGAGTCGCTATTTGTCTAGAAATTATATTTTATTATTTAGAATTTCATGTATTTGACTGTATGTCAGTCTAACACAGCCTATTCTTCAAATCACATAACCTTTCATCACGTTTTTGTTTTCCTTTCACTCTATAAAAATAAAAATATACCGTCACTGGAAAGCCAATAATACTTAAGCGCCAAAACATGATTTTACAGGAAAGCGTTTTAAAGTTTTTTTTTTGTTAAAAAATTGTGTAACTTTTTTGCTTATTTATTAAATGAAGTTCCGTAAAGGCAAAAGTATATCGTAACAGTATTATCTATGTACTGAAAACATGACACACTACATATATCCAGGAATTCAGGAGATAGCTGTCGTTTAAGTAGATTTACTCTGGATAATTCGCAGAGAAGAAGAACTTAAGTTCATAATCATTTTTAAGTTTAGTGATCAAAAAATACTAACAACCTACGTCATTTTAAATGTAGGAGACAAATATGACTAATATGCGTTATGGGTTGATAAAGTCTCAGGATATGTATACTTATACGTTTTTATATACGTTAAAAACGTAGGGAAAAACGACGTAATACATAATTAGATTGTACTAATATTAGGTCAAAGAGACTTAGGTGAAAATATATCACTTTAAATTAAATCTTTTTTACTGATTGGATAAAGTTAACTGTATAGATGTGCTAATTTTAATAATTTACTATCTGCGAACAAAGTGATTGTGAGAATAATTAATTCCTATTTTGATTTTAATATTGAGTAATTTTCCGCCCGCAGCTTCACCCGCGTGTGTATAAGGATTGCATCTTTTTATTTAATTAGTGTATGGGTTGATAAAGGAATAAATAATAATAATAATAGCTTGCTAAGTAGTCAGGTAGGTTTATTAAAAAACGTTTTAAATAATCAACATTTTCATTATATTTGTTTATATTGTAGTTTATGTATTGTGTCAATAATCAGGCAACAGAATCATTTTAATAATATTTTTATCAACTTTGCAAGGGTATAAATAATTAATTGGTATAATATTTTATAGTTAATTATTGTCTTCGATATCAGTATCTTGAAGGGTATCCTGAATATTGATGACATTAGGAAAATTTTCGTATTCATGTTGATACATTTCAGGAATAATCTTCGATGTACAAAGTTACCACTGAGGAACTCCAGAGTTGGTCTTTAAGGATTGTGATGAACAACCCTCAACCACAACTCTGAGTGATCGGTCGCTCAGGAAGTCTTTAATCCAGCCGATCAGGTCAGGAGATATGCCATAGGCAGAAAGCTTGCTTATGAGGCTAGCGTGCCAAACCCTGTCAAAGGCCTTTGAGACATCGAGGGAGACGGCAATGAGCGAAGTGGAGCCACTTTGCTCAAGGGCTTCGCCAATGGTGTGGTTGGCACACACCAGAAGGTTCCCAGTCGACCAATTCCGGCCAAACCCATATTGTCGATCACTGAGGAGATCGTTCTATTCTTGATGTGCAAGATGTTTTATTTACACTTTATATACACGCGCAGTTTGTACAGAGCACTAGTTAAATTGAGTCTCTGAGCACTATAATTCACCACTTTTAATGCTTCACTATAATCTTCTTCACTTTTCCACTATTTCATATCTCTTCGTAATCTTCACTCGACTTCGAACATCAACTGATCTCTCGACACTCTGCCGGCCTTTTTATATGCGTTTTAGAACATTCTAGTATCGAAAATTCAAAATGTTTCTAGTAACTTTCAAATCTTTCCTGAAAATGCTTCGTCTCTCTCTCTGACACATTAAAATACTACACATTACACGCTCCATAATCTTGCAGAGTATGGAGGTGATTGAAATCGGACGATAATTGGTAGGGTCGGCACGGCTACCTTTCTTGGGCACAGGTTGCACATTGGCAAGCTTCCAGGATTTTGGCACTGTTCCAGTCTTAAAAGAAAGGCGGTACAGACATGTCAGTATCGGAGACAACTCTGGAGCACATGTTTTATGCATTTTCGCTGGTATAACATCAGGACTACAAGCTTTATTTATATCTAGACGACACAATACCTCCTTATTAGTGATGGGAATTTCAGGCATTGAAATCCCGCGGTAAGGTAAATGTGGTGGAGTAGCATTACCAATGTGTGTAATTCGGTCAAGACGAGCCTTCCTTAATGTCTTTTTGTAGGACTTGGTGGCTAAGTTAAAGGCTCTTACTTCTTGGATCTTACATCCGGATCTCGAGTATCAACCCAGGCAAGGTAAGCCGAACGCTTACGCTTTTCTGCAAAGGTGCATTCGGCATTAAACCATGGGCGAGCTTTGCCACCAACGGGTACATCAGAGAATGGGATAAAATATTCCATCGCTTGATGCACCACATCAGTTATAGCATCCGCACAGCTCGACGGTCGGAAGAAGAGAAGCAGACCTGCCGCCAAGAAAAGGATGCAAAAAAGTGTCGCATCTCATCCCAATCTGTTGACTTGTATTGCCATACTCGTCTAACACCAATATAGTCGTTATCAGATGGAGAGTAAAACAATACAGTTTTTACCAGACAGTGGTCAGAGCTACCCAGTGTGGATAAAACCTGGATGTTGTATCTATCCGGATCAGTTGTCAGCAGAAGGTTCAGATAATTAGCTACGCTTTGTCAACCAACTGGGAGAGTCCAAGTGACACCGCAAACTTCCACGCTTCTCTCCCAGCATGGTCCGTCTTATGGTATGGGAACAACCAATCTTCATGATGGGCGTTAAAGTCCCCCAGAAAGACAAGCTGCGCGGTGCGCGCGGAGATCAATTCAATTCGATTCGACAAATTCGATTCATACAATCGTGTTGTCTCCTGGTCACTTGTGTGCGATCGGTAGACATAGGAATACAGGATCTTTTCGATTCCTGTATCTACGATAACCCAGATAGTAGAGAATGTGGGGTCTTCAAGGTGGCGGAAACGCTGGAAACAGAGGTCATTTCGCACGTACGAACAGACTCCGGCCCGCGAGCTGAAATTATGCTCCAACGTGTAGCCGGGATAGTCCAGGTACGCAGCGCTTGATGGACATTGAATTTGCGTCTCCGTCAAAAAGAGCATGTGTGGCTGCGCAGTCTCGAGATGGAAGTGGACTGATGAAAGATTTGTGTGCAAATCTCGAATATTTGTGAGGTGCACTTCTAATAAGGGGAGTGCAGCCGCTTAAAAACATTACTCTTTTTGTGTAAAGCTATGATTGTTTTTTAAGGTAAGAGTTAATAAGATGGAGAATGGCAGTTAAATGAGATGTTGCACGAGCCTGGCGGTGATATTGATGTTGTTTATGTCATAAAGGGCTTAGTCTGGAGACTGCAGGGATGCCCGAACACCCCCAAGGATCGCCATCGGGCCCCGTCCTCTGGTCGCCAACCAGCACGATGAAGCCATTCTGGGATTTTTCACAGATGGCGAGGCAGCCTTTCATGGGTGGCTAGCCTACTAGTTGGGCCCCCAACTGTCTGCGGTCGGCCAGCGGCAAGCCGTGCTTCGGATCCCGCTACCCTCCGCGACTAAGCTCTCGGCACAACAAACAACGATCCACCACCAACACGGCAACTGTACAACATAACTATTCAGACCCATTCCCCATACGGCTTCACCAGCTCCCACATGCCGGAACGCGCTGTTAGGCGCTTGGCGGCACGACTTCTGCTGATGGGTGGTAACTCTGCCGTCGGTTAATGTTGAAGCCTACCACCGTGACTACCATGGTATTCGGTAGTTTTTCCCTTAATCGCCTTTTACGACACCCACGGGAAGATATGTGGTTGCCATATTCTACGTGGCCGTAGCCACACATCATCACGAAATCATTATCGCTTTGATCTTCCATAAGTATTCTCCGGACTACATTTGGTTTAGTTGATGATCCTATAGTGTTTTCAACGTTTGTAAATTTTTTTATAAAACGATGATCTACGGCTATGCATAATGGGGTTGAATAGGTTCTGTAAATTTATATTTATTATAATTTATACGTATGATCGAAAAGATTTTATACTCTTAACAACATATTAATAAATAATCTTTAATCATATAGATAAGTTTAAAAATCGGGAATTAATATTTATTAAAACGTGCTAATTGCTACTGTGTAATAATATTAAAGTAATTTAAAGTAATTTTCTAGATAACATTGTTTTTCAAAGCGCTCGGTGTAGAAAGAAAAATATATAATTAATATTTACCTTAAGTGTCAGTGCCATGCTTATTACCTTCGGGTAGCAGCCGAATGGGCCGGCACGCCCCGTATAGTTCATTAGTACCACTCTCTCACAGAAGACCGGCGTGAAGTGGCAGCTATGCTGTCGCGTTTCGTCCGGTGAGTGAGAGTCCGGGAGGCCCACTCTCCTTCCCCCCTCCCTCTTCCCTTCATCCTACGCCTTCGTTCCCCTCTCCCTCCCACTTCCCTCCCTCCTCCATCCCTCCCTTTCCTGAAAGGCCGGCAACGCATCTGCAAGCCTGTGCAGATGTCTATGGGCGGAGGTGATCACTTCCCATCAGGTGAGCCTCCTGCCCGTTTGCCCCCTTTTTAACATTAAAAAAAAAAAAACTTACCTAGTCTCAATTTAAATGTACTATTCACTCTTCTCTTCTCATTAAACGCGAAGCCAACTGCAAAGTCAACTTAAACGCCGAAATCGTCGATAAATCGGGCGTAAAACATAATCCGTTTAAACTTAACAAATCATAATCGAAACAAAACTAAATTTCATAAGACTAAACAAAATATTATTGGTATTTTTTTCCTTATAAAATACTAAGCAAACCGTTATTATTTTATTAATTAAAATGTGTATGCTTAATAACTTAAGGTTAAACATTCTAAACAGACTATGTCAATATTCAGACATGTAAAGCAACATTACTAAAATCTTACCTTTGTAGAAAAGTTCGTAATCAAAATATACTAACACGCTATGCTCATTATATTTTACGTAAAGCAAATTTACTAAACTATCTATTTACCTGTATTTACGGTTGGCAAAAAGTACTGAAGAGACATGAATGACTTAAACTAAAGTACTTTATGGTTCTTATCATGGTGAAAATGGGTATTGTCAGTGATGAAAAATACTGAACTGACAACGACTCTCAATTAATCAAAACTTTCATTATGTTAGTAATTGTCAAAAAAACAAAATCATAAAATATATCCTACTTTTTCACGACTTAAGCGCCAAAAAAGTGCTTATATCGTAACAAATCTTAGACTAATGGATGCAGAAAAAAAAATCCTATCCAACAATATATAAAGCTCATTTTAGCCAAAATAACGCTTAAGTTTTATTGGCTTTCCAGTGACGATATGTATATACAGTGGAACATAAATAACCTCCTTTTTTAAGTCGGTTCAAAATAGAAGCTAGCTTGTCACCAATATAGCCATAGCATTTCTCGGTGGCTTTCATTTTATGATTTTAAAATAAAAAGTGTAACTTATATTCTATATTCTATCGGTTGTTAACATAATATCCCTTTCAGACGCAAGACATTGAACCACTGTGTCGAATTCTCGCCACGTTCCGCACAAGCCCCGCACAGACAGTGAAGTATCAGCGCAGATGCGATTAAATTGGAAAACATTCACTCAATTTCCTGCCCGAAAGGGAATCTGGCCTCCGTCGAGTTTGAAGTACGGTTCACAGAAAAAAATATTATATCTAAGAATAATAATAAGTAATGTATGTAAATTTTTATTTAAATAAATAAATTTAAAAAAATGTTGGGACATTATAACACACAGCGCCATCTAGCTCCGTGGTAAGCTATGAAGGAAGCTTGTGTGACGGATACCAGATAGTTGATATACTACATATATAAGTTTAAATATATAAATATAAACACTCATGACTGGAATACAAACATCTGAGTTTAACAAATGAATGCCCCCGCGAACGCTGACGCAAGAAAGTAGGGTCAGTACAAACTGCGCCAAATTTGATTGCGCTTGTGTTATAATAACAATTTGTATTAGACCATAATAAGTTACCACTTCTCGACTATACGTTACATTAAGTGATATAACATTTCCTTCGAATTTTGTGATGAATAACGTTCAGGCTTAAGATGCATTAATAATACGACTAATTATAGTAATAATAATCACTATATTATAATAAGTGAAACATGTTAATGTTATGAAGAAATAAATATGATAATTATAATTTTAAAGCTAATTATATGTTTTTTTTCTCAACAGTACACAGATAAATTCATGCAGTAGCCATATGTTTGCTGACGCTACTCCGCCTGCAAACTATTGGTAAAAGCTACGTTTTTAAATTACCAAACCGGCTTCTTTAAATCGATTTGTTACTCTTTAACTGGATCAGAATTAGAATATATAACATTACACTCAAAATAAACTTAGTTACGAATTAGGTATATACATATACATAAAATAAATCTGTCTTTTTATATTCACTATGGAATGCAAAACGGCTGAAGCGATTTTGATGTAATTTTCCGATATTATTTACTTGAAATGGCTATATTAAGCTTGATATCGATTGGATTTGTGAACGTGAAGCCTCGGGTATTCCTAGTAGTCTATAAGAATAAAAAATATATTATTGTTTATTTAAAATTGTATCTCCAAAATTGTGAATTTAGTAATCAAAGTAAAAATACTTTGAATACTTTGAAATATAATATATTGTATGTTTCATGAAAATGAAATAGCTGTTTATATAGTAGATATTGATTACTCAGGTAATTTTTAAGCCTGGGAAATCTAGTTGATTGCTGTGTGATTTAGTTCATCGGCAAATAGTAATGTATTGATTTAAAGTTGACACTTTATCTCCGAATATAGTTTTCAAGAAAATTGGAAATTGTAATTTAATTACAGAAAATTTGTAAGAATTTTCTAGAAATAAAAAAATGTTAACAAATATAAAATAAATTATTATTAATACGTGTAAAACCGCGGGTCCAATCTTGTTATATATGAAATAACCTATCATAATAATCCTAAAGCATAATAGTGCTCAAATCATAATTTAAATTAATTAAAGCAAAACTGTTAATAATGAAATTGCAATCATTTTATTTCAGGCGTAATAAAATAATATTCATCCCGCTCTTTGTTATTCTTCAATGGTAGACGAAGTAATTATAGTTAATGCTTAGGCGATTCAAAAACATTGATTAATTTTAAAAGCTTTATAATATTGAAGTTTAATATTATATTATGAAATGGTTTTTTTGGACTTCTCATTATTATGTCTCACCTACATACGAGTGACTGACCCTCGTTCCGTTTAGGTTTGTCACTAAGTACGTTTTAACGGTTAGTATAGATTTTTCAGAGATGAGATATCTTGCCGCAGTAATCTTGCCGAATAACCAGCAGTTTGTAGTGACCCTACTTTCTTGCGCCAGCTGTCGCGGGTTCGAGTCCCGTTGGGGCCATTTATTTGTTAAACTCGAATGTTTGTACTCCAGTCATGGGTGTTTATATTTATAATATGTATGTATTTAAACTTATATATTATGTAGTATATCAAGTATTTGGTATCCGTAACACAAGATTCTTTAGTAGCTTACTAAGGAACTAGATGGCGCTGTGTGTAATTATGTCCCGACATATATTTATATTTATTTTACCAAATTTTATCAAAATCTGTACAGTGGTTTTCTTATGATGCAATCACAGACAAACAAAATCTAAAAACTTTCAGATTCAGCCTTTTTATCAATAAAAATGACTACTTCTATAGAAAACATATTACATTTTCCAAGAAAATAACTAAACAAAACGTATGACTCAGCTTGAATTTCATTATAATAATATGATTTATGTACACATTACTTAATTTTTCACTCTTTACATTAAGTAATTTTGCAATTTAGTCGTCTATTTATTTTTGTCAAAGATAATTGATAAATGAACATTACATCTTAAATATTTAATACGTTAACACTTACTACAACTTCATTAATATAATGTAACATAAGTAATTACAAAGTTCCTACATATTATTTGGAGCCAAAAGAAATTGTATATCCATTACAATAGTTTATTAATTCAGAAGATTATTTGTGTGAAAGCTATCAGAAGTATCAAAAATATTAATGTCACACATATTACACGTATAATAACTCAATAAAAGGCAATTTTAAACATGCTCATAATACATTTTTAGAATATTTAGTATGTTGACTTCGTTAGAGGTTTTTCTCGCTTTCCGATAGTAAGAATTATTTTATCTTATTATTCATTAAAACTTTCATCAATACGGATTAATATCTTATCCCGTTTATTTATTTTTCCGGGAAATTTTTAGGTGGTTACTTAACTTTTAAATCTCCTAACTGCAGTTTAAGCTCTAGTTACTAGTTTAAGTTTTTAATAGAAAAATAAATCTAATTTTAAGAGCTTTAAGCGTGTTAAAGTTTTTGAAAAATTAAAATGGACTTTTATTACTCTTATGATATATCATTCATTAACTTAATTGCTATAGGTGCGACTGGACATGAAAAATATTTGTATGTAGCCACATATCTATATACAATGGTGGGAATTTAGGTTAATTTGTTGAAAATTTAATTAATAATGTTTGTTAAACATTTACTGTTTTAGAATGTATTGTTTATTCGTGTTATTGTATTTAATTAGTCCGACCAATAGTCGGAATTCGATAATAATTATTGAAATTTGGAGGAAACTTTGTTTAGATTGAGTTTAGTTTAGTTTTAGTTTTGACAATTATTAACATTTATTATTATTGACTACGTTTACCGCTAGTGAAGTCATGGGTTGCGCTAGATAAAAAAATAAATTTCTAAAATATTACCTCCTCCTTTTTTTAAGTCTGATATCCGTAACACAAGCCACGTAGCTTACCACGGAACTAGATGGCGCTGTGTAATAATGTCCCAAGATATTTTATTAATATTTATTTATTATTATATAGAGATATATTATGTACATTGTACATAGATAGTTTAAGCACGGACTTACATTGTTTTTAAACAAACACATTCAAATACTAATAATATTAGACAGTACAAATTTAGTTATTTATGAATAAATTCGTAAACAGAAACTAGTTTCGAACAAGCCGTACTCGTGAGAATACGTGATACCTCATACAAATTGTTACGTCCTTATCGCTTATACCCTTTGTTTTAGGTTTCGAAATTGAATTAGTTTAATGAATAAATAAAACGCCATTATATTTCAAAGGCGAATAAGTTTAATGTTTATAATTGTAATAAAAGTGGTAATTGAGCTTTCTACTTGTATGTATCACGCGAATGTTAAAAAGTTTAAATCTGCTTTTGATAATGTTTTAAAACTTAAAAGCTCTCTTGATCGATTTTTGTTATGGCGTCAATAGCTAGCAATGTACATCATAGATGTTATTATTATGTATATACATAAAATATATATGTATATACATAATATATACATGTATATACATAATATATACATGTATATACATAATATATTATATTATTATATACCCTTTTTTCCCCTCTGCCCTCCCTACGCGTTTCTTTCGTCATGCCGGACGCTATTAAGAATTTGACAAAACGTTTGACTCAGTTTGTAAAGACCCTAATAGCTCTGTCAGCGGTCACAGGTTCGAGTCCTGCTGGTATATATTCCCTACATTTTTAATTTATTTATATTTTCTCATATTTTTTAAGAAAATAAAATTGGAGAATGATACACAAAATGTCTATAAAATAAAATAATAATACTAATCAAAGCATTTTCTAAGCATCTATATATAAATCGTTTATAAAGTATATATTATATTAGAGTAAGATGATAAAAATAACATTGATTCAGTTCACAATATAGAGTTCGATCGAGTATTTTAAATGTGTTTTCAAAACAAACATGCTGGTCGCGAGTCAGTCGTATTTTAAGTCAATTTACGACTTTATATTCGCTAGTATCGTTTATGTCTGGCGATGGTTTACGATTGTTCCATTTCGAGTTCCCGTACTTGAATCTGTGAACACTCTACCTAAAGATCGCAAGTTTGCTTTGCTCTACCTTATATGATTTAACTTTGCATTTTGCGAGCTTAGAATACATAAATAAATAAATATATAAATAAATATGTTGGGACATAATTACACACAGCGCTATCTAGTTCCGTGGTAAGCTACGAAGGAAGCTTGTGTTACGGATACCAGATAGTTGATATACTACATATATACCTTTAAATACATACATATTATAAATATAAATACCCATGACTGGAATACAAACATTTGAATTTAACAAATGAATGCCCGCAACGGGACTCGAACACGCGACCGCTGGCGCGAAAAAGTAGGGTCACTACAAACTGCGCCAAACATGGAAAGCTTGAATAAAATTCCTGGGATATCAATGTAATGATTACCTTTTTAACGTTACATTCTGTATACTTGACGACACGTATCAGTTTGTAGTGACCCTACTTGCTGTACCAGCAGTTGCGGGTTCGAGTCCCGCTGGGTGCATTCATTTGTTGAGCACGAATGTTAGTACTCCAGTCATGGGTCATCATTTATCATATGTACGTATTTAAAGTTACACAAAGTATCAAATATTTGGCATCCGTAACACAAGCCTACCATGGGACTAGATGGCGCTGAGTGTAATATTGACCCGACATATACATAGGAAACGGAAGTCAACGGCTATAAAGACCAGTACTACTCACTAAGACCTAACATAACCTTTTAATATCGCTTACGCAGTCAATCACAATGTCCCGATGCCGTTTACTAACACATCTTTATGGCTACTAGACTATTAATAAAAAAAAGAATTTAAAAAATATTTTTTTTATATAAATTATGTTATAAATTTAAATAATATGAACTTAATAAATAATTAATATTTCTTTTTATATTTATATTGTAAACTTTTGTAAACAATCCAATACTTTTCTACCGGAGGCATAAATATTGTAATCTAATCTAATCCATCTTCTAACATAGCGAGATTAATTTATAGGTTAGCAAAAATTGTAACAAACTCACGTAAGACATAGTACTTTTATTAAATGTAATACTCGATGCTTATAAAATCCATTAAACATATTGTAATTACTAGCGACTCGCCCTCGCTTCGCTCGGGCTCTTCCCTAGATTTAGCACAGGCAAAGCCGCGGGATCTGCTAGTTATTCATATAAACCTTCCTCTTGAATCACTCTATCTATTAAAAGCAAACCGCATCAAAATCCGTTGCGTAGTTTTAAAGATTTAAGCATACATAGGGATATAGGGACAGAGAAAGCAACTTTGTTTTATGCTATGTAGTGATAACAGAGCGTCATAGTTGCATATGTAGCGACTAAGCTCTTTAAACGAAGATTAAAAAAAATTATAATAATAAATAAAATTTATAATTAAATTATAAATTAATATTAAAATGTGTTATTATAAATGATTTCAGCACTCTGTGGTCGACCGCGTCGATTTATTATTTATACGCTCGGTCACGCTAACAGCTCTATACTAAATGTCTAAATTGCGAAATAGTCAGACATAAGTCATTATATGTAGCTAATGACAGCATACGATTGCACATTTTGTATATTAAAAATAACTAGGTCCTGCATGTGGTTTTGTCTGCTTTTAATGGTTAATTTTAAACGTTTGATATTACCAACGTTTTTCATGGTTCACTCTGAACCATTTTAATTACGCCATGTCTTTACGTCTATCAGTAATAAGAAAATTATCTAAATTGTGAATTAGTAGACAAGCTACTATTTTAGGTAGTATACGATTGCATTTTTTCTGTTATTGTGTACAGTGTGTTTATATTATTTCATTATAATTACAAATTATAAAACAAAGTCCTCCGCCACGTCTGACTGTCTGTTTCTTCGCGATAAACTCAAAAACTACTGCACCGATTTTCATGCTGTTTTCACCAATAGATAGAGTGGTTCTCGAGGAAGGTTTTAATATATAATTAGCAAGTTTTTGTAAACATTTACTAGCAGAACCCGCGGCTTCACTCGCGTTTAATCATTCTTACCTTACTTCATCATCATCATCATCATCAGCCCTTATTAATGTCCCACTGCTGGGCACGGGCCTCCCTCAGTACGAGGGAGATCAGGCCATAGTCCACCGCGCTGGTCTAGTGCGAGTTGGCTGACTTCACATGTCTTTCGAAAACTTATTAGATTTTCTCAGACATCCAGGTTTCCTCACGATGTTTTCCTTCACCGTAAGACAAGTGGTAATCATGATAGAAATGATTCGCACATGAAAATATCAGAGGTGCGAGACCCGGATTTGAACCCGCATCACTCGGATATTCAAGCGACCGCGTTACCGCTGGGCTACCACCTTACTTAACCATACCTTAATTATTTAGTATTTTATGCCTATTAGTAACATATTATGTAATATATTCTTGTACATAAAGTTAGTTATTTTTTGGTATATTACATGTATCTGTGGCGACGAGGATTTAATACCATATTTCGTTATCACATTCGCGTTGGAAAAATTTAAAAAGCAAGCCACGCCAAGCTTACATGTGACTAATGGTGCAGCTACGAGGTACTTTGCTATTATAAGGGGATGTGCACATTATGAAAAAAACGTTCACTGTGTAGCGTTTACTTACTACAAGAGCAAGATCTGTTTTATTTAAGTGCATATCTACATTATACTATAGATAATTGCCTATTTGTTTAACTAATTTCATCTAAATTCGTTCAACCGCGTTTCCGTTAGCAGTTCTAGCGTTCAGAAGGAATAAATTAGCAAATATGTAGATCAGTATAGATAAATAAAATGGAAGTGTTAAAATCTAATTCTTTTTCTAAAGTATAAGTAGGTTCTTGCAAAATAAGTCATCTGCCAATAAAAGTTCCGCCAAAATCGGTCCAGCGGTTTCGAAAATTAGCCGAAAAACATAAAGACGAAGATTTTCAAATTTATTTTTTATTAGTAGTAGGTACCGTATATACTAATTATGTATGTAATAAAAAGCTGTTATTTTGATATTATAAACAGACACTTCAATTTTATTATTAACCGACTTCTGCAAGGAGGAGGTTATCAATTCGATCAGTTTTTTATGTATGTACACTGATTACTCTGTGATATATGATCCGATTTATGACTTAAACCTATCAATAGGTAGCATATACAAATAATAGTAATTTATTAATATTAAAGATATTAGGATTGCATGAGAGGTGTATTATATTAAATATTTATTAAGTTATTTTAAGCTTTTTAGTTTTTGAAGTCGGTTTTTTAAACGTAGTTTATTTATTTTTTAATTGTATATAGATTATACATGTAAAAAGTCAAGTGTAAAGTCCTCCTGCAATTATCGCTAAACGTCACGTCAAGCAGCCACTGACCAGTAGCACGCGACTGCGATTGATTTTTACATCACAAATGTATTATTTTTATTTAAACCCATCAAATTCTAGGAAAAACTAAAATTTAAAATTGATTTTCGATTCTCAAAATTTTCATACTTTTAAGTTTTTATGGAACGTATTTGAATATGTTAATAGGTGTTCGTTTTCATGTACTATAGTCGATAGATCTTTTCATGGAAAATAAATGAGATTTGGGCTATTTCTATGAGCTTTTATAAAATATTGCTTAATGAATTTTAAATAATATTATGTATTAATGTCAAATATTCATTTAAATCCAGGAAGCATCCCGGTAACTGGTGTTTTAAACATCAAAAAAGTGCAACCAAATGCAAAAACACATGCAGAGAATATTTTATGTGCATATACTGATGACACGTTTGGCTCAGTTTGTAGTGCTTAGACCCTACTTGCTGCGCCAGCGGTCGCGGTTTTGAGTTCCGCTGGGGGCATACATATGTTGAGCACTAATGTACTCCAGTCATGGGTGTTTATATTTATAATATGTATTTATTTAAAGTTATATATGTAGTATATCAACTATCTGGTATCCGTAACACAAGCCTCGTAGCTTAACACGGAACTAGATAGTGTTGTATGTAGTAATGTCCCAGCATATTTATTTATTATTTATTATTATTATATACTACGTTATTTAGTTTATACGAATTCAAGTCTTTTTAACGTCCCATTGCTGGGCGTGAGCCACTTCAAGTACGAGGATAATCAGGACATAGTCCACCACTGGCCAAGTTCCGGTTGTCGGATGTCACACTTCTTTCGAAAACTTGCTAGGTTCTCTCGACATGCTGGTTTCCCCACGAGGTTTTCCTTCACCGTAAGACAAGTGGTAATCGTGTTAAAAATGATTCGCACATCAAAATATCTGAGGTGCCAGACCCAAATTTGAATCAGTTTCACTCGGTTATCCAATCGAGCGTATTAGCCCTGCCACTGCCTATATAAGTTTATATAACATATAGTAATTATTTTTATAATGACGAAAGTTTGGCGCAGTTTGTAGTGACCTTACTTTCTTGCGTAAGCGGTCGCGCGTTCGAGTCCCGCTGGGGTCATTCATTTGTTAAACTCATATGTTTGTACTCCAGTCATGGGTGTTTATATTAATAATATTTATGTTTAAACTTATACGATATGTAGTATATAAAATATCTGGTATCCGTAACACAAGCTTCGTAGCTTACATTAACTAGATGGCGCTGTGTGTAATAATGTCCCAACATATTTATTTATTTATTTTTAATCCGAATCACAAAAATAAAAATAATCTAAATTATTTCGCTAAATTGTAAAAACAGAAAACCTTTTAAAACAATACTTATAAGCTCAAAGAAATGTAAACAAAGAGCTTTTGCTTCTTCCAACTAGTTTACTATAAATTATGCACTTTAGAATGCTTTCGAGTACTTATTACGTTACTATATAATGGGTTTCATTCACTTTGCCATTCCTTTTTCTGATTAACGGAAATGAATGAAACGAATGCTTGTAAAATAACGTAATTAGTATTTTTATAATTCATCATCATCATCAGCTCTTTTTTAACGTCCCACTACTGGGCACGGGCCTCCCTCAGTACGAAGAGGATCAGGCCATAGTCCACCGCGCTGGCCTTGTGCGTGTTGGCGGACTTCGCATGTCTTTCGAAAATTTGCTAGGTTTTCTCAGACATGCAGGTTTCCTCACGATGTTTTCCTTCACCATAAGACAAGTGGTATTCATGATGGAAATGATTCGCACATGAAAATATCAGAGGTGCGAGACCCGGATTTGAACCCGCATCACTCGGTTATCCAAGCGTTACCGCTGTCTCCTTTTTATAATTAGTATATTTATAATATATATTATAATATATAGAGATTGACCCTTGCTTTGCTCTCGATATCGATATCTTAGAGATAAAATGTTTTCCCGTAAATTCCGATAAGTATCCTATGCGTTGACTTGAATAACCCTCTACCATCATTCTAAATTTTATCAAAATCCGTCCAGTAGTTTTCTCGTAATGTGGTCACAGATACACAGAAGTTCTAAAAACTCTCAATTCATCCTCTGATGAAAATGTTTATTTCAATTAGACATTCAAAAAATATTCAATAAACAGATTTATATTAGTTAGTTTTTTTTTTATAATATGTATCAATTATTATATTATATTCTTCGGTGAATATATTGAGTAGAGATCCTTTATATTTTAAAAATAATTTCTACACTTTTCATTATATGCAAATGCGCTTTCATAAAGTCCCTTTGCTGGCACAGAAAATGTACTATTTTTAAGAAAAATCCTACATGTATAATTCTAAAATCAAACCTGTTTCACTTGGTCTCCAAAACAAGCGGTGTTATAGACTACCACTGCTTTTTAACGTATAATATGTATAAATAATATATTTTAGGGCCTAAGTAATTATTCTCAAATCTTTCTAAGATTTGAAAATATGTTTGTTTTAACTTTTAAACATAAGATGTACACAAATCAGGGTAGATTTGCTAAGTGACATTCCCATTTCGTAAGGGATGAGTAATGAATTAATTATATTTCAGCCAACTCTAAACGGAAGGAGGTTTTCAATTCACATATATTATATGTTGTTAGCTGCGCTATAAGTACATATATCCAAAATTTTCTATCACTTAAAAATAAAACAAAACTAAACCTGAGTTAAAGAGCACTTATCTTTTATTTACAAATCATTCATTATTTATTATTAGGTAGGTACATTTTAACAGACAGACAGACAAAAATAGATTCAACTTCTGTATCGATATTAATGGCTATTTCAATAAGAATTTCCAAAAATATATATTTAGTGTAGAATTTTATCAAAAGTATAGATATTTTCCACTTTGACGTGAAGTACAATGAAAACTTTATTCGTGACATTTCTTTCTCTGAACGAAACAAATTATTTTCTTATATTCCTTTAGTTGTTGTTACTGGAGTAATCTCCTTAAGGAATTATAAAGTTTTAACAGAGCGAGCTTTGTAAATATAAAATAAATATTGATTCACCCTCGCACCCCTTAGTTAGTCCGAACGTATGTTTTATTGGTAACAGAGATGTTCTAGAGATTAAATTTTTCCCTGCAGTAAAAGTACAAAAGTAATATATCCTTTATGTTGATTCAGATAATCAATTATCATCAATAACCAAGATTCATCAATAACCAAGATTCATCAATATCTATCCAGTGGTTTCCACGTGATGCTCGGTATCTATTAACTATTTATTTAACTATAACTTTAACTATTATACATATTAACTATTTCAACAAGATTTTCCAAAACATATTTACGAACAGATTCGGCTTCTGCCTACTTGTCTTACGGTGAAGGAACCATTGTGAGGAAACCTGCATGTCTGAGAAAACCTAGCAAGTTTTCGAAACACATGTGAAGTCCGCCAACACGAACTAGGCCAGCGCGGTGAACTATGGCCTGATCCCCCTCGTACTGAGGGAGGCCCGTGCCCAGCAGTGGGATGTAAAAAAGGGCTGATGATGTATAGGTAATTATTATTAACAAGTATATATTTTCCTAAATAATAATTATTAATGATAAATTTAACTCTTGCTCAGACTCATTTTTCAATTGGCTTATTCTCGTGAACTAAATAAAGTTAGACGATCAGAGAACTGATGAGTTTTCTTCATTTTCACTTCAAAGAAAATTTTGTAATGTAATCGTATATAAAAGAAGGAACTGTCTGATCTCAATGCTTACAGCTTACGAGGCTCGAAGGAAATGTTTATTAAACAATTTTGCATTAGCTAGACTTAGTTGGAGCAGGCGGACTCAATATTATAATCCTCTTACGTCTACGATATACTCTTAGTACGGGAATAAGATTAGGTTGAAGCTCGAATGTGCAAGATGTTCGAGTAAGTAAAATTGTAAATTTGATATTGTTTGTTAGTTTGCTTTCAAAAGTTAATGTTAAGAACGTAAGGTTAAGCAAAAGCTATGAACATAAATTTCATACGGCAAAGTTTATTTGTAAAGACTTTTATCTATATATAAAAAATATGTATGTAATGGTGTATGTTCCCTGGACGGATAAGTAGAATAGACTGGATTAATTTAGATGAAATTTTCAGGAAATCTCCATCTCCCTGTGATGTTTGGTAGGTTTTGGAATTTTGAAACGTCGGAAAAGGCACAAGTTCTGATGATTATAATGAAAAAAACTTTAGTACGTGGAGTGTAACAAATATTTTATACTGCTAGGTTCGGATTCTCTTGCATCGATCAGACCATAGTCCACTATACGCTGGCCATATTTGGGTTGTCGGTTCTTAACAGACAGACAAACATGATTTTCATGTCTGATATGTAAAATAATATTAGGATAATTAGTTTTCGTACATCGTCTAGCACCAGCTTTATGTACGTGGTTGTTAACGCGCGCCCGGCCACCCAATAGTAAGCCCACTTACAAAGACTAAAAGTGCTTAATTCATTCCCCACTTAGAGTCTACGAACCAGTGCTATTGAATTTCTGAAGCTTTTACCTCTTTAAAGCTTATAAAATCGGCGATACAAATATCTATTATGATTTATTTTTACTTTATCAATATGGGAGAAACACCCAAACTGTGATGTTCAGACAAAACTGATGCAAAAATAAATATTTATTATATTTTTCTGTTAGTAAAATTAAAATAAAACTTTTTATTAATGCACATGGATTTAGTAAAAAGTTGTAGTAAGACAGTGTCAATTTTTAAATTTCTTATCTACCTATGTCTGTCGGTAGTCTTCAAAACGGCTAGACCGATTTTGACGCTGTTTTCACTGACAGCTACTTGATCTTTACATTTTTTTTTGTTTGATTGACAAGGAATATCTTCGTCTGTTTTTATTTGCCAAAAGAATAGGGTTCCGTGTTAATAATTAAAATCCATTAGATTGTGAACAAAATTCGCGCACCTCGGGACACACCCGAGTAAAGCGAGGGGAAGTGATTAGTTTTATTTAGATTAGACATTATTAGATAGTCCAACAAAATATGCAGAACCATATGTTAGAATGTAAAAAAAATGAAAGCTTAGATGTTAAAGCTCTAAAGCTTTAATTAATATCGCAGAAATTCCGAAGAAGTGGTTTCCATAGAACATTGCCTGTCAATTATGAAAAAGGTATTTATTTTCCATATTATTATAAATAAATGTATATTTTATTGAACAAAATATATAAAATACTGTGCAAGTTAACGAAAATGAGACAATTTTGCAATGAAATTACTTTCTTTATGAAGTAAATTTTAATCGAAAGCCATTTTAAAATATATATAAATTTTATGAGTTTGACGCGTCCACCAGCAAACACATAAATTAGTAGTTTCATGTAAAAATGGGGCTTTATGCAGATATTACATTGCCGTGTCAGAAAAATCGTATAGAATTTATGTATGGATTTTTGACGAAACAAGATATTTTGATTTTAGATTCTTTTTAAGCTTTCTGTTATTTATTGTTGTCTTTTATGTTATTTATTTATATTTTTGTTGATATTTAGAAGTTATACAGTTTTATTCAGTTTATTTATGAATATTCTAAGTTTATATTTGTTTTAAAAAACTTTTATCTAAATATATTAACAAAAATATGTGATATATATGAGTAAAACATAATTTAAAAATAAGAATTTGTGTGTCTGTTTTTCAATCTATATCTTTCACCTAGTCTCAGAAATGGATGAACCGATTTTATACAAAATTTTACCTGCAAAAAATAATAATATCCTCCCTACTAATTACGGTCACGGCGGCCAATATCATTGAGATTAGCTTTCTGCGAAGGACATTAAAGCACAGCGCATGTACCTGCCCTCTCAACTTCTGTCACTCTCGTACTCCGGTGGGACGACACTCTATACGACTCAACGGGAAGGATTAGAGCGCAGAACCAGCTTCTTTACTTGCCCTCTGAGGCACGAGGGTGTAACACCACCTTACTAAAATCAGACTATTACTGAAGCTTATTAAATAGAAAGAATCAATAACTAAACATGGTCCGACTCAGGACTCGAATCCAGGATCTAGCGGTGTGCTACCGTTCTTGACTATTTTAATCTAGATTTTTCAGGAACACCGAGATATTTTTTTAAATATTATTGAGTATGCTGTACTAATAGAAAAAATATTATTTATTGTGTACACTACACCCTGCTCGCGAGTGTACCAACATCGTTTTCGTGCGACCGTGTGAATGATTAATATACTTATTCCATGTTCCACATTTCAGTGTGAAACCCTCGTTAGCTGTATGCATGTGAAAAATACGTCCTTTTAGTTTATTGTCGCTTATCTATTACATAATGTACGAAACCACGGAAGGTCTTAGATGAGTTATTAAATCTTATGTCGCTAGAAACTACAATACTCTGCAAAAGTTAAAATGCATATTACCTTATAAATGAAACCATGTTTTCGGATTTTGTCGCGGATTTATTTGGATTTTTGGTTCCAAATAATATATTATATCACGCTAAAACCAATAGGAGCGGAGCATCAATGAAAAATGTTGCAAAAACGGGAAGAGCGGCCGATAGTTCTGCGAGGTACCGTACCAAAAGAATTTGGTTTCCGGTCTTTAAAACGCGTGCGAAGCTACGGGAAACGCTAGTATATTATAAGTAAAGTCATAATGGTAATCTAATTTCCGGCGTAAGATTTTACAGCTGAAACCAAATTCAAAGCCTCTATCAGATAAGAGTAAAAGGGCATTTTCATAAAAGTATTATTAACACGTAAAATTTATTTTCTTACATGATATTTCCTTACAAATAACGAATGAGTTGACATTATTCCAGTAAATCAGTGTTTAACGCGCTTTGATCTGAATAGCGGTGATGTATTGTTCGCGTTTTGTAAGTTATTTTTGTATTGTATTTTTGGGTGAAAGAATTAATTTTATGTTGTACGGTTTTTATTATTGAGTATTTCTTATTTTTAATTAAGACATTTTCAAATTTGCAGATACATATTTTGCATTAAAAAAATGTAAATAAAAAATTTCACGAGCTATCTCGCAATTAGCCTTTTTTGCACTATAGCCTAATCTCCTTCGTGTTGAAAGGCCCGTACCCAACAGTGAGATGCTAAACATGGTGGGCTGAATACATACATACATACATTTTTCATGACTATTGAAGATAATATATTATTTCTATGTATAAATCTTAATACTGGCTTTATTGAAAAGTCTTTATTTGAAAAACAAAATACATTGGTACAGTCGTACACAGCCCTAGCTCCTGGACTAAAAACCATACATTGTAATGTACGTGATTGATAAATAAACTCTTTTCAACTAAGCGTGTCATAAATCTTTAAAATAAACTTGTATTCAAATGTTTATACAAAATCATTATTAGTATTATAATTGAGACCATTTTTAATTCACTGTCACTTTCCCACTGAGCAAGGTATCAATGCGTGGACGAATAGTCCAAAGTTCACCATAATTAGGGTGACAATTAAGTTGGCAGAACTCACGTTTTTTGGAAAATATCAAAACCAATGACTTAAGCACAAACATTCGTGCTCATAACACTCATAAATGCCCCTAACTCGGGACTCGAACTCGCTACTGCATAGTGGTTCACTACAAACTTAACCAAGCATTGTCTTCGTTAAAAATACATACATTTGTATTCAAAATGGAAAGAAAAATAAAATTTATATATGCACTTCCTGTACAGGTATTTTAAATCGCTTTTAACAAAAAGATTCGCGTGAAAAAGAAAATGGAAACGTTACGTCGAAATTGTTTTTCGAAAATCGGCCTAATTTCACGGCTACTTGCCTCCGCTAATGAAAAGAATGTGAATTTTCGTGTCATGTGATTGCTCTGTTCTTTTCTACGTAATTTTAGTTGATATAAAGCTATATGAGAAAGTGGTAGCCCAGTGGTAACGCGCTCGCTTGAAAAACCGAGTATAGCGGGTTCAAATCCTGACTCCTGTGATTATCACTTGTTTTACGGAGGAAAACATCGTGAGGAAATCAGACCGCATTTAGCCAACAGCGTGCACTATGGCTTGATCCCCCTCACATTGTGCTTTAAAAAAGGGCTGAAGACAAAGCTATAGAAATAATCTTAATAATAGATATGATTGATTGATTTATCAAAATAAAGATAATTGTTATTTTCTATATGTTTGTTATATAGTTTTTATGTACATGTATAAGAAGTTAAAAAAGTTAGGCTAAGCGATTTTTCTTACATTAGAATATGGCCGGAAAAGGGATCGCTATTCAATTACACAACTTGAAAAATTGGAAGTATGACACCAAGCCTTTTATAGTCATCCTAGCTTACTAAGCGAGTTCTGTATAAGTTTATTTGTATAAGTTTATTTTAATAAAGCGAGCTTTCAAGTTTGAGTTAGCAACTTTTTTTAATCGTAATACTCTATACGAGTATAATACGAGTATAATATTTTTTTTATTTATTTTATTTAGTGATTTCCTACGTGCATATTATATTTACAATATTGTATACTTACAAAAATTTTAATACTAACAATAGTCTATATGTTACTCCAAGTTGAATCTATGATTGTGCTAAACTTAATCCATATTATTCCATTATCCAACTGTTTTAATATGATACAATAAGGATAAACTCATTATTTTTATATTTGATAATCTGTGACCGAGCTGTCAAGTTGACCTTTACTTTTTATCGTAATGGCGGGAACGCGATATAAGATTCGTTAAATCAATGGATAAGTGAAACTAATATAAGTTTAAGAATTATTTATTAATTGTTAGATTTATGTGTGACAGTTTTTAGTCTTGTTCTTTTATGCTTACAATGCAATATATAATCGCATTTATAGCTATAATAATGGTATGACAAAGAAACTGTCTTAACGTCAAGGAAGAGAAAACTTCTTTGTTTTAAAATTACTCTACAATATGCATACGGCGAGGTAATGATAAAACACCTTTTATCAGTCCCCTGACCCAATTTAAAGACAAAGGACTGATAATCATAAATAACCTGTCAAGTTTTTCCACCATGCCTTGGTTAGTGTATCCGCACACTTGTATTTTTAATCACATATTTTTGATAATATGGCTTTACGTTTTTAATTTTGTTAACCATTGAATTGTAGCATGTTGTAAATGAGTTATGAATTTAAATATAAGAGCATAATTTTTTAATTCGATTTAGAGAATTCGGGTTGACATCATTTGGTTTCGCAATTACGTTACAACTATTGTATTATTGCCGAATTTATTAACATTTAGGTAGTTTAAAATTAATGTAAATTTATATCATGTTTAAAATAATTAACTTTATTTAATGAACGCTTTGAGAAAAAACTTGAATATTGGAAAAATATTTTTTACCAAGATACATTATACGACAAAAACAACAATAATATTCCACAGTGTACGGCACGCTTTACAGGCACAGACAGACAACTGTGCAAATATTGACGATGCAACGAATCGTGTTGTTAACGTACTGCATTTTAGAACACTAAGGGCTTTTGATAGTTTTCTGACTCATGTTTTAATAGAAATTACGATAAACAAGCTGTTCATAGTCCTCATTTATAGGGATTTTCAGCCACATTCAGCTACATTCTTTTTAAAACTTTATCAATATTTTAGTTCAATCCCCAAAAATTAAACCCCCAAAATTAAAATATATACTTTAGCTATAGGTCATATAATATACCCAACACATTTCGTAGAGAAAGGAGCTATGACAGACAAACATGCAATTATATCTTTATTTATATATAATCTGTATCCTTAATAACTGGTGTTGACTTATTTTTATTGTTTGAAATTGTAAATGTTTTAATATTTCTGTTGTTAGTGTACGTTTCTAAATAAAAAAATATGTTACCTCTAAACCTAAAAATAAATTGTTTAAAACATCATAGAAACATTAACATTTATTAATTGGTTATTGAATATTAGTAACATTTTAGTGGAACAAAATCAAGCATAAGTCTAAACTTAGTACGTAAACATTTGCTGTTCGTAACAAATTGTTTTACCCAAACAACATTCTAGCTTGATAAGGGATTTTAGAAATCAGTGCGTTGACTTGAATTTTGAGGGGTGGTTTAATAAATTGCGATATTTAGTATTTAACATCTATACAACATGATCCCAGAAAACGTTCAAAAAGCTTCTACTGCCAAATTTAAAAAAATTGTGAAGGAACGTTTGTGTACTAAAGGCTATTATTCGATTAACGATTTTTTAGAAGACAGTACGCCTTAGGAATGATGTGATCGCCGCCAGGCTATTTCAACATATAGAATTATTGTTAATTTACAATTTAATTTAAAAAAAAGAGTGAGAATACGATAAAAAAAAACTAGTCCCGCTGAGTTTCTTTCGCCAGTTCTTCTCAGGTCAGAGGTTTCTTCTTTCCGAACTGGTGGTAGACTCATGACATTCAGTAAGAAATTGTAACAATTTTTATGCTGAATAAAATATTTTGATTTGATTTGATACAGATGGTTGAAACTTGGCTATAATTATTTTTTCAATAGCTACTAAGCAAACAAATGAAAAGCGGTTGTTATATAGCCGAGAAATAGATATTGAATTTTTATATTGTGTCTATTTATACGAGACTAGTGACTAACCCTTACTTGGCTCGTTTTCGTTCCTTAGGTTCGTTTTAACGTTAGTAAAGATTTCTCGGAGATTTGATATTTTCCTATATATTTATTCGTATAAAATACAAAATTTAAGTGACGTTTGATCAGATTAAACAGACAGACAGGGTAAAATTAAAAAATCTATTAATTCTGTTCAAATCAGGTAATAGCTGGTCCGATTACAATAGATTTTTATAAAAACACAACTTAATGTTACTATTTGAATATTCATTTCAATTGATCTAACAATTACTTTAAGTAAAAAAACAGTGAAATACGTAATAAGAAGTTAAAATTATAATTCCACCCTTAAAAGTGGTTTATTTTTCTCAAAAACATTTGTTAAAACCAAAACCAAAATAATGATCAAATATAACAAATATGCCTCAAAGGATTCGAACCTGCTACTTTAATAATCTAGAAAATGTCCTCGCTTCCGCTACCTCTCATATTTTATACAATAACTTTGGCTTTTAGTAATTAATGATGTGCGGTCAGCAATACAAGCATATTTAGTTATAATTTTCAGCGTATTTCATTTTTGATATCAATATTTTGTAGCACAAATCCATAATGAAAGGAAATAAATCATTTATTTATACATTTTAAAAGCTTTTGAGTGTTTGTATTGAATTAATAAAATCAATCGGAGCTTATTTTCAATGTATTTTAAATTTTTTGTCTGTGAAAAGGCTTTAATTTTGTAGGTTACATCTTATTTTTATGAATACTTTATTACTTTGTGTTTATTTATAATGTAGAGCTTTCTTATATTACTGTACAAATAGTTGATTTGATCTTTTTTTTACTTTTACGTTTCTTTACAATGTACTCGATTCCTGTATATATTTTACTGATGATTGATGATGATGATGATGATGATGATATGATTTACCTACCGTGGGTTACAATATTGGATTCTTTGTAAGGATTGTTTTGAAAATATAGTTTAGCCTGTGTCACCCTAGAATAGTGTAGCTTCCCAACAGTGAAAGAATTTTTCAAATCGTTTCAGTAGTTTCGGAGCCTATTCAATGCAATCAAACAAACTCTTAAATCTTTCCTCTTTATAATATTAGTATAGATTGTATTTTAGATATTATGTGACCTTTGCTCTTGCCTTATTGTATTGCATAAGTTTTTACACAAGTTTATTTTCACTTAAACTTCAAAATCTATTGAAATTCTGGTAAGATTCCAAGTTGGGGCTGCTACTGATATTATTTTAAGTGAAACACTTAATACTTGACTCGTCTCGAGACTCGAACCTAGGATCCCCGATTTTGCAATCATATAAACTACTCGTAATTCTGATCAATAAAAACCTATTTAGTATATTTTCACGTTTAATTTAGTTACGAGAGAATGGTCGAGTGAATTCAAATAGAAATCATTATAGTTTAAATTAAAATAAATAATTGAATTGATTGAATTGAGTCGATGGATATAGAATGTGCTTTCATGAGCTAAAAATTTCAACTAACAATATAATAATCATTTATTGAAATAGATTAAAATAACATTTTTCTTTCAATTTTTACAACTCAATTAACAGAAGCTACTCGAAGTTCTTGGAACATGAACTTATAGAAAGCTTATATTTTATTTCATCATCATCATCATCAGCCCTTTTAACGTCCCACTGCTGGGGATGGGCCTCCCTCAGTACGAGGGGGATCAGGCCATAGTCCACCGTGCTGGCCTAGTGCATGTTGGCGGACTTCACATGTCTTTCGAAAACTTGCTAGGTTCTCTCAAACATGCAGGTTTCCTCACGATGTTTTCCTTCACCGAAAGACAAGTGGTAATCATGATAGAAATGATTCGCACATGAAAATATCAGAGGTGCGAGACCCGGATTTGAACCCGCATCACTCGGTTATCCAAGCGAGCGCGTTACCGCTGGGCTAATATTATATTTTATTTACAATATTATAATAATTATGTACACATTATTATCAAATAATGTAAATAAAATAGACTAGGCACATTTACATCTCCAAAGCATTCCGTACTAATAATATTGTATATTTAATTTTAAATATGAAAAAAAACTAAGTATCATAATCTTTGGGACGTTAATATAATATCTATATAATAATGCATTTAAATCTAAAGAAAAAGAGTATGACATTATTATTCTTAAATTTTTAATGTTAGAAGCTGTTTGAACCTTACAACGTTCCTTCGTAAGTTGTAAATTTACTTTTAGTACTTGATGATATAGTTGGTATGGACTGGAACTCCCTGATGGTAAATGGTGTAGAATTTGAGAAAAATCATACAAATGAGTGCTTTTAGCGGAACTCGAACCCACGAACGCTGGCACAGCAAGTTGGTCGATACAAACTGGGTCAAACATCGGCAAGTAGTTTTTACAGATTGTTATTTAAAATATCAAATATTCCGGTAAATCTAGTAAAGTAATATTATTTTGTGGTTAGTACACGACAGTTTTGCATAAAGAATGATCGATGGCATCACGGCAGGTGGATAAGCGTAATGACTCATTAGTGCGTTATTAAGCGAAATGCTTCAAACGTAAATAATTAAAACAGGGAGTGACTTCAAACTCGATTGATACGCTTTATATATGATATTTAATATACATAATGTATTCATATAGTATTTTCTTTTCATTAGTTTTTTAATTAAATTATAATTTGTCAGCACTTAGATATATTACCGCATCATAACCCTATATGACCCGGGCTTCAGTTATCCTCATACCATCTGTTTAGTGGTTATCTCGTGATGTGGCAACGGACAGACATACAGACAATTAATGTTCTAAGAACTACTGGATTTTGCGTCCGCGTCGTTAATAATAACTATTTCAATAAGATTTTCAATAAAATATTAAATGTATATGTTAGGATTTAAGTATAGTACAGTATAAATATAGATTGATGTTTGTCTAGTGATTCTTTGTTAGTGAAAATAAATCTATTTTATGTTACTGTATCACGCTTAATCCGCACGACAGGTTTGGATAAAATTTGGTAAAGGGTAGATTGCGTTTTGGAATCAGAAATACCTTTAAACCCCAAGCGAGTAAATCTGCGGGAATAAACTAGAGTCATAAAACAAAACTAAAAAATATTTTGGTGAATATCTTGTACTATTTCTTCATAAGCCCGAGGCGTTCCGTTACTATACTGATGGTATATTCAATAATGCGCAGAAAAATGTATATTATTTTGATGCTGAATATGAATATTATTACTTTGCTTGAAACCCTTCTTATTCTAAATCGAAGGGTTTCAACAAAATTATATCGAAATAGAACGGTCATAATACCTTTATTTACACCTTTTTATACCTTACTATTTACTCTGCCTTACTCAATACTTGTGTGAAAATTTACTTTTAGTACTTAGGCAGTTTAAGTTGAAACGGTTTGTGCCGCGTCATTACGCAATATCATTTAGATGGGATGAACTATATTGTACTATACATAAAATTTTACATACTTCCGACTCCTATTATACATAATACGGTGAGGAAAAACATCGTAAGGAAACCTGCATGTCTGAGAAAACCTAGCAAGTGTTTGAAAGACATGTTAAGTTCGCCAACTCGCACTAGGCTTGCGTTTGCCTGATCCCTCTCTTGTTGAAGGAAGGCCCGTGCCCAGCAGTGGGACATTAAAAAAGGGCTGAATTGGTGGATATATAGATACCTTGGATAAGATGGTTAGTATTGGCTGTTTGTTCATACATATTATTTACTTATTTCCAAGCAATGAAAAGTACTTTATATATATTGACCCAGATATCCAGCTATCCCCATACCAAATATGAAAATCTGCCCTATGGTTTTCTCGCAATGCGATCATAAACAGACTGACAAAAATTCCAAAAACTACAAATCCGTCGTCTGTATCAATAAGAATAACTACTTAAATAGTTTTAGTATAGTATTGTTAAGGAGTTGTACCTGATGGCGCTGTAAAATGGGTAGGATAAGGTTTTATAAGTTCTGTTTAATCGGTGAGTGACACATTTCGATTCATTACTTCGGACAGTATAGATTGAATAATATAATTGCTGTTGAAAGTATTGCTGGTAATATTTGCTGTGGAATATATAATTATAATAAGAATAGAAGAATACATATTATTTAATGTGTAATAACGTGTAATTGGAAGACCATCCTGTCGCAGAGTTTACAATATTTTCCAAAAAATATTCAATGTCAATTCGATGTAGAATTTTATTATATACTAGCGACTCATCCGACTCATCGGTTCGCTCGGGTTCGTTTCTAGGCATAGCCAGCGAAGTCACGGGGTCCGCTAGTTAAAATAAGTAAAATTTCTAAAATATAACCCCCTCCTTTTTTGAAGTCGTTTAAAAAGTTGCCTAACTTATTCCTTATAATATTAGCTATCTGTTAGTAAAAATCCCGTCAAAATCGGTCCAGCCGTTTCAGAGATTAGCCGGAACAAACAGACAGACAGCACGACAAAAAGCTGTTAAATTGAAATAAGACACTTCAATTTTATTTCTATGTATAGATATATGAAAAATTCATGTTTTCAGATACACATATTTAACAGTTAAAGCAAATGAGGCGTATAGTATACGTAAGGAACATTTTGAAGCGACGTGTCACTCGTTACACGTTATAAATAATAAAGCACTGACTCACTGATGACTAACTCAGTTAAATTGTCTAATGGATATATAAATAGGCAAAAACAAAACAGTTCAGTTTACTCTTCTGTTTGCTATCAGATTTTCTTTATTTTTAAGCTATTGATGAGCTTTAGTGTTATGATTAAAAAAAAATAAACTGTTTTAGTTTATATTCCTATACATAATATATTTTTCTTAAATTTCCAATAATAATTACTATGGTCGAATTTTAAAAATATATTATAATTTATTTAAAGCTCTAACGACTTTTCGTTTGTAAAAGCTTAAAAAATATTATTAAAAATACCCTTCTTTGTGAAGTAAAACATTTATATATTTAGTTAAAACATGTATGTATGTATTTAGTTCAAGAAATGTTTATTTGTAGATATTGTTACGTACTACGGGTTCGGGATCGGAAATTAAAAGCGTTCTCGCACTTAAGATGTTTTATTTACACTTTATGTACACGCGCAGTCTGTACACAGCACTAGTTTAATTTAGTCTCTGAGCACTATAATCCACCACTTTTAATAATTCACTGTACTTTTCTTCACTTTTCCACTATATCGTATCTCTTCGTAATCTTCACTTAACTCCGAACGTCAACTGATCTCTCGACACACTGCCGGCCTTTTTATATGCGTAAATTTAGAACATTCTAGTATCGAAAATTCAAAATGTTTCTAGTAACTTCCAAATTGTTCCTGAAAATGCGTTATCTCTTTCTGTCACATTAAAATTTGTAATAAACTGTTCTTGTTATCTAATTGTCAAAAGTTAGAAATTGACATTCGCTGTTGTAAGGCATGGTACAAGCGTGCTATTATGACGAGTTCGCACTATATTCCGCGACATTACCCCCTCCTAAGACATGCTCGTCTCGAGCATCGTTGTTGCCGTGATACTTGGCTAATCGGTCCACATGCACGATTTTAGCCGGGCTTCTAGATGTACGTTGAATTCGGAAAGTGACGTCGTTAATTTTCGTTATAACCTTGTAAGGCCCCTCCCAACTGGGTTGTAGCTTTGGCGATTTACCCTTTCGTCTCACCGGGTTATGCAGCCATACCAATGAGCCTTCCTCGAAGTTCGTTCCTGTCGCCTTTCGGTCATAACGAGTTTTCATGCGTTCACTTGCTTGTAGCCCTGCATCTCGTATCTGCTCATGAACACCAATCATCTTCGCTCGTAGTTCACTGGCATATTCTGTTATGCAACTGGGAGTATCCGGCGGGCAACCACTTAATAGATCCGCTGGTAGTCGCAATTCTCTTCCGAAATTTGCAAAAGCAGGTGTTATGGTAATGCTTTCGTGTACAGCAGTCCGGTAAGATAGCAGGAACAATGATAAATACTCGTCCCAATCCTTTTGATGTTTATCCACAACCTTAGCTAGATGGCGTTCCAAAGTCTGGTTAAACCTTTCAACCATTCCATCTGACTGTGGATGATGTGGTGTGGTTCGAGTCTTGTGCACCCCCATGATTTTACATACTTCCTGAAATATATGCGATTCAAAGTTTCTTCCTTGATCACTGTGCATTTCTAACGGAACGCCGAATCTGCAAAATACATCTTTTACCAAAGTATTTGCGATAGTTACTGCTTCTTGATTTGGGATGGCGAATGCCTCAGGCCATTTTGTAAAATAGTCCATCACAACTAAAATATATCGGTTCCCGGAATTAGTAATCGGAAATGGTCCTGCTACGTCTAATGCGATTCTCTCCCAAGGTGCCCCAACGTTGTATAATTTCATTACTCCTCGGCTTCTGGTCTGCGGGCCTTTGACAGAGGCACATTGCACGCATTTCCGACACCAGTCCTCAACATCATCTCGACAATGCAGCCAGTAAAATCGTTCCTTGATCTTGATTAACGTTCTTCTTACCCCTAAGTGTCCACCAGAAGAACCATCATGGTAGACTCGAAGTATCTCGGATACTTTTATTTTAGGAACCACTATTTGGAGATGGCTATCATTTCTACGTGTCTTCTCCCATTTCCGGCACAATACTCCATTGTGTAACAACAAACTGTCCCATTGTGCCCACAAACTTTTCGTAGCGGTACTGTACTGTGCTATGTCAGTCCACTTAGGTTTTGGCCTACCACTACTTAGCCATTCCATGATAGGTCGTATATCTCGGTCTTCTTCTTGAGCTCTCCTCATGGCTTCATCACTCCAACGTTCATCTAACGAGTCTGTTCTAATAACTTTAATTGATTCCAATTCCTTTGCCTCTTGTCTTTGACAGTGCTTGCAGTCGTCTTCACAGGGTCTTCTAGATAGAGCATCGGCGTTGCTGTGATTTTTACCCCCTCGATGTTCTATATTAAACTGGAATTCTTGAATTTGTTCAATCCATCGTGCTACCTGCCCTTCGGGATCCTTGAATTCTAATAACCATTTCAGGGCAGCGTGATCGGTTCTTACCAAAAATTTGCGTCCTAGCAAGTATTTCTTAAAATGTTGTAAGGTTTTTACTACAGCAAGTAGCTCTCTTCGAGTAACGCAATAATTCTTTTCCGGTTTAGAGAGTGACTTACTGAAATATGCGATTACCACCTCCTGCTCACCCTTCCGCTGGGACAATACACCTCCAATACCGATATTACTGGCATCAGTGTCGACAATAAACTCTCCCTTTGTGTCTGGATACCCGAGGATCGGTGTTTGGCAAAGATATTTCTTTAATTCTTGGAAGGCCAATTCGCAATTATGGTCCCATACGAAAGGTCTCTTCTCCTCGGTTAGCTTATGGAGTGGTTTGGCGATGTCAGAAAACCCTTTCACAAACCGTCGATAGTAAGAGCACAATCCTAGAAATGCTCTCACTTACGTCTTGTCCTTAGGGGTCGGCCAATCTTTTACAGCGGTGATTTTCTCAGGATCCGTTTCTACTCCGTTTTCTGAAACTACGTGTCCAAGGTAATTCACTTGTTTTCTGAAGAATAAGCACTTCTTCGGACTTAACTTTAAATTAGCTTCCCTTAGTTTATCGAATACTGCTTCGAGTTTCCTAAGATGGTCATTGAAATCACGCCCCACAATAATTATGTCATCTAGGTAAACAAGGCAGGCTTCTCCTAGTAATCCGGTGAGTATGCGTTCCATCAACCTCTCAAATGTAGCTGGTGCATTACATAACCCAAACGGCATAACCTTAAACTGCCATAACCCTTTTCCAGTTGAAAACGCAGTTTTCTCCTTATCCACGGGGTCCATGTCCACTTGCCAATAGCCACTCTTCAAATCGAGAGTTGAAAACCATTTCATACCATCAAACCATTTCATACCACTTAGAGTGTCTAAGGTGTCGTCGATTCGAGGCAGGGGATAACTATCCTTTTTGGTCACATCATTGAGTCTGCGGTAATCGATGCAAAACCTTGTAGAACCATCCTTCTTCCTAACTAGTACTACCGGAGAACACCAAGGGCTAGTGGAGTGTTCGATGATGTTGTTCTCTCTCATGTTTTAAATCATGTCGTCCACTTCCTTTTCCCTGGCCCATGGAATTCGTCTAGGTCGCTGTCGGATAGGCGCAACATCACCTGTATTGATTTTGTGCTTCACTAAGCCGGTTCTTCCTATATCGTTCTCATGTTTGGAAAACAAATCTGAATATCGGTACAGTAAATTTTCAGCTTCTGTCTTCTGTGAACTTGTGAGATTTTCTTTACAGTCTTCGATAAGTTTCATCGCTTGCTCTCTATCCTTGTTCGGTACCTTCACGTTCGGTTGACATCTGTTTAACCAGGCTATCTCTTCGCAAGTTCCCACAACTTCGCCTCTCTGAATGGTTTGAGTAAAGTTACTAGGGTTTAGCACTGGAATCATGGATGTGGAAGCTTTACCTACAATAACTCTTGCCGGGATCCACGAGCTCTCATCTTCACACTTCTCTATGATAGCGCAGCACCATTGACTACCTGACTTGTTCTGAGGTAAAGCGACAGGTACTAGAGTCTGTGATCTTGGTGGAAGGGCGGTGTCTCTCAAGCAACTAACTTTTCCGTGAATTCCACCGCTTATTGGTACTTCTCTATTTCTGCACTTTAAAACTCCATATGTCATGTCAATCGTACACTGGTAATTTTGGAGAAAGTCCAATCCAATGATGCAATCATCGACGATATCTGCGACTATTGCTTTATGCCAATAAATGTTGTCCCCAATTTTGATAGCAATTTTCCTTTCCCCCCAGACAGGTACGCGCTGGCCGGTGGCTGTCATGAGAGTGATATGCTTTATGTTTTGCAACTTCTTATCCGCAATGTGTTTTAGCTTTTGGTTATTAATGATGGTTCGTGATGCTCCGGTATCCAGCGTCAGTTTACATGCTACTCCATTAATTGCGCCATGTATTACTAAGGTGTTTCCATCCACTGTCTGGTAGAAGATTCCCCGGCCAGCGCCCACCCCGCAGCCCTGGCTGGAATTAGTTTTCCTGTGGCTGGTCAGAAGTCGACACAGCCGCATCTGACTGCCTCCGAACGTTTGATATTTTAGGGCAGTTACTTCTGAGATGGCCCCGCTCACCGCACTCGTAGCATCTTGGGTTAAAAATACGTCTCCGGGTGGATGATCCTTCCGCAGTGACTACTTCCCTCACCTTCCAAGCTCTTGTGTCATGGCGCACAGCTTCAACCTCCAAAGCGTGAGCGACAGCTACCTTGAGACTCGTATGGTGTCTTAGGCGTACAGCAGTGCGTACCTCTGCGTCGCGAATCCCGTCTACAAAAGCCTGAAGAAGAATAGTTTCTATGGTGGATGGCGAGGATTGATATGCCTTCCGTACGAGCCTCTCAATCTCTATGGACCACTGCTGCAGAGTTTCATTGGCTCGTTGTGTACGGTCTTTAATTTGAGCTCTGTACACGTGCTCTAGATGACTATCACCATACCGCGACTCTAAAGCGTTAAGTAGCTCACTGTATGTGGTCTTCCTGCCAGGATCGCTAGCACAAAGTGCCTCCAATACATTTAGAGCCTCCTCTCTAAGAGCGACGGTAAGGGCAGATCGGGCTTCATCATCTGTCCATCCACTTGTCTCCTTGATCGTTTCAAACTGGATCTTGAATGCGGCCCAAGAAGATTTGCCGTCGAAGTGAGGGACTTTGAAAATCTTTGCTGATGATGAGCTAATGTCGGCACCACGCGGTAATTTCTGAGTTTCCAAGTAATCCATCCTCTTCTCCATTTTAGAGAGTTTTGAGTCGTGCTCGTCTAAAGCTTCACCGTGTGTGACGAGTGTCGTCTTTAGTTCCTCAACTTCTCTTTCAACGACTTCCACCCTTTCCGTATTCTGTTGAAGAGCGGCTATGACATCCTTGTGAATGCCCTCTTGGAGTTCGCGCAGCTGTTCTTCCTGGCGGCGAGCCTGCTCTTCCTCGCGGCGAGCCTGCTCCTCTTGGAGTGCGCGCAGCTGTTCCTCCTGGCGGCGTGCACGTTCTTCCTCGCGGCGAGCCTGCTCTTCCTCGCGGCGAGCCTGCTCCTCTTGGAGTGCGCGCAGCTGTTCCTCCTGGCGGCGTGCACGTTCTTCCTCGCGGCGAGCCTGCTCTTCCTCGCGGCGAGCCTGCTCCTGCATCATGAACGCCATTTGTTGCAGAAGGGCGTTCATGTCTGGCGTGGTGCTCTGTGGAGCCACGGACTCATCCCTTGATGTGCTAGGGCCAGAATCTTCCCTTTGCTGTTCTGCCATTGCGCGTGTAGTGACTCCTTCCTTCTCGTGCCTCGGTATTAACGGCATTTCCGATCCCACTTCTGACACCAGTTGTTATGTACTACGGGTTCGGGATCGGAAATTAAAAGCGTTCTCGCACTTAAGATGTTTTATTTACACTTTATGTACACGCGCAGTCTGTACACAGCACTAGTTTAATTTAGTCTCTGAGCACTATAATCCACCACTTTTAATAATTCACTGTACTTTTCTTCACTTTTCCACTATATCGTATCTCTTCGTAATCTTCACTTAACTCCGAACGTCAACTGATCTCTCGACACACTGCCGGCCTTTTTATATGCGTAAATTTAGAACATTCTAGTATCGAAAATTCAAAATGTTTCTAGTAACTTCCAAATTGTTCCTGAAAATGCGTTATCTCTTTCTGTCACATTAAAATTTGTAATAAACTGTTCTTGTTATCTAATTGTCAAAAGTTAGAAATTGACATTCGCTGTTGTAAGGCATGGTACAAGCGTGCTATTATGACGAGTTCGCACTATATTCCGCGACAATATCATCACTTCTTTAGTGCTTGAATGACCTTAGTTATATGCAAAAAATATAAATATTTTCTGATTATTATAATACTACAAACAAAAGCTTTAGAGAGCTTTAATTTTCAGTTAAAGCTTTGTGATATTTGGTTTAAAAATAATCCTGAAACTATGAGTGAATCACACCCGCTCGTCATTTCATCAAGGTCCTACACGTGTTCCTGATTAGTCATAGCTGTTTAACTTCTGGTGTAATTTCTTTATTAATTTTATAAGCACTAACGCTTTATGGCTCCACCCTTGTAATTTATTTATTTATTTATTTAAATCCACCAGTGATAATTACATTAATACAATTTTGAGTAAAAAGAAATACAGTATAGCTTAATTCTAAATGCATTATCTTTTAAGGCAGATACAGCATGCAAATATGACGAAGTTTATAAAATATTAATTATTACACTATATTAAAAAGATATTAACTTATTATTTAATAGGGATGAAATTAATTATTTGAATGGGATGAAATTTTGAACTCCGATAGATTATAACATGATTTTAAACGTTATTTCAGCATACACAAAAGCGAAGCTAGGGTATTTTGTTGTTATATTACATATAAACGAACCAACTCAAACTTGGCTAGTATGGTGGACTATAGCATGATGTCCTTTGTACTGAAGGGAGGCTTGTACCCAACAATGGGGCGTTGAAAAACGTTATATTGTGTATTCAAACAAGGCCAAGTGCGTGTTGGTGGACTTCATATGTCTTTCAGAAACTTGCTAGATTTCCTCAGATCGATCCTCACCTCGTTTCTTCAAGATGGTTTCCTTTGACGTAAAACTAATTGTAATCATGTTAGAAATGATTCCCACATAGAAAATATCAGAGGTGCGAGAACCAGATTCGAACCCGCATCACTCACTTTTTCAAGCGAGCGCGTTACCACTGCGCTACCGATGCCAACATACGCATTACGTCATAATAATAATTATTCAAAATTTTTTGCCATAACATGAATTTTGATCAAAAAGCAACATACACTCTTATTATAAGTAGTAATAGTAGTAGAAGTAGTAGTAGTAGTGAAGCAATGTTCATGGTATACAAACCCATAGGATAAATATGGGGCAATTTTAATCAAAACTTACCGGGCACGGTAAAACTTGGGCAGTTTAAGTTGAAACGCTTTGTGACCGCGTCATTACGCAATATCATTTAGGTGGGATGAACTATAATGTATACATATTGTATATTATACATACTTCCGAACAACCTTTTATTATATATAGATACCTTGGATAAGATGGTTAGTATTGGCTGTTTGTTCGTACAAATGATTTACTTATTATATTGTCTTAGTTTTGTTGCTACTGCTTAAAGCATTTTCAATTTTAGGGTTATAAATTGAATGTGTTTAATTCCATTTTTAACCGCTTTACATTCGACGTTGATTTTTCTTTCCATATATATTAATTAAGGTGGTGCGAGCATAATAAAAATATGTATGTATGGTTTCTTAAAAATTATCTAAATTAGTGCAGCAGTTTAGGCGTGAATCTGTAACAAATTGCGCTTTACCAGTAAATTTATCTGACGTTTAAATAGTGGGCATGATAGATATCACAATACGCCTACCCTATAACGTGTAACCCTTATCATGGGAGCTCAATAGCGTCCAGCAATCCAGCCAAGAGCGAAGCCAAGAAACGCGCAGAGGTGGGTTCAAGGGTACATCTCTGATAGCTTAGTGGACTGTAGAAGCTTTTATACATTTATTATATAAGCAAGTAAAGCCGCGAATAAAAGCTAGCAAGTATAAATAAATAAGCAGTCATCAGCGTAGCAATGTCTCTCCCCAATTAAAACATCAAAAAATGCTTAATCGTGTATTCGATGAAATTTAACGATATGCGATCGAATTTTTTTCGAATTGAAAAAATGTAACAAGAATCACTGGACTTTTCATTCAAAAAACGTAACTCCGTCGAAAATGACCATTGAAAAAATTCCGAATAGCATTCTTTCAATATGGCGCCGTGAATTGGCAAAAATTGACACCTAGAGTGTAGCGACCGGGTCGAGGTGAGAGGGACATCCTGGTTGGTATACATTGCTGTGTTATTTAACTTTATGAATTAGATTTAATACTAATATTCTTATAATTTCGAAAGAAGTGTCAAGTTTTATTTATTAGCACATGAAGGTACTATGAAACGCAGTTTTCATAACTAATCATAATATATCTGAAAAAGAGTATTACTAGTTCATAATGTTAAAACAATATATCTAAAAAAAACTATTTACAAGTACATAAAAATATATATAAGTAGGGACTCAGTCTCGCTAAGCTCACTTTGTCGTAAGTATGTTTTAACCCTTAGTTATAGATAGTCAGAGCTTTTTTACATGAATAATTTGCTATCACCAGAGGCTTTTTCGTAATGCCATCATAGACAGACAATATATATTATATAAAAAAATAAAAACTATACATTCGGCCTCTATATTAATAGTATTTTCCAAGTAATAATTCATAAATAATAACAGATTCGACTCAAAATTTTATTATATGTATAGATATTTTATTATATTAGCATTTCCCGCGGCTCCACTCGCGTTCTAAAGGCTCGCGTTCAAAGTCAAAGGAAATATTTTTCTCCCGTTTTTGCAACATCTGTCATTCATGCTCAGCTCCTATTATTCGTAGCGTGATGCTTAATAGCCTATAGCTTTTATCAATAAACGGACTACCCAACACAAAAAGAATTTTTCAATTCGGACCAGTAGTTTCTGAGATAAGGCGTTCAACCAAACAAACAAACTCTTCAGCTTTATAACATTAGTATAGATTAGACTATATCTTGCTCATAGCTCAGTTATTGTTTAGATTTCTTCCAAATTCTAGTTTTATCACTAGTTTTTTTAGGATATATAGATATTTTTAAGGATACTTTTATTATAAGAAATAATAATGAGCTTGTACTATGCATAAGAAATGCATGATTGAATAACAACGATTAACAGTAAAACTGTAAAAATAAATAGCTAATATATATATATATTTAATCTTGATAACGGAGTCCTTTTACTTCGTTTGATGCAAATATGAGAATTTAAAACAAATATAATTAAAAAACGCAATGTAATTCGTACATAACGTTTGAATACAAGTCCATATATGCATAGTTTCAATCGCAAAGAGCAACTAGCTCCCGAGTGACCATCTCTGCCGCCAGCCTTCTACAACTAGGGCTAACGAACGGCTTTCAACACTTTACCAATTAAATACAACCCTTATTCCAACAAAATAAGAATCAAGCTTTGTTAATTGAGCCGCAAATGAAACCTTGTATACAGTTTATAGAGGAAGTGTTAATATTGTAGTAGAGAATTGTGACCAATTTTTGTGATGGTGCCAAAATTTTGGACGTTGTTTTTGTAAAATTATTGTTTTGTACAATATTTTGAATTAAAAATTAAAAGTTTTAAATATGTTTTTAATACGAAGGAAGCTTGTGTTACGGATACCAGATAGTTGATAACTATACTACATATATAAGTTTAAATACATACATATTATAAATATAAACTGACTGGAGTACAAACATCCGAGTTGAACAAATGAATGCCCAGCGGGACTCGAACCCGCGACCGCTGGCGCAAGTAAGTAGGGTCACTACAAACTGCGCCAAACGTGTCGTCATTTTTCGTGTTTTAAGTACATACTTTGTTTTTATGTATATAATGTAATTAGTAATAACAAATAATAAAATTCTAACTAAGATATCTGTAAATTTAATATTTTTTTTGAAAATCCAATTAAATTAGTCATTATTTTAGGTTCAGAGGCCGAATCTATAGTTCCTAGTATTAATGAGTAAGTCTATCTGAAACCGCATCACGAGAAAACCAATGGACTCGTTTTGATGAAATTTAGTATAACCATAGCGGGTTGTCTGGGCACGAGATATCTGATACTTTATAACTGCGAGAAAATATCACATCTCTAAATTGTGCTAACTGTTAGTCCCTAAGGATCAACACGAGCGGATCCAGGGTGAGTCACTAGTATTGAAAATACTGTAGAAAAGCTTACCACTTCTGCGTGACTAAAATTCTTTCTTATGTTTAAGTCCCTTCCACATAATATGACTAATGAAATGTAATAAATTTTTAAAATTTACTCGATCTAATGAACTTTTAAAAGAACTTATTTTAATATTAAGCTCTATTCTATTCGTAACTATTCAAACATTATCTTCAATAAATATTAAGTTTAAACAAGCTAAATCAAATTTAATTTGCCTGAAAGATTTTTATTATAAATGTAAATAATTATTATTCGACTATGTTCATTTTAATACATTATATTAGTTCTTATTATGAAGCCCTATTTTAAAAGCGAGATCTTTTAAAATCATGAATTAAAGAGAATTTTTGCTACAAAATTGAAATACCTCGCATAGTTAATTAACGGTCATTCTATATTGGCTTTATTAAAATGATTTTTATTACATTCGATGCGGATACGACACGATTTTATTTATTAAGTAATTACAATTTATTCGGCTATTTACTTCTTATTGTTTATGTTGTTATTAATATGAAGTTTTAACAATGTTAAAAAGTACACTAACAGTACAGTTAAATGCTTATTTAAGCATATATATACTTATTCATCACACATTGGTGTTTCATCACTACTACGCTCGATCCTATTACTACTACTATAATACTAGTTGATCCTACTTCTACTACGCTCCTTAACCACTAAGTATATATTAAATCATCTCGCTTATTATATATTCGTTTAACTGTAATTAAAAAAATGAGTATAACATTAGATGTAGTGTAAAGTGCGTTGAGATTACGACCGAGTTTATAACTAGAGTTTCACCTTCGTCGAGTACGCTCCATATATCAAGTTAACTTACCCTCATGAGCTGTACTAACTGCCTGGCTTTTATACCATACGACCTTATTTTACGATTATTGATCGTGTGTTTATTGTATCAAGTGTATAATTGATATCCATAACACAAGCCTCGTAGCTTGTTATGGAACTAGATGGTGTTAATTTTCCAGCGTATTTATTTATTTAATTTTTAACGTATTTTACTTCTTATTCTTGCTTCGAGTACCAGGTATTGATTTTTTGGTTGAAATGTTAAAATATACTTAAAATATTTGATATTATTAATGAATACAAACTTTATTGTTAGTTTTTAGTATTAAATAAAACTATATTTTCAGATCTTCGCGGATTTATTTTGAATTTGTTTTTATTTTTCCCGATCGTTTGAATGCTTTATTACAATCATGGCCACGGGAGAGACGAAGACTTTAGAGGTCTCTAAGGCATTATGTAGACTGTCTGTTACAGTTAAATATAATAATAATAATCAGAAAAGATAGATAGATAGATAGAACAAATAGAAGTCAAATATTTGCCTAAATCTAAGAAATTTAATTTCATGTGTAATTTGTAAGCTTTGTATAAGCAAAGTGCAATTATAATTATTCAAACCTTTAAATAAACTGCATTGAAATAATGTTTGAAATTGCAAGTGACTTTCTTATAGGATTTTTTATTACATCCATATATCAGATAGCTTTGCCTCATGATATGTTCTAACGATAACGACTTTTATACTATACGACATTTTTCTATAACAATAATTTTATTTTTGTAAAATAGTAATTTCGTCGATTGTTTTTGTAAATATTTAAGTTAAATTTGAAGTATTTTTATTGAGAAATACCTATATTCAATATATCTGCTACTTTCCATCTTTAATTATCTCAATTTTTTTATTTATTTAGTTATTATTATTAACGTCATAACAAGTTTTATAGTTTATATCTTAATATATATATTTCTTGTGTGCGTGTGTATGTGACTGAACTCCTCCTAAACGACTGGACCGATTTTGATGAAATGTTTTGTGTGTGTTCGAGTGTATTCGAGAATGGTTTAGATTCACAATTCGGTCCACTAGATAATGTATTTTTTATATTATTTAGTTATTTATACATTTGCACAATAAATGACATATTCAATTATAAATAAGTCGTTGCTAGGCAACGCTGTTTTGCGCATGCATACTAAATCATTTCACCGGGAGCAAAAGTTTATAAAAATTTTCTATATGTACAGGACAACGTCTGTAGGGTCCGCTAGTATATAATATAGATTTATTATCATTACCGTTTAATTCTGTTTCCGATAGTCAAATATCGTTCTATTTAATAGTAAGTACTTACCTATTCTCTTAATATTGATTGGTATTTTAACCACTCATCTTAATTCAAGATGCGAAGGGTGTAAGTTTACTTGTCTATTTGTAAAGTTTCTAAGTTATCAAATAATATAGTTCAAAATCAGGCCCTCGACTATCCTCAACAGTCGTTCACGCTAAAAGTCTTAACTTCGCGGTGAACCACATACCTTCGCCAACTCCGCCCATCAATCTATGCTCTCCACAATGAATGGACAGCCTCCAAGCACTACCAACTTTTTTAACACTACATTCCCCTATTTTAAACCTTATTCCAGTAAATATAGAGTATAAAGATAAGCAATGTTAACGTCGTCAAGGCGGATCGCGAGTCCAAATTGATAGAGGAAATTTTATTGTGCTTAATGAGGGAATTGAAACAGATAGAAAAGCGAATGGACTTAGAAGATCTCGTCGATTGTGCAACGTATTGCTATTTTTAACCCGTTTTCAAAGAATAAAAATTTATCTACTATCATCTTTGTACAGTTTACAAAGTAAGAAATATTGTCTCCGAAGCCACATTCATCTTAAGTAGAAGTTGTGGTTTAAATCCTCCTTGGTACTTGGTCCATACCAATACATAGTTTTGCATATTTTTATGATTTAGTTTTTCTGTATGAAACTTCAAGAAAACCCTTCAAGAGATCATACAATAACATATCCATTAAACATATACGTGTTAAGAAATTTTAGCTATTTTCTATAAAACAATAATTATTCAGGAATTACAGTCATTGTACTTATAATTAATTAAAAATCAAATTCTTACCCCTATTATAATCATGACATGACCGAATAAAGATAATAATAATATATTAAGTAATTGTTAAGTTAATTGAAATACTACGATAGGTCACGGCGTATTCAAAATAACTAGTTCAAAAATGTATGTAGTTTAAAAATGTATGTATGTAAAGTATCATACAAGTCATGCCACAAAAACGAAGTATAGTACATTTCACCTCAACCAACGTACTTCATTAAACTGTGGCTCAGTTAAAAAAGTTGGCAACTCCTGGTGCGAGAGAAGACCACAATACGTTAGTGTTTTAATCTAGAAATTTTTCACTTACTTGTTTTGTTACTGTTTGTGTACAAACTAGTAGTTAGGCTTTATCACACAGCGCTATCTTGTTCCGTGTTAAGCTACGAGGCTTGTGTTACGGATACCAGATAGTTGATATACTACATATATAACTTTTAAATAAATACATAATATGAATATAAACACCCATGACTGGAGTACAAACATTCGTGCTCAACAAATGTAGGCCCCCTGCGGGACTCAAACCCGCGACCGCTGGCGCAGCAAGTAGGGTCACTACAAACTGAGCCAAACGTGTCGTCAACGTGTTTGGAAGTTTACCTTAAAAATAATATTATACTTTGTTACTTGTTAAACTTAAACAAAATAATTAATGGAATTTATTTTAATAATAATAATTGAAAATTTAGGTGTGAACAAGAAAATGAAAAGGTATATTTTATTTATAACTAATAACATATTATTACGAACTAGCGATTCACCCTCACCTGGTTCGGTTCGTCGTTAGATACGTTACGTAGACGTATGTTAATTTTAATAAGCCTATTTCCATTTATGAAGAAAAAGCAATTTCAATTACGATATTAAAATAGAATTTATATCTAATATGACTATTATTGAAATAAAATACAAACAACAATAAAGGCACAAACTTGAGAATAATAGAAAATTGATTTTAAAATTACAACCAAAATGTTTGAAACTAAGTTACAATCGAACAAAATTTTAATATTGATTTTAAAACACATTGTATAAAAATACAACAAAGTTATCCACACCTTCTCTCTTATGGAAACCATAAAATTAAACGATTTCCCATATTCTTGCCGTACTTAATTGAAGACAAGATTTACAATCCTTGTAAGCTGATCCTATCAATGATCATTCGTATGATTAAAATTTCCTTATTAAGATGTAATAACTTCACTAGTTGAAAGGGTCAGATGGCAACGGCTGTGCAAAACTGGTAAACGTTGAAAATTAATTCGTTACATTGCTTTGATAAATTTACATTAATATAATAATAAGTGTGTCGATTTGTATGTAAGTTTATTTATTACTGGCTTTTGCTGCGAGTTTGCTTGCCTCTATATACGGACACACAGTTCCATCTAGTTCTGTGATAAGTTAGCTAGCTTGTGTTACGTATACCAGATAGTTGATAACTTACTTGTATATTATTTTAACTACATACATACTATAAGCATTTACACCCCTGACAGGTAAAAGCATGCTTGGTCATCCCAGTAACTGCGGGACTCGAACCCACGACTACTGGCACAGCAAGTAGGTACACTGTAAACTAAGCAAAACATTATCATTTTTATTTACGAGAGATAAATAAGTATTTTACGTATAAGTATATCTTCATAATACTATTATAATAATAAAATCGTAAATAAAACGAAAAATCGTTAAATTTATCCATTTTAGTGCACTATTATTTGCATTTATATCAGCGCCAAAAGCAATAGCTAACAATAGAAAGGTCTTATTGACTATAATCTGTAACATGTCGAGACAAATCGGCGAAATCAGCGCGTTTAGTTCTCGTCAGAATCTTGTATGCCAGGCGCATCTTAATAGAAAGAGAAAACTCAAGCGCTTAGAAGCGCTTGTAACCAAGTATTTTTATGAATAAAAAATGAAATAAATAAAATCATTATTTCGTATGCTTTCGTAGATTTATTCTTATTTTTCTCAGCGTTCTGATTGTTTCAAACCAAAAATAAAAAAAACTCAAAAACGCGACTAAGGTATTTTCAAGGGATAGAATGAAGCATTATCTATGTAAGATATACCTTAATACATTTCTTCTGCTAAATTAAGTTTTGAAAAAGATTTGAATTACAGTTATTTACATATTAAGATAAATTTTATAGAAACTGTATCTTTTATTTTTATTATAAAGAACTAAAAGAATAACTTTTTTTCTATAAAACTAAGCTCTTCACAAACGAATTAGTGTAATATAAAGTCTTAATTGCCATAAAAATTATTATAAGTACTAAAATTAAATAAAAGCTTTAACAGTAAGTTCTAAAGCGCTGTACCGCTGCTTCGAACTTATAGATAACTCATTCATATCACGCGTTCTCTTGGACTGACAGGTGCAGTATAAAAAATGGAATTGATTCTGGGAGTAAGGGCACGAGGTAATATATATAACCTGTTTCATTTTATTATCTTCTATTATTATATAAATTACAAGTCCTTTTCCGTCGGTTTGTTCGCATTTTTTGTTTTCTATACTAATATTATAAAGAGTTTGTATGTAAGTATGTTTGTAACGAATTGGCTCAAAAAATACTGGACCGACTTTGAAAATTCTTTCACCATTTCAATGCTACATTATCACTGATAGGTTATCTTAATTGCAAGAAAAAAATAAGGATCCCTGCTAACATTACAATAACAGGAGAGGAGTAGGAGTGCACGCCGCACATAATATATGAAATAGGTAGCCGCGCGGCTCAGGAGTATAGCTGGAGTTATTTTGGAGAATTTTCAACCCAACGAAAGATCGAATGAAGTTTAGTAGCGATTAAAAAATTGAACGCGGGCGAAGCCGTAAGCGCGTATTGCTAATCTTTTTATATTTTCTTAAATTTTTAAATGCCTTATATCGTATATATACATATAGATAACATAACGTTACATACTAACAATAAATATTTTTAAAATTAAATAATATTATGTTTACAGTTATAGTTTAAAGTCATATTTATTAAAAAAGCATAAAAACTATGAGAATAATTTTATCTACCCAAAGAAAAACTTTATACCACACTACTATTTCTAATTAAATCCTTAGTAATAAGCAAAGCTAATTCAAAACAAAAATAAAACATACGACCAAATGCGAATGGGAGTGGAAGTTTTATTCAGATGATGGCTTTAGAGCAACGACTGAAAAGTGTAAAGCTCTGGTCCTTAGAGCTTTCTCAAGCTTTCAATAGAATTAAAACAGTAATTAGTGGTTTTAGAAAACTTACTATCGTTCTCGCCTTTTTCTATCTCCCTATTTTGCAACTTTTTCATACGTTTATAATTAACGATGTTTAAAATATATTTTTAATTAAATAATTTTTGGTGATACATCTTCAGGCCTTGAATAGTTTTCTTCATATCTATATAATATTAATAGGCAAAGGCAAAACAGTTCAGTATATTTTACTGTCTTGTTGTTTTAGATAATTTTCTTTTTTTTCTTTATATTTGACACGTGCTTTAGTGTTATCATAAAAAAAATCGTTTTTTACAAAAAAAATCTTGTTCATCGAGTACTAGTCTTAAGTTAGATTTTTATAAAAAACGTACCTTTATAAAGGATATTACAAAAAGACGGACAATTTGCTATATAATAATTATCTATACATAAATTATTACCGAAGTTGTTTGATATATACTCGTAGCTATACACGTTTAGTTGAAAGATGAGAACATAGTAGAAAAGCCTCTAAATAGAACTTATTGTATAGTTATATATCAAACTAAAACTAAAACTATTCCATTATTGTTACAATTATTCGGTAAAATTTTTAAACATGAACTTTCGCCTTTTCCCTTTTAAAGTTTACTTTTTAACAATTTTTCCTAGTTTTACTTTTTTATACAAAATAATCTTTTGCAAAATTTTACTTTTATTGTTCAAGTGTTTACTGTACGTAGTCGTTTACTCAGTCTGTACTTTGATCAACTGAAAATAGATTCTATTTTAAAATTAGTATGGTCTATTTTTCAATAACCCACAACCCGATTAAACGAGTGAAAGCTGGTTGTCTAAAATATTCGCCTTTTATTTGAAATCAACTAAAGATTTTAGATTACATAAAATTATTTCATATAATTTTCAAATATTGCTGGGAGATAGAGCACGGAGATGGAAATTGACTTGTTTGAGAGGTCGGGCGCGTGGAAGCTTATCTGGCAAAATAATTATATTTGTTTACGTTTTCAGAATAAAAAAAAACTAGAAAAAATAAAATATTTTTAAACTTATAAATTACTCTATCTCCTTTCGTTTTCATTTTCTAGATTGATTCTAGGTATTGATTTCTCAGAAATGAGTGAGAGATCCAGTGATTTTCATTTCATGCGTTTTCAGACAGACAAAAATTGTAAACACGACTATATATTCAGATTTTCAATCGATAATAATGTCATACATTTTATTAAGATTTTCTTATAAACATTTAATGTAACGTTTAATGGAAAGACTCAGAATTTTATTTCACGAAGTCGTTACATAATATATATTTGACAACACGTTTGGCGCATTTTGTAGAGACCCTACTTTCTTACGCCAGCGGTCGCGGGTTCGAGTCCCGCTGGAGGGATTCATAAACTCGGATGTATGTACTCCAGTCATGGGTGTATATATTTATAATATGTATGTATTTGACCTTATATATTTAGTATATCAACTATCTGGTATCCGTAACATAAGCTTACTTCGTAGCTTACCACGAAACTAGGTGGCGCTGTGTGTAATAATGTCCAACATATATACATAAATATATACATAATGCACTTTTTTGTAGAAAGTTCTACGTACGTTCTACGTGCTTTACAGCAATCATGGTCACTCTCTCCCATAATCTCGTCTCCTGTAACGCATTCGAAACGTCGAAAATCAAAAATCCAAATAAATCCGCGACAAAATCCGAAAAGATAGTTTTGCAATTAAATTACTACTAAGATTGAGTATATTAACTAATACTAATTTATGCTTGGTTGAAATTAGGTGGTATTAAGAAAAGATTTAGTGATATTTATTACCAATTGTAATAAAAGTAGGTGACCTGAATGTTCCATATAAGCTGCGATGACTTAACGGTTAGCATACTTAAGGTATGAGTATATGTACAGTTGTAATTGATACATTGCTGTTTTTGTTATTAAAATATATTGTTTTTATTGGTTAGATTATACGGCTGTGGGTTTTGAGATACTAGGTTCAATTTTATGTACAATTTTTTCTAAAGCATTATGAATAAAGCCAGTTATTTACTAGTTATGTAACTATTTGATATAATTTACATTTCCAGTCTGTCTAATCATTAGGTACGTAAGCTAGATTATTGACATGAATTATATTTTTTTATTTATAAATATTATATTTAAATGTTTATTATCTTATTTCGGATTAAGAGAAATCAAAAAAATCAAATATCATAAAAATAGGTCCAGCCGTTCTTAATAAATGGTGTAACTAACACGACTTTCTTTTATATATATAAAAATCTCGTGTCACAGTGTTTGTTATCGAACTCTACCGACACGGCTTGACCGATTTGTATGATTTTTTTGTTTATATTTGGTAGATCTGAGAATAGTAGTTGGTTATTTTTTTCCTCTAGGAGATATGGGAGGCATTGCAATATTGTTATCAAATATTTTTTTTTTGAAAAGAGCAACTGTTGAGTTTCTCGCCGGTTCTTCTCAGCAGAACAGCTTTCCGAGCCGGTGGTAGTTTACTCACAGACTTACAGACTGACATTTAATTTTAATACTGTAAAAATGACGATTCAAAAGAGCTTGTAAAAGTCTATTTGAATAAAGAATATTTTGATTTGATTTGATTGCAATTTAGATACTGCCATATTTTTCGATATAGCAATGAAAGTTGTTTACGAGTAATTTTTTAATATGAATTAGGTTTTTGACTTTAGAGCGCGAGTGGAGCCGCGGCATTTGCTAGTTTAAAAATATTTAAAACACAGTAATGTATGATATACGTGTATATTTCTACTCGCCATCTTAACCGGTGTGAAGGCAGACGCGGTAATGATCTGCGGCGCCATCTAGCAGCATAACGGGCCCTTGATTGGTTAATTCATGTTTGCACCTTCATTATAGTCAGGAATCGGGCCGGCAGTTTAGTTTTTCCTTTGATAATAAAATGTTTTAACGATTCTAATCGCTGACATACACATAAATAGTATGAAATGTCCGTCTGTAATTCTTAATATAAATGCTTAGAGGTAAACGTGTGTTTTGTTTGTTTTAATGTCTGTAAATCATTTTTTATAGCTATTTTAAGGCACAGTTAGTTGGAGATGGCAATTGACTTCTGTTTATATCAAACGAAACATATACTGATATAAATTCGATTATGAAGAGGTTATTTTTTTACAATAAGTAATAAAATATTATATGAGAAGCTTTAAAATATTTGAGTGCTTAATTTTTGATTTACTTTATTAATTTACTAGGAAGAATATCTATAGTAATGAAGCATTTTTTATGTTGAATCAAGCATCCGAGAGAAAAATAATTCAACATACATATTATACATACGCAATTTCGTCATTAATTAAAAATTTACATTAATATAAAAAATATCATAGTTTTCTCGATACGTGGAATAAAGAGGGTCAATATAAGTAGTTATATTGACTTTTAGTGAATGTACGTATATTTTTATAATTTACGATATGTTTGACTCAGTTCGTAGTGCCCTACCTGCTGTGTCAGCGGTCACGGGTTACAGTTTTGCTTGGCGCATTCGTTTCTTTGATGAATGCATGAATGTTGGTACTCCAATCACTGGTGTTTACATTCTATAAATATAAATAAAATTGGAGTGTCTGTTTTTAACTTTAACAGCCATCGATCAATAATATTATTGATCGATGTTAACAGCTATTCACTAAATGCATGTGAAAGTAAGTAGGTATATACGAATTACTAGAAACAAAAATATTTTTTTTTGTCTACTTCTTCTGACTGTCTTTTTGTTCCGGCTAATCTCTGAAACGGTTGAACCGATTTTAACGGGATAGCTAATGTCATAAGTAAGTTAGGATATTATTTAACTGACTTCAAAAAAGGAGAAGGTTATATTTTAGAAATTTTAAACCCCATGATCTACTATGGTACTAAATAGTGCAGTATGCTGATGTCCAAACATATTTAATTATTATTTTTAAATCATTGTATATCACTTTTTCCTTTAGAAATGTAGTTTTTATCAAACAAAGCCATACCACTAAGCTAAACGAATTGCTTGAAATAGGGCAAAAGCATTCGCTGTTGCGTGTAATTAAGATAATATAACTAATAAAAGAGGTAATGAATAGATTTCTACCATTAAATTCTTTATATGTGTCTAACGATCTGTTTGTATCTAACAATAATTTACTCGCAAAGGATTGTCTTTAATAAATTTAAAAATGCATGCATTAAAATCTACACTCATACATATATCGCCGCCCCCGGAGAATAAAATGGTAAATGCAAAAACACGATTTTTCAGGAAAAATAAAAAACCTATTTTTGACAATAACTTGCTAAGGAATAAATGTAGAAAGATAAAAATAAGCTCAAGGATAGCTATTTTTTTAACCTTTACAATGTTTTAAAATATGTTATGCTAACATTATCCGGACTGAAGATATTTAGAATTTAAAAAGTTACTAAAAGTATGTTATTGGTTTTATTTAGTAATAACACATACCATTTTATTCTCGTTACTTTTAACAGATTGTGAGTATTGCATTACTGTTTTACAATAGTTTTAACCAATAATAGAGACTAAGTTAACGGAAAATAATGTCACTTGGCATTCTATTCTCGTTAATACTGAAACTACATTAAACGATAATAGAACCCTGTAATTTTATTCCGGGATTTACAATAAAACAATGTTATAGTAATCAACTATTGGTTTATTGATGAATTTAAATAACTAAACGAAAAGAAGTACTCCTGATCTGATCTTTTTGTAATCATTATAATATTACCACCTAATCATAATAAAGTTAAAAACTTATTCTACCTCATCTTGATCATTTAATATGTACATCAGCTCTATCATGAAATGTTAGTCAATTATAAAAACCATGTAATAGGGAGTTTAAAGCTTTGCTTACTGGTAGAGGTTTGTTGTATGCAAGTTTCAATTGGGTTTTTTTTATCCATTCTGAATAAGTGCTTGACTACGTTCCACCTGATGGTAAGTGGTAACGCAGTCATATGTGGTAAGTCGCACTAATTCAGTAGCCACCTATTCACCCTTGCCTTGAAGACACCCATATTGCAATCGGGCGGAAACACTGATGCAGACAGGTTGTTCCAATCCTTAGCCGTACGTATAATAAATGACGAAGCGAAACGCTTCGTCCGGACAGGTGGGATGTCCACGACATAAGAAAGGAGACCAGCCGTTCGTCGCGTCGTCCGATGATGAAAAGGGGATGGGGGAATTAAATCATGTAATTCCTGCGCACACTCGCCGAAATGTAACCTATAGAATACACAAAGGCTGGCAACCCTACGTCGGTGATCGAGGCTTTGTAAGATGGCTTTTACCAGGTTAGGGTCACCAATAAGCCTCAGCGCACGCCTCTCAATCGAGTCTAAGGCTGACAGATGGCATTTAGCAGCACCGGCCCATATGTGACTACAGTATTTCACGCACGACCGGACTTGATCTTTATATCTTTATAGATTTAGAAGCTGTCCCGGCGTGAAATACTGTCCGACCTTTGCGAGGATACCAACTTTCCTCGCTGCTAAATTAGCCTTAGACTCGATGAACTGCCCGTAGTTCATGTTGGGGCTAATGTCCATTCCCAACAACTGCAGACGGTCAGTGTATTCCAGAGGCACATTTCGGAAAGTAGGAGTCAAGATAAAAGGACCCCTTTTTGTGGTGAACAGGCACGCCTGTGTTTTGGTGGCGTTGAAACTCACAAGATTGGCATCGCCCCAAGTGGAGACTGTCTTGAGTGTGAGATTCAACCGCTCTACCATTGCCTCTTTTTCGGACTGAATTTGATCTCTACTGGCCCGAGCATTTGGCAGGTATCTCTCTACAACAGTGCTGTCGTCTGCGTACCCATAAATACCGGGTGTAAGCAGATCGTTAATATGCAGCAGGAACAAGGTTGCAGAGAGAACATACCCCTTAGGAACTCCTGAATTGGTCTTTAACGAGTGAGATGAATAACCCTCAACCACAACTTTGAGTGATCAGTCACTCAGGAAATCTTTAATCCAGCCGATCAGGCCAGGAGATATACCATAGGCTGAAAGCTTGCTTATAAGGCTCGCGTGCCAAACCCTGTCAAATGCCTTTGAGACGTCGAGGGAGACAGTGATGGCCTCCCCACTTCGCTCAAGAGCTTCTACAATGGTGTGGTTGGCATACACTAGAAGATCCCCAGTCGACCGATTCTGGCGAAACCCATATTATCGATCACTGAGGAGATCGTTTTGTTCTAGGTATGCCATTGTTCAATACACGCTCCATAATCTTGCAGAGTATGGAAGTGATTGAGATCAGACGATAATTGGCAGGGTCGGCACGGTTACCTTTCTTGGGCACTGGTTGCACATTGGCAAGCTTTCAGGATTTAGGTACTATTCCAGTCCTAAGAGAACACACGTGTCAGTATCGGAGACAACTCGGGAGCACATGTTTTAAGAACTATCACTGGTATACACTCAGGACCACAGGCTTTATTCACATCTACACGACATAATACTCTCTTTACCTTCTTATTAGTTATGGAAATTGTTGCCATTAAGATCCCGCAGATGTGGTGGAGTAGCATTACCGAGTCTAGACATGAATTTTGGGAAAAAAGATAGACAAGTAAAGTCAACTTTTCCTTTGCCGTATGAGCCAGGGATCCGTCAGGTTTTACCAGCGGGGGCAGTGAGGGCCGAAGGACCAAAAAACTCTGCTGCCAGATGGTTGGACAAAGAGCTTTACGCCAATATGTGTAATTCGGTCAAGACGAGCCTTCTTTAATGTCTTTTTGTAGGACTTGGCGGCTAAGCTAAAGGCTCTCTTCTTGGATCTTATAGCCGGAGTTTGCGGTCTCGAGCATCAACCCAGGCAAGGTAAGCCGAATGCTTACGCTTTTCAGTAAAGATGCATTTGGTATTAATCCATGGGCGAGCTTTCCTACCAACAGGTACATCGGAGAATGGGATGAAATATTCCATTGATCCACCACATCAGTTATAGCATCCGCACAGCTCGACGGATCGGAAGAAGAGAAGCAGACCTGCCGCCATGGAAACGATGCAAAAAAGTGTCGCATCTCATCCCAATCTGCTGACTTGTATTGCCATATTCGTCTAGCACCAATGGAGTTGTTATCAGGTGGAGAGTAAGACAATACAGTTTTTACCAGACAGTGGTCAGAGCTACCCAATGGGGATTTTTTTTTTACCCAATGGGGATAAAACCTGGATGTTATATCTATCTGGATCAGTAGTCAGCAGAAGGTCCAGACAATTAGCTATGTGGCCGTCAACATCAAGTACCCTCATTGCTAGGTCAACCAACTGAGAGAGTCCAAGTGACACTGCAAACTTCCACGCTTCTCTCCCAGCATGGTCTTCTGGTATGAGAACAGCCAATCTTCATGATGGGCGTTAAAGTCCCCCAGATAGACAAGCTGCGCGGTGGGGTACCGTTGGATAGCCACATCAGCGGCCTCTCAGAGATGTTCAAACACTCAAAATAAAAAAAACAACAACACAAAAAAGTCTATAATGTGCATCCAAGGATTGCACTGATTCATGTAAACAAAAATTGCCACGTGCCGAAAATTGCACACATTGACCCATTGTGGTATCACTGTCTAATGTAAGCTTGCTCTAATGACAGAAGAGAATGGCAATATATAATTGTAATGACTTCTTTGCTCAGTCATCATTAGTACTATTTACTAAAAACATGTTAGTCGCGGAGCCTAAACGGATTGTTACGAGAACAAAATGACAATAGCATTCACAATTATTTCGCCAATTTGTTTTCCGGGAATATTATTGCAAAAGTTTTTGTCGTATCATTAATGAGAAAACTGTATCACTAACTTGATATTATATTTTTTTTCAAGAAACCTTGTGTGTTTAAAGAAGTTACGAATATTATTGCATTATTCTATAACTTTTTGAATAATGGCTGGAAGTTCACGAAAAAAATTGGGTAGATGTATTAGGCACCGTAGACTTCAAATATGAGATAACACTAAAACTATGGTAATATCAGTTATCATTTTATTCTCCGGGGGCGGCGATATATAGAATCAAAGTAGCAAAATTCGTGAATCGTGCCTATCACATAAATGTACCCAACGGGACTCAAACCCGCGACCGCACAACAAGTAGAGTCACAACAATCTAAGCCAAATAAATAATAAATAAATATTTTGGGATATTATTACACACAGCGCCACCTAGTTCCGTGGTAAGCTACGAAGGAAGCTTGTGTTACGGATACCAGATAGTTGATATACTACATATATAAGTTTAAATATATACATGTTATAAATATTAACACCCATGACTGGAGTACAAGCATACGAGTTTAACAAATGATAGCCCCCAGCGGGACTCGAACCCGCGACCGCTGGCGCAAGAAAGTAGGGTCACTACAAACTGCGCCAAACGTGTCGTTGTCAGATACAATCTCACACATCACATCGCGACCTAATATATAATTTGCAACAAAATTCGCTGAAATGTGCAAAATTAGGCACTATTTTGATCATGAATTATGTATTTTCTCCTCGTGTCGCATTTCACCGTCTTTAGGCCTAATGAGGGAATGCGCGTTGACGGGTTAATCTCCACATTGTTTAGTCACCCTTTGAGAAATGCAAATTTATTTATACTCGTACCTATTGTAAGATATTTTGTTTATCGAACACATTTATCAGCCTTTGTATTTTAAAGTCTTAAAGATCTACAAGAAACAAGAAAGATTACATTGATAACGGAATATGTTGCTTTATTATTATAAATGCCCCTAACGGGACTCGAACCCGCGCCCGGTGGCACATCAAGTAGAGTCAATAAAAACAATATTGGACTAAACGTGTCTTTTAAAAATAAAGTGTGTATAGTTTGCTAATTCAGATAACAATCGATGTTGAACGTAAAAAGGAAGAAACAGCTAAACAAGCTGTTTCATTAAATACATAAATATTCATAAAAATAATATATGTTTTATTAAATTTCCAATATTAATGATGTTTGGTACAATTGTTGACACAAGTGCTTGTACGTTCTTATGTAAATTAAATCTATAAGGTAGTCTATAACAGTTAATAAACTGGCTGCGAGAATTTATTGTTTATGAACACGCGAATCGAAAAACAATACCAACATTGCGGCATCGATTAATATATTTAAGAAAAAATTAAAGAAGCACATACTGTCTAAAGATCTGTTTTATACGCACTATTGTATGATTAGTTACATAAGCTTTTTATTATATAACTTTCCCTATTTTAAGTGAACTATTGTTCTTTTTTGGGAAAATAAATGTCTTTAAATCTAACCTGACAACATCAGTAGCTTCTAATATCAGCTAACTCGTCTAAATTTCCTTTTCGTTTATTATTTTTAATCTATAAGATAAATGTATCAAATATAATGTCAAAATAATAAGTAAAACAAAATTTATATAATTTTTGTGTGCTTTCTGTTTCTTTTAGTTAATCTTTGAAATGGCTGGATCGATTTTGACAGGACTAGCACTTGTCGATAACTGATGTTATAGTAACTTAAGTTAATTCATAACTTAAGTTATTCATTTCTAAAAAAGAATAAGAACCTTAATTTTGTCAAGAAAAATTAAAACGTACATATTCTAATACTTAAATTAGAATTTCAATCAATTCATGAATATGAAATATTGAGTCATACATACGAGTACATAGAAACTCATTTATTTATCAAAGGTAATCTTCAAATCAAACACGTAAATATAGATGGGAATTTACCGGGAAATATGACTACGCCATCTCTTTTATCTTTCATAACACAGCTTTATTTTAGGGATTTCCCCGAAACTCTGTCACATGGAAAAGTGATGATTAAAGACAGGTAGTGGAACCCCACATGACAATATCAAATTCAAAGCCTTTAAAGGGCAACGCGACTGTGAAATTAGTTGCTTATTCGATAGCTTGTGCCATGATGACTCGGCTTGTTGCTCTTCGTTCCTGAAATATGAGTTTATGAGATAAATACGAAATTGTTTTATAATACGCAGTCTTAAATAAATATTACTACATGGTAGTATTACAGAGCTAGATAGCATTTTGTAATAATATTTATTATGTTTAATTTACAACAGTTATTTTACGTTTAAAACCTGAAAAATTTCAAAAAAGTTGTCTGACTGTCTATTTATAACAATTTTTGATAAAAACCATTAAACCATGATCATTTTTCAGTGAAATAAAAATTAAATAGACTAGGAATTTGAACTATCAATTTAAAAAGAAAATATTTTATGTAGATGATAATATTTATTACTTACTTTTTCATGCTAAAATGACTGTACTGAGGGTAAGTCACTTGTAAATAATAAATAAGCAGTTTTGACATTCTTAAAATAGATTGACGTATGTCATTGATGTTTCCTCCACACTATGACTTTAGACATAGATTTAGCGCGAGCAAAACCGCAGGTTTCGCTTGTAAATATATACAAAAACTTGACAAATTATATACTAAAACTTTCCTCAAGAACCACTCTATCCATTGGTCAAAACAGCATGCCAGCCAGTGCAGTAGTTTTTGATTTTATCGCGAACAGACGCGGCGGAGGACTTTGTTTTATAATATGTAGTGTAAAAAAGAACCAAATAAAATAATAATTTATTATATATATTATAGAAAAGCCAAGTGGAACGGATCTTTATGCTATATTTGAGTTTGTCAAGCCCGAGGCTGCTATACAAATTCGATATAATAAACTCAGGATTATGCTTTAGGATTGCTTGTGTTTATTGGCACCGATATATCAACATAATATTATGTACCTACCTCGTCATCATCATCAGCCCTTTTTTTTAACGTCCCACTGTTGGGCACGGGCCTCCCTCAGTACGAGGACTATCAGGCCATAGTCCACCGCGCTGGCCTAGTGCGAGTGGGTGGACTTCACATGCCTTTCGAAAACTTGTTAGGTTTTCTCAGACAGGTTTCCTCACGATGTTTTCCTTCACCGTAAGACAAATGGTAATCATGATATAAATGATTCGCACATGAAAATATCAGAGGTGCGAGACCCGGATTTGAACCCGCATCTATCGGTTATCCAAGCGACGCGTTACAGCTAGGCCTATTATATGCTGTAGAACTTACGTACATATATATGTAGAACTAATATTGACTAAACTGTATGAATTATTAATAACCGCCTCGATTATCTAGTGGTGAATATACATGGATTTGGAGATTCTAGGTTCGATTCCGCGTCAGGTCAAGTTTAGTTGTTGAGTGTTCCAGTTAAGAATTTTAAAAAACTTGAGTTGAGCACTTGACGTGACTTGTGCCGAGAGCACACGAAAATTTTCATCCTGCGCCTTCTATATTATTATGACTTATATATCTTTGAATTTTAAAGACTTCATAGAGTTATGTAATTTGAATGGATTACATGGGGATTGAAGTCGAAGTTTGTTTAATGTAACGTATCAGCCTCGACCCATCTGTGAGTAGTTATTATTTCCAAATTATTAGCGAAAATATCTCAAAAATAAATGAAACAACTGGACTATATTATTTCTTTTAAATCACGTCGATAATCTAAAGTGCAATTATTGCACTAAAATATTAATTATAATAATTAATAATTTTAATATACAAAGTAGGTAAATAATAATAATAATATTTAATTGTAATAATTAATAATTTTCTTTATTCAATAATTTAATTTTTGTTTGCGTCAAAAATTATTAATGCTATAAATTAAACAATATTTTTATATTATCTTATCCTTCATCTCGAGGTTTTGCGTATGCGCCATTAAAAGTAATTAGCTTTAACAAGAACTTACAACCCGATTTCAAAAGAATTTAAAAATAATATTCAAAAATTGTCATCTTTTATCTAATGTAGATAAAAAATATAGACTACATGGTCTACTACTATACGTTATAGCCATAGTAAAAAAAATACAGTATATTATATACCAGGGTTATCTTGTGGGGGCAAATATCATAAAAATTGCTATAAAAACCAAAAAAAATGAACAAATTAAAAAAAATAGGTAAAAACAAATGTTGTAATTTTTCCCAAAAAAAAATGTTTTCTTAGTTAACACAGTAGCAAGGAGTGGGGAAGAAATTATGGACTTACTACTTTCGAGAATTAGCGTGCCCCCATAAAAGAAGTGACAAAAAAGGCCTGTTTATAACAATGTAAATAACTTCTTGTCAAAAATATAAAACCCATAAAATATAATTATTAGTCATATAGCAAAATAAAATTCTTAATCCACAAAATGGCTAACGCTATTTTAATATCATATTATGATTTTGATAACTTTTCTACTAAATTGTAAACTTGTTTATCAATTTGATATGAATTAGTGTAAATTTTAAAATTATGTATTGTAATGCAAAAATTTAAATCACTACATAGTATAAAATAAAGTCGCCTCGCTGTCTGTCTGTCCCTATGTATGCTGAGATCTTTACAACTACGCAACGGCTTTTGATGCGGTTTTTATAATAGATAGAGTGATTCAAGAGGAAGGTTTATATGTATATGTACATATACATATAATACATGTAGAATATGTGGTTTGTATAAGTTTTTATGGCTTGTCCTTTAAAAAAATAACTTCATCAGTAAAAATGGTAATTACTATAGTTCATAAAATGTTATTAACATTCAATTTAATTTCTTTAATATCTCATGTTTTTACTAAAGAGCAATAAAATCGACGATCATAACAAATTTCAATCAAGCCCTTCTTAATAATTTGACCGACTTAAAAACATGTTTATGTATTTGAATATTTTTTTGTGCATGTGCTTATTTTAATATTTGCTTTTTACATATAGTTAAGTTTACTTGTAATTTCCTTTATTGTAAATAATTTTTATAACTATGTAATAAATGAAATTATTATATAATACGCATATTAGCAGTTAAATACCTCAATTCAGTCAGTATAGTTAAAGATTATTCTTGAAATTAAATATTACATTAAAATGACATAATATTATTTGTATGGCTAGTATATACACGTAATAAAACTCTTACTGAGTCTTACTTTCTTACACTAAATATTTTTTGAAAAATCTAATTGAAATAGTCAGTATATTGGAACAGAGGCCTAATAGCTTTTAGAATTTTGTCTCTGTCTTTTTGTCCGTCACGAATAACATCTATACAAATTTTAATAAGATTCGGTATGATGATAGCTGGTTATGTGGAAAAATATCTTGTTATATCTATAAAAATAAAAATCAAATCAAAATATTTTAATCAGCATAAAAAAACATCGTGAGGAAACCTGCATGTCTGAGAAAACCTAACAAGTTTTCGAAAGGCATGTGAAGTCCGCCAACTCACACTATGCCAGCGCGGTGGACTATGGCCTGATCCCCCACGTACTGAGGAAGGCCCGTACCCAGTGGAACGTTAAAAAGGGCTGATGATGATAGAAATTGTTACAATTTCTTACTGAACGTCATGAGTCTACCACCAGTTCGGAAAGAATCAACCTCTGACCTGAGAAGAACTGGCGAATGAAACTATATTTTTATTAATGAACTAGCGAAGCAAGGGTGAGTCTGTAGTTCATTATAAAATAATAAATAAAAAAGGCTTTAGCAATTCTCGTATCGAGTTCAGTCTCGCATAACGGCCTCCACTTAGGCAAATTGTCTAACTAATATATAAATTCTAAAGTCAGCGGTTTCTAAGTTTCTATATTGAAATTAATTTGATCGGCTTGATAATTTTGTTTCAATGAAGCTTATAGCCCTTTGTGGTGTGGGAGAATGTAATACATTCGTAAATCAATAGGATTACTACCCTTCTTGATCTAATTATTTCTTAGTAAGGGTAGTTCAAGATTGGTATTTGCATTTGTGGGCTTAATATATTTTGATACTAGCTACTCACCCTCGCTTCGCTCGGGTTCGTCCCTAGGCTTAGCGTCAGCGAAACATCGGGTTCAGTGGACTATAACTAGTGAATTAAAATAAATAAAATTTCTATCTCCTTCTTTTTTTAAATCACTTAAAAAGTAGCTTAAGTTACGCCTTATCAGATTAGCTATCTGCTAGTGAAAGTCCCGTCAAAATCGGTCAAGTCATTGTAGAGATTACCCGGAACAAACAGACAGACAGATCAAAAATTTTAAAAATTGTATTTTTATTGCTAGTATCATATTATATACTTTCATATGCATTTAGTCAAAAGCTGTTAATTTGAAATTAAAAACAGCTACTTCAATTTTATTTATATGTATAGATAAATAAATAAATAAATAAAATTGTGAAGAGAAATTACATTCTGAAGTTTACTTTCAATCAATTTGATCATTAAGAATAATATTATTTCAGTTAAATGCACAAGAGTTATTTAAAAATTTATTCAAAGTGCAGTCGTCCATTACTCAGTACTAGTGTGAGGATAAGCAACTAATTAAAAACAAACATAGACGAGGCTATTTACTTTACTTTCGAGCTATAAGAAACTACGCTTATTACCTTATGCGGTTAACTGAATTAGTATAACGAATATAAATTCAGTGTTTTTATTACTTTTAGGTAATTTTTCATTTAACTGCCTTAAAAATATTCGTTTTGATTTACTCTTACTAATCTGTATTTATGTCACCGTAAAATTGTAAATACCGTTAGATTGTAATCTAACTTGCGAGATTATAAGCTGTCGTAAGATTGGGAAGCGTAATATACTTGCTTACTATTTTAACGCATTATTTTTCGCAGATCATAATGTCTCAAACCCGTCAAGTAGTGAAAAGGCATGTAATAATAAAATAATTTAATAATAAAAATTAAAAATTTAATTATCATTATTATACTAATATTAAAAAAACTACTTTTTGTCACTTAAATATAAAAGTTAGACATATGTTGTCGTTGACTTTTTTGTAGGCATTTTTAAGCTCCACATCTTTTCTCTAGAACTCAAAAATATATCTTTCATAGTTAAGGCAGCGTTCGTAAGAAACGCTTTCATTCGACCGTTTTTTTTCAGATTCACTTTGCAAAACGGACACCACGTAAAAGCCTTTTTATTTTTCGGTTTTTTATATAATCTATATTAAATATATTTTTAAAATCAGTTCAGTAGATCCCGAGATTACCCCTTACAATTTAACAAATATACAAACACACAAACTTTACTTCTTTATAACATTAGTATAGATGAAATTAATGTGTACAATTTTATTTCTGTCTGCCACTCTGTTTTTTCGGCTAATCCCCAAAACAGCTGGACCAATTTTTACGGAATTTTCAATGTCCGATCATCTGCAGAATAGTTAAAATTCCTATACCTATATAGTTATCAGAACAATACGTAGTACATAGAGACGGGCCCGAGCGAAGCTAGAGTAAGAGAGAGTATTATGCACAAGAAATTATAAACAAAGTTATTATTATATAATTCTTGTAATCTTAAAAACTATCAATCTAAAAATGGCAACGTGCAAGCAGTCGCTGGGTCAATCGAGTGTGCATGTAACTACAGCGTTTGTGCGTAATTCCAAGCCTAAGATAACTAGAATGTTAAAGAAACATGAGTCGTCGCCAGCTGATTGTTTGTGGATGTAAAGATCGTGAGTTTATTTTCTAAAGAGACTATGCAACGCTCAAATGCATCGACCTCGCGAAATGTTTATCACGCTGACTGACGGTCTTTCCCCCATCAAAAATGCAGCTGACGATTGTCTTTGTTATTTTAAAAGTATAAAAATTAAGATGTATAAATTTCATAAGGTATAAAATTACTATTTTTGTGAAAATTTCTATGAGGTTCATGTACGCGACTGACATAATATAACCCCCCACCGTCAATACAGCTGACGATGATTTTCTTTAATAATGTGATGGAAACTATCATATAGTTCATTTTGGCTCGGTATAAAATTCATCGGAGCACTTTTTTTTCCAATGACTTCTTCATGCTATCCCTCTTAGTTCCACCGCTGGTGCGGCGACTGACGCTCACTTTACTGATCTCTGACCTCTAAACAACTGTTTGAAATAAAATTCATTCGGGATAAAATTCCTAGAAAAAATACAGCGCTACCTCCCGTAGTAATACAACGGAGCGCAACTCGAGTTTATATGCACATACAAATGCATTTTTAAACATTAAAAAAATGTGGGTATAGTCCATAGAATAAAGATATTAAATTGTATGTAATTGTGTCACTATAATGTAGTAATATAGATAAAAATCAAGAAAGACGAGATGAGATGAAAAAAGAAGAAGAAAATCAAACTTTATCAAAATTAGTTCAGTTCCTAACAAAGCAGACAAACAAACACTTAAACATAGATATTACTGTTAATTTTAAATACAATTTTTACTCATTTAACTTTATTGTTAATAAAAGCTCTGAAGCTCGCGCGTGAAAGCTAGTGTGAACCTATAAATAGAAGTTGAACAGTATTAAAACCACACTCTATTTCGACAGTAACGTTTGAATTGCGCGTAAACCTGTGAACTGTGACACTGTTTACGGCTTAAGGGCAGTAATACACTAAAATATCTATATATATCGCCTATTTATTATTTATGTTACATTTAAAATAATGGATTTATAATTTTGTATGTGTCACATCTTTCTTCTTGTATCTCTGTGATAATCTCGGTGAAATCTGTGATATGGTGAAAAGATTGGTAAGTTTTCGTAAAAAAAATTGTGAATAGATTGGTACTTACCAACTTTCTACTTAGAAAATCCAGGTCAAATTCACATGTTATCCTGTTTCTGGACCAAGAAAAAAAGAAATGTTATAGAAGAAAGCAAGGGACGTTGCAATGGAAAGAAAGTACATTTTGAACAAAAAGTCTAGTGGTCTATCAATGGCTTAACGTGTTTTTCGAAGCCACAAAATATTGTAAATATTTAGCCTCACACGGAAATTGAACCAGGTCCTTCAAATTTGCAAACAAATATGTCATGGACATGATAACAAAATTAGAAAATATTGTAGCATGCAGTGTAAAGAAGACTGAACATATGGAGGGCTGGTCTCTAGTTTGTTTATTTTATAATAGCGACTCATATTACACTGGACGCCAAATAATGACTACCATAGCCAAAATTTTGATACCTTCGGTTAAATTATTGCAATTTTCCTGGGAATCTAAATTTATTTGAAAATAAAATTTTGCGCATGTTATTCGCTGATTGTCCGGCTTTTGCAAGGTCCAATCTAAAATTGTTCCAGTAGTTTTTAGTTTAAAAAAAAGCATTTTTTCACCTAATAATATTACTCTTAGTATAGACAAATGCAGAACTGCATAGTTCATATAATGTAAGACCAAGTGGTACAAGGCTTTTTAATACCCAAGGTCCATTTCAGTTATGTTGTATTTAGTCCTCTTCAATGTCCCTCTGCTAAGCACTGCTCTCCCTTCAATATGAGTGGATCGTCCACCAAGTTGACCAATTAGTGTGTGTTGACGAATTGCAGTTGTTTTTCGAAATTGGCTAGGTTCTCTCAGACATGCAGATTTTTTCAAATGTTTTCCTTAACCGTAAAGCAATAATATTAATTAGCACAATATTATTATAGTTAATATATTACAATGCCCGGGATGAAGAGGATGGGATTAGAACTCGCTTTATCCAGTTTTACAAGCGAACGCGTTGCCACTGGGCTGCCACTGCCTAGCTTAGTCGAGATAGCTTAGTATATTATATAACCTATCTTTAGTTACGTTAGTATATTATAAATTGGTATAATATAATTATTTTTATGCTGTTACCCTCACTTTAATCCAAACCAAGAAGGGGAGGCAATAAACTCAACTTAGGCAGTTAAAATTTAACCGTCGACTTGAGTTAGGAGCTGTATTATTAATTAATGTAGCTTATACTTGTGAGAATAACTAATTAGGTTATTAAAAGTTAAGATTTTATAAAAACGGGTAAAAAAAATGAAATTTTATTCTTAAAAATTGTACGTACAAGTAGATAATTGAATGAGGTTAAGAAACTTGAGCTTTTATAACTATAATATTAATACATCTCTTTCACATGTAGTGCTGGGCCCTTTTAAGTAGGCTCTTTTAAGCGATGGTTTATCACGCGACTGGTTAAAAGTTATACTGAATTAAATTTTTAGTTCAATCATAAAGTGTTTAATTTGACGACACGTTTGGTGCAGTTTGTAGTGACTCTACTTGCTACGCCAGCGGTCGCGGGTTCGATTCCCGCTGAGGGCATTCGTTAGTTAAACTCTGGGATGCTTGTACTTCAGTCATGGGTGTTTATATCTATAATATGTATGTATTTAAACTTATATATTATGTAGTATATCAACTATCTGGTATCCGTAACACAAGCTTCCTTCGTTAAGCTTATCATGGAACTAGATGGCGTTGTGTGTAATAATGTTTCAACATGTTCCACAATTCAACCCCTTTAAACGTCCCACTGCACTGTCCCTTAAATACGGTAGGGTCAGGACATATTCACCACTTATTAATGTACAATAGTGCTTAAAAATAATTTTATCCATTAAAACATGCGATGTCATACGCCAAAGCTAGTACATTACACAACAATGCTAAAAATAGAATTCTGCGTAAGAAGCTAAAAGATAAGACAATTTTATTAATCGCAATCAGTAGAAAGCGATTTGTCAGGCGAGTAGTTAGTAGCGATTATCGAGACAGTTAAGATAGATTTATTTTGACAATAAAAGTAAACACCAGCTCTCTACGCCGCGCCATTAGTGGAAGGGATTGCCTGTTAAAAGGGCACAAGTTATAAGATGTTTGATGTTTTTCTTATTATTGGTTTAATATTTACGTTCATTTATTATTTCAATGTAAGTATATTAAGATATTTACTTAACCTTTTATAGTCAGAACTTTACGCATAGTTTCGTTAAGTATTTTAAGGTACATTAAGTATCTTTATTCCTTTAACAAATTTGATTTTGAAAAATTGAAAATTGAAAAATTGAAAATTTGAAAAGTTACCTACTATATAGAAAAAATATTATCACTATAAAAAAATATATTCTATTACAATACTGAGATATATTTTCGACTAAAATAAACAATGCTCGTTATAAAAATTTATAATTAATAATAATTTGAAAACCTTATCATTATAATAAGATTCTAGACCCAGACTAAACTGTAAGTGGCATATATTATTAGAAGAATTAGACTTTATTAATTAGGTACATTCTAAAAAAAAATATTTTCGCTTTGCTCCTTTGACTTAAAGGTGAACCATATTAGTTGATGGCAGGGTCAGGGTTTGGGGATATGTTTTGAACTTACGCCTCCGTTCAAATGGTTTGATTGTCAGTAGAAAATGGAATGGACCGGAAACTTAAAAGAAAGGGAGATATTTATCCTGGAAAATAATTTCTTAGGATAAATCCCAAGACAGATAACTTATAATGGAATTTTATGAAAGTGAGTTGTTTAGTACAGTGAAACAATAAATATATATCGTTATCTATCAAGTCGTTTTGATAACTTTTTATTTGAGGGTAGGTGGAAAAATATTGTTAGGTGTTTACTTTGTAAAGGTGATATGGTTTATACATGTTGGTAACATTTGGAGTAATTTTTATGTTAGAAAATGCATTTAAACATATCGCCTGCAGGTAACAGGTAATTATGTAACACAGCCAATTAGTTGCTCTACAATCTACTCTGCGATCGAAGGAACTTGCGTGGTACACCACCTACCGAAGTAGGCTATATCCATGTGCGAACTCAAGAATAAGCCAAGATCGAAAACTTGCTAGGTTCTCTCAGATAAGCAGGTTTCCTCAGACTCTTCTCCTTCATCGTAAGATTCGCACTGGGCACTGGGCTCGGCTGGCATTGCCAGTACACGGGCATTACTACAAAATACAAATGATTTAACAAACAAATAATAAACAATAATGCCGTCCTACAATCTAAATCACTGAACTAAAAACTATTTACGTCTATCTGATGATCACGTCTTAAGACCATATAAAAACCATGTCATAACAATAAAAATCAAAAGCTTATAACAAATGCTTATAGCTATATTTCCTTTGCGATGAATAGCGTTTACCGTTTTTTCATCGTTAGCAATAAATGAGAATGGCTAAGAATTCACTGTTGAACGGTAGAAGCGAGTCGTAAAATAGTAGGATTAGGGTGGACACACTTTCGTAGTAGTGTGGTCACTAAGTTAGCTTCATAGTAAATTCGGATGGTCAAACATTATTGTGAATTAATTGATTGCTTTAAGTGTGTTATAAAGTTGAAGAGTTTGTTTGTTTGTTTGGTTGAACGCGCTAATCTCAGAAACTACTAACTGAATTAAAAAAATCTTTTTGTGTTGGATAGTCCGTTCATCGGGGAAGGTTATAGGCTATATGACATCACGATACGACCAATAGGAGCGGAGCATCAATGAAAAATGTTGAAAAAAAAAGGGAGAAAATGTTTCTTTTGATTTTCAGCCCTTAGAACTACGAACATTTTAGTACTAAAATTTTAATTGAGTCCAATTAAATACTTTATCAAAATCTTATTAATATAAACATAATACAGTGGTCAAAACTACAGCTTTAAAGATCATTACGAGAAAATCCCTAAACAGATTTTGATGTAATTCGGTGTGATGATCGCTGGTTATCTCTAGCTCTATGTTGATATTATACTTATATAAATAGATACATTATATAAATAGATTAACTATTTGTAGTTTACTATTAAATGGGGGGAATGCGGCCAGCATTCTTGCCTCTATTCCACGCGGACACGACTTGTACAGTAGTAATTAAGTGTACCTTTGCTTTGTATATATAGATAAGTTTACTTGTAATTTCTTTTATTGTAAATAAATAATTAAAAAAAAAACAATTTAAAACTTATATCAAGTATTATTTTGTGCGCAATATTTACCACAAAATGTTTGTAGAATTATCTATATATGCTCCTTTTTATATGGTACGTAAAAGTTTCTTATTAAAATCCGCTTATTTAGTGGCCAACTCCTAAAACTTACAACTAGCGCTCCCACAGGCCATTGACGGAACTATAAAAGTGTGCCGTAATAAAATGGGTCCCCTTTGTCGTTGCATACATCACTAATCATTTGTACAATATACATTGAAATCCTGCCATCTAAAACCGCCTTTCATAATGTTTCAACGGATTTATGATATGTATGTATTTAAAGCTATATTTGTTTGTTTATTTGTTTATTTATTAAGGATCTCCAACAGAAGTACATAACACAAGAATACAAAAAATAGAGATTGAAATTTTCACTGCTTAATATGTACCAATTACTGGAGAACACATCATGCACCAGAACAGTGTTGACGTCTACTTATACAAGTTAATAAGAACAAACCTATATTTAAAAAAATAAAACTAGATCAAATAATATGTGTAGTGTATCAACTATCTGGTATCTGTAACATAAGCTTCTGAGCTTACCACGGAAGTAGATGGCGCTATGTGTAATACTGTACCAACATATATATGGATGTAAGCTTATTCTGTATGCACATACCCTTACTAATAAAACTTTTACATTCACATCTGAATAACAGTGTTTATAACTTGACACATGAATTCCTTATAAAAAAACAAAATAAAAAGAAAATCAAAATATAATCCCTTAAATAGGTTAAGTAAAGCTAAAAAGCTTGGGTAAAATTTTATAGTAATGTATATGGAATTTACTATATTATAACGCCTTATTATGATAGATTTTAATCTACAGCCTGTTTTACTATTGCAAGGCAAATATTCGCATCAGAAATTAACTTATAGAAATCTTGTGCTTTGACTGCGAGAGAAATCCCTCATTACGGATTAAATGCTTCTTAAGCTGAATTGAAAGAAAGATCTACCAACTTTTTAACTCCAATCAATTACATAACTTTGAAATTACAGACGCTTTCTTTTTGCTTCAACCTGGTATTCGAACCCGGTACTACCATTTACATCCTTCATTTGAACTAGTATTCCCATAAAATTAACCAGATCAACAAGACAGTTATAATACATGTATACATAACTTAAGAGTTTCTGTTCTGACGCCCTTAGAGGTGCAAAATATTTGATGGGCCATATATAACTTTTTACGAGTTGATGCGGCGTAATTATGTTATATTGTTTTCTAACGATCCAGCTTCTGAAATGTTTACTGCTTTAAATCGTTAGAAAACTTGTTCGACTTGTTATATATAGTTCTGTCATAACTTTACTATTCTATAACGATGGCAAAGTTTAGGCCTAGGCTAGGGCCTAGATTCGGTGTTTGGAAACTGTGCACTATGTACTTTGATACAAATTTTCTAGACGTCAGCTTCAAGCGTCTACACTCTACAAGATTTGTATCAGCGGGGTCACTACCCTTATTGAGCCAAAATGCAAAAAAAAAATGAAATTTTGAAAGCAAGTGATGCACAGACAGACATTGTTTTTGAAATAAATACTAATTTTTTCTCTAACAGTTCTCATGTAAGAACATATGGGCAAGTAGTAAAAAAAGTAAGTTTAAACGACCATTCCTCGTTTTATAGTACGCATATAAATATGATTGCATTCCTCGTGGTACTCGTTAAAAATCTGTAGAAATTTAAGGCACTTTTTATTTTCTGGCCTTTTTAATGTTTCTTTTTGAAATGTTTTGAAATACAAGAATCTTTTGTGGGCCTCTTGGGCCCCTTTGAAACAGCGGCTCTATGTGACCGCACTCGTTACATTAGCATAGCTACGCCTAATGTGGAAAATTAAATACGTAAAGTTTTGACACAAATCTCTACTGTATGATCCTTTTATCTAATCCGATATATATCCGATAACGATTGATATTGCCATAAAATAAATATGATTTAAAACGAGTAATTATAGGTAGGTAAGTAGTAATTATAGACTAAACTTACAAGGATGAATGACGAAGTTAAACGTAGGTTTGGATCTACAAAGTGAAGATAGCGCATTCTTTTCTATTTTGGAATCTTATTTATTTTTTATTTAGGTTTCGCTAGTAATAAATATAGCCTATGTTACTCAGTGATAATGTTTTTTAACACCGATCGAGTAGTTTTTGAGTTTTTTGTTACATATAAAAATACAAATCTTTCCTCTTTATAATATTAGTATAGATTAATATAGATATAAGGTTTTACAAGGCATCTTTCTCTACTCCTACTAAAATTATACGAGGAAGCAAATATAAGAAATAGCACTAGCATATAAACTCAATAAAGTTATTGATGTTATAGAATATTTGTTAATTCCATGTTTACCCTAAGAAAGTATTAGTGTAAATAAGCTCAACATATCCCGTGCATTATTACGTGTTGTAAAGCATTTATATTTTGTTGTTGTTTCGTTTTGTCTGTTTACGTTCAATTTTTTTTCTGAATTTCACCTCTGGCTTTGTTTTAATGATATATCGATAAAAATATGATAAATAAATTAATAAGTAGGAATCTGACTTCCACTGAGTGTAAGTTGTATGAAATATTAAATTTATATTTTATGTTTCTATATAGTAATATGTAAATTATCGAATATAAGCTTTTATTTCATATAACTTCTAAAAGCATATATAGCCTAAATTGGCATAAAATCCCAGTAAATAGAAATAAGGAGAAAAATGTACGCAACTTTGTCAGTGCCTATTTATATAAGATGCTCTTTTACAATTTTTGATTACAATATTATACTACAATAAATACTCGTATTGTAATATGTAGTTAGTTTTGGTTAAACAGTATTTATTTTTATATATTTTTTTTTTTTTTTTTATGGTAAAAAGGGGGCAAACGGGCAGGAGGCTCACCTGATGGGAAGTGATCACCTCCGCCCATGGACATCTGCAAGCCAGGCTTGCAGATGCGTTGCCGGCCTTTCAGGAAAGGGAGGGATGGAGGAGGGAGGGAAGTGGGAGGGAAGTGGGAGGGAGGGGGGAACGCAGGCGGAGGATGAAGGGAAGAGGGAGGGGGGAAGGAAAGTGGGCCTCCCGGACTCTCACTCACCGGACGAAACGCGACAGCATAGCTGCCACTTCACGCCGGTCTTCTGTGAGAGAGTGGTACTAATGAACTATACGGGGCGTGCCGGCCCATTCGGTTGCTACCCGAAGGTAACAAGCATGGCACTACCACTTAAAAATAAAAATTATAATTATAATGTACATACATTAACAATATTAAACGTATTAAACATAATACTAAAATTAACATTTATTTAGCCATAACAAATATTAAACTAAACCGTATTACAACCATATTAACAACGTAATTCAAATTGAACGCCTATTAATTCAATTGTATCAAACGAACTATATAATTAATACTCTACTATACTGTAATAGAGACTATTTTGTTTTGTCCGTATTAAGGTACTAAAATCATTTGGCAAATGTACCCCTTAGATGATCCTGAAAGGGTACATCAAAGGGTGTATCAGATGTCATTGATGCGTACTCACTTTGATTCAAAATCCGACTCTACATCGCGGTATAATTATGTTTTCAATACAGGTATTGAATTCAGATATTATAGAGAAATTGAAGGAATCGTATGACGCGTGTTGGTAATTAATTATTTTGACGACACGTTTGGCGCAGTTTGTAGTGACCCTACTTTCTTGCGCCAGCGGTCGCGGGTTCGAGTCCCGCTGGGGGCTATCATTTGTTAAACTCATAATATGTATGTATTTAAACTTATATATGTAGTATGTATATCAACTATCTGGTATCCGTAATACAAGCTTCCTTCGTAGCTTACCACGGAACTAGATGGCGCTGTGTGCAACAATGTCCCAACATATTTATTTATTTATTATAATATTAAATATTTTAGGATATTAGCATAAAACACCTTCTAGTTCAATGGTAAGCTTTAAGGCTTGTGTTATGGATACCAGATAGTTGATACACTACACAGTACACATATATGACTTTAAATATATATTATAAACACCCATGACTGGAGTACAAACATTCATTCTCAATACACAAAAGAAAGCCTGCAGCGGGATTTGAACCCGCAACCGATGGCACAGAAAGTAGGGTCACAAGTACGTCAAAGTAAGATGGGGGATGTTCTGTGGAGTTCTACTAGTTAATGTAAAAAGGTGGTATACATAAATGTACTTCTCAATATTGAAATTATTAGAATTTCTATTTCTATTTCTCATGTGGAAAATAATAAAGAATTATTTTCCACATGAGAAATAGAAATTAGAAAGTAACTTCATCTTCTATAACGAACAAACTCGTACATTCCGTATTATGAGATAAAAATGTATATAAAAAATCCTATGTCGGTTTTCTAGACTACATACAAATGAAAACAAAGCTTCTATCGTCAAATCAGTTTTAAAAACTTCATTTTTTACATTTTCGCTTTATTAATTTCACAATGAAAGTCTACAGTATGGAATTTAATGACTGTGCCACGGTCGATGCATGGGTGTAATTACTATATGGGGTTCGATTGAGGGGTATTAACTGCACTTTAGTATTTTATTTTGCTTTGTTTTAAGGTTGCGGTATATTTTCGAACGTGGCTTTTGGTCTCAATAAGTGCTTAGACTATTATTTTTTGTATGGACTATGCAGGTTTTTCGGACTAATGTATTTTGTTTGGTTGGTATTATTTAAGAAGCGTTGTTAAATGAAATAAATACTTTATGTTAGTAGAATTATATCAAGTAGTACAAGCAACTTTCGAGTAGGTATATACCATCCGTAAGTATATAAGAGAATATGTCCTAATCCAAGTCAAAGCTTGATTATAATAATAATAACTTTATTACTCAAAAGGTTACACATTTGAAATGAAATAATTTGACAAATTAAATGCCTCTGCTGCCATACTAGGATACCCGTGTTACGGCAAGCAGCGCCCACCCCTCAAACATGGGCAAAAATAGTAATAAAAAAGTTGTAGTTGTTGATTGTTTAATTTAAATCCAAATCATTCCAGCTGTTTTCGCTTAACAAGTCCCAAATATTTATAATAATAGCCTGTTTATAAAAATTTATAATAATAGCTATTCATCTTATCTCGCATATTTAATCTCCTTGATTTACCTCAAGCCTATAAACTGTTCAGCGTGAAGAAATAACCAACACTCCAACAAAGTTATGCATTCATAATATTACATAATGGTGACTCAGCTAGCTTCTATGAAATTTAAATGATCATCCGTTACAAGCATTAGGCGAACTACCGCAGGCAGTCGATTTAGTGATCTCTTAATAGTTTCCTAATTTGAAACAAGGTAGACTCAAAGCTCGCTAAGGTAAATACAGGTAAAATTTGAATTATATAAACTCCTAGAGCTTTGAGCTTTCGCAGTTTAGTATAGTATGGACGGATGAAGTTTGATTGTGAATAAATATATACTATGGAGCTTTGACTTGAATGGTGGTAAGTTTGCGATAGAGTTATTAGGGATCTCAGAAGCAGTTTAAGTCTGACTATATTATGCATACAAACGTTGTAATATCGAATACTAAATTTCGAGTTGCCATTACCATTTTTTTTAAATCGGTAAAAGTAAGTAATTAAGACACTTTTGACAATACGTTTAGCTCAGTTTGTCATGTCTCTACTAGTTTCATCAGCGGTCGCGGGTTCGAGTCCTGTAGCTGTTAGCATTTCATTGTGTGATGTGCAAAGGTATATGTACTCCAGTCATTGTCGTTTATATTTAATATTTAAATTATTTATATATTTTATAGTTATATAAAGACAGTGGTAGCCCAGCGGTAACGCGGATGACCCGCACCTCTGATATTTTCATGTGCGAATCATTTCTATCATGATTACCACTTATCTTACGGTGAAGGAAAACATCGTGAGGAAACCTGCATGTCCTAGCAAGTTTTTGATAGACATGTGAAGTCCGCCAACACGCACTAGGCCAGCGCGGTGGACTATGGCCTGATCCCCCTCGTACTGAGGGAGTGCCCAGCAGTGGGACGATAAAAAGGGCTGGTGATGATGATATATTTTATAATATGTACGTACTAAGAGTTATATTAGTGTATCAATTATCTGGTATCAATAAAACAAAACTGTGTGTTACTTTTTCACGCTTAATACATAAAGGGAAAGAAAAAGAAAATATGTAAATAGATAAGACTACCTATGAATATCGTCCGAGTTACTTTAGTTTTTTATATTTAATTGAGAAATAATTGTGGCGTCGGAAAAGGCCGTGAGAAAACCATCTTACTAATTTTCTATAAACGTTAAAATCCCCAAAACTGAGGTAAGCTAGCAGATTTTGGTCTAAGCTTACGAGCTTTTGGGGAAAGCCCAAAGCTTACATTCAGACTTAAGAGACAAATCATTATTATAGTTACAAAAATGAGATGATTTATTATATACAGTCAATTTTATCAATAGCTTATAGTTTATATCTTCTACTTTCTTGCGTCAGCGGTCGCGGGTTCGAGTCCCGCTGGGGGCATTCATTTGTTGAACTCGGATGTTTGTACTCCAGTCATGGGTGTTTATATTTATAATATATATGTATTTAAACTTATATATGTAGTATATCAACTATCTGGTAGCTTACCACGGAACTAGATAGCGCTGTGTGTAATAATGTCTTAACATATTTAATTAAATTATAGAATTTCGTATAGAAAACTCTACCAAACATAAATTCTAATTCAATCTTCACAGAATCTCGTTCACATAATATTACAATACGTGCAAAGAATATTGGAGTGCAGAAATTGAAAAGCACTAATGTTATTATTGAGATTTCAAAAGGCCACTGCTTCTCGGACGGTGACAAATACGTCTCAATAAGTGCGATGTAGACGCGCAGGCCTTCTGTTCTCTCATAGGGTTGCCATTTCGTTTAAAAAGAAAATGTTAATATTAAAGATATAAATATCAGTGGTAGCCCAGCGGTAACGCGCTCGCTTGGATAACCGAGTGATGCGGGTTCAAATCCGAGTCCAGCACCTCTGATATTTACATTTGCGAATCATTTATATCATGATTACCATTTGTCTTACGGTGAAGGAAAACGTCATGAAGAAACCTGTATGTCTGAGATAACCTAACAAGTTTTCGAAAGACATGTGAAGTCCGCCAACACGCACTAGGCCAGCGCGGTGGACTATGATTAATTCCCTTCGTATTGAAGGAAGGTCTGTGACCAGCAGTGGGACTGATGATGAAATATTCTGAACGGGGATTAACGGGGTATACATTCGTCAGAAATAAGGTATTTTCTTGATGTAAAAGGTATTCTTTATGTTAATCCGAATACTCAACTATCGTCGTACTAAGTTTCATTAAAATCCATCCAGTGGATTTTGCATGATTCGATTTACTTAATGTTGGTTCTCCATCTTCGTTTACTTTCTCTGGCTTTTATGTCACGCTCATCAGACCTATTACTCATAAAGACCTATTACCTATACCTCATAAAGTATCCGTAAGGCTTACTAAAAAAAATATGATATTATAATACTTTCTTGGGTTTACGCAAATATTAAATTATTGCTCGCACCTTTTTTTTTCGAATGCTTTAGAGAATAATAAATAATAAATATGTTGGGACATTATTACACACCGCGCTACCTAATTCCGTGGTAAGCTACGAAGCTTGTGTTACGGATACCAGATAGTTGATACACTACCTATATAAGCTTAAATACATACATATTATAAATATAAATACCCATGACTGGAGTACAAACTCCCGAGTTTAACAAATGAATGCTCCCAGCGGGACTCGAACCCGAGACCGCAAGAAAGTAGGGTCACTACAAACCGCGCCAAACGTGTCGTCAATGTCGTCAGAGAAGGTCGAGGGAGAGATTGACTCTCTCCGCGACAAAAAGATAGTTTCTGACATACTTTAAAAAAATATTCGAAACTCTAAAATGGCAACCCTTACCCAGACATTCGTAGCTCGTACTTTTAATCTCTCTTTATTTTCTGTCCGTACAAGAGGGTGTTGTGTGTTTGTCTTTTGTTCAGCGATGCCGGCTGCCGACGCGAGAATCTGTTCCGACATTTATAAGAAATGTTTTATAACAGCGCTCACTTACGTAATAGTTTTCTATTAATGAATGCTTTCACATTTTTCTTGCGCGAGTTTTTTGGTGGTGGTTCTATTTTAACTAGGATCGATTCAATTCGAGTTTGTTATTCGCTTTTCTCATAATTATGAATGGTGTTTTGAAGACAAGGTTTAACTTTCTTCTGTCACACTATTCTAAATTTTTATAAGTAATTAAAGTGTATAGAAGAGAGGAATACCATATTCCTGATTTGATAATAGATAGGACTGTCAAACTCATCAATTATTGTCAGTTATAAGCAAAACCTTTGAGTTAAGGCTAATAAGCTTATGAAGATTTGGAAAATTCCATATTATATTCAAATTAGTTCATAAACTTTAATTTTATATTACATAATACTTTTTTAGGTTCACTCGAATATTATAATTTAAACTATCTTTTCGGATTTTGTCGCGGATTTATTATGATTTTTGGTTCCCGACGTTTCGAATGCTTTACAGCAATCATGGTCGCGGGAGAGACTGAGTCTCTAAAAGACAGTTTCATTTATAATGCTTTGACTTTTCTCATGCGAGCTTTTTTAGTGGTGGTTTTTAGCAATAATCGATGCATTAAATTCGTTATTAGCTTTTCTTGTCATATATTAAGTGACTTTCAAGTTCTAATTTTCTTCAGTCACACTATTTTGATTTTTTATAAGTAGTCAAAGTGTATATAAGAAGAGAAGCTTTTAAATATAGTAGTCAAAAGCTTCTTGTTGGTAATGGAGATGATAGTGGAATCCATCAATGGTTACTAGCAAAACCTTTGAGTTTAAGTTAACTCTAAGCTTATGACGATTGTAATACAAGTTGTAATTTTATTTTACATAAAATATTTGACATAAAACCATTATTAACGTGGTTTTCACATGTTCAATTACGCGAAGAGATTGTTGTAGATTATATTTTATTATTATTTTAGTATGTGCAAAATAAAATATGTGCCACCACCCTAAAGTGTATCATATAAAAAAGAAAATGCAATAAGATTCTTTCCATTAAGCTCGTAAATATTATTTAAAGTCTATTTTACATATTATTTTTAAATACAAATTCTTGAATTCTTAAAATGATAATATCTCTAAATATATTTTGTTTTTGTTTGCCAAATTTCAATAGAACTTTGTAATCTTGTTATTAAAAACTTTTATAATTGTCACGAACTTTATCATAAAATATTTACGCTACGCGACGTCTAACTTCCACATTTGCGTGACAATAATTGCCTCTTAATTGTATGAAAATGGCCGTTTGCATAAATAAGGAGTCAGCAAAATCAATATTACTATCGATCTTTCCTATATAGTAGGTTGTGCAAAATTACTTGTATTCTATACACAGAGCAAGAGGGAACTACTAGTTTTATTTACTTTTTGTAATATTATTTACTCTTGCAGATAACTTCAAGGAAATTTAAACAGAAATACAACTCAATTCAACTAAAATTCTAAATATACGAAAAAATGAAGACAAAACTATTTTTTCGTACATATTTTTAATGTAGTATAATATGCGTTTTAAAATCCACGCTTTCATTTACTTGTTGAATATTCTTAAACTAGTTTAATGGCAGTTTATTAATACCATTTTAATTTTCTTACCTTTCCTTCTACACTTTAATGAGAGTTCCATTAAAATCTGTCCCTCAATTTCGCAGATTATCTAGAGAGTACTTGTAGATAGATACATGGATAAACATTTTCTAAAGGTTGTTTGGGACTTGTTATTGTGTACATCACTGACATGGGTCGGCCTTTAAGAAAAGATTTTTGAGATTGAACATCTTAGGGGTAAGAATAGGGTTGGCTATCTATTGAACATATTTCTTACCAAAATTTAAACCTTAGCAAACTTAAAACTATAAATATTTAAAAACTACTAGACCTATTTTACAAATTATTTTAATTACTTGAGTAACATGGGCCATATTTTTTGCTAAAAACGAAAAAACGAACGAAATAATAAATATATCCAGTGGATTTTGCGTGATACGGTAACAGACAAACCAACAAAAATTAGTATACTATTATATTAATCCTATGTGCTAATACTCAAAATAATCTATACTAATATTATAAACGCGAAAGTTTGTAAGTATGGATGTATGGATGTATGGATGTTTGTTACTCTTTCACGTAATAACTACTGAATGGATTTTAATGAAACTTTACAATAATATAGCTTATACATCAGAATATCACATAGGCTACAATTTATAAAGATATTGTGTGAATTGTCCAAAATATGACGATAAGTATCAAGTAAGTAGTAAAAAATCTACCATCTGCGAGCTATTCTGGCGTGCGCTGCCAAAACCGCTAGAGTTATACATATTTAATGTATGATGGAAATGTTTATCTTAACAAGCGACTCACCCTCACTTCGGGATCGTCCCTAGACTTAGCGCGAGCGAAGCCGCGGGTTCCACTAGTAATGAATATTTTAATAAAATTTCTCAAAAGTAAATACATAAAAAACGACGTAAAGAAGTAATAATTAACAAACAAACATAGTCTCAAATAACAACTATTTTTTTATGTGTAAAGTTACTATTTTTAAAAATGCTATGATTTACTTCATTTTGGTTCTCTATTTTCGTTTACTTTCTCTGGCTTTCATGTCAAACTCCCCAGGAATTGATATAATGTAACCTAACTTATCAAAAACTAGCGACTCGCCCTCGCTTCGCTCGGGCTCTTCCCTAGATTTAGCACAGGTAAAGCCGCGGGATCCGCTAGTTATGCATATAAACCTTCCTCTTGAATCACTCTATCTATTTAAAAAACCGCATCAAAATCCGTTGCGTAGTTTTAAAGATTTAAGCATACATAGGGATATAGGGACAGAGAAAGCGACTTTGTTTTATACTGTGTAGTGACTCGTACATAGTACTTTATTTGGTGTTTTTCTGAAAAATTGGGACGCATTAGAGCGAAGCGAAGACAAGTCCTTTGTTAAATAATAAACTCAATCATAATTAACGAAGCGACATCATCAAAACAAATTTATGTATAATTAAATTTCAAAAATAAGACTCGAAGCAACTAATTATGACAAAAGAAAATCTTCATACAATGACATGAATCATGTTACATTGGAAAATTAAACGCATTTACGCAGTTTTACAGTAAGTGGAACGTTTACGCGTAGTTTATAGTTGATAAAAACAGAGTTCCGCATAGCGTAATATAATGTAAGTTGATATTATTTGTTTATTTATACTTTATTAAGATAGTTTTTTTTATATTTATATTATAAATCGGCGAAGATAAAGTAGTTCACTACCTTTATCTCATTTGTTAACTGTTTTTTTATTAGTGCCAAAAAACGGTACAAATTAATTTTGTATTATAATATATTAAATCTATTAAATATTAAGTCCATCCATTTTTGTATATATTGAAAGCCACCAATTGGTATGGTGAAAGACGCTGGAGCCCAGTGGATACGGTTGTTAGAGGACCAGTTGTCATGAAAATCTTGAACGAGATCTATGTCTAGGACTGGACGTATTTGGGCTGAAACAATGACAATATTCTATAGATATTTTCCCCTAGCTTTGAAAGCAATCATGTTTTTTCAGCAGTAAGCAACAAACGTGAAAGAATAGCTTTATACATATTTGTAAACTGGCAAACTAACATCCCTTTTCAATTAAGCCACTAAAAAGCAAACAGAACCCTAATATGTCTGTCCGCATGTCTGAACACAATACATCGTAATTGCAGTGCATAATTAATAAAAAGATGACTCACGTCTTTGTCTCTTTGTGGCGTATCTTTTAATTTATGGACGTAGACTGCATGCGGAAACAAAAGGGTTTTAAAACATGTGTTTGAAGCAGGTTCAAACGGTAATTTTAGTTCAAACAAGCATTTCATATTTTTTCTAGTGAGTACTAGTTTTAGGGAATCAAGGGCTTGATGTGTCATCCCACTGATGACACGTTTGGCTTAGTTGTAGTTACCTTACTTGGTCCAGAGGTCGTGGGTTCGAGTCCTGTTGGGGGCATTCATTTGTTGAGCACGAATGTTTGCTCTATATACATGGGTGTTTATATTTATAATATTATGTATGTATTTAAAGTTTTATATTATGTGTAGTGTATAAACTACTTGGTATCCGTAACACAAGCCTCGTAGCTTACCACGGAACTAGAGGACGCTGTGTGTTAGAATGTCCCAACATATTTATTTATTTCTAAATTTAGGGGATGATATAATAGGTTTTTCTAAGTGAAATCATGTTTAAAATTATAGATGGATGACAAATCAAAATGTTCCTAGGATACGTGGGTGAAACGCCGCAAATTTCATAACTCCGGGATGTTAGTAAAACAATTTTACTCATACAATACCCATAAGCTAATGATAAATGTAAACATTGTTAATATATTTTTTTTAGAAGAGCCAACGAAAGTTGTTTTTTTAAATGAAACAATATTTTTAATAATAGATAGTATTTCATTTTATTTATAATGAAATTATGAGCGAAGAAAATTAATAATGATTTTAATTTTAACATGAAAATATTAAAAATGTAAGATACTCACTTTGTTATATTTAAATAGGCAAAATGGTTCAGAACCTTTCTCTCCTCTGTTTTTTAGTCGATTTTTTTATTAGTTAAAAGTGTGTTTAGGGTTGTCAGTCAAGCAATCAAAATTTCTTTCAATTTTTATTCAAATAGACTTTTACAAGCTCTTTTGATTCGTCATTTTTACATTATTTAAATGTAGGCTTTAATTTATTATTACAATATTATATTGCCAATTTGTATAATAAAATTAATATGAACTCGTATTCATATTAATTTTTATGTATTGATTGAATCGGGCCACTTCAAGGAAAAAAAACGTAGTCCACGTTTAGAAAAATACGGGGTTTACGAACATATGTTTAAAAACTGGATTCTCTTGGAATTCTTTGCGATCTTTTTTATTGTAAGGCAAATCACGTAAGGATGTCATGTTAAAATTCCCCCTTGTATTGAAGTGAGGCGGGTGCGACGTTGAAAAGTACTGAATCTAATGATGTTATGTGAATGTCTAAAACGGGATTTGAACCCACTCTATTTAGCTTTGCAAGCATGTATATCACGACTGGTACTACAACTACCTAGGTAGCTTTACCTAGATATAGCATCAATATGGCACATTTGTTTATAATCTCTAATCTGTCTATATAAAAATCTGAAAAGATAGTTTCATTCATAATGTCAAGTATTCGCGTAATAAACCTAAGAAAGTACTATAAAAATCTCATGTCACAGTGTTCGTTCGAACTCCTCCGAAACGACTTGACCGATTTTTATGATTTTTTTTGTGTATGTTTGGTAGGTCTCAAAATAGGTCGTAGGCTATTTTTAGTCCTGTAGGTCATAAGGGTAGCCCTTTCCAGATTTTTATGTTTTTATGATTTGGCATCAAAAATATGTTATAACCCTAAATTGTCAACCCTCTACCACCAATCCCTCTTTTTAATAGTGATTAGAACGCGGACGGAACCGCGGGAATTGCTAGTATTGTATAATTATCTATTTCCTACTACTCTCAGTATATATACTTTTATTATTATGTACAAGTTAAACTTTATACGGGTAATGAAATATTTAATATCATCACTATAAAACATAGTATAAAACAAAGTCGCCTTTTCTGTCCCTATATCCCTATATCCCTATGTGCGCTTAAATCTTTAAAACTACGCAACGGATTTTGATGCGGTTTTTTTTAATAGATAGAGTGATTCAAGAGGAAGGTTTATATGCATAACTAGCAGATCCCGCGGCTTTACCTGTGCTAAATCTAGGGAAGAGCCCGAGCGAAGCGAGGGCGAGTCGCTAGTTACCTATAATTTATACGTCTGGTATAAATAAATTTAAGGAAAATAAGTCTCTTATACCTTTGATGTAATTGAGACAGATGTTTATTTGAAATAATATTTATAAAAAAATTCGTAGCCAAATCTAATTTTCTCAATTTGCCGAAATTAAATTAAGGTTGCTCAAAGCTATATTCACTTTAATATGCCAATATTTTTACCAAGTGTATTATAGCCGCCCTTCAAACACTTACATCTTCAGCCACGTGTTACTGAGTGTATAAACATCAACCAAGTGAACTGTGTAACAGGTCGTCTGGGCATCGTCGGGGTGAATGGCTAGTGTAGAATAGGCCCCGTCGGGTCAGTCACTCCGGTCTGGCGAGTTATACTGCTGTGGAAAATGGGTAATATCATCAGTTTTAGATAACTTTTTAAAAGTTTAAGACAGTCAACAAGATAGAAAATTAACATCTGAAGCTTTAGCTTTCACTTACATTGATTGGGAACGAACTAATGAAGTATTTTGAAATAAAACAGTTCCTAGGTGCTTTACAGTATCCTATATCTTACTCCAGGTCACAGTCTATCTACTTGTTTTTAATACAAGGTCTGACACATAGTCATACTATATAATAATAATATGTACATTCTACTACACATTTACAATAATCCCAATATGTACTGTACTAGGTTTTTTATCTATACTAATATTATAAAGAAGTAAAGTTTGTTTATTTGTTAAATTGTAAGGGGTAATCTCGGGATTTACTGAACCGATTTTAAAAATTCTTTCACCAAAAGAAAGCCACATTATTGCTGAGTGTCATAGGTTATATAAAAAACCGAAAAATAAAAAGGCTTTTACGTGGTAGTCCGTTTTGCAAAGTGAATCGGAGAAAAAACGGTCGAATAAAAGCGTTTTTTACTAACGCTGCCTTAACTATGAAAGATATATTTTTGAGTTCTAGAGAAAAGATGTGGAGCTTAAAAATGCCTACAAAAAAGTGAACGACAGCGTATGTCTAACTTTTATATTTAAGTGACAAAAAGTAGTTTTTTAAATATTAGTATAGATAATTTAATTTTTAATTTTTAATATTAATAAAATAATTTAAATTATTTAAACACTCTCACTTTATGCCCAACGACGTGGGCACGGGTCAGCTAGTTTAGAATATAGCTATTCGTTGTATAGTACTGTTGTGAACACTTTTTTATTTCCTACGTAAAATAAATGATTTTTAGGCGCAGAACCTTCTGTATGAAATACAAGACAGTCTACTGGGTTGAAAACCTCTTATCCTTTATATCCTTCATACCATTTATCGGACAAATAAACATAATTTATTCAGTTCATATTTATATATCTTATGACGGTTTCAAACATACGATCGTTCAAATTAAATACCAGTACCAGACATACACAAAATATGTTTATTGATTAATCAAATAAAGTTAGTCAAACTTGTAAGCCGTGTGTAAATTTTATTAGATACATAACTATCCAAACTTCCAGACTGACAAATGAATTCACAAGTTCTTGAAACTTGAACTCAGGCTTTAGACTGTTTCTGATGGACTAAGACATCTTGATATTCGACTTGAAATGTAACGTAATAAATATGTACATATATACACAGTGGTAGCCCAGCGGTAAGGCGCTCGCTTGGATAACCGAGTAATGCGGGTTTAAATCCGGGTCTCGCACCTCTGATATTTTCATGTGCGAATCATTTCTATCATGATTACTTGTCTTACGGTGAAGGAAAACATCGCGAGAAAACCTGCATGTCTTAGAAAATCTAGCAAATTTTCGAAAGACATCTGAACAACACGCATTAGGCCAGTGCGGTGGACAATGGCCTGATCCCTCTCGTACTGAGGGAGGCCCGTGCCCAGCACTGGGACGTTAAAAAAGGGCTGATTATGATGATTATATAAATATATTTTAACAATATTGATTATTAACGATACGCTTTAATAGTAGGTATAGAAAACTCAAAAATTAAATACTTTTCCACAGTAAAAGATAATCAAAATTTCAGTGGTTTTCTTGTGATGTGGTAACAAATAGACAGACAGACGAACATACAGGCAAAAATTCTAAAAAGTATGGATTCGGTATTGATAGTTATTTTGGAATATGCAAATTTGAGTATGACTATTTTTAGAAGAACTTTATTTGGTAGAGTGTTTCATAGTCCTCTCAGTCCATCAGTCTCTTAGTCCGATTACAGTAAAGTAATGAAAGTAAAAGGAAGGAAGTTATAGTTAGATTCATTTTAATAATTTGGGGTTCAAAATTAAATAAAATAGTACTTCTACGTATATCTAGATATTCTAAGTAGAAACTACCCTCTAGTAATTAACACCATCGCATAGATCATGCTGAACTTCATGAAGTCCGACGTCTAACTTCTTCAGATATGCCTCGTTTACAATATACAATATAATACGATTAGTTAATAAGAAATGTCTTTTAACTTTTGTATTCATTCAATTTTAATATTATTGCTAAAAAAAATTGTTTTTTTTTCTGTTCTTATTGATTTATAGGTATATCCTCGAGAATATCTTACGTAAGTTTTAATTTTTGTGCGGAATCCTAATTATTATAGTATTTTATTTTTATAAGGACAAAAATTTTTTTTTTCTCATAATTTTTTTTTGATTTATAGAATAAAAATTATAATATTTTTGTAAGAGTCTCACAATCGTTAAAGTACAGTTTATTACATTTACTAAATACAGTATACTATGTATATAGCAGTAACTAACATTTCAATACACTTATAACTTATTAGTTATATTCTTCAACTATTCTAGAATGAAACCTAGTCTAAGCCCTAAGATTACCAACACTATTTCATATCTTATCTTTATATACTGAAACCGCTTAGGAATTTGACCTAGCAATATTTTAGTTAGCCAGTTTCTAAGCGCCACTGTCATATGGGAAGCTTAACTCAGCTGTGGACCCGTCAGCTTACGTTGTTGGCATAATTCAAGACCGAGTTACTTTAGCTAGAATCGTGTCATGTACACGTTTTGAGATGTAATTTAGAATGCAAAATGTTCTGTTTTTCTTTAAAATTATTATAACTTGTGGTCGCCTGTGGTCGGAATTCGACCATAGTTAAACCAATAGTATATTATAAAGCTAAACAGTTTGTTTGTTTGTTTGGTTGAACGCACTAATCTCAGTAACTGCTGGTTCGATTTGAAAAAATCTTTTTGTGTTGGATAGTCTGTTTTTCGAGGAAGGCTATAGGCTACATTATATCACCTTACAAGCAATAGGAGTGGAACATCAATGAAAAGTGTTGCAAAACTTGGAAGGGCGGGCGTTAGCTCTGCGAGGTGTCGGCGCGATTCAGAAAGAAGTGCGGAGGAGCGGGAAAATCTAGAAGTAAAATGAATTTATTAAGATTAAGTTTGAGATTTAGTGCGTTAAATATAATATGGTAGTGTGTGTTATATTTTTTATTGATTTAATGTATTTTTATGCATAATAAAAAATATATTAGCAATCTGCACTCTTTCTCTATATAAACTATAAATAGGCTAACAAATATATATAATAAGCTACAAATTGTGCTTCACGTAATAATATAATATAGATTTATACGTGAAGATTTGACGACACGTTTGGCGCTTTTTGTTTGTAGAGGCTCTACTTTCTTGCGCCAGCTGACTCATGCTTATACTCCGGTCATGTGTGTTTATATTTATAATATTATTTGAACTTATGTAAATAAATATATATTATGTTGGGACAATTTTTGATTTTTGATTATTAAGTTAAAGACATTAATTTACTTTACTGTATAATATTACAACATAATTTACAAACATATTTGTTTATTTATATTTATTTAAGTATGTATATCCTCAAGCTTCAACTGCTGAATGGATAGTGATAAAATTTTGTAGAAATTAAGGTTTCGCTTACGAAAATTCAACCAAAAATTAGTAATATTTTTGCATATTATGAGTTATACGTAAGATGTTCAAGAACAAGCGATACGCCACTAGCGTCAAATAAATCATTATAGTTTGTTTGAAAATGTTCTCCAGTCCATGGGGTATCTACCCCATTGTTGAAAAAAGAAGTAACTTAATTTCAGCTTACAAGGCACCCTAAAATTTTCAGATTTTGCTAAATCAGACCGCAGGGGTGAATCTAAATTAAAGGGTGTCGGTAAACCTTTTTTCGTTTTTTAGAACAATTCATAGCGTTTAGAGGTTCCTGAGACGGTAAAGAAGAATATAATGAAGGCAGCGATAAGCTTTTATTTCATTTTTTGGTGTACATATATTAGCTTTTGTTCTGTAGCTTTGTTTGTAATATATTTGCATTACTCAAGTCAGGAAACCCAAAAGCACCTTAATTTTCCCTTAAATATAAAACCATAATATATTAAACTAGCCTTTCCTACTAACTAAAGGCTGGAAATAAAAATAAATATTTTTCTCCCGTTTTTGCACCATTTTTCATCGATGCTCCGCTGCTATTGGTAATAGTAAATAAAGGAAGTGAACATATTAAACACTAGCCTTGCCCGCGGCTTCGCTCGCGTTCAGCGAGTCAAGCTTAAAAGATAGACATTTGCTATCCCAGACTTTTTTTTAGAACTTTTGAAGGGGAATATTTCCGTGATACACGATTTTTGCATAACTTTAACCGTTTACACAGCGTACGTGACGAAAGCTCTCAAAAGAAATATTTTTCTCCCATTTTTGCAACATTTTTCATTGATGCTCCTCTTCTATTGGTCGTAGCGTGACGTAATATAGCCTATAGCCTTCCTTGATAAACGGACTATCCAACACAAAAATAATTTTTCAATTCGGACCAGCAGTTCCTGAGATTAGCGCGTTCAACCAAACAAACAAACAAACAAACTCTTCAGCTTTGTAGTATTAGTATAAATTTAGAAGTTTTTTAAGTATTTATTATATAAAAGTATATTTTACTTAAATTATAACATGCCTAGTTTATGGGCCTGTTGTCAGAATTCAGAATGATCAACTCAGGACGTTAGCGTGCAGATGTTCCGAGGAAATATGGGAACTATTTATAAAGACGTTAGAGATTTAGAAATGATGAACGTGATGATATTTTTACGTGAAATTATTAACGAAAATTATAATTACTATACTAAATTATCTATACAATTTAGTGTTCTGAACAATTGAACTAGTAACTATCCCTCGCTTTACTCGAGTGTGGAAATATGTTTTTTGAACGGAACTTTTGGTACTTTTTAAAATTTAAGGTAGCCGGCTACCTTTAATTTAAAAAAAGTTACTCCTAACGACATTAGCTATCTACCAGTTATAATTAAGTCACATACAAATCTATCTAGTACCTAGCCGCTTCGAGAATTAACCGCAAACAAAAAACACACTGAAAAATCGTTCCAGACATTTCAGAGATTTTTAAAGTGGTAGTGCCATGTTTGTTACCTTCGGGTAGCAACCGAATGGGCCGGCACGCCCCGTATAGTTCATTAGTACCACTCTCTCACAGAAGACCGGCGTGAAGTGGCAGCTATGCTGTCGCGTTTCGACCGGTGAGTGAGAGTCCGGGAGGCCCACTCTCCTTCCCACCTCCCTCTTTCCATCATCCTCCGCCTTCGTTCCCCCCTCCCTCCCACTTCCCTCCCTCCTCTATCCCTCCCTTTCCTGAAAGGCCGGCAACGCATCTGCAAGCCTGGCTTGCAGATGTCCATGGGCGGAGGTGATCACTTCCCATTAGGTGAGCCTCCTGCCCGTTTGCCCCCTTTTTACCATAAAAAAAAAGACATTAACCGGAACAAACAGACAGGCAAAAAAAAAATGTTTTTTTGAAGTTTCGTATATACTCGCATGTACTTTCATATGCATTTAGTGAAAAACTGTTAATTTGAAATTAAAAACAGACACTCCAATTTTATTTATATACTAGCGGAACCCGCGGCTTCGCTCGCGCTAAATCGATAGTATAGTATAGATTTAAGATATTATAGCAATACAATGAACACTTACTAAAATTAAATAATAAACATATTAATAACGCCATCTATTAGAAATCTTAACGCATCATTTGATAAGTGAAAACGGAAGTATGATTTAAGAGTTTAGAACACATTATTATATTATTCTTTTTAACAGTATTTTAGGAATTATTTTTTTATGTAGTAAATATATTATATTTACTACATAAAAAAAGTTTCGCTAGAGTGGCCAATATGGCGACTACGACTTGTCTGTCAGCAATCAGCATTATTAGAATTATCAAAATACTCGACAATCCGAATTTTGCGAATATACGTTGTCGACTCGAAATCTTTATTTTTGTATGTTTTATTATTCAGTTAAGGTCTCGATAGAGTCTACCGTAACCCTTGACGAAATTATTAATATAGATTATCATGTACTGATGCTATATGTATGCTATATTACTCTATATTAGAGCAATCTAGGCTTCTTCCAGTACACGGTCAGATGCCAATCGAAATACAATACATTCAAATTAGTTTTAAACCAATCGTTAACATCTTTTAAGCTTGTTATGGCCAAATTGAACTTTTTTGCTATATAACAGAGTTTATTTTCGCGTGTAATATATCACAAAGGGCTGTAAACAAGCGGCGTGAGTAGCGAGGTGTGAAATGAAAGACTAATTTTATTATGAACAAAACAATTACAATAGAGGCACAGTTTATAAGGGCGAGTGACTACTGTAGGATATTCGAAGCGTATAAATTCTAAATTATAGAAAAAAATTATAAAAATTGATCGTAATCTTAAAATATATTTATAGACTGGTGACTTGCTTTCGCTTTTTTTAAATACAAATATAAAAAAAACATAAATGTCTGTTTATTTTGGTTAATCTCTGAAACAGATGGACCGATTTTGACATGACTTTCACTAACAAGTAACTGATGTTATAAGTTACTATTTCTCTAGCTCACTTAGGTTGACTGGAAGAAATATCTTCTAGACATGAATCCACCTTCGCTAACTTTTACTATTATTTTAAGTGAAATAAAGAATAGTAAAGAATTAAGGTTGGCCAAAAAATAGTTAAAACTAAAATCTGCGTACCTATCGCTTGAACATTCAACAAAGCGTACATAAATAAATAATCAGTGGACAAACATCTTTATAATGAACACAACAATTACAATAGAGCCAGTCTCTGTAACAGTTCGTTTAGACTGTTAATCACACACGACATTAATTTGATTTTGCTTTGTTGAAAGCAATTTAATGAGATTTAGGTGAAGTCGTACAAGTGTTTGTAAAAAGGTGTTTAATTTTTAACGAGCTTTAAACACAAAAATAAATAAAGTTGCGAAGCAATTGCGATGTGGAGGCTTGTATTATGAATCTATACTAATATTATAAAGCTGAAGAGTTTGTTTGTTTGTTTGTTTGAACGCGCTAATCTCAGGAACTACTGGTTTGAATTAAAAAAATATTTTTGTGTTGGATAGTCCGTGTATCAAGGAATGTTATAGGCTATATTACATAATGCTACAACCAATAGGAGCGGAGCATCAATGAAAAATGTTGCAAAAACGGGAAGGGCGTTTGTTAGTTCTACGAGGTATCATACCGCGCGACTCAGTAAGAATTTATTTTCTGGTCTTTAGAACGCGCGCGAAGCCGCTGGAAATGCTAGTATTAAATAAACGATATAATACGTATGTAATATAATAGTGACAGTGCTAGCCCAGCGGTAACGCGCTCGCTTGGATAACCGAGTGATGTGGGTTCAAATCCGGGTATCGACCCTCTGATATTTTCATGTGTGAATCATTTCTATCATGATTAACACTTGTATAACGTTGAAGGAAAGCATCATGAGGAAACCTGCATGTCTGAGAAAACGTAACAAGTTTTCGAAAGACATGTGAAGTCAACCAACACGCACTAGGCCAGCGCGGTGGACTATGGACTGATTCCCTCAGTACTGACTGGCTGACTGACTGACTGGCGCGTGCCCAGCAGTGGGACGTTAAAAAGGGCTGATGATGATGATGATGTATATAATATAAAACTTTAAATACATATTGTAAACATACAAAAGTCATGAAGACAACACCAGTTTTTGAAAGACAGATGAAGTTTGCCATTTTTTTAAAAGGAGTTGACGTCCTACTGCTAGGAAAAACACTAATCTCAAAGTTTATTAAAATATAATAATCTGTGGTGTATCAAAGTGTATTAAAATATATGTAAAAAAACATACTTGCTTTTTAAGCTATTTTAAACGAAAATTACTATATTAAATTGACTTTTAAAACCAAAAAGCCAGAAATCACAAAAAAACGACATGAAAACAAAAATGTACATAGCTACTTAACAAGAAACATTGAATTTCATCTAAGAGTGAATGATTGAATGGCGTCTAAGGGTCCTGTTATTGGTTACGATAAACGAAAGGGGATAAATAAAACATCCGTCAGTTACAGTGACAACGCGGTCAAATGAATAATTCAATAGATAATCACTGTGGAAAGATCAAAGCGGACTTACGAATGCGTAATTTTGTATTGAACGAACGAATGAATGAAATAATTTGTTTGAATAGCTACCATAATTTAAGGCCGTTTTTTATTTTATCAAAAATGGCGACTCTTTTGATGGTTTTTATTGATAATTTTCTTTTCGGGCAATGGAATTAAGCTTGTTATTTCTATTTAGAAGTAATTTTTTCTGCCGTTCCGTGGTATTTTGAAAGTAAAATAAATAAGAGGTATTACTTGTGTTTATTATTTTATGGTAAAATTATTTAGAACGATCGAGATCCTTACCTTTTTTGCCCGAGTTTGTGCCTTTATTTTAACTTAAGAATATTAAATACAGAGAGCGAAGCCATTTTGCGAATTTAGTTTTTAAATCTATAATATTTTTCATAAATATTTAATAATTTATAATTATGAGACTATTATCTATACCTTTTATATAAAAATGTAAATCTGTGTAAGCTGTATTAAAGTAAAGTTTCATTAAAATCCAATCAATAGTTTTTGCGTGAAAGAGTAACAAACATACATACATTCTTACAAACTTTCGCGCTTATAATATTAGTAGGATTACTAAGGTAAAAGTTTGTATAATTACTAATACATTTAAATAATATAACATATTTAAATAACACAGTAAATAAATCCTAAAATTAACAAAAATGAAAAACTGACTTCAAAACGCTACAAATCGAAACTAAAAAGAAAAAAAAATAATTTTAATTACTTAGTTATTGTTGGAGTCGGTGCCAGCCAAGGAGATTGTATTAGGATTATTTTGCTTTTATTTTAAATTTATTTTAAATTTTTTTGTGGAAATTATTATGTTTAAATAAAATATTGGAAGGCTAACTAAGCTACTGCTCCAATAAGTCAGCGAAGTTTTGAAATGAACGACAATAGTCAATCGAGATTTGTCCACGTCTATTTTTCCACGTAACTCGTAGACGTTAATAAGATTTACCTTCTATTATCAATCCACCTAATATCCTGAAGGAGTACGACTATCAGTTCATAAGTACGTATAATATTAAAAGAATTTTCTTTCAACTCCTAACCGTTGAGGATATATACCTTACATCATCACAAATTCTTGAACAGCTTTAGAAAATATATGAAAAAGGTAATCAGTGCCGATAAAATTTAAGGGTTGCCCTCGATTTCTCTAGGATCCCATCATCAGATGCTGACTTGGTGACAATGAGAACATCTTGAATGTATACCCTACCGAACAAAAAAGAAATTTTTAAAATCGGCCCACAATTCACGGAGAAATCGGTGAAAACACATAAAAAACAACTGTTGAGGAATTTTACCTTCCATCATCAGCTCATCCACATGAGATGATGATTTTCATACGTAAAAGCTTTATCGGGTTTAGAAAATATATCAAAAACATAATAGGTGCCTGTAAATTTTGAGAGTTGCCTTCGATTTCCCTGGGATCCCATCATCAGATCCTGACTTGGTGACAATGGGACCACCTCGGAACTATACCCTACCAATCAAAAGAAAAATTTTGAAATCGGCCCACAGACGGCGGAGCAATCGGTGAACATACATAAAAAAAAAAAAAAAAATACATACAACGGAACATATAACCTCCTCCTTTTTTGAATTTTTTTTGAAGTCGGTTAATGAGATTTACATTCCTATTAAACGTATACTAACGAATTGATTTTAAAATTTGTATGATATACTGAGAATATTTTATAATTAATTCGGCAATTTTTTCTTTGAAATTGATAAATGTGCTAGTGTTTTTCATGTTAAAAATGAATGTTCATTGAAATACTTCAAGTAAAATTACTAGCAGACTTGTTTTTATTGCTATGGTACATGTATAAAATTTTAATAATAAAAGAAATGTATCATCATCATCATCAGCCCTTTTCAACGTCCCACTGCTGGGCACGGGCCTCCCTCAGTACGTGGGGGATCAGGCCATAGTCCACCGCGCTGGCCTAGTGCGAGTTGGCGGACTTCACATACCTTTCGAAAACTTGTTAGGTTATCCAGACATGCAGGTTTCACGATGTTTTCCTTCACCGTAAGACAAGTGGTAATCATGATAGAAATGATTCGCACATGAAAATATCAGAGGTGCGAGACCCGGATTTGAAATAAATGTATAAGAAATATAATTTAAAATTTTGCTTTACTTTGTAGAATTTGTATTCTATTACTATCCGGTTACCCTCTCAATATGTGAAAATCGTTAATAATTATTATTTTTAATGGAAAAGAGAAATAGCCAGGATAAAAACTACCCTATCTTTTAAGTTGGGATAAAAAGTGCGTACGTAAACATATGTAATTACAAAGTTCAGCCCATAATTGACATTTGTATTAAGATTATGAAAAGAAAATTTACGTGTAAAAATAAATACAGTCAGTAATTATACTCATTGTAGTTAATTTATTGGAATAACATATTTATTTATGCAGCCTTGGCTGGTAAGTTATTATTGTGATCTTTGAGTTCATACATAAATAATAAAAAAATATTTCCAAAATATCCATTTTTTAAGAAAAATCTACGTCAGCATATTTTTAAAACAGTAATAATGGCCTATGGGAAATAGTTAAAAATATTTTTCTCAAATAGGTCCAGCCGTTTTTAGGGTTCCGTACCTCAAAAGGTAAAAACGGAACCCTTATAGGATCACTTTGTTGTCCGTCTGTCTGTCTGTCTGTCAAGACCTTTTTTCTCAGGAACGCGTGGAGGTATCAAGCTGAAATTCATATCAAATACTCAAGTCTATGGTCTCTTGGAGCTGTGAAAAAATCAAACTTCTAAGTCAACGCGATCAAAAGATACTCCCGTTTATGCCGCAAATTTTCGACACTCGCAAGGGAATCAAAACCTACAGGGTACTTCTACAGATTACAGAACAGGTTACAGAATCTTGAAATTTGGTACGAAGCAACGTCTTATAACACAGATAAAGGAAAAATTGCGAAAAGCATAAATTTTTAGTTACATCATATAATAAAAATATTTTTAATAATTTTAAACTTATTACCCCTTTACTCATACACCGTTCCGTACAGGTTTGTACGGAACCCTCGGTGCGCGAGTCTGACTCGCACTTGTCCGAATTTTTAAGACTGTAAAGACTGCCGATCTTTGGGGAATTTCTGTACATTTCGTAAATAATGTTATTGAAATAGTTGCTGCACATTTAGCTATAATTTTTAATCGTTGTATCGATAGTGGTGTGTTTCCATATTTAATGAAACTTAGTAAAATAACTCCTTTGTTTAAATCTGGTAGTAATTCAGACCCCTCTAACTTTCGCCCAATATCTGTTCTATTAACATTTAGTAAAGTGTTTGAAAAAATCGCGCTTGATCAATTACAGAAATACTTTAATAATAATAATCTGCTGCATATTAAACAATTTGGTTTTACTCGCGGCCGGTCCACGACTGATGCTGGAATCAAATTGCTAGAAAATATTTATGAGGCCTGGTAGGAGTCGCAGGATGCCTATGGTATTTTTTGTGACTTATCGAAGGCTTTCAATTGCGTCCAGCAGCAGACGTTAATTAGGAAGTTACACCATTATGGAATCCGCGGTAGCGCATTGGACTTTCTCACTTCTTACCTGAGTGATAGGATTCAAAAGGTGGTCATCAATGGAAAGCAGTCACCCGGATCATTTGTAACAATGGGGGTGCCCCAGGGCTCAATATTGGGACCATTTCTATAAGAGACGACCATGAGATAGTTTTGTTTGCAGATGACACGTCTCTAGTTTTTAAAGTTAAACGAGGACAAATTAATATTGACGACGTAAACACTGCTCTCTCTAAGGTCGTTCAATGGTTTAGTGTTAATAATTTGTTGCTAAATGAAAGTAAAACAAAATGTATTAGATTCTCTATGCCAAATGTTCGATTAGTTAAAACAAGAGTCAAGATTAGGGATGACGAAATAGAGCTGGCCAACCAGACTGTCTTTCTGGGTATAACTTTAGATTGCAAGTTACAGTGGGGCCCTCATATTGAACGCCTATCGAGCAGACTCAGTTCTGCAGCATACGCTGTAAAAATTATTCGCCAAATAACGGATGTCAAAACTGCGCGTTTAGTTTATTTCAGTTACTTCCACAGTATTATGTCATACGGGATAATACTGTGGGGAAATGCTGCAGATATTGGCTGCATTTTTGTGCTGCAGAAGAGGGCTGTTCGGGCTATATATGGGATGGGCCCCCGTGAGTCTTTAAGAGACAAATTTAAAGAAATTAACATTATGACTGTATACTCACAATATATTTATGAAAACTTACTGTATGCACACAAGAATAAAGGCACTAAATTCAGTAAAAATAGTGACTATCATAACTTGAATTTAAGAAATAAAGATAAGCTAGCAGTTCCCAAATATAGGCTCCATAAAATAAGTAACTCTTTTGCAGGTCACTGTATACGAATGTACAACACGCTGCCAAGTAATGTGCATGACTTATCATTAAATAAATTTAAAAATTTAATTAAAACTCAGTTATGCAAAAAGGCATATTATAGTGTTAAAGATTTTTTGGCTGACAAGACCGCTTGGCAGTGAAATGAATTGCTTGTTCTGGGAACAGCTTCGTAATATTTACAATTATTGTAACAAATATTTTATGTAACAATATTTGACGATTTTAAGTGCCCGCAAGGGCCTATAAAATGAAATAAAGTGAAAAAATAAGCAGGTAATATACTAATTAACACAGTCTGCAAAAAAAGTAAGAATATATCCAGTCAACGCGATGTATTCAGCCCTCTTCATTCCACTACTGGGCATGGACCATTCAATACACGGGGAATCAGGCAATATTCTACCACGCTGCCTAAGTGCGGGCTGGCGGACACATGTCTTTCGAAAATTTGCTAGGTTCTCTCAGACATGCAGGTTTCTTGTATGATACTAGCAACAAAAAAAAGTTTTTGAAATGTTCGTCTTTCTGGCTTTCTGTCTGCCTGTCTGCTTGTTCCGGCTAATCTGTAAAACGGCTGGACCGATTTTGATGGGTATTTCACTCGCAGATAGCTAATGTAATAAGGCGTAACTTAAGCTACTTTTTAACCGACTTAAAAAAGGAGAAGGTAGAAATTTATTTATTTTAACTAGCGGAACCCGTGGCTTCACTGACGCTAAACCTAGGGACGAAGCCAAGCGAAGCGAGGGTGAATCGCTAGTATATAATATTTAAAACAAATATAATTACAATTTATAATGTAAATCTGATTTGTGTGATTCACCAAATTAACTAGAAAATGTCTGTACCGTAACCTATTTACATCAAAATTAACCCAACAAAGTTCTTATGTATGTCAACGATCTATTTTAATCATAATTACCATTGTATTGTATGCCCCATACATAAAACATTTTAATATTGCTGTCAATAACTCGCTTGCTATGCGCCGTTACTTCGGACAATGGATAAATTTTTGATGCTATGATAATTACTTATTAATATAAAATTTAGACTGACTTAAATTTTACTTTGTTATAACTTGTAACTGAGTGATGCGGGTTCAAATCCGGGTCTCGCACTATTTTTATAAACGCCTCAAATATTAAATACATAGTGGTAGACTAAGACGCAGGTGTAGAGATGACGGATTCATTTAGAAAAGACTGGCACCTCATCGCAATAAATAGAACAGAGTGGAAGGAGAAGATAGAAGCTTGAGTACAGTAGTTGGAATAATGGCTGAAAAAAAGGTATATATCAACTATTTAGTATTTATGACTTTGCCATAGACCTAGATAGTGGTGTCTATTAATGTTCCATCATATTTATTTAAATTTAACGTCCCACTGTGCACAATTCTTCCCTAAATTTTAGGGGTTGTCATAGTTTGGTGTTCTTCACACATCTTTCAAAAAATAATGAAATTCTTCTATACATTCAGATTTTGCTTCGTTAGACATAATTTTTTCCTTCGTTAGATATTATCACTTCATGTTTAAAAAAAATCTAAGGTATGACCAGGTATAAACCTACTTCGCTTGTTTCTCCTAACAAACACAACTAACTATTGCACTAACACTATCTTATGACTTTAAATTTTATTAAAGATTAATTTTTCAAGATCCATCTTGAAAAATTAATCTTTACGTCAATCTGTATGGTTAAAAGAATCAGCTCACGGTCTTATCCTTTTTCAATTTCATATTGACGTGTTTACATGTATTTCTCCATATTTCTTTGTTTGTTCGTTGATAAAGCTATTCCTTATCCTATTGCTTGGGAATCCCGTGGGATATAATGTAATTTCAATTGTTATTTCTTTGTTTATATAAACAGGCGAAATCAAAACAGTTGACAAAATCCTTTATTCCTCGTCGAGCTTCCGTGATGTCAACAAAAAAGTAAGGCTTATACGCATAGATAAATTATTTATTATGTATGTTTTCCTCAAGTTTTCATTATAGGCGAATTTAAACCACTACGGAACGATGTATCAATGGTAAGGAATGAGCCTTGCTAGTTGCTTTATGGAAACGAAAAAGTCGATACACTACACGTAAATACTTATTAAACAAAATTATGCTGCTTATCAAGCAAAAGAATGCCCCCAGTAGTATTCGAACCCGCGACCGCTGGCACTATATTATATACTAACAAGTAAGGCCACTACAATCTAAACCATATGTGTCATCAAATTATTACATGGTATAACAATCAAACTCACCAGTTACAACAGACATACATACATAAGTACATTTAATCATATATCTATACTAATATTATAAAGAGGAAAGGTTTATATGTAAGTATGTTTGTAACGAATTGGCTCAAAAAGTACTGGAAAGATTTTAAAAATTCTTTGACAATTTGAATGCTACATTATCACTGATTAATATAGGCTATTTTAATTGCAAGAAAAAAATAAGGATCCCTACTAAAACTACAATAACAGGAGAGGAGGAGGAGTGCACGCCGCACATAATATATGAAGTAGATAGCTGCGCGGCTCAGGAGTATATTAAATAAAAAATCTAGTAATTTTGGAGAATTTTCAACCCAGCGAGTGGTCGAACGAAGTTTAGTAGCGATTAAAAAAATGAACGCGGGCGAAGCCGCGCGTATTGCTAGTGTTTTATAATACGTGACAATGATGAGTTCCGTACTGTCAACAATGGATTACTGTGCATAAAAACGTTCAAACGAAATTGATCCTTTTTATTCTATATTTAAGGGCGATTTGAAGTAAATTATTAAATACGTACATAACGACCTTCTCGAGTATATTTAACAGTTCAAGGCAGCGCTGACACTTTTACATTATTGGTTTTTGTATTTAATTGCAATTGTTATGCATTATTAAGTTCCCGGTGTGAATAGTAATGTACAGGAATGTATCGCTTCTTCTAATAGATCATCATCATCATCATCATCAGCCCTTTTAACGTCCCACTGCTGGGCACGGGCCTCCCTCAGTGCGAGTGGGATCAGGCCATAGTCCACTTCTAATAGATATCGCCGTAAAATTGTAAAAACCGTTAGATTATAATCTATGCAGCGAGATAATAAACTGTTGAAAAATTGTGAACCGTAGGTACTACTTATATTTAACGATTTATTTTCGGTAGTTTATAAAGTTAGCATAGTGAAACCGTCAAATTGTGAAATAAAATGCGATGAAATCAGATATCTTTATACCAAATTTTATCAAAATCTGTTCAGCGGTTATGCTGTCACAGACAGGCAGTCAAAATAATTCTAAAAGACTATAGATTTGATCTCTGTATCGTTAATGATTATTTTAATTAGATTTTACAAAGAAAAACCATGTATAGATTAGTAATTATTAGTTGCCTATTTATTTTATTTATTTATTTATTTATTTGGATTACCAACACAAATTACAACACACATTACATAATAAATTATAAGTATAATTGTATTTCTTTTTATAGGTAATCACAGCATACTTTATTGTTTTATAAATCGAGGGATAAAAATATTTAAAAAATTAAAAAAGATAAATAATTTAAAAGAAATAAAATTATTTAAAATTATTATTTAAAATATTTTCATATTTATACATTAAATTTTTAAACATATTAAAAAAGATATAAATACATTAATATTAATATTATTATTGAATTTGCTCGAGATAGCACATAAATTTACAATCAAGCAGACAAATTACAGACGAATTACCTTTAAAACATAATTGTAGATGATCTAATATCAGCAGTTGCGTATTCTCGATTCAAGGGCAATAATCAGACTTGGTGTTACACAAAAATTCCAAGAGTGCCATTTTTAGCCTCAAAGACATTTGTGCGTGAAGAAACGCGACTGTCTGGAAGATAGATGATGCAAACGACACATTACTAAATATACTTTTACATACATAAAAATACAAATAATCGTAAAATTGATTTAGATGTTAAACTTGTGAAGGCTATTTTTCTATATTTATTGTATTAATAAAGTAATTAGGACAGTTTTAGCCCAGTGGCAACGAGCTTGCTTAGAAAACCGAATGAAGTCGGTTTGAATCCGAGTTTCGAACCTCTGATATTTTTAATTTCCAAATCATTTTTACCACTTGTCTTATGGTGTTAGAAAACATCGTGAAGAAACCATCGTTACTGAGAGAACCTAACAAGTTTAAGTACTAAAACTTTTATGTAGATATTATATTTAAAGGAAAAAAACTATCCTTTATTATTTATTGGGCTTTGGGTTGACGTTTCGACGAAAATATTAAATATTCGCTTAAATCTAAGAAAGTATTATATAGGTTTTTAAAAACATATTTTACAGGCCATAAATAAAAATATATTTTGTATTGAAACCTGGTAATTTTACAGCCCACTTACGTCAAACGCATCTCACGATTCTTGAAAATGCATTGTCATATTCCGAATATCACATCATTTTAGTTGACAAGATATACGAACGCTAATTCGCAAAACAGTTATTTTTGTTTATTTTTTTGTATGAATAAAAATATACAAGTAATTAAAAGTATATTAGAACATACTATTTATGTTCGTTTATGATGAAAATTATAAGCATATAAAAAAATTTACATGCGACAGATAACCAATAGACGCTCTAATATTTAATTTTAACATTAATTTACATCTTATACATAAATAAAATAGAAGTGTCTGTTTGTAATGTCAAATAACAACATTTTACTAAATGGGTATGAAGGTATACTCTTATTAAGGTAGTCTTAGTAGCTTCAGGTAGGTTTTCGGGTAATCTCCAAAATATCCAGTCCAACAGGGACTGATTTTGACTAGATTTTTTTAATAATAGGAGGGTTCGCTCAAAAAATCAAATGATAATAACGAAGCGAGGGTGATTGACTTATATATAATTAAAACTAATAATTTAAAAATGCGGATAGATTTAATTATTAATTATATATCATTAAAATGCAAAAAATGACATACATATTAAGTATCTATATAAAGCTAATAATACATAAATATGTGCTAATGCACACATCGCCATCTAGTTCCATTGAAAGCTATGTGACTTGTATCACGGATACCATACTTGATATACTACATATATATAACTTTAAATAAATACATATTATAAATATAAACATTCATAACTGGAGTACAAGTTGTGCTCAACAAATGAATGCTCCCAGCGGGACTCGAACCCGCGACCGCTGGTAGCAAGTACGGTTACTACAAACTGAGCTAAGCGAGTCGTCTACTACTATTACTGTACTAATCATCTATTTTATATCTAATTTCTGCTTACATTATATACATTATATTTATGTACGTAACTATATTATTATAATATTATCGCTGCATTAACGTGCCCGCACAAAATATAAACACGTGTTTTTCATCTAATTAGGCACGGCCATTTCGCCTTTGTCATTTTGTTCTCGGAAATATGCAGTAACAAAAAGAAATTGTGTCAAAGTCCTGCGACAAGGTAGACGATAAGTGGTGCGGAACGTTTTTTATTTGTTCACGTTTGAAATGATGTATCGAGTTATATATAATAATAATAATAAATATGTTGGGACATTATTACACACAGCGCTATCTAGTTCCGTGGTAAGCGAGGCTTGTGTTACGGATACCAGATAGCTGATATACTACACATAATATATAGCTTTTAATACATAAATATTATAGATATAAACACCCATGACTGGAGTACAAACATTCGTGCCCAACAAATGAATGTCCCCAGCGGGACTCGAACCCGCGACCGCTAATGCAGAATGAAGGCAGACAGATGAAAGCAGGGTCACTACTACATCTATACATTGGAAAATCTAATTGAAATAATCATTAGTATCGACACAAGGGTCGAATGTGTAGTTTTTAAAATATTTGTTTATATAGCCCAGCGGTAACGCGGTCTCTTGAATAACCGAGAGATGCGGGTTCAAATCCGGGTCTCGCACCTCTGATATTTTCATGTGCAAATCATTTCTATCATGATTACCACATGTCTTACGGTGAAGGAACACATCGTGAGGTTTTTCGAAACAAGTTTTCGAAAGGCATGTGAAGTCCGCCAACACGCACTAGACCAGCGCGGTGGACTATCCCCCTCGTACTGAGGGAGGCCCGTGCCCAGCAGTGGGACGTTAAAAGGACTGATTATGATGATGATATGATATGATAGATTCTCAGAAATTACACATTTTGCGGCACTAAAAATGGTTATATATGTTAACCCGAATTTAAACCAACTATATGAGTAAATTTCTTCAAAATTTGTGTAGCGATTTTCTCGTAATGTAGTTCCAGACAGACGAAAATTAGAAAACTATCCTCTGTATTGATAATAAAGACAATTTCAGTAAGTAATATTTTCCAAAAAATATTCAAATATATAATTCAAATCAGTTAGAATTTTATTAAGTAAATGAATCTTATAAAATAAACTTATCGTTTTAGAGAAGATGTAAATAATAACACAAGAAGTGCTAAATACGAAAAACTAAATGAAACTACAAGACTCTTTCCCGTGACTACGATTGCTGTTATATATATAGCATTCGAAACGTCTGGAACCAAAATCAAAATAAATTTGCATCAAAATCCGTTTATCTATAAAAGTATTACGAAAAACTAAATTAAACTAAACACATAAACAAACTAAAATACAAAATTTGCAAATGTAAATTTTAAATCATGACACGTTCATTAAATGTCAAAGATGGTAAATCATTAATGTTACGAATACCGTTCAACCCGCGTCCCTCAATTAGGAGACATCGTTACCGAAAAATAACACAAAAGTGTGAAAAACGAAGCAAACTGGCAAAAAAATATAATTATTGTACGAAAATTCGATGAACGTTAAAAGTACCGTTGGATTATTTTTGTCGTATTGCTTGATATAGCATCGTAATTAATATTTTTTGTATTAAATGTACAAACGAAAGTATTTATGAAAATTATTGGTTCGAACTCGGTTATTAAAAATAGCAAAGTGATAGTTTTATAAGAATAAAGTTATATTTAATATGTAACATCTTAATGATTAACTAAACTAGCGCTTCACCCTCTCGACGTTCGGATTTGTCACTAACTTTTTAATTTTTGAGCAGAACCCTTATTCTTTTTTAATTTAAAATAGTTATTCCTAATAACATGCGCTATCTACCAATTAAAGTCCCATCGATATTTGTTTAATTGTCTAGAGATTAACCAGACCAAATAGACAGTTGTCCTTTAAGTACCGTACATAATTACATTATATGCATTTAGAAAGAGGTTGTTGTAACAAACATACCTTTCAATTTTGTTTAATATGCTTCTTCTATGAAAACATCTGTTCGCTATACGATAGTAAAAGTATTCGATAATTCAATTCAATCCATATAAAACTTTCAGTCTACATTTTTACCTAACACGGAACCCTTTCCAAAACAAACATCCCCATCCAAGAACACCCACGCATTAATGTAAAATGACGACACGTTTGGCGCTGTTTGTATTGACCTTACTTTCTTGCGCCAGCGGTCGCGGATTCGAGTCCCGCTGGGGGCATTCATTTGTTAAACTCAGATGACTGTACTCCAGTCATGGGTGTTTATATTTATAATATGTATATATTTAAACTTATGTATGTAGTATATCAACTATCTAGTATCTGTAACACAAGCTTCGTAGCTTACCACGGAACTAGATGGCGCTGTGTGTAATAATGTCCCAACATATTTATAAACAAAATGCGGTAGGCGACCCAAACAAAAATTTTGTAATTCCCATTCCCTGTATCTGACTGTAACATTTAAAAAGCTTGCCAAAAATTCTCTTTTATAGAAATAAGTGAAAAGCTCTCAAACAATGCAGGCGGATCAACGTCACTTGCAATTCATACATATGTGACGTATCCGCCCTAATTTCCGGTACGACGACCTGGAGAGCACTTATTACTTTCCGCGTTGGAATATCGACTCTATTTTTTTGAGTTTTCGTATATTTGCACACTAAAATAGGTTTCATTTGTAACATGATGGTGTGCGATATTTTTTTGGCGGAATTTGAATATTATTTTTATCATTAAAAAAGTTTTTTCTATATCTACTTGAGTTTTATGTTTATGTAAGTATAGTTGTAGTTTAAAATAATTTTTAACAACCGTACTGTTTATTCGTATGATTATTACCTATAGAAATGAATAAAGTTGAAGTGTCATGTCGAAAACCCAGCTATTTACTTTATGCATATGAAAGTATATTATATCGATACAGAAATCATTTTTAAAAACTATTGTCTATGTGACTGATGTCTGTTTGATTGTGTCGGCTTATCTTCGAAACAGCTGTGCTGAGTTTGATGGAATTTTAACTGGCAGATAGCTTATGTTATAAGGAATAGCTTAGCTTACTTTTATTTTAGAAAATTTAGTTATTTTAATAACGGGACACATTTTTGTGCTACAAACTTTACATTTGGCAGGAAGTACGCTACGCGCGAGTCGCCAATTAATATCTAAAATTGTTCTTAACGATAGCATACAAACGATCGAAAATTTTACTTTAATTGAGATTATAATATCGATAGTTTTAGTGTTCTTCTAGTGACTTATCTTGTAAATTCAAAAATCATCTAGGGATGGACCAATAAAATCGATATAAATCAATTAATACGAATTAAGCCGTAGTTATATGGTAAGTAATAAACGTAATAATAATCTTTGCCAGAGTTAACGTTCAAAGAGGAACATCACCACCCAGTGTTTCACTCGAAATGGTATTTCTGTATCGCTTGCTATATTTACTTCTACCGCTGTTTAAGTCTTATTGTTTTCACTTTAGTGGTTCGAAACCCTTCCATAGCCTAAATAAAAAAAAACACCCCTAACCCTATTTTAAACCTTATGAATGCAATCCGTAAATAAATAGGTGATGTAAATAATTTTAATCAGTACATATAAATAAAATTGAATTGTTTGTTTTTAACTTCAAATTAACAGCTTTTTACTACATGTATAAGAAATTATATACAGTACTTACATATTATAAATATCAATTTAAAAAAATATGTATGAAACGGCTAAATCGATTTTGACTGGACTTTCACTCGCAGATAGCTAATGTTATAAAGAGAAACTTAGTCTACTTTTATTTTAATAGATAATTAATTTTAAAAACTGTTTAATTTATTATAACTTACACCCAGCGATGCCGCGTTGGCTAATCTATACTAATATTATAAAGCTGAAGAGTTTGTTTGTTTGTTTGGTTGAATGCGCTAATCTCAGAAACTACTGGTCAGAATTCAAAAAAATTTTTTTTTGTGTTGTATAGTCCATTTACCGAGGAAGGCTATTGTCTATATTACATCACGCTACGTCCAATAAGAGCGGAACAACAATGAAAAATATTCCAAAAACGGGAAAGGCGGGTGTTAATTCTGCGAGGTATCATACCGCGCGACTCAGAAAGAATTTGATTTCCGGTCTTTAGAACGCGTGCGAAGCCGCGGTTAATGCTAGTTGATTATATAAAAAAAACTGCTAACAGTACAATAATAGTCGTTTAACAACAATTTCCCAAAGAAATAAACAGCTCATATATTGAATAAGTTAATGCAAAAATTGATTTATTTGAACGTCGGTCAAAATAAAATCACACAGTAGCAAGAATCGGCATGATGCCAGAAATTCGTACAAAAAAGCCATTTGTAATTTTTAATGGCTAAAAATAATAAGCCAAGCCGATTTATCATGGGGATGGAGTATGAACCTGCTCTTGATTTTTAATTCCCCTTAAACCGCCTCGATTGCCAAATTTTGAAGATATATCGCTATGGAGCCTATGAGTTACTGAGTGTGGGGTTTAACTGAGATAGATAAAAATAGTTTAGTACGTCTTTAGCACGATTTTTATGAGATTTAGTGAAGTGTTTTTAAAAGATAGACTACACGTTGGTCGCGGGTTCGAGTCCCGTTGGGGACATTTATTTGTTAAAGCCGGATGTTTGTACTCCAGTCATGGGTGTTTATATATTTTATAATATGTATGTATTTAAACTTATATATGTAGTATATCAACTATCTAGTATCCGTAACACAAGCTTCCGTCGTAGCTTACCACGGAACTAGATGGCGCAGTGTGTAATAATGTCCCAACATAAAAAAAGATAGTAATCTTTAAAAAAGAGTGTACTAGGTTTCTATTACTTATCGTGTTTTGATTATTATAATTTAATTATTATTTTAATAAAGAGGACCCATACAAATTCTATAGCTAAATTTAATGGTGGAAACTTTACATATATAAAGAGGTCTATTTCATAGGCTTTTTGGATAAAATTCTCTAACTGTATGGAATAATTTATTTATTTCTTGGGAACTTCGATATGTTGCTTCACTAACTAACAATAATATTTATGCATTAATTATAAAATAATATTTGGTTTTTCCTTTAAACTATAATTTTATTAACTTTAAAAAAACTAGACTTCAAAATTAACAAGACTAAAAAGTAAGAAATTCAAATAAGTGATTGTAAGCTTTCCTTTGATTTCTATCGGCTGGCACCGACTATAACCAAAATATTTTATATTTATAAATGAATAAGTAAATGAAAACTACTTATTAGTAACTTTTTCCTGGTTTTAATTTTGAAGCCAGTAATTTTTTTTTTCTAAAATTGAAGTAATAGAAGCGAAGTAAAAATGTAAGTAGGTTAGAAATCAGCCATCCTCTATTTTCTACACTTAGGGGCGGATTTTAATTTTTAAATTTTAATGCAAACAAAATAGACGAACCTACATCATTTCAAAGAAAAAAATATAGTATCGAAATCGTTTCATAAATACTTGTAATCTTTTTATAAATAGTACAGAGTTCTGAAGAAATTAAAAACACAACAACAAATTGCGAACCTCCTCCTGTTTAAAGTCGGTTAAAACACATACCAACCGAATATTTTATCGCAATGACACATTCCTCATTCATATTACAATGTAGCGGAAATATACGAGTAGGTATAATTTTGTATGAAATGAAAAGCAAAAAGGAAAATTTTACAGAAAATAAGTCAATCATGTAACCCTTATATTACATTCAATACAGGGTCAAAGGGTTTCTGAAGGGACAAGAATGCGTTTTCACCTACTTTATTGGACAGTTGACCGGAGAATTTGTATGTTATTCGAAATGTATTACCGTGACACGTCTTATTTGAATATAAGATTATATGGAATAATCTACTTTATTTATACTTTCATATTAATATTAAATAAATTAAATGATTGTGATAGCCAAGTGGTAGTGTACTGGCTTCGATACCAAGTGAAACTGATTCAAATCCGGGATGCATGTTTGGTTTTATCCTGTGCGAATCTTTTTGACTTTGACCTATCGCTTGCTAACTGCCAGTTTCTATAACCTATCTACCGATAGACCGGTAGTTACTTTCATACTATTTTGACACATTAAAAGTTACAACCTGTCAAAATCGTATGAAAGTATCTACCGGTCTATCGGTAGGTAGGTTATAGAAACTGGCAGTAAGTCTCTATGTCTTTCATTTATAACAAAATTTTTGATAATAACTATAACAAATTATACAGAATCATGCGAGTGGAGCCGCGGGAAAGAACTAGCATTATATGCTGAAAAATAATCTTGTTAACATTTTCAAAATATTTTACACAATAGTTCATAAAATAAGAATTTTATTGTAATATCTGTATATTTATCGTGAAAATAACTTTTTTAATAACTTTTTTAATCAGGAAATAAGGATATAAATAAAAAACATATTTTATGAACTTCTTGATAGGTACGCCTAAATTGATAAATTGATTAAAATAGAAATAGTTATTTTACCTATTTAGCCTAGTTAATTAAACCAAAGAAGTATATCTAAACAAATATGTATATATAAAAGCTTTGTATAAATAACTATAGAACCGAAAACAATTTGCCAAGTTAATAACAGCGGTCATCGCAAACTTAATAAGCGACGCAGCTGGCATACTCTATCCATACTAATACCAATCGGACTAATATAAATGTGAATGTTTGCGCGTTTTTATTACTATTTATACATATTTTTATATATACACATTTTTTAATGTTGGATAATGTTACAGACAGCCAGTACTACCCACTAAAACTCTGATCTGCCACCAGGCAGGTCTACCAAAACAGACTACAAAAGCCAAACAATCAAGCTGGGTTGCCAGACGCTAATGAGCTCTCTCATCACGACAAGGCTACCAATACATTAGTGGGTAGACTATGACATGGAATACACATAGAAGTGAAGCCTATGAAGTGAAGCCATGGTAAGTTACTAGTATTATAAATGTGTAAATACTTACCTATCTATTTTTTATTTTTTTTATTTATATAAGCACACTAACAATATACATATATAACATTTCAGATAATCTTATTCACAATATAAAGCAAGAGCCTGATATGTAGTATATCTATTACTAGTGTGCATAGCGTTCACTGTATACAATAGTTAAAAGTATTAATATTTGTTAAAAATCTGTTACAATTCTAAAATTAAAATATTATGCTACATCTATAACTTTTTACATCGAATCCCTAAACATATTTCGATGTAGTTTTGCAAGAACATAAATTATCAAAGGGACATAGTTTCTATTCCCATCCGGTTACAAGAGAATACGCAGATAAACACAAGCATTAACAATTCTTAATATTCACATGAAGCAAAACGAATAAAATGTGGTAATTTGTTGTGTGGATCACTCACTTATAATTTAATAATTCAGAAACAAAGAAACGTTTGTATTTTAATGTGCTTTCAAAATTATTACGCTGTTTGTCTCAAAACTTGGGATGTAAGAGAATTTGCTCTGGTTATTTTATATGCCACATGTGATGTTTAAATGTTACTCAATACAAGTGGTGCACTCTTGCTTCACTCGTGGTTGTCTTTAGATACGTTTTAACGGTTAGTATCGATAACTTAACTTTTACTCCATTAAAAAGTGTCAAAAATATGTTACCTTCTATTTATTTAATACATAATGAATATGAACTGGTATTGACTATTTTTATTATATTATTAATTTACTTTATTGGGAGTTGTATTGACAACCTGAGGGCGCTGTAAAATGGGTGGGATAAGGTTTTATAGGTTCTGTTTAATCGATGAGTGACACATTTCGATACATTACTTCTGACAGTAGATTTTATAATATAATTAATTGCTGTATCATAACTGCCGAAAGTATTGCTGGAAATATTTGCTGTGGAAATAATGATAATAAGAATAGACGAATACATTTCATTTTATGTGTTATTACGTGTAATTAGGAGACCATCCTGTCGCAGCGGTAAAATAAATATAGTAGTTATATTTTTAACTTTGGATCAAATAAGCATTAATAAATATTTAGAAATAGTAAAAAACATCAATCATGTGAATCCGCAAGTCATTTCAGTTAAATTTTACAGTTAGGAAATTAAGTGTTAACGGTTGTATGGATTTCTCAGATTTCTTTATTTTTCTAAAGTAAAAAGTATCCTATATGACGCGAATAAGCTATCATCATACCAAAGTTCATTAAAATCTGTCCTGTATTAGAAAACCAAGAGAAACTTAAGGCAGTTACAGACAGACAAACAAAAAAAAAATCTTAAAACCATAAAGACCTCTTCATCGATACTAATGACAATTTCAATAAAAGTTTTCAATAAAAGTTTCCAAGAATTCAATGAACAGGGGGCGTACCATGAACTATTTGAAAACATTCTTATTTCAAGACTGTTTTGTTTCAAGTTTACAATAATCTTACTTTCCTTGCTATAAGGACGTCATGGTACGAAAAGTCAAAGTAAGATTATAGTATTCACGCTATAAGAGTTCATAGTACGCCCCCAGATTCGACTAAGCTAGAATTTTATTATAATACTAGCGTTTCATCCTTGCTTCGCTCGGGTTCGTCTATAGATTAAGCGTCAGCGGCGCAAAAAAATAAATAAAATTGCTCTCTCTTCCTTTTTTGAAGTCTTCCTTTTTTGTTTAGTTATCTGTGAGTGAAAGTGCCGTCAAAATCGGTCCAGCCGTTTCAGAGATAAGCCAGAACAAACAGACAGATAGACAGTATATACTTTCATATTATGTATTTAGTAAAAAGCTGTTAATTTGAAATTAAAAACAGACACTCCAATTTTATTTATAATGTATAGTTGAAAAAATCTTAATCTTGAAAGTGTATTATAATACACATTTGCGATATTAGTAACGATGCCTTTAAACAAATGGCTTTAAATAGTGGTTGAATAGAAATAAAGTTTTGTAACAAAATGTATGAAGTAATTTTAGTAGTGAAATATCGCGGTCGCGTGACGACTCTCTTCTAAATAATAGATTAGCGAGCGCATATACTGCTTCTGGGCATAGACTAACCAATGTGCAGTACAATTACTTTAATTATTCTTTAATCTTCTAATAAAATGAATATATTTTTATAATATACTAGCCTTTCTCGCGGCTTTGCTCACGATCATCAAAATAAATATTAGTCCCGCTGAGTTTCTTTCGCCAGTTCTTCTCAGGTCGGAGGTTTCTTCTTTCCGAACTGGTGGTAGACACATGACGTTCAGTAAGAAATTGTAACAATTTTTATGCTGAATAAAATATTTTGATTTGATTTGATTTGATCTGAAGGTTAATTAATATAAATTCGCCAGAAGATAATCTGCCTAGGCTTCTATCGTTATGTCGCCATTTCCGAAATACTGTACAAAAAAAACGACGAAAATATAATGCTTAAAAATAGGGCGGATCCAATAAAACTGTTGGAAAATTAAAAAGTTAGGAGCTGTTTATTTGTACGGGGATTAATACTACTTTAAAGGTAAATCGGGAAGAATTCCAGCAAATCCAGGGTGAGACGCTAGTTCAAAAATAAAATAAGTTGCGTTTGTTAGTTTTTTTTATATTTGACACTTTTGTGACTCCTATTCAATTTATTATAATTTAGATCCCGTTATTCACGTTCGTATACAAATAATTAAAAAAGTTTAGCAATATCTACGAACTAATCTATGTACATAAGTGAATGCCACCCTTTCTATGCAAGCACATAAAAGCTTACATTTCAAATAGAAAAAAAGTTCATTTGAACCTTAGAGTGCATGCTCGAATATTATAATTCTCCTTATGATGTACGAAGTATGGGGGTTTGTTTACGTCAACTTTCAAAAGAATAACAAGTAGTTCAAACAAGATGGCATGGTTTTTTGTACCTTTGCCTTCTTTTCAGACTTTGTCTGTAACGAAGATTATTTTAATATATTAAATGAATATTTTAACTTAAAGTTTACTTTATTTTGTAGATAATTAAATAATAACCAATGGAAAGTATAGTTAAAAGTATAAGTAAATAAATATGTGGTTTGTAAAATATTAAGAAATTTTGTGTGTGTGTTTGTTTGTTATATTTAACGCCTAAACAAATAATTTTAACTTTTGAGAAAGCTATTTTTACAATGCCAATAAGAATTGCTGTTAGGTTATAATATTTTTATTGTTATTTCATAATTTCATTTCAACATCTTCAAGAATTTAAGGTTCGAGAGTGATATCTGATATCTTAACACTTGTAAGTACTAGTATATATATATAAAAAATAAAGTGAAATTAATAGAAATGTGCGAAGTGTGAGTACTAATTACTTAACTGCAATATGCATGCGATGAATTCATATCAACTGCTTAATTCCCAGCGGAATAATATTATGTACGGAAGGTGTGTTAGCCTTGTATTAGAATTTTTTATATGTATTTATTTTGTTGGGGTTAATATTCAGGAAAATGTATGTTATTAGATATTCACTTTTGCACCTCTTGGGTTCGTGGCATGCATTTTGACTAAGAAAAGTCATAATTATGAATACAGAGGCCAAATAAGATATATATAGAGGGGATCTATTGTTATAACTTCGTCTGTCTGTCTAATTGGGAATACATCACTTTTAATAATGTTTGGTATAGTAGTATCTTGTTATTAAGTTCAACATTATGGTAATCTTTCTACTTCAGGACCACATCACAGAGAAATCTATACTAACTGTTAAATATACAAATAGAAAATATATAAAAAGTATTGTAGTTATATTTATTACTTTGGTTGAAACATGTGTAAATAAACATTTAATAAATAGTAAAAAACAACAAGCAAGTAAATCCGCAAGTCATTATAACTTAAAGAAAAATATAAAAAGAAATACCAATAAACTTATACTTTGAAATCTTAAACACCCTATATAATGAAATAACACCAAACATAACTTTTTATTACACTTCCCATTGAAATGAGAGAAACAATTTTTATATAAAAATGACACTTTCAATTAATTAAAAACATAACCAAACAAAAAAAATATATTTAAAAGCAAATAGGCATAAAGAAAGTCATCCTTTGCCGTATTAAAATGGCGGATGGGGGAAATGTCATTTTGTGAAGAGGTCAAATGAGGTGATAACTGCAACGGCACGGAGACGAGACGGGAACGGGACGGGGACAAAAAACAATGGAGTTTTATATGTCTAATTAAATTTTACAGCTAGGAAATTAAGTCGGTACCAAAGCTTTGCTATTTTATTTTTGTTGCGTCAATTGAGATTTTACAGTCTACTTTATTAAAAAGCTTCTCATTATATTGTTTGATTTAAAAAAGTTTATTTTTTATTATTTTTTTTATTCGATTGTAATTATTTTTGTCTCACTCTCACTATATAGCCTACCACGCTGGTTAAGTTCGGGTTGATGGATTACACATATCTTTCGAAATCTTGCTAGCTTTTTAACGACACGTTTGGCTCAGTTGGTAGTGACCCTACCTTCTGCGTCAGCAGTCGCGGGTTCGAGTCCCGCTGGTGGCATTCATTTGTTGAGCACGAATGTTTGTTCTCCAGTCATGGGTGTTAATATTTATATTATGTATGTATTTAAAACTTATATGTGTAGTAAATCATTTGTTGAGCACAAATGTTTGCTCTATATACATGGGTGTTTATATTTATAATATTATGTATGTATTTATAGTTTTATATTATGTCTAGTGTATAAACTACTTGATATCCGTAATACAAGCCTCGTAGCTTACCACGGAACTAGATGGCGCTGTTGTAAAAAATGTCCGAACATATTTATTTATTTATTCTGTCAGACAAGCAGGTTTCCTCACGATGTTTTCCTTCACCGTAATACAAGTGGTAATCATGTTAAAAATAATTGAACATGAAAATATTAGAGATGCGAGACCCGGGATTCGAACCCGCATCACTCGGTACCTCAAGTGCACTCGTTGCCACTGGGCTACCACCACCTATAAATATTTCTATATGGTAATTTGGTTTTATAATTACTGGTTGGGTCGTGACTTTAATAATTATTTTTCCTTATTAACATAATGAACAAACAAGTAATTCTTTGCAAGTGTTATTAACTGTTGGTTTTAATTTTTCAAGCCATCTCCAAAATAGGTTTAGCTTATGCTTGTAGGGCTTATATTTTATAGTCTTGTCTATTTTTTCAGCTAGTGTTTTTATAAATTGGTTAATGTGTTGCAAATTCAACCATAATCATAGAAAAAATCAGAAAAACTACTTCTAATAGTGATTGATCCCTAAAGCTCGTTAATAGGCCTATTACAATACCCTATTACACATAGACTAGATAAAAACTGTGGTTAAATAGAGGAGAGAAACAGCTACCTAATTCAAGCCTATTTATAGATTAGTACATAAAAAATTAAACGCTGTAGTAATTACTTTTAGTAATATCACTTTAGTGTGTAGTTTCATAGATATCTCTACAAAATTATTAATTAAATGAAGCCCTTATAAGTTGATATAAAAACATAACTAAGATAAACTTTAAAATTTTGCACTCAATATTATATGAAGTTTGTTATAATAAATATTAAATGGTATTATTATCAAAATAATGTATTTTTCATATCATTTTGAAATAACTTCACTAGATTCTTGCCATTTGGCATGCACATGCGGAAATTATGTTTACCAAACATACATACTCGTATATCTTCCGGTTCTTTTAGAATTACATTGTTCGTAGATTTAAGCTTATTTATAACACTACAACTAACTACCTATTTATGGGCTATTAACTTGTTGGGTAAACTCGTTTTCATATTATTAAAAAAAAGTTATATTATGTAGGTATGTATATATAATATATTTTACATCTAGGTTATGATGACTTGTATATAAATAGACAGTTTAAGAAGTTTGGAAGGAATAAAACAAAACTGTGTTTAGAATTCCATTTAATTAGCTATCACAAAGTTCTATCATAATGAGTTCAATCATTTTCAAGTAAATAAATCAATTATATTATATAAATAAATAATATATAAAAATAAAATAAAAAGACAAACAGATACATGATTTTATTATACGTAAAGATCAGGCGAAATCAGTCGTATTAAAGCTGCTAAAATAACAAACGCTAATTTGTACCGGCCTTGAAGAAAGTATTTGTAAATACGCAGTGAGTGTACAGTCAAGGGCAGGCCTTGCACTTTGAAGATAATACACGATAATTGTACTCGACGCATTCGACGATAATATACCAATATTGTTTTTTATTACTCTAGTAACGCTACCTGGTTTTGCTCGTCTTTAGCCTTTTTTAACGTCCCACTACTAGGTACGGGTCTCCCTTCAATAGCAGGGAATCAGGACGAGTTCACATGTCTTTCGAAAACTTGCTAGGTTTTCTTAGACATGCAGGTTTCCTCACGATGTTTTATTTTACCGTAAGACGAGGTTATCATATTAGAAATTAATTACACGTAACAATATCAGAGTTGCGAGACTTGGATTTGAACCCGCTTGGTAAATGAGCGACCGCGTCACCACTGGGCTACTACTGCCTACTACACTACACTGCCACTGACTACTCAAGTAAGAAAAATGATGTAGAAAGCTTAACAACATGACTCGCATTCGAAATATTTTTAGAAATTTTATTGTCATATTTTCGAATTGTGAAGGCGTACTTAGGTATATTACAAAATGACAAATATATATTTTTTTCTGCCTTCTTCATATGTGTTTACTTGACCGCAACGTAATTTCAGAAAAGTTAAATGAGGAACTCAAAGAATGTGTTTTTTATCACTATTCACTTCTAATTCAGGCACAACAACAACGATTTTATAATATTTAACCACAAGTCTGTAAAAGCTTAAGAAAATGACATTTTGCTAACAAAATTATTTGATTTTTTTATTTTAAATTATTATTTATTATAATTACTAGCTAGCTTGTTACCCCAGCTCTGCTCGTGTAGTCAGATATATTATAATTTATTTTATACAAATACACCAAAAAAATCGTAACAGTCTAATCATAATATTAGTGAGGATACATGTAGATGTACGTATGTAAGCATAATATAAATCTCATTTCGCAAATTTTATGACACAGTGCATGCCCTAAGACGACTGGCCTTAACGGATTCAGGGCCACGCAGTGCAGTATGTTGCACTCTACCTAACAAAGTTATAAGCGATAGCGTTTAATTAAATTTGTACCATTTTTTTATATTTACTTAGTTAATGTGGTTTTGAAATTCGAGTATTTTTGTATTTATAACTAGGTATTATGTATACCTAATATACCTTGAATAATATTTAACCTATATACTCTATTATCTCATACTAAGTTTATATGATGACAAGGTATCATAAAAAGAAAGTTCTACGATATATAAAAATATAAACAGAACAACCAATACCTATGTTACTGTTTTTACGTGAAACAAACATTTTATTTTATAATTTCGAATAATAATTTTACATAATAATAATACACAGAACACAGAAATTTGCTCGCTTTTCATTTTTTTTTATTTAATCAAAATATTTTATTCAGCATAAAAATTGTTACAATTTCTTACTGAATGAGTCATGAGTTCGGGAAGAAGAAACATTTGACCTGAGAAGAACTGGTGAAAGAAACTCAGGGGGACTAATATTAATTTTCTTCTCTCTTTTGAAAATTTAATTACAAATTAACAATAATTCTATATGTTGAAATAGCCTGACAGCAATCACATCATTTCCAAGGCGTACTGATTTCTAAAAAATCATTAATCAAATAATAGCCTTTAGTACACAAACGTTCCTTCACAAATTTGGCAATAGAAGCTTTTTAATCGTTTTCTTGGATCCTGTTTAACTTTAAAATCGCTATGGCTTACAACTTAAGCCATACTACAACGTGAGTATTTCGGCCAACAGCGAAGGTGAGAGTGTCGTATTTATAAACACGTCGCATCGTGCTCTTGTTTTACTTCCTGCTGGCTCATAGCTCTAAATATACATACCTGTTTGGGATATGTTTCTTCTTCAGTAAATTCATTTAGCGCTTTAACTGGTCAATTTAAACTTGTTTATTCAAGTTGAATTTTCTTAGAAATTTCTTTGAATGAACACTAAAAGACAAGATGTAGATTTTACTTTTAAGAGCTATTAATACTTTTAATTTTGACGACAGGTTTGGCTCAGTTGGTAGTGACCTTACTTTCTGCGCCAGCGGTCACGGGTTCGAGTCCCGCTGGCATTCATTTGTTAAGCACGAATATTTGTACTCCAGTCATGAGTATTTATATTTACAAAATCGTATGTATTTAAAATTTAGATGGTGCTATTTTACACAAAATAAAAAAAGCACCCCAAGCCGGTTGGTCACCGTGGGGCAAGACGACCACTACCCTCCAACAAATAAAAACGCACAGAACAATATAAATAAAAATAACCCTAACCATGCTAACCAAAGCAATATTACAAAGTCAAGAAGAGAACAAGGCCTTCAAATATGCACATTCAATGTAAGATCCCTATCAACAAAAGAAAGAATTTTAGAACTAAATAATACAATAGATAAAATGAAATGGGATATCATAGGACTCGCAGAAGTAAGAAAGGTAGGATATTCAATTGAAGAACATAAAGACTACATATTTTGCTACATAGGAGAAACACTGGGACACCATGGCGTGGGCTTCATAATAAAGAAATTTTTAAAGAGCAATATTCTAAGCTTTGTGGGGATATCAGAGAGAGTGGCTCTGCTAAAATTGAACTTCAACGAGGGGCCTCTATCTTTGATCCAAGTATACTCTCCCACAGAGAGTTCCAGTGAAGAAGAAATTACAAAATTCTACACAGACCTAATAAGAGCGCAAGAACTGGCTGATAAAAACAAATTAATAATCGGAGATTTCAATGCTAAAATAGGACAACCTAAACCACATGAAAATCTTGTAATGGGCAAATATGGTTATGGCACAAGGAACACCAGAGGTGAACGCCTAATACAATATGCAAATGAAAATAAATTGGCAGTGATGAACACATATTTCAACAAGAAAAGTTCTAGAAAATGGACATGGATATCACCAGATCATAAAACAAAAAACGAAATTGATTTTATACTAAGCCCAAACCCAAAATCTGTAACAAATGTAGAAGTACTAAACATAATGGACTTTCCGTCTGACCACAGGATTGTGAGATGCTCTCTAAAAATTCAAAAACCTAAAATTAGCCGAAGAACATTTAAAACCAGGCCAAACAAATTGAAGTCCACACTTGAAAGGAACAAATACATACAAAACCTAACAAGTAACCTGCCAGTATTAGAGGAATTTCTAAAGAAATATAATACTGTACAATCCTTCAGTGACATACTGGAAGAAAAAATCACAACAAGCCTTAAAATGGATGACAATGTTAATAAAAACCACAAAGAAAAGATCATTAGTGAACATACACGAAATTTGATATGTAGAAGAACTACACTTATGCTTATGAAGAACAAGTCCAAAGAAATGAGAGAGGAACTGAAGAATTTGTTTAAACAAACTAACAAATCAATTAAAAAAGATTATGCTAACCATAGAAGAGTAATTATAGAAAAAAATATGTCTTATTTCCGTAGTTCAAAAAAAGCGTTTAGAGAACTATATACCCACAAAAATTGGATACAAAGTCTGAAAAATGAAAACAAAGATAGAGAAGGTATAATAGAATGTGCAACGGCTTATTATACATCTCTTTACAAAAAACCTTCACAGGACATGGCACAAGATGTTGAAAGAGATAATACTAATATAACTGGAGAATATATAACAGAAACACTATTAGACCCAATAACAAAAAGAGAAATAATGACCCAAATAAATCAACTTAAACCAGAGAAGAGCCCAGGCGAAGATAACATCACAAATGAAGCCCTAAAAATTGGAGCGCCAGTACTAGCTACCTAGCTGAACTTTTTAACTTAGTACTGGAAAAAGAAGAAGTACCATCGCAATGGAGCAAATCAAATATAATATTGCTGTATAAAAAAGGGAATCCGCTCGACATCAGCAACTACAGGCCTATCAGCTTAATATCAACAATATACAAACTCTTTGCATCAAAATTCCTAAAAAGAATTGCACCAGATATAGACAAAAATCAGCCAATAGAACAAGCAGGGTTCAAGCCGCACTACTCAACAATAGACCACATTCATACAATAGAACAAATAATAGAGAAATATAAAGAATTTAATAAACCACTCTACATAGCTTTTGTGGACTATTCCAAAGCATTCGACAGCATAGTGCACACATCTATATGGACTGCTTTAAGAAATAATAATGTGAACAAAACATATATAAATATAATAAAAAACATCTATTCTAAAAGTGTCAGTAGAGTAAAATTAGAAAGACAGGGGAAGGAATTTACAATAGGTAGAGGGGTGAGGCAGGGTGACCCGCTGTCTCCAAAGCTATTCATAGCTGTACTTGAAGACATTTTCAAAAACATTAATTGGGAAAATAAAGGCATATGGATACTTAACGATAAATTAACACATCTAAGGTTTGCAGATGACATTGTTCTTTTCAGTGAAAATGCGAGAGATTTAGAAGCAATGCTACAAAGATTAAACTCTGAAAGTAAAAAAATCGGCTTACATATGAACGCATCAATAACTAAGATAATGTCAAACAGTCAAAAAAGAACAATCACAGTAGAGGAAACCCCAATAGAATATACAAATGAATATGTGTACCTAGGTAAATTAGTGTCCTTTGAAGCAAGTAGCAACGAGAACGAAATAGACAGACGAATAAGTACATCTTGGAAGAAATATTGGGCCCAAAAAGAAATTTTAAAAGGAAATTACAGCATCAATATAAAAAAGACTATAATGGATTCTTGCATTCTCCCAAGCCTAACTTACGCTAGCCAGACATGGGTCTTCACTGAAAAAGTAAAAAACAAAATTTTATCTTGTCAACATGCAATGGAGCGCAGTATACTAAAACTAAGAAAAATCCAAAAAATTAGACATGCAGACATCCGCTCGAAAACTAAATTAATAGACGCTCTTCATTTTAGCCTGAAACAAAAGTGGAACTGGGCAGGGCACTTGTCAAGATATAAAGATAAAAGGTGGACTCATAAAATAACAAAATGGCAAGGACCAAAAGGCAAAAGAAGTGTAGGAAGACAAAAAAAGAGATGGGCAGATGACATAATTAACATAGCTGTAACAAGTTGGATGCAAACAGAGACAGGTGGAAGGAAATGGAGGAGGCTTTTACCCATAAGGGGGCCACTTAACAAAAAATAATAACAATATTAATAATAATTTAACTTTTATTTGTAACATTGTAACGTTTATTTGTAACATTGTTAAGTGGAAAAATAAAGCTATAATAATAATGTGTAAAAATGTCCCAATATGTATATTTAACTTGTTAGTTGGTACATCAATAAATAGTACATAACAAATGGTAAAAACTTGTATTAAAAAAGACGCGTCTGAAAAGGTATACAACCAACCCATTTAATTATAAGTACTTCTTGAGATTGTTTAAGCCCAATTAACGTACAGTGGAAAATTCACGTTGTTCTTGGCAAGCCAAATTTTAGGGTATTTTCCTTATACATTACCTAGAAGTGCTGTAAATCTAAAATATAGTTATCTTAACAATATAAAATCATAGTAGTTCGTAGGATTTACCATTGAGTACCTCAAACATGGCGTAATTGGTGCAGGAAAGTGTTTACATCTTCATATTATGAAAACGCTGCGATACTTAGTACACTGTAAAAGATAACATTTTTGAACTGGAAAAATAAAATAACTGAAAACTGGAAAATCTAAGTTTTGAATTACAAATTAGAAGAAGAAAAAACGCATTTTCTCTTCACCTAGACCCTGCAGTATGGTTTTAGGTATAGACAAAACAGAGAAACCTATAGTCTAGAACTAGTGCTATAAAAATAAATGCCAAAACCGACTGCACTCACTATATTACAACAGCTGCGTTCAGTTTATGTTCTATCAAACAACGCCTATAACGACGCGAGTGCGCCGCTCGTAAAAATATCACTTTGAATTTAATAGTGCAAAAAGATTATAAAAAGTTGTTTCAACACTAAATCTATGGATCTATATGGCAGATTTTATGGGGTGTAATTATAAACAATTAGTTTTCTATGTCTTACCAGGTACATACATACATACATACATACATACATACAAATATATACCTACTTATATACATATGTATATACCTATATATATATACATATGTTAATTTTGAACAAAGCAAGTTTATTTAAGAAAACAGTATAGTAGAGTCACAGCTGGTAAAACATAATGTTTTTTTTTTATATATTCTGAATTAGTGCTTGACTGCGTTCCACCTGATGGTAAGTGGTAACGCAGTCGGAGATGGTAAGTCGCACTAATTCAGTAGCCACCTATTCACTCTTGCCTTGAAGACACCCACATTGTAATCGGACGGAAATACTGACGGACTGAATGTTTGCCCAATTTATTACACGACACTTTCAAAAATTATTAATCGATTTATTAACATTAATTTCATAAACGCTTTTTAACGAATATGTTAAACTGCAATTGTATTAGTATTTATGCTTAGAAAAACTCTATGGTTATTTATTTACAATAAAGGTTACAAGTTAACTTAACTTTATATGCTCTATGGTTAGATCTTTTAAATCGAATATTTTTTTCTTCATCATCAGTCGTTTTCAACGTCCCACTGCTGGGCTCGGGCCTCCCTTGGTATGAGGGGGATCAGACCATAGTCCACCGCGCTGGTCTAGTGCGTATAGGCGGACTTCATATGTCTTTCGTTTCCTCACGAAGTTTTCCTTCACTGTAAGACAATTAGTAGTAATCATGATAGAAATGTTTCGCACATGTAAATATCATAGTTGCGAGACCCGGATTTGAACCCGCATCACTCGGTTATCCAAGTGAACGCGTTACCGCTGGGCTACCACTGTCTTGTCTACCATTTCCTCTTACTTTTTACCAATGTACCCTATATAGTTTCAAACGTACAGAAATGTTAATGGCTTATAGAAAATTAAAATCGAATGAGCACTGCCAGTTGTGATCCTTTGAATCAAATGTGTATTTACAATGTAAAAGCAGTTTATATTCTCAGCGGTAAACGTACTCTAGTACTGGCGTTAATTGTACGTAGCATACAAATCACGTAATATCGTAGTAATACAATGCTGAATCATTCGAGCAGTGAAGAAAGTATGGCTACGTTTAATTTTTAAGTTCTTAATAATGTATGGCAACAGGCTGATTGGTAGTGGTACTTAGATGGTTAATGATGGGTTCGATTCCCATATTAAGTGTTTTCTTGGTAAGTAATTTGATCTGATTAAGACCATCAAAACTGTATAGGAAGAAAGAAGTGATAAGTGTAATTGTCATGAAATCATGTACAAATTCACTAGACTTACTGTGGCCTGTAATTTACTCCAAGTCAAAATCTATATGTGTACCTATTTTCATCGAAATCTTTTTAGCCGTTTCAAGCATGAAGGAGTACCAATTGTATTATCATGTAAAAACTTAGTATATAGTATATTCTTTATTGTACAATAAAGTTACATAAAAAATTATAATAATACGTATACATTATTATAAGTAAATAAAATAATCGTTCAATTCTTAAAACCCTCAATGTTTTAATCTATTCCATATGTTACATACATACGAGTACTCTAGTCTCACTCCCACTAAAATCACCACCAAAATGTCAACTTACAAAGCAATTTTCTTACAAAAAATAATAATTTCATCGAGAAAGTTGACACGGTGTTCGTTAGCCGTTCATTTTTTGTACCTGGCGAGAAGCCAACTTCGATGATTAGTTGTCAAAGGCATATAAGGGTGGAGTAAATGTCAGTGTTGATTTATAAAAAATACGGACAAGGTTTTAAATATTTATACATAGATAAATTAATTAGCATCTGACAAGCGATTGGCGTAGGGCCAATTTCCCTTTCGATAGGCTAAGGTTATAAGTACTCAAATGAAGTACATATGCGTGTTTTATTTTGTAATTTATGCTTAAATTAAAAATTGTAAGTTGAGATTTGTCTTGATGTGTTTTTTTTACTCTATGATGCTTTTGAGGCCTAAAAAAATGTTAATTTAAAATCCTAAATCTTATAAAAATTAGATAACACACTTTGTTTAGTTTGTAGTGACACTACTTGCTGTACCAGTAATCGCAGGTTTAAGTCCTGCTGGGGACATTCATTTGTGTAATCGCCAAAGTTTGTACTCCAGTCATATCGGTTTATATTTAAAAATGTATGTATTTAAAGTTATATAATATGTGTAGTGCCAACAATCTGGTATTCGTTACACAAGGCATGAATTTTACCATGAAGCTATGGTGTTGTTTGTTATTAATCCAACGTATTTATTTATCTTCTAAAATAGAGTGTAAGTAAAACGAAAAGTAAATGAAAGCAATCATTTTTATTTGAATTTGAATTTTATGCCTTAACTTTAATATTATAAGAATATACTAATGTAGGATTTGTAAAAGGAGTATACATGTAAGAATAAAAGGAAGAAGAAAGGAGCATGTCTTGTCATTATGGCGACAGGACACGAAAATTTTGTCTCTTATATTTTAAAATATAAAGAGTCTGTGAGCTCTAAAAAAGTGCTTTTAATTATCATCTTTACGATCCTACACTAATTTAAATGTACTCCATAATAAATTACTTATGGTTACACCCATGATGTATAATTCCCATAAAATATGAGGTACAATATCAAACGTATGTATGTATGTATGTATGTATGTATGTATGTATGTATGTATGTATGTATGTATGTATGTATGTATGTATGTATGAATGTATGTATGTATGTATGTATGTATGTATGTATGTATGTATGTATGTATGTATGTATGTATGTATGTATGTATGTATGTATGTATGTATGTATGTATGTATGTATGTATGTATGTATGTATGTATGTATGTATGTATGTATGTATGTATGTATGTATGTATGTATGTATGTATGTATGTATGTATGTATGTATGTATGTATGTATGTATGTATGTATGTATGTATGTATGTATGTATGTATGTATGTATGTATGTATGTATGTATGTATGTATGTATGTATGTATGTATGTATGTATGTATGTATGTATGTATGTATGTATGTATGTATGTATGTATGTATGTATGTATGTATGTATATGTGTTATATATCTATCGTAGTCTTCGCGTACACCGGCTACCTTACATATGAAAACTTACTCCTCTACCTCAAGGGTTGCCTGGAAGAGATGCCGCCTTCTGTACATCTTTTCTTTTTGTTTTTTTTGTGTCTATTCATAGTGTTGTATTATTTGTGTACAATAAAGAGCTTATTTATTTATTTATTTATTTATTTATTTATTTGGATTACCAACAGAAATTACAATAATTTTCATGACAATAATTTACATAATAAATTATAAGTATAATTGTATTTCTTTTTATAGGTAATCACAGCATGCAATATTATTTTAAAAATTGAGGGATAAAAAGATTTAAAAGTTGATTTTATTTACATAATATTAATAAATTGATATTAATATAGTTAAATAAATAAATAAATAAATACCTCATCTAAATTTATTTTTTCATCGCTACAAGCGCATTTGAATGCGTGTCGTGTATGCAAAAACACTGGTTTCCCCGTCTGACCGCAGGCTTCCCTTATCACCTATTGTCCGCCCAAGGTCTGGCGCTGTGCGGTCTGCCGACTTGTGTGGAAGTTGGTTACTGAGAAAAATGTATATTAGCTGTGGTATTTCAAAGGTATATGTTTCAATGAATAATAGTTATTTTTGAAGGAAATTTAAACATTTTTAAATTACAAAAAGGATTTATCATTAAAAAGTATTCTGAGTGTTTACATTAAATATTTTTAAGAAAATCCGTTAAAATTTATTTGTTTATTTGTTTAAAAACGTTACATTATCAGTGTAAGCAAACAGTTTACACGTTAATAGTTTACACATAAAAAGTAATGATTATTGAAGTGAAACTTCTTTAGAATCGATGTGATTTCAAACTCGATGAAACGAAAAAATAAGTCCATAGTACCAGGCGCTCAGAGACGAGGAAGAGTTAGCCTTATTTTAAATTCAAGTTTTACTTCTAACATGTGTACTTTGTACACACGCACTTTTTTTATTTAAATGTATCACTGTCTGCCAGCCTGTATATCTAGTTACGGAGAAAACCGCTGGGCAGATTTTAATGTAATTTAGCATAATGATAGCTTGTTAAATGGATCAATATATAGGATGCTTATGCTGCAGAAAGTATCTTATTTCTGAGAAAAGATATAACATATCTAGGTATGAATCCGAGTGAAGCTACGGCGAGTAGCTAGTTTATTTATAAAACTTCAATAATATTTTGCAATAAAATAATTTTTAACAAGCGTATAGACATTTGTCTTATTAAAATACGATTTACCGTAATTTTGTTGGCTCTAACTGTAACTAATTGAATACAAAAAATAAGATATTTCTCAAGATTAATTAGGAACAGATGACAAATGATTATCCTTAAAAGTTAAAACAATTAAAGTTAATTGACTTGTGTATCACTGCAGTAATCATGCTTAATCCGTAATAACTTTATAATTTGGAACAATGCTCTTGCAGATGGAGCTGATAACGGTATTATAATTGTTCAGTACAACTTGTAAGTTATGCACTTTTTATAATACTTCTTTCTCTTTTACTGCTGGACTGGTTTTTACCTTTAATGCGAGAGCGATCTTAATCCACGACGCTAGCAAAGTGCAGGTTGGCGGGCTTCACAATTCACATGTCTTTGGAAAACTTGCTAGGTTCTCTCAGATATGCCGATTTCTTCGCGATATTTTACTTAACATAACAAGTAATAATCATATTGTAAATGATTCGCATATAAATATATCGAAGGTGGACGACCTAGGCTATGAACCCACTTCAGTCAGATTCTATAGTAAGTACGTTGCCACTGGGCTACAGGTACTGCATAACCTTAATTATTTATTATATAGGTTTGAGCTGAAGTGTAGTGTATAATTTACACGTAGGGCCGTGTATGTTACGGTTCGCGAAGCAGATTGCATTTTTTAAACTCGCATTGTCTTGTGGGACTTGTGTTAGGCTGCGTTCATAACAAAATTTTAGCAGAATCTCGAAATTACCACATTAAAATATAAAAAGTTTAGAAATTATCGTATTAAGAAGTTTAGTTCATTGAGATAAATTTTAAAGCCACATGCTATGTGTGATGGGAGTCTATGAAACACATTTATGTTTATTATTCATAACTACCCTTTTTCCCATGGCTTCTGTCTATAAAATAATTTTTAATATAAGGCTTCGCTCTCGTGAGGTAAGTGTATGATGTCCCATACCAGAAGGTGTCTTTTGTGGTCATCATCGGCATTTATGATCTTGCTAAATTTTATCGTAATCAGTTCTGCGGTTTTAGGTAATCGTGAAAAAGTAAAATGTTAGTATGACATTTTAGGTTATTATGGGTTATAAGTACTGGTTAAACTTAGGTATTTTATTTTAACCTTAACTTTTATATCACTAGAATGGACTCAAAATTAAAACCGAGCTGAGCCTAAGGTTTTACTAAAAATTAAGTTTTACCTAAATATTTTATTTGCATTCTCTAGTAGCATATTTTTCGAGAAAATAATGCCTCATTTTAATTGCCTAGACTAAAAAGATCTAAAGTATGAAAATTCGAATATATATAAGTTTCATTCACCTCCTCTTATGAAATGTAAGCAGTCAGATATAGGATATTGAAGCACTTTAAGTCGAAATACCCATCATTGTGACTACGGCCGTATCCAAATTGAAGATGTACAAAAATCTGTACGGTCCGTCGCGTGCTTATCGCGTGTGACGCCCGCTTCAAACGCATTTTTGATATCATTCTATAGGTATAACCGTGCACAAAGTTCGTGAAAAAATAATAATAAAATTTATAATTTAAACCATCGAAAACGATTATTAAATCTGAGAATATAAATATAAGTTTATCCTATTTTCAAATTTCAGTTGTTGGTATATTATATTATTCTCTTCCTTCACAAAAGTCTCTTGAAAAGAGAGTGTTGATGGGTGAAACAAATGGAAATGATTCGTAAATGACCCGGGATTCGAACTCGCATCAACTGATCTACGAATCAAGGTTATTACTACTGAATTACCGCAAATATTAAACAAAACATCGTAAATAATGCTCTTATTTTACATAATAATAGGTGCTTTGTAACAGTAAAACTTTTTGGCCGATTTTAATAATATTTTATAAACCGTTAGTTTTTATTACTTTTGTTTTTATATATTTTATCTATGATACAGATAATATATACAACTTTTTTTTTGAATACAAGAATATTTGTCTTAATTATTCTTATAATAAGTAAGTATAGTTATATAAATTTAAATAGACAAGCGACTTCAAAATAAAATCGTTCTACAGAAAAAGTGAAAAAATAAAAAAGAAAGTTCCAAAACTGTAATTATTATGAAGCTAAATTATTTATGGTATAAAGTTTTTCATTCCGAGTGTACTCTTAAATTTCGGCGTAATCTCAATTTACATCTCACATTATATTATCAGCGATACTGCAAATTTCATGTAATTAAAATATTTTAATACAATATAGTTTATTTGCACATACACTCGTACATGCATTTTTTCTTATTTTTAAATAAATACTTGTGTAGCGAAAGATTGAAGAAGTTTCTAGATTGAGATACGTATAATATAATTCCAACTAATACGAGTAAACTAATAAAACAGTTTTTTTATAAACTTTTGCTTCCGGTGAAATGTTTTAATATGCAAGCACAAAACAACGTTGCCTAGTAACGACTTATTTATAATTGAATATGTCATTTATTGTGCAAATGTATAAATAACTAATTAATTTAAAAAATGAATTTGGTAGTGGACCGAATTGTGAATCTAAACCATTCTCGAACACACACAAAACATTACATCAATATCGATCCAGCCGTTTAGGAGGAGTTCTGTGACATACACACGTACAGTAGAATCATATATATATATAAAGATAATAAAAACTAAGTAGAATTTGTTCGATAAATATATTTAGAAAATTATTATTACCTATACAGAGGCCAAATCTATATTTTTTGTAGAATTTTTATTTGTCTGTCTATTTGTGACCGCTTCACTAAAAAACTACTAGGTAATTTTTAACAAAAGGTAGGATTTGCTTTTTGATGACACGTTTGGCTCAGTTGGTAGTGACCCTACCTTCTGCGCCAGCGGTCGCGGGTTCGAGTCCCGCTGGGGCATTCATTTGTTGAGCACGAATGTTTGTTCTCCAGTCATGGATGTTAATATTTATATTATGTATGTATTTAAAAATTTATATGTGTGTCAACTATCTGGTATCCGTAACACAAGCCTCGTAGCTTACCACGGAACTAGATGGCGCTGTTGTAAAAATGTCCCAACATATTTACATTTTTATTTTATTTATCTAGCTTGTTATCTAAGTAATTTATAGAAAACTTTTTACTGACAGAAATGTTGTAATATCTAAGAATTGTACACTAATCGTCAACATGCAGTAACGAACCCACTCGGAGCGAGGATGAATCGTTAGTATCAAATACTATATACCCGTCGTGAAGGGATGAATGAAGGGAGGTCCTTGCCCAGCAGTGGGACGTTAAAAAGGGGTGAATACTGCCCTCCTTTATATTTAATTTTAAAATATAGCAACCGAAGTCACGAGCAAGAGCTAGTGTATCAGCACAAACAAGTGAAGTCGATTCGGTTGTAGCTAAACTAAAATTCATTAATCAAGTAGAAACTCGAAGGACATTAGCGGTGCAAGTTGTCCTTTCACCCTTCGCTGGAAGTTTGATATCGATCGAGTGATGATAGGGTAATTACTAGTTGGTACCTACTGTTGTTTTTGTATCGTACTAGCTTTGCCCCTAACTTTGCTTACATAAAATGTTCGAAAGCAAAAAAGAAGAAAGAAGCTTTATGAAGCAAATTTTAATTTAATTTTATGAACAAATAACATTACATACTAATTATTATAATCTGGCAAGACCAAGTTTGTCTGGCTTGTTAAGTTCAGGAGATTTCCCATGATATTTTCCTTTACTTCATTCGTTCTCATAATTTGATGTAACCATATGAAAAAATGATATTTTCCCGACTTATTTTGATTTTTGGTTTCCCATATTTCGAGTGCAATCATGTATCGGTAGAGGCTAAGTTTTAAGAGGTCTTAAAGACAGGTCTTATATAGTCGTTACAGACTGTCCAACCATAAAATTTACAAAATGAATCCACGAAAAATACAAAATGGCATTAAATTAAACAAGAATATTAGATATGTTTTATTTTAAACATTTTTTTCCTATTTTAATAACTTTAATATATATAAGATTCTATATTAGATTCAAATTTAAATAAAATTTATTCTTACTCACTCGCAAGGCTCTTGATTTGTACTCACTTCCCTTAGTTTCCAAAGCATTCACAAAACCACTATGCCTCTAACTTTATTTAATAAAGACATTAACACAATGAAAATACATCGATCTTAATAACTTTCCAAAACTATCAGACATTTAAAATATTCATATATCAATTACTAAATTTCTAACTCAATACGTATATGTATGGTCATTAATTACGGACCCAAGTTTTAAGCAATGGTTAGTATCTTAACCAATTGAGTTAACTTTAACCAGTTACGCTTCACTCTAATTAAACGTTAAACAGTATTCAATATGTACGATTGCTTCCATTAGTTAATAGATTTGGTATTCAATTTGGGTAAGAGGTTCGGAATTGAGAAGTTTGGGGACAAGGAGGTTGAATAAACTAACCGTTTCTTGTGACTGTGTTTACTAAAGTTTTACTTGAAGGTAAGTATTTAGAAGAGTCGAACTTTATGTCTATATGAGTTTATTTTACTGCAAGTAATTAATTGAAATATTCTAAGAAACTTTATAAATATGAAAATCGAAATTTCCATATACATAATTATGTCTTTCATTAATATTTTAAAGTTTCTAAATGTAGTTGAGCAATCACTGTAGGTAAGTAGGTATGTATTTTTTAAGTAGGATTTTAAAATGAGTTTTACAAGTTAGTGAATACTTATATATATTGAGAGATTAACACACAGCACCATCTAGTTCCACAGTAAGCTACGAGGCTAGTGTTACGAATACCAGATAGTTGATACACTATCTATATTATGTACATTTTAAGTACTATGATATATTATGATTTACATACAAGTAGGACGTAGGTAAACTAATAGTAATAGGTGGTAATGCATTTATATATCTATACATATTGTTACGTATGACGGGTTCGCACTCTATTCCGCGACAATAAAAATATAATTGAAGTGTCAGTTGAAGTATATAAGATACTAACAACAAAAAACCTGTATGTGTGTCTGTTTGTTCCGGCTAGTCTCTGAAACGGCTGGATCGATTTTAACGAAACTTTCACTCGCAGATAACTTATGATAGGATGAGTAATTTATGCTACTTTTTTTATAAATTATATTTATTTTAACGAGCCCAAGCGAAGCGTGGGCGAGTCGCTAGTATATCATATAAACACAAAAGTGACTCAGAAAGGCAACCGAGCGAATCGAGGATAAGCCATTAGTCCAGTAAAAAAATAAATAATAGTAATGAATCATACATAATTTTCCGTATAATTAAATGAAAATATTACTAATGTACATAAAAAGTGAGATAAAAACTTTCTTTGTTATATTTTATTGCAGGTGATTCAAACAAATTGTATAATAAATTAAAAAAAATACTTTATCGTCACCTAATTTTGGTGTTGTAAGTGGTATCTGTACTTATAATCAAATGCCTAATTAAATAACTGTTCTTAAAAATCCCGTATTTAATTAATAAAAAATAATATTTTTTTAATATTAAATGCTGTTATATTGAATAAAACAATTTGGGATTTATTTAGATTTTTGGTTACCGACGTTTCGAATGCTACAGGAATCATTGTCACAGGAAAGATTAAGGTTTTAAAACGTCTCATAGTTCATTATATACTTGTTACAGATAGTCCATACTCATTTTTATAAATTCAAAAATAACATCAATGTGCTTTACAAAATTTTTTGATTTTAATTTTAGTTCTAAATTTCCGTCACTTCTAATAACTTCTAATTAATTCTAACTTTCTTTTAAGTAGCCTATTATTAATTTTTTATCATTATTTTTTCAATGAGAGTTTAAAGTTTTTAGTTGGTCCATTGTAATCTCTTAAATTGTCTAGTCATTCTATTTTCACGAGTTTCTAAATACATTATGAATTCATTTTATTTTAAATTGAAATTTTTGAAGTTGAATAATCCTATCACATTTTTCAATAGATAGTGAAAATATAAATAAATGCTTAGATATAAAAAATACATAAACAGAAATGTAAACAGAATAAACAGAAATTAGAAAAATAAACAGAAATTTCCTAGATTTCCTGATATATTTGACCTTTCACAATTAAATTTTTCGAATTTAACCACACAATTTCTACCACAATATTTTTTTTAATTTTCTATGAAAACTCTATAAAAACATACATTGTACTGATACTTTCTTAGTAAAATGAAGATAATATGATTCACTACGGAACCTTTTATGTTTTTTTTCGAAAGCGCTTGGCCTTAATAAAACGATGAGGTGGAATTATTAAAAACCTTTGACGTAACGTAACAAAGGATTATGGGTAATTGCTCAATTACAAGGACTGACCACGTTTTGACAAAGGAAATGATATTTCATGAAGCGTTCGAAGGTATATTTTTTTGGAAAGGATAATTTAGCATTAAAATTATGATAAATCTTTAAAGTATGACAAAAAGTGGAATTATTGTAAAAAAACGGGTGTGTGATTTAAATTGCGAAGGTCGTGGGCTCAATCTTGTTATTAGTAAGTATATTTTATATGTAATACAGTAATATAAATAATAGATTTTTCTATAGAACCTAGGTTTAAAAGATCCTAGATTTAAGTACTAGCTAAACACTAGACGCAAAAGGTAGTCAAATTCTATATTTTTATTCTAATATTTTTAACTCACTTACTCAACCATCCCGTCTATTTATATATTCTTCTGTCTTCTTTTCTCTGTCTTAACTAGCCATTCAGCTCTTTTTAAGCCCTTTCTCTTTTTTTCTGTCTCCCAAGTAAGTAAGTCTTACTGCTGAACATAGAAGAAGACCCTAATACGAAATATATAAGATAGTCCATAGTCGAGTCAGTGAACTTCACATATCCTTCGAAAACTTGATAGGTTTTCTCTCATAATATACAACTTTCTCGTAATATTTTCCTTCGCTATAAGAAAAATTGTAAACATGTTAAAAATTTAAATGAATTGCACAAAAGAATATCTTAGAAAAAACTGGGATTTGAACCCACTTCCTTTGCTTATGCACAACCAAAGTCACAATATGAAGCTATTACCTATGTAATGTGATTGACTCACCACAGGTTTTAGTTCAATGAACAGTAAACGCTGACATTGCCAGTTTCTACCTTAGCTATGTACATTTGTCGGAACCAATCAATCAACTAGAGTTGTGTTAAGACTTTTTATTTACCATATCTATATTGTTGTAAAGGGATTTAAGGAACACGATAAAATTCGATCAAATGAATTTCGATGATTTTTTTATAAAAATTGACACAGGATAGTTTTAAAACCAGAAATAATTCCTAAAAGCATGCAAAAGGATAATGAAGTAAGGTTTATAAATCTTACTAGCCTTTCCCACGGCTCCGCTCACGTTCTAAAGGCTCAAAATTAAAAGAAATATTTTTCTCCCGTTTTTGCAACATTCTTCATTGATTCTCTGCTCCTGCTGGTTGTAGAGTGATGTAATATAGCCTATAGCCTTCCTCGATAAACGGACTATCCAACACAAAAATAATTTTTCAATTTGGACCAGTAGTTCCTAAGATAAGCGCGTTCAACCAAACAAAATATTCAGCTTCATTTAGCATATAGATAAGTATACTCATAAGTAGCCTATGTATTCCATACCTATGATTCATACATAAATTTTTGAAACGACAGTAACAAATGTAAATTACAAATTCAATAGATTTTGTATATAAATGTAACAAAAATCGTTATTTATTACTCTTTAGTTTTTAGCACGATGAAAAGTATTTCACATAGAATATATTGTGTGTTAACGTACATGCAAAGCTGTACAAAATTAATGCGATGAAAAATTACATCGATTTTTTCTTTTATAATAAATAAAAGTGTTTGTTTAACGCTTTCATTTTTGTGAATACAGTTTTGTAAGTTAACAACATAACAAGTTAACAAAAACAGTCTACAAAGAAACTGCTATAGAAAACTTGTTCATCGAATTATTCGTTCAAAATCGGCGTGTTGGGTGCTCGTCTTCCTACGCCGTTATACATCATTCCGAATATTTAATTCACTGTACCAACATTCTGCAAACGCATCATAAAGTAATTATTTCCACCATCTGAGTTGAAAATTAAATATTTACTACTCGACTGCACATATACTGCACTTTGATGTAAATGCTACTTTAACGTTCCACTGCTTTCATATGCTTTTGAACTGTTTCAGTATTGCATGATTTCAGTTTCATTGGACTTATTAAGGACTAGCAATACGCGCGGCTTTGCCCGAGTTCATTTTTTTAATCGCTACTTAACTTCATTCGATCACTCGCTGGGTTGAAAATTCTCCAAAATTACTCCAGCTTTAATATACTCCTGAGCCGCGCGGCTACCTATTTCATATATTATGTGCGGCGTGCAATCCTCCTCCTCTCCTGTTATTGTAGTTTTAGTAGGATCCTTATTTTTTTCTTGCAATTAAATTTTTAAATTTATTAGTGATAATGTAGCATTCAAATGGTAAAATAATTTTTATTATCGGTCCAGTACTTTTTGAGCCAATTCGTTACAAACTTACATACAAATCTTTCCTCTTTATAATATTAGTATAGATTTATACAGCATATGGCAGAAGATCAGGAGAGATATAGTCCAAGGTACAATTAGTATAGTATTTATTAGTTATTGCAATATGAATTTAAAAATATCTTGGTGTAACTTAGCCTTGGAAAGTTGAGTGTCTTGCATGCAAAGTATCGAATTATCTTCTCAGAAAGCTTACCCAAAGCTTGTCCCAGAAAAGAAGACATTTTCTTTTGAACTTGTGCAATGTGCACTACAATGCCTGTGCATCGCACAGCCTTCTGGTAAACCTCATCAGACATCAGGTAGTAAAATATTATAAAGGATTTTCTACGACAAAAGTAGTGTTTTTTATGTACAGATAATATTATAATCAATGGATTATAATTTCTGATTTGAATAATTTTCATGTCCGCATAGAAATACAACTTGGTACAATCAGGTACGAAAAATAAAGAAAAAAAAACATATAAAAAGAAATAACGTGACTGCATAAATATGAACTAAGTGGAAGACAACACGTTGAACAAGCGTAATATAAAATTAAAAAAGTTAAAAAAATTATACGTTCATATAATATATACAGGTAAAACACATAACACTCTGCAATTCTTCGCAGTCGGGTAAAAAGTGGGTTGTCCTTTAAAATTTCAAACTATCTTTAGCTAGCACTCGAAAAGCTTTTGTCTCGATAAAAAGACTTATATTACAAAAGCACAGCGTAGCTTACTCAAACATTTTCTTAAAATAAGTTCTCTTGTGATATTATTTTGCTTATTATTTTTCATAGTGTACATCAGAAAAATAACCAATTTTATATAAAACCACTATAGATTTTATTAAAAGGCAGTGGTAGCAAAGTATGAGCTTCTTTAGAAAACTGAGTAAAGCAGGTTTGAATCCCAGGCCGCGTAATTCTGCCATTTTCGTGTACGGATCAAATTTTTCGACACGATAAAAACATCTAGTGACAAGAAAGTTTTGAAGTCATGTAAAGCCCGCCAACCTTCACTTAACCAGCGTGGTGGACTATGTCCTGATCCTCCCATTATTCAGCTTTAAAATCATTTATTTCTCAAGAAGAATATTACAATTCACTTATATGAATATAATGTAATTTTACTATTTTAATTTTAATTCTCATATATTAACAAACATACACAAACATATTGCATGATGTGGTAACCTATAAAAAAAGTGCATTCATCTCTATATTTGTAAATGCAAACAAATCAAGAATTTAATGTAACTTTAGTTGGTTATCCTAATAAATAAATAAATAAATATGAGAAATTTACAATTACTTAAGTTTAACTAACACTATTGGGTACATCGCAAATGCGTATTGAACAAAGGATCAAGCCCAGCTGTGGGAGTTAAAAAGGGCTGAATAAACATTAAATTCAAAGCAAAATATATAATTACGTAAACGGAAAACTACAAACAACCAAATAAATTATAACAAGTAGAAATATTTTAAAACGTGCTTCATAATCTTGGCACATCTCTTCCTTATTATGTTGAATAGTTTATCGAGGCAAGTATTCTTGCATAAAAGCGTGCGAAAATGGTTCTTAAGGCTTTTGTAATAAGGTGTTTGCGTTTACAGTGGTTAAAGGATTGGTAAGGACGTGACGTAGATGCCAGTTTACGCGGGAAAACATATTTTATTAAAATTTTCCATCTTCCCGGCTATGTTCAAACAGTTACAAAGAATATATTTTTTCAGATATTATACAGCTTTCAAAAGAAGTTAACTTTCAATATTTATTCCTGAATTAACTAGTATATCTACGTAATATTATCTATACCTGATTAGTCTGGTAGCGATACAAATATAATGTCCATACAAATAAATGTCCCCAGCGGGACACAAACCTGCGACTGTTAGCACAGTAAGTAGAGTCACAGTAAACGTATATTGAGGACAAACGAGGTAGTTTTTTTTAACTTAATATTTTATTAAAAATAATAAATAATATTCAGCCCTTTTTTAATATCCCACTGCTGGGCGTGGGCCTACATTCAAAACGGCTATAGTCTAGATCAGGCCATAGTCAGGCTAGTGCGTGTTGGCGGACTTCACATGTTTTTCGAAACTTGCTAGGTGTTCTCAGACATGCAGGTTTCCTCACTATGTTTTCTTTCACCGTAAGACAAGGGGTAATTATGTAAGAAATGATTCGCACATGAAAATATCAGAGGTGCGAGACCCGGATTTGAACCTCGATAAAACAAAAACACTCGGATATCCAAGCGAGAGCGTTACAACTTAGCTACTACTGTTGTTAACATAATATTTTATTACTAAAATAATATTTTATTGTCCCCTACTTGGTTATAACTTAAAAAATCGATAAAAACATCTTTTTAGTTTTTAGTCTATGCAAGAAACTTGACGGTGAAGCAGTTAATGAGGCAGCTTTGTTGCCGTCTTGCTCGCCGACATTCGTGCCCGGTTCGGTGGCGTGCCGTAATTTTACTTAAGCTTATTACACCAACTTCTAATTTGAATAGTAATTCGAATTAAATATTCAACTTTTTAAAAGGTTTTCGCTATTTCTGCGATGGAATCTTTGATTCTGAATGTCAGAATTCTCAATTCATGGGTGAAGTTGAATTGTAAATTGCTTTGTGATTAAAATTAGCCATAAAGTTAATGTAAGAGGAACACTGACGAAGATTTTTATTTAATAAAGTTTTTAAGTGTTATTATAGTTAATTAATGATGGGAAATAAATATGCCTGTTCTATAGATACCAGATAGTTGATACACTACCCAATATAATATAAAACTTTACATACATACATATTATAAAATATATCCATAACTAGAGTACGAACATTCTCATCACGCAAATAATTTCCCCCACGGGACTCGAACCCGTGAAATCTGAAAATGGCTTACATTTGTTATTTTGATTAATATAACCAATTAAAGACATTGTCAAATTTTCAAAGTATTTAAAATCACTTTATAATTTTGTGGGTAGGTACTGTCTGTAACAACTACATATATGTAATAATAAATAAACCTTTGAAGCGTCTAAGCCCTAATATAAAACAAATTTTCCTTATATCACAAGTAACTCTTGAGCAAAATTTCATGCTTTTAAGCAGCTTATGCCATGAATAGTAAATCGTGAGTCGGTTTTCATTTATTCATTAAGATATTAATTAATACCTTTTAAAATATAATTATGTCATTAATGAATTCGCATATTATACATCCTATTCTAACTTTCATTAATAAAAAAAAAAAGTTTATATACAAAAATCATTTGCTGTTTGTTAATCTCGCTATAACTCAAAAACGGCTAGACCGATTTGAATAACCCTTTTTTGTTTAGTTAGGAGTGTGTCAGAGGTGGTGTAGGAAAAAAATAATAGGGAAAACCCTAAAAAAGCTGCTGAAAGTTTATTTTGTATACAAATAATTAACCCTTAAATCGTACCTAGGAATGAACACGAATGGACAGAGGGTAAGCCACTTGCAATCTATAATGTAATTGTGTATACAAAAACTAATCTGTATAATTAGGGCTTCCGTCCATAATCGCATTAACGAACTAACGAATTCTAGGTAATATTTACTATAGCATATTAAAGCTTGTTGTTGTATGCTACTGTACTAAAAATATCAACCATACAATATTATATAAAATTGTAGAATTTTAGTTGTAACGACATAAGTCTGTAGTGAAAGAAATATAATGACTGAATGATAATTTTTACCAAGTTTTTGCTTAATATAATTTTTCAATTTCCATATCATATTGTAATTATTAAAAAATCATTTTTAAATTTTAAAACCCAATTTAAAATCTACTTTTATAAATATAACGAATTATATCAAATCAAATCAAATCAAAATATTCTTTATTCAAATAGACTTTAACAAGCTCTTTTGAAGCGTCATTTTTACATTATCAAAATTAAAAGTCAGTCGAGTAAACTACCACCGGCTCGGAAAGCTGTTCTGCTGAGAAGAACCGGCGAGAAACTCAACAGTTGTTCTTTTCAAAAAAATATTTGGTAACAATATTGTATAACCTAATAAGTCTCACGAATCAACTCGTTAATTACTTTTTATGCGTAGTAGTAGAAGCACTTGTTTATATAATATTATCCATATAACAGAATCCATTTCAATGTAATAGTTAAATTAAAAAAAATCAAACTTAAATCTACTATTAGCAAGATAAAAATAAAAACGCAAGCAAAACCGCGAAAAAACGTAGTTTTACACAAAGTAGTCGTAGAAGTTATCTCAAAGATACCTTCAAATAATTTCACGTCTTATTTCGTCAAACTGCTAATTACTGTCAATTAAGTTAATTCATTTAAAAGCTGAAATTGAGAGCTGAGTTGTATGAAAATTGGCACTTTTTATTGGAATTGAATATTTCAATATTAAATGAATTTTATTTTCAGCGTTCCCTTTTAATAATATTTGAGAATTTCGATGGAATTTATTACTAAAAATACGTACGGTGTAAATTAAATACCAACTGGATCCGATGAAAAGTTTTATAGCATTTATTTTATACTAGCATTTCCCGCGGCTTCACTTAATCTAAAGGATGAAAATCAAAATAAATATTTTTCTCTCGTTTTTGCAGCATTTTTCATTGAAGTTTCGCTCTTATTGGTCGTTGCGTGATGTAATATAGCCCATAGCCTTCCTCGATTAGCGCATTCAACCAACCAAACAAACAAACAAACAAACAAACTCTTCAGCTTTATAATATTAGTATAGAAATTATGAACTTTTTTAACTGCTAGTAAATATTTCGAAATTACATATTTTCCTGCACTAAAAAGTATTCTATTTTAGGCCAGTAAATAAAGCATTTAACGGTATGTCAGTTTTATGGTCAGTAAGTTACTTAGACCCTTAACCTAAAAAAAAATAAAATTGGATCGAAAATTTAGTGCAAGGTTGACCAAAAAAACGGCTTTATTTACTGTACTATATGTTGACCTGGAGGACCAGTAGACGACACGTTTCGGCACAGTTTGTAGTGATCCTACTTTCTTGCGTCAGCGGTCGGGTTCGAGTCCCGCTGGGGGCATTCATTTGTTAAACTCGTATGTTTGTACTCCAGTCATGGGTGTTTATATTTTTAATATGTATGTATTTAAACTTATATATGTAGTGTAGTATATCAACTATCTGGTATCCGTTACACAAGCTTCCTTCGTAGCTTACCACGGAACTAGAGGACGCTGTGTATAATAATGTCCCAACATATTTATATTTCAAAAACCATTCAGTAAGAAAACACGATAATATGACTTTTTTTGCAATAAAAAATACAACTAATATTTCAGCTGTCATGATATAACATTCTTATAAATATTTGAGTGCTTCATAATACGATTGTTCCGCCCCACATACGAGTATATTTCTCAATCGAGAAGCTTTAAGTGGTATTGAACTGATGCCTACAATATTATTTTTATACGTGTACATTTCTATGCTAGTTCTTCTGGTACTCGAAATCGGACTTTTTATTTTCTTAAAAATAAAAGTAGCTTAAGTACTTACAACATTATCTATCTAGCAGTTAAAGTTTCGTGAAAACTAGTTCAATCAATTTAGGATATTAGCCGGAACGAACAGACAGACAAAAGTTTTAAAATAGTTTTTTTCTTACGTAATTTCAAATGCTTTTAGTAAAAAGCTGTTTTACACATTACAAACTAACACTCTAAACTAGTTCACATCTTCTAATACTACTAACACTCGTTCGCAGTCCGAATGTCTTGGGTTTGAGTCTCGAGTCGGAATAAAAGTGATTGAACTTTTCTGTTGATTCTTAGTAACAGTCCGGAATTGGGAAGTTAGTAGTATTACACGAACCTGGTGCCACGCACAGACGACAGCTAGATCGTTTAGATATTAATTATTTAAAATATTCATATTAAAATTTTTGTTAGATAGTAATATGTATACAGAAAGATAATTCTCTCTATTTATAGAGCAAAACAATTTGTAATGCTCATTTTTCCCAAACACTGTTTAAACTGGACTACCTATAGTTCTGTCAAAGCGTTTCAAAGCTCTATGTAAATTTGTAAGGAACCCTAACTTGCCTGAAAGTTGAGTTCGAAGTTAAAACGACTTATTCAAAGACAATTTAGTCTCCAAACAGCTCTTTAAATATTTATAAAGAAATTTGTGTTTATGTACTTAAACCATTATCACATTAAGTATAATGAAACCGTTTACCTCATTTGCAAAAAATAACTGTATGGTGAAATTTAAACGAATATATATCTTGAGGTATGTTTCGTTAAAATCTTAGCCCAAAAATGCAATAGAATGTTAGGTTCTATATTCAACTTAATATAAAACCAGTTTTTCTTACTTACAACTCTATTTCCGAAAAATTTAGTACAAATAATTTAGTTTTGCTATGTTTTTCATTGAAACAAATTTTTAAAAGACAAGGCATTTGTGGTGACAAACAACTCACTTGAAATGCTAATAATATAAAAAGAGCCGATTTCCATGTAAGAAAAATTGAAAAATAATTATACGGAAGTTTTCATTTACAAAAAAATAAATATATGTTGGAACATTATTACACACAAGCGCCATCTAGTTCCGTGGTAAGCTACGAGGCTTGTGTTACGGATACCAGATAATTGATACACTACACATATAGCTTTATAAACATACGAATTATTAATATAAAAATCCCCACTGGAGTACAAACATTCGTATTCCACAAATGAATGCCCCAAGTGGGACTCGAACCCGCGACACGACGAAGTAGGGTCACTACAAACTGAGTCAAATATGCTATAATAAAATATATACTTTAGGTGGTGATCTTTTTGAAAGTCGGTTAAAATATCTTCATTTCTATTCAAAACGCGTCCAAGCTTGAGTTAAAATAATGAATCTTTCTCTAGAAACGTTTTAAATTATCATGCTTCATTATAACCACCTTTATGAGATACATTCGAAGAAACGCATATCATTACGTTTTTTTACGTTTTTTTATGAACTTAGTGACATTTACGTGTTAGCTTCACAAAGGATGCCGATGATTAAATTAGTTATATATTAGTAATATTAAATTTAATTATGTGTTGTCAAATAAACATAATTTATTGTAAAACTGTTAGAATTCTGTTTAAAAATACTGTTTTGTAATTTAGGATAACTTTCGTGTATTGTTAGAAATATGCTATAGCTGACTTTTGTTTAGAAAAGCTATTGAAGAACAATTCTGTCATACATGATTTTTGTATAATTTTAACCGTTTACTCAGCGTATGCGACGGAAGCTCTCTAAAGAAATATATTTCTCCCGTTTTTTACAATATTAATGCTCCTCTCCTTTTAGTTGTAGAATGATGTAATATAGCCTATAGGCTATATTACATAGGCTATATAACATCCGTTTATCGAGGAAGGCTATACCTTTAACGATAAACGGACTATCCAACACAAAAAGAAATTTCGATTCGGACCAGTAGTTCCTGAGATTAACGCATTCAAACAAACAAACAAACAAACTCTTCAGCTTTATAATATTAAGTATAGATTACAATTTATAAATCACACTTTCCATTTGTGAAAACCATACAAAATCTGGTAGTTTTGAGTAAACATAATAAATAGGATAGACTACGACTGGGTTGTCCCGAGCAAGAATCAAATCCGCTATAAACTGATCTGCAATTACAATACCAGATGGTCTTCTAATATATTCACCTAATAAAGTCTAGCCTTCAACACACTAAAGGTATACTTTCAATGTATACGTTAATGAGTTATACATCTCATATTATTTCATACCGAGATTAATTAACGGTATTTGATTAGATTATTAGATTATAGTAATTATCTTTCGAATTGGGTATGTGTCAAAGGAATTGATACAGATATACTGTACTACATCTATAAATGATCATTTAGTGCAAATAAATGTGGAAGGGGCTTTATTTTGTAACGTTAGGAAATGCATTTATCCATACCATCAGTTGGTTATATGGAAACCAGACAAGCCAGTTCCACCCACTAAGATCCAACAAAACCTCCCCTTTTGGTTGGGGCGGTAAGGGCTATGCCTAAAATATTTCATGAAGAACAGTTTTTTTAGGTTATTTTTTTTTGTTTTCAGGTCCTATTGCTTTGATGACCTCAAAATAGAAAAAGAGGACTCATACTGGACAAGAAGCCATATTTTTTGGATGTATGGATGAAGTAGGCTGTATTTTAAAGACTATCTTATTAAAGGAATTCTAATAAAGCAATGCTAAACTACTTAATATTGATCAGTATACATTAGCCTAAAAGAATCAATTACAGATGGCAGTCGAATAATCTCATTACAGAAAGTTAACTGGATAAAAGTTAAAATTTAATTAATCCGAAGTATTTTTACCGTTTCAAATTAGCACTCGATACATCCCTTTTTAATTAAACATTTCATTGACATTCCTGGAAATACTATCTGAATAAAACTGAAATCAAAGACTGTAAAATGGAAGTGACTTCAACTTGTTAAGCAATTTTTCAGTAGTTTAATGCAATTATTTTGTAAGCTAGCAATTAAGCTTAGAAGTGAATGTTTGTTTGCTTTAGTTTATGTTAAATTAGTATGTATACAACAATATATACACATATGTATCTACATATAAATAAAATTGAAGTGTCTATTTTTAATTTAAAATTAACAGCTTTTCACTAAATGCATATTATGAAAGTTTATAGAATACTGGAAACAAAAACCAATTTTTAAAATTTTTGTCTGTCTGTCTATCTGTTTATTCCAGATAATTTTTGAAACCGCTGGACTGATTTTGACTGGACTTTCACTAGCAGATAGCTAATGTTATAAGGCGTTATTTAGCCTAAGTTACTTTTTATCCGACTTCAAAAAAGGAGGAGGTAGAAATTTCATTTATTTGAACTAGCGAAATCCATGGTTTCGCTGACGCTAAACCTAGTTAGTAATAAACATGCCACTCCCATTTTTGATTCTTCTATGGTATAAAATGACAGAAGGCAGGAATGCGAATTAAATGCAGGTACTAAACATCGCTTTGAGTGCTTTCATTTAAATTTTAATACCGTTTTAGGAACTATTTCATCTGTTTTTGGAATGTATGTTATTTGTTTTGAATGCGTTCGCTGAAATTGTGAATCGAATTGGACGAACGACGAATGATATTAACATTTATATTAATACTAGCGACTCGCCCTCGCTTCGCTCGGGCCCTTCCCTAGATATAGCACAGGCAAAGCCGCGGGATCCGCTAGTTATTCATATAAACTTTCCTCTTGAATCACTCTTTCTATTAAAAAAAACCGCATCAAAATCCGTTGCGTAGTTTTAAAGATTTAAGCATACAAAGGGATATAGGGACAGAAAAAGCGACTTTGTTTTATACTATGTAGTGATGATAGTGATTGTTTGTATGTGTTGTCAAAATAAAATGCATTTAGCTCCTATGATTCTAACACTATTACTACGAATATACTATAGTATTTCCTCGTCTGTTCGTTTGGGTAGCATGTACGACTGCTATCGTGATCTCAGTTCGAATCCTAGATTTGGCCAAATTTTGGGCTTTCTCGATATTATTAAGAACTGCGAAAAGTTAAGAGCTTTAAACACCAGTTAATCTGTTAGCTTTGTGCCTTAGTTCTCAGTAGTCGTGTTGATTTCTCGTCCCACCAATATAATAGAGTAAGAGGAATAGAGAGGCTTGTGCTCTCACATGCCTAAAGCAGTTAAGCTCAGTACTTACTAAGTCTAAGTCTTAAACTTAACATTTTACAAATTGTGTATAACATCAATCAAAGTCACCGGCAATAGTTAGTATGTAAGCCGTAAATTCTTGTTAAATCCACTGAGATATCTAGAAACCCAAATATTCACACGCATTATATAAGCAAACAGTTCTCAAGCTCTCAACAACGTTAAGCCCTTGACACGGTAACCTATGAAAAGCAATTGCCCTACCAGACCTATAGGCGGTTCTCAAGCAAACGCCTACATATAAATATGCTATTTATTAACAAAAAGGGTTAAAATATATATGAATTTGTTAATAATTTGGTGATTAAATTTCAATTTAATTAAGTAATCTCATAAAGTTATAAACGAGAGATTATTGTTTCTTTTTCATCTTCTACCGAGATGTATCTCGGAATTGACTCTTACGATTTCCATTAAACTTTGCATTAAGATAAGTTAATTGCTTTTTAAGCTTACTTATACCGTACCTCGGTGGTATAGTGGCTAGCATATACGGTCATACATCGAGAGGTCCTGGGTTCGAGTCCCGGGTCGGGCCAAGTTTAGTTATTGTCTTTCTGTTTAGTCAGCCTCAGTAACCGCCCGTGGGAAGTTGGCGGTGTGTCACCCTCGAGCCTCAGAGAGCACGTAAAGCCGTCGGTCCTGCGCCTTAGCTCTCAATGGTATTGTCGAACAGTCGTTTCACCTGAGTATGAAATGATAACAAATCAAATCAAAATATTCTTTATTCAAATAGACTTTTACAAGCTCTTTTGAATCGTCATTTTTACATTATCAAAATTAAAAGTCAGTCTGTAAGTCTGTGAGTAAACTACCACCGGCTCGGAAAGCTGTTCTGCTGAGAAGAACCGGCGAGAAACTCAACAGTTGCTCTTTTCAAAAAAATTTTTGGTAACAATATTGTATTACAATTTATCTATTGATCCTACGTGAGACACAACCATTCACTAATCCCACACATTTACATCTACCAGGTATTCCGCTATAGTGTAATAAGCTTTATTCAAAGGATAGGAACAGAGTGTGCACTTGTGTCACTATAATATCTCCTGCGCAGTTGGCCAGTGTCAATGAGATTGGCCGCCATGGCCGGAATCGGTCGGAGGACATTATTATTATATCGCATATAGGTAGTGTTTTGTTGTAAAATATTTTTTACACCAAAAAATTTTTATGCTTATTTTCATCAACTCAAGCTCAAGCATACGTTTTAACAATTACATTTTCCCGCAGGTTTTTTTCTGTATCGATAATAGTAATTAATTTAATAAGGATTTTCAAAAAATACTTCATGTACAGTTTATTATAATATGTACATAGATCTGTTTTCTTTGAGACTATCGGCATATTCGTATGATCAAAGAACAAATTACCAATTCATTACATTCCACTAATTAGTGTTAGTATACTCTTAGTTAAGTTCTAAGAACCTTTGCTTATAATATTATTATAAATGAAACTATGTATATTATTAGTGCTTCAGTTTTCACATAACAACTTAGAAATGTTACATTTTTTTGTTAAAAAATTATAAGCCTTTATATATATTCAATATATTCTTATATAATTCAATTTAACGAATTCTTATTAAAGGGATTCTGAGTACTAGTTATGTAATTATTATGGTGTATTTCAGATTTTATTATATTTCCGGTCCGATTATGGGTTTATAATATATTTATACATCACATACACACAACCACCTTTAGTACTTAGTGCTTTAACGCAGGATTAGGGATTGCGGGCATAGCAACGCTTCCTCAGCTGAGTTCTAACAAATATACATGCATTAATCGATTTTATATAATATATGTAGATTATTAATAGAATATTAAGGTTTTTTAGAAAAAAAAAAATGTTGCTAGCTTTACAAATATGTCAAAATTTAAAACTCTTGTAAGGGAAAATAATATCTATAAGATTTGGGTTTTATTTAGTAAGTCAGTTTTCACAACACAGTTGCTGCAGTTAAGGTGCCGTGATATACCATCATAAGCCTTTATGTGTTCATCTTGTCGTAGTAGAATGAACTGTAGAGCAACCCTCTTGGCTGTGTGGTCTGCTTAGGCAAATATGCCAGACCTTAGAGGCGTCTACATCCTACTTTCTACAGGTGACATGCGCAAATACATTTCCCAAGGCTTAAAAATAATATAAAAAAAATAGTACTTTCTTAGGTTTACACGAATATTTGACATTATAAATGAAACTATCTTTTCGAAGAGTCTCTCCCGTGACCATAATTGCTATAAAGCATTCGAAACGTCGGGAAACAAAAATCATAATAAATCCGCGACAAAATCCGAAAAGATAGTTTCAATTATAATTAAAAAAATAGTTATTTATTGTATAAAAAGTACATTTTGAACTAAATTCTCATATTTATAATGATCATCGGCTGAAGACCACAAAACCACAAAACGGCTCCATTAAATCAGTATTGTTAATATATTTCATTACTAATTAATTCGTTAGTCAAATAGAAAATTACATTGTTATAAATACTATCTAGAGGTTGTAACTTTTCATTTATTTTATATAGTACACAAAATACGCTAACTTAACGGTCACTTGAAAAATAGTGTAATTTAAGTAAAAATGTTCGATTAGGCTTATCCTGGGTCTTGCATCTCTCATATTTTCATATGCGAATCATTTTACATAATTATCACTTGACTTATGGTGAAGGTAAACACCCTGAGAATATCTGCATGTCTGAGATAACCAAGTTTTTGAAGGACATGTGAAGTCCACCAACCTGCACTTCTCTAGCGTGGTAGATTATGGCAATATGGCAAAGTGGGGAATATAACTAACTAATAACTAGCCAAAAATAAATAAATATGTTGGGACGTTAATGTAATTCCATGGTAAGCTACGAGGCTTGTGTCAGGAATACCATGTAGTTGATACACTACACAATACACAAATGTCATACATACATATTATAAATATACGTACCAGCGTACAAATATATGTGCTCATAACACAAATGAAATCTCCCAACGGGAATCGAACCTGCGACCGCTGGCAATGCAAATAGTTCAGTTTAGTAACCACTACCCAAACTCTATAGTCGCTGGTCGTTCTTACCTGCATAGGGGACATCCACAGAAAAATTTTCAGCTTTTATAAAATAACGAAGGTCTGGCCATCACTGGCTCTTGGGCAAACTGTAAACTGAGTCACCTGTCTTCAAAGTAAAAATGTATATTAAAATTGTCGATGCTTCTGTAGCATAAGGTCTGCAAGGGTGTACCGAAGGGATAAGAAGAGATAACCTACTAGTTAAATTAATGTAGTACACAATAGTTATATTTAATTAATCTAGTACACATTCAATAATTACATCATAGTAAGTCAGATCACGTACTTCTCTACTTGGAGTACTGCTATACACAGCGGATTAATGGATGTGTTGAAGAAAACATTCAAATTAAATAATTGTTGTCGTCCAACACTGAATTTATTTCCTTATGGCATATAGTTAAATGCCTTATAAATTAAAAAAAATATTGTTTTAGTACTATTTATTACATTTTCGATATTCTTTGAGGTCTTATATTACATTCATGGTCCAGGATTTAGAAAAGCTTAATAATTAAAAAAATCGAAAGATAGTAGTTAGTGTGTTTTATGCCACTGTACACTATAGTTATAAGAATCGTTTTTATGGTTTATTATTACATTTACTTTATTCGACGAATAAAAGTAATAAAAAATATACCAAGAAAAAATCAACTCAAACAACCCCAAAAGATTTAATGAAATAATTTTTATCTCTCCTCGCTTAGTAAGCAAGAAAATCCGCGGTAGGTGGTATGTAATTGAGTATCGTAAAGTTATCATCTCATATTACACTATCATGGGTTTTATGGGGCCAATACCATGACAATGGATTATGAGATACAGCATACATTCTTTAAAATATAATAATATCAATTTCACAGTTCTTTGTCAACATTTAATATTTAAACCGCAAACCGAATTCACACAAAATACACATAGATATAAAGTTTGGGGACAGAAAACTGGTTAAATTAATTAACCTATCCATTCATAGTTTTGTTGAAAGGTGCGTCACCGCAACCCGACGGATAAGTTTGATCGACCACAGAATAACGAATAAAAGTGGTACATATTATGTTGGATCGGGTTCGACTCCCGCTTGTTGTATTTTTATTAACGTTATACGTAATTCTTGCAGATTGGAGGTTGACAGATCAGTATGTATTCTGTATACGTATTCTGTATACGTATTCACATTACCTTTTGTTTTCGTCTTAGTTGCATTTTCTGGGGATAAATAAGATACTTTGAATTTAAAACAGTGTTTCTATTACAATCTCATAACTTTTTGAGAAAACTTTAAGCCATTTAAGTTAAACGATGTATAAAGTATTGTATCATTTAATATTCAATACACCGAAAACTTACGAGAGATAGAATCGCGGATAGGCCTCCCAAAATGTAGACTGATGACTTGGTCAAATACGTTGAAGCTTACAGGTTGCGAATGGTACAAGACCGGTTGTCTTGGTTAGTGGAGGCCTATGTCCAGCAGTAGACACATTTGGTCTGATACGACAGTGAGTAACTTGGTAGGCCTTACAACACTTTTCAATATTATAAATGAAACTATGAATCTTTTACGATTTTGTCGCGGATTTATTTTGATTTTTGGTTCCCTACGTTTCGAATGCTTTACAGCAATCATGGTTACGGGAGAGACTCCGAGGGTGTAAAAAGTATTCGAGTTAACCTACGAAAGTATAACACTTTTCGATACTTCGAATTGAAATGATAGCATTTCTATATTCCTGTTCTATGTTAGGACAGACGGATTGACAAGGTCTGCTTAACTTGCTCTATTGTGGTTTACAAATGACTGTTTTAATGTATTTAAAGGATAAGGGTTCAAAATAAATCAGTTTTATAATCCTTTTGTCTCGTTATAACGATTTATATTCGAGTTAGATGACCCTTAGTTATTTTACGTTTTAACTTAAGTGTACAGTGTTTGTATATAACACCTTTACTTGCAATGTTTAGCTTGCAATTCCATTAATATTATAAATAAGAAAATTTGGATAGCTGTTTGTTAATCAATTACGTCAAAATGGCCGAACAGATTTGAATGAAATTTGGCTCAGATATAGATTAATTAAAGTCAAGAAGAGCTTCACTTTTTATTCTACTCGAGGGGTAGATTTTTTAGGTTTTGAGAAATCCCAAATCAAAACGAGGGTGAGTCATTAAAAGAGTGATATTCTGCGGGAAGCACTCGATATAAAGAGTCGCTTTTCACATAGAATTAATGCTATCCATATACATTATACAATGTATTTTTTTACATAAGACCTCAGTGTTTTGTTTTTATTTTGTTATGTAGCTATATAATACTTGTAGGAGGCTGTAGGAGGTGATGTTGTCCAGATAGAGATCTTTTTATATTCTCCGACCAAACGACACTTACGACACGATAATATCTACTTACTTGTTCTGCTAGTTAAAACATTAAAATCGGTTTAAAACCCTTGTAAATCCATTTAAATAAAGTATATTTGATTTAATGCTAACATTTTCATTTAAAATACGAAGCATAATATGAAAAATCTTTTCTCCTTAATCTTGGTAAAATCTATCATAAAGCAATAAAATTGAAGCATGCCTTAAGGAAGCATGTGGTATTCAAATGTAGCTAATAGCCCATAAAGGCAGTGATCAACAGGCGAATAAAAAGTTTCGCGTTCTAGCCAAATCGCTTTTGGTAGAAAGACGTTTTAGTCGTGTGTTTTTTTATTTAATATTATTAGTATTCAAACAATATGTACATATTAATATTCGTTAGTAAGTTATTCGTATCTAATTAACGTTAAGTATTGTTTTGGGAAACGAATTAAATATTAATGAAATTTCCTTAATTCGTACTGTTACAATTAATTACCGACTATTTAAACTTAGTCAAATTTTCTTTAAGACACATAGAACTACAAAAAAAAGTGCGTGTGTACAAAGTACACATGTCAGAAGTAAAACTTTAATTAAAATTAAGGCTAACTCTTCCCCGTCTCTGAGCGCCTGGTACTATGGACTTATTCGTTTCATCGAGTTTGAAATCACATCGATTCTAAAGAAGTTTCACTTCAATAAAAAACTATTTCTAAAAACTGACATCATTCTTTGTAATAAATGACTAAACTATTATTTACTATTGATATTACCTAATTAGATATTTTCAAAATGCGGTCATGGTTCAGGAACAGAACAGAACAGTCTTTAGTATGTTTTTCATCTTACCATAACAAAAGTGGTAATCATGTTGGAAATGGGAAAATATCAAAGGTGCCATACCTGGGATGTCAACCCACTTCACTTAGTTTAACAAGCGAATGCCTCACCAATTTAATACCACTGCCATACAAGTATGTATATCAATAAATATAAACTATATATAAGACGAAGTCAGATATAGTGGCTAGTTAAGTAAAACAACAGTCTATGTTTAATTTGACCAAAGGTCAAGTTGACTGTTTCCATTATACGTGGTCCACGAGGCCTACTCACTAATGATGCGTAGATATCTAAATTTACACATCTAATAATAACCATCTAAATTAAATCCTGTCCGTTTGTAAGTCTACAATTATTTGCTACATATATCGAAAACTCTCAAAGTTCAAGCATTTTATGTGTATACTTCTAATCGCTAACAGAATTTCTGCAATGATTCTATCAGAACCTTTAATGAGGCATAGAAAATCAGGATGAAACTGACATAAGTGAAGGGAATATTCCCAATAATCTATTTCCTTACTTACATGAGATCTTGGAATATTACTTGTTAATTAAAAAAACTTATTCTTTAAACAAAAACGACGTGACGTGACGACAAGTTTGCCGCAGTTTGTAGTGACCCTACATTCTTGCGCCAGCGGTCGCGGGTTCGAGTCCCGCTGGGGCAATTTTATTCATTTGTTTGTTATTTTTCATTTGTTAAACTCGAAATTCGTACTCCAGTCATGGGTGTTTATTTTTATAAGATGTATGTATTTAAACTTATATATGTAGTATATCAACTATCTGGTATCCGTACACACAAGCTTCCTTCATAGCTTACCACGGAACTAGATGGCGCTGTGTGTAATAATGCCCCAACATTTATTTATTTATATATTTAAAAAATATACAAGTATTTGACTACATAACTCATACAAATAACTCTAAATCATCGCAAAAAGCAGAAAAAACCGTAGGACAAGGCTAGCAATAAATAAGTCAATCAAGATAACACTAATAGACCGTTCTTGACATGTTCGTAACACTCATTTGTTTTTATGCAATTGCATAAATGCAGCTGGCATTACTATATACTAATTAGATGATATCTGCGAATGTACATTATATATTTATCAGACCTTTGTACCTACTGACTCAGTGGTTGAACTGGCAAGATGGTTCATAATTTGATTTTAGCGCTTTTATCTTATTTTGAATTATTAGTTCAGTTTCTTTCGAAAGATTAAATTGAAATTATGGATAATATTAAAGTTTATAATTTAATGGTCTAAATGAAAGTATCTTTTCGAATTTTCTTAATTCATACTTGGCTTTGGATGTAGTTATTAGAGGACAAACCCAAGTTAAAAGACTAGTTAAAGTAATAATAATAATAATAATTTAATAATAATAAAGACATGATAACGTTGCGAAACAAATACACCATATTCTAGCATTGAAATATAAATTAATAAATACATACACACCTTACTACAAATATACACCCCGTAATGTCCTTGAAAATCAAACAGCTAAACTATATTGGAACGTAGATATAATTACAGACAAAACAATAGCATGCAATAGACCAGATATTACACTGACATTAAAATCCCCAAAAATCACGTACCTCATTGACATATCCATACCTAACACAGAGAATCTCAAAAACAAGCATCAAGAAAAGATCCAAAAATGTATTCCACTTGCAGATGAAATAAAAGATATGTGGCATCAGGACTTAATAAAGATAGTACCAATAATTCTCTCATCCACTGGTGTAGTACCAAAAACTCTACATAAATCAATAGAATTGTTAGAATTACACAAATTAACATATATTCAGTTACAAAAGTCAATAGTTCTAGACACATGTTCTATATAGTACGTCGTTTCTTAAATCCCTCATCATTATCCCCATAAGGTATCCGAAAGACTTGGCAGATGCCCGTCCTCGGAACCAAAATACCAACGTTAGTTGAGAAAATAAATAAATATAATAATAATAATAATTTATTATATTTCAAGTACTTAGACTCATTTTTTGTTAGTATACATTATGATTATTCTTATTATCTATCCTATTATTATTAGTAATGACGTTAACAAGCAATTTATGTCATTTTTTACCCATCCATCAATTTTTACCTCGTGCAAGTGTTGACTCGTAGGTTATCATTCTTGACCCTAGCATCTGCTAGGGTCATGTCTGATAACGTAGTCTGAAAGTATTATTTAATACGCACTAATCTTTACTCACATGTGAACTGTGACTTGAGTGACGTATCCAGGCTGATATTATAAAGGGAAGTATGTTTGTTGATAATTAAGCAATCTTTAATAATAATAAAATTGCCCTCTTGACCGATTTCTACCTCGGTGGTCAATCTCACTAGACTAGATATGCCGAAGATAATACATATATTGCATTCCTTCGAATTATTTCTTTTTGAAAATCAGTTAATTTTCAAAAAATATATTTTGACGATACGTTTGGCTAAGTTTGTAGTAGTCCTACTATTTGCCCAGCGGTCGTGGGTTCGAGTCCCGCTGGGGGCATTCATTTGTTAAGCACGAATGATTGTACTCCAGACATAGGTACTTATATTTATAATATGTGTGTATTTAAATGTTATATAAGAGTAGTATCCTCAATATATCAAGCCTCATAGCTTGCCACGGAACTAGATGGCGCTGTGTGTAATAATGTCCCAACATATTTAATTGTTGTTTATTTAATATAAAGTGCAAAGTATTTATAATATGTATTAATATAAAGTTTTCTCTTTGGAAAGTATTGTATATCATTTTATTTGCATTTAATAAACAGCTGATATCTTGACACTTAAATTTTATATTTGTCTGTATATATATAAAGTAGTTCGTCAGCACTCCTGGAAGCCATTAAACGAAATAATTGAATTGAATTATTTAGGAATAAGCGTTCACCGATTTATTTAATTGGAATGAGCCATTTATATTAGTAACTAGCGACTCGCCCTCGCTTCGCTCGGGCTCTTCCCTAGATTTAGCATAAGCAAAGCCGCGGGATCCGCTTGTTATGCATATAAACCTTCCTCTTGAATCACTCTATCTATTAAAAAAAACCGCATCAAAATCCGTTGCGTAGTTTTAAAGTTTAAGCATACATAGGGACATAGGGACATAGGGACAGAGAAAGCGACTTTGTTTTATACTATGTAGTGATGAAGTATTGTATCAAATGAATACTAAATAATAATAATAATAACATAGTAATAATAATATATTTAGTTGCATAAGGAAAGTTTACAGTAGCAATGATTGTGGTTGAGGTCCCCTTTTAAGCAAATTTTTGCCTGTGTTTAGAGGATCTTGCCCTTCCATAACAGATAATGATACCTTAGTTCGCAAATCGGTTAACTCCTTTTCAATGTTTTTTTCAAAGGCTACCAAAATCAAGAAATACAATAATATTAATTATAGATTCGGAACAATATTTTGTCAATAATTAACGTAATATTCTTAATTAATCTAAAAATATCATAATGTACGAGTTTGTAACACTCATTATTGAAATAATAACGATTTTAGTGGCCCCTTAAAAAGTTCACGTTAACGGAGTTAGCCGATTTGCGAATTAACTAAATTATTCCTTGTACGGTACAATTAAAAACATATATATAAGAAATAGTAGTGAGTGTGAATTGTGTATGAGAATGAGTACGTATGTTAGTAAAATAAAACATATATGCTAAATTCTATATAATATATCAACAATTATTCGAATCTGTACATTAAATATTTTTAGAAAATCTTATTGAAATAGTCAATATAATCGATACAGACGCCGAAACTATTTTTTTTTAAGTGAAACATCTTTAGAATCGTTGTGATTTTGGACTCAATGAAACGAAAAAATAAGTCCATAGTACCAGGCGCTCAGAGAGTGGGTGTGACCTTCGCGCCATCTCCCTCTCTCAACGAGCTTAGACGGGGTTTTTTAGTATAAATATAAACGAGATTTAAAAATTAGTTTGCCAAAAAAGTTTTACTTCTGACATGTGTACTTTGTATACACGCACTTTTTTTTATTTTATCGGTTTGTCTCTCTGTTAGTAACCGCGTCACAAGAAAACGATTCATTTTTCATTCAGATCACATTTTAGTCAGATTTTGATGAAATTTCGTATGATGATAGCTGGCTATCAGAGTCAAATATGAGATTTAGAGTTTTTACTGCAGGAATGTTTCTCATCTCTGAGAAAACACACGAAAGAGTAGACACGAACTCAAGCGAAGGGAAATGAGTGTCGCTAGTAGGTGTATTATAATATACTAGCTGCGCCCCGCGGTTTCACCCACGTAGTTGCCATTCCCGTGGGATTACAGGGATAAAAAGTAGCCTATGTCCTTTCTGAAGGTTTTCTCTATCTGTGTACCAAATTTCATCGAATTCGGTTCAGCGGTTTAGGCGTGAAAGCGTAACAGACAGACAGACAGACAGAGTTACTTTCGCATTTATAATATTAGTTAGGATTAGGATAGTTAGGATAACATAATATAGTCTTTTAAAAATTTAGAATTTAGTAGGTACCTATATATATTATCATTATATTCTAGACTCTTATACGACCTAAATGATTTGTTGACCTTGAAGTCAAAGTTCATCAATACTCGATGACCTAATATATTTTTAGTAATTAATTTTAATACATTTTAGTTTGACCTGATTATAATAAATGCTATCAAACGAAACGCAATTTTATAAAATACAGTTGATTTCATTCAATATGTATCTATCTAATAATAATATTTTAAGTTTTGTACAGAATATCCTAAAAAAGTTATTTTATTAAACATTTTTCATACAAAATATTTATTTTTGAAACGGACGTTCGATCTGATTTTCCATTGATTATATTTAATCGCAAGTAAAAACTTTTGTAATTCTATTAATTTCTATAAATTTACTTCTAATTTTCTTTAAATATATCTGATGAATATTTTTTTTTATGGGATAAAGGGGGCAAACGAGCAGGAGGGTCACCTGATGGAAAGTGATCACCGCCGCCCATGGACATCTGCAATACCGCAGGGCTTGCATATGCGTTGCCGGCCTTTCAGGAAAGTGAGGGAGGTAGGAGGGTTGATACAATGATGGATTACATTGTCTATACGCCGCATAGACAATGTAATCCATCATTGTATCAATTATTAAAAACCGCATATTAAAAAAACCTTTTGAGGTTAGTCTTTTATGCATTTTTTTCATTTAAGCCCAGCTATTTTAGCTTAAAATCATAAGTTAATTAATAAAAAATCAAATATTCGTTAAAAATTATTTCATCTAAACTAGCGACACACCTCGCTCTGCTTGGATTTATCCCTACGAACATTTCAACGGGTCATATATATTTTGCCACAGTAAAAATATCGTATCTTGATTCTTGACCCTTATCCAGCAGCAATTTAATTAAAATCTGTCAAGTGGTTTGTCGTAATGCGGTCAGATATTAAAACAGACAGGCAGAAAAAAAGTCTAAAAAAAAATTTTTAATGTTAAATTCGACTATGAAATTCATTCAGTCATTATTATTGATATTAAAAAAATAAAATATTTAATGTATAGATTCGACTTAGTTAGAATTATTTATGACTACAACTCACCCTCGCTAGATAGTCCTTATGTTTAGCGCCAACAAAACCACGGGTTCCGCTAGTTAAAATAAATAAAATTTCTACCTCCTCATTTTTTGAAGTTGGTTAAAAAGTAGCCTAAGTTACGCCTTATAATATTAATCTATCTATGAGTGAAAATCCCGTCAAAATCGGTCAGAAATTATCCGGAAAAAACAGACAGACTGACAAAAATTTTGAAAATTGATTTTTCTTGCTAGTATAGTATAATATACTATATATCCACTTAGTAATAAGCTGTTAATTTAAAAACAGACACTCCAATTTTATTTATATGAATAGATTATATAGAAATTGCATACAACCGTCCAGACTGTCTCTCAGAAGTCGATAAATGTACAGCGTAATAGCGATAAGTTGTAACCTATTTACTACTATTAAATAAAAACGTACTCGTATGTTCCTTCATTTAGGTATTGAATTGAAATAATTAAGCAAGATCAATAGTTTATCGAACTAATGGGGGACTTCGATAACGCTTATTACTTTAAAAATACACGTTAATTGTGGCGTTAGCTTAGTTTGTAATGTCAGTGGTCGCGGGTTCGAGTCTCGCTGTTTATAGTAATAAGAATGTATGTACTGTAGTTATGAAACTAGATGATGCTGTAAGTTCATTTCACTATGTATTTTTGTTCTAATATTTTAGTACCAGAGTAATTCAGCACTTTGAGGAATTTTAAGGATGAGAAGAAGACACTAAGGTGGCTTTTCGATACAATATGAAGCGGAATCGGAGATTATAAATTTTCTTTGTTTTGGTAAAAACTAACAAACGCACATTCATACATATTTGTATACTAGCATTTCCCGCGGCTTCGCCCGCGTTCTAAGGACCGGAAACCAAACACAGTATGGTACTTCACAGAACTAACGCCCTTCTAGTTTTTGTAACATTATTCATTGATACCTCGCTCCTATTGGTCACAGCGTAACAGCCTTCCTCTATAAACCGACTATCCAACACAAAAAGAATTTTTCAATTCGGACCATTAGTTCCTGAGATTAGTGCGTTAAAGCAAACTTAGAAACAAACAAACAAACAAACAAACAAACAAACTAGCTTCAGCTTTATAATATTAGTATAGATAAGTATTTATTTCAATAAACAAAAAAAGACCGTAGAATTTAAAATATTTCGTCCAAGTCAATTGTATGGTGAATTATAAAAATGCCATATCTGACCCTATATTGCTTGATATCAAAACGGTATAAACATGTATGGAATAAACAACTTTTTCATTATTTTCCTTGTTATTAGTATTAGAATATTTTATTTAGTCATATAAATTCTTTTCTAAATATAGAGATCTTTAGCATAACTTTTGCTGGCGATTTTATGAATAATCTTTGAACTACAGAGAAAAATAGGTACCTGTATTGTATTTTTCTTAATAAATATTTACATTTGATATAACAAATGTTATTAAAATATTCATTATAATCAATACAGTGGCCAAATCTATAATTTTTAGAATTTCGTGTGTCTGTCTGGAAACGTATGATGAGAGGATCACTGGATAGATTTGGATACAATTTGGTACTATAATAGCCAGGCCCGTCGCGTGCTAAGGTGCAAGGTGTACACCGCACAAGGGCGGCTTTTCAAGGGGGCGGCAAAAACAGATATCGAAAAGAAAACGAAACATTTTCATAATTTGCATGTTTAATATATTTTTAAATAACTAAATATTAAATGACATATTCGATGAGCTAAAAACGTTTACTGACATATTCGGCTTTTTAAACCATCATCATCATCATCATCATCAGCCCTTTTTAACGTCCCACTGCTGGGCACGGGCCTCCCTCAGTACGAGGGGATCAGGCCATAGTCTACCGCGCTGGCCTAGTGCGAGTTGGCGGACTTCACATGCCTTTCAAAAACTTGTTAGGTTTTCTCAGACATGCAGGTTTCCTCACGATGTTTTCCTTCACCGTAAGACAAGTGGTAATCATGATATAAATGATTCGCACATGAGATCAGAGGTGCGAGACCCGGATTTGAACCCGCATCACTCGGTTATCCAAGCGTTACCGCTGGGCTACCACTGTCTCATACCATAACTTATTGAATTACTGCGATGATGACTTGGGTGGCATATAATCGGTATTGCACAAGGGCGCTGAAACAGCTAGCGGCGGGCCTGATAATAGCTGTTTATCCGGGTTAGCATATAATTTTTACTGTATGAAAGTATCTCGCTATAACGTAATCGTAAAAATAAGCGTTAAAACGTTCGTAATAACGAACCCGAGCGGAGTGGTGGTTAGTTACTAGTCTAAAACTTTATTTTCTCCACCAGATATACGTGTATGTTGTAATTAAGAAACTGTAATTTATAGGAGTAATGTCAGGAACTAAAAATCTAGATGTAAATCTATATAAAAACCTCGTGTCAGTATTTGTTATCGAACTCCTCCGAAACGGCTTGACCGATTTTGATGATTTTTTGTGTACATTTGATAGGTTTGAGAATAGGTTGTAAGCTATTTTTTATTTCGCTAAGTGATAAGGGTCGTTCTCTCCAAATTTTTAATTTTAAGACCTTTTAATTTTTCATTTTATTATGATTTGGCATCAAAAAATACTTATTTTCAATTTTCTACCAAAAATTTCTATTTTAATAGGAATACGGGCAGAGCCGCGAGAATTACTAGTAAATCAATATAATAGATAATTTAGTCTTCAATAATATTATTAAGTTTCCATAGACAACTTGACGCTCTATACTACAAAGTAATGACTAGATTACATCAGCAACAAGATATTCAGTTAATTAAAAATTGGCATTTTAAATTATGTCACCATGTTAGTATTTTCTCACACATAAGTTCCTGTTTCCATATACGTGGTGTACCATCTCATGGTCGCCGTGCTGTCTATCTCGGTATTTCCTTTAAAGGATAGTAGAAAAAGCAAAGACTTCCGGGATCGAGCTTTGGATTGTTTATAAAATTTTCATTGAGCTTTTTTGCTATTAGATAAAATTTATGGTTTATATTTTATTGTGTAGCTTTATGACTGTACAAATACATACACACACTATAACGGAATACTTAGTAGATGTAAATGTGTGGGATTAATGTCTGGTTGTGTCTCACGTAGGATAAATAGATAAATATTGTAATACAATATTGTTACCAAATATTTTTTTAAAAGAGCAACTGTTGAGTTTCTCGCCGGTTCTTCTCAGCAGAACAGCTTTCCAAGCCGGTGGTAGTTTACTCACAGACTGACATTTAATTTTAATAATGTAAAAATGACGATTCAAAAGAGCTTGTAAAAGTGTCTATTTGAATAAAGAATATTTTGATTTGATTTGATTTGAGTGTATATATGTATATAGTGAAAATTAAGTAGGAAAGGTGTTTTATTTCAAAAACAACCGACCTAGATTTTGCGCGAGCGAAGCCGCGGGTAATGCTAATAAATGTATACAGATTGACAAATTATATACCTATCGAGAACCACTCTATCCATTGGTGATAACAGCATAAAAATCGGTGCTGTTTTTGAACAGACAGACGCGGCGGAGGACTTTGTTGTGTAATATGTACGGATATTTTATTGGAACTAAAATTAATACAAATATTACGATTAAGCTTTATTCATCGAATTCGAAGCTTTTATAGCTTTTAAGTTACATGAATAATTCAAATATGTTCGTACAAGCTTCATATGCTAAAACAATTTACATTCTAGAGTACATTTATCATTTAGTAAGATTAACTCATACAAATATTGAATTATTGAAATATTTTAGCGGTAGATTTTTCTTTAAACATTAAACCAAATTTCATGAAAATCGCTACAGCCCTTAAAAATAAACTTACAAACAAGCTGAATATTATTATTTATATCAGGGTATATGTATAATAATTAAATTTAATGAAAACTTATAAGATATGGTAATTACATGGTGGAATAACGACATAAGTTGGGACTAGAAGTGAATGCAGTTGGTAATGCGTTAAGTTTGAGAGTCACTCGTAATACGTGTGTAGTGATGTGCCTTAATCTTTTGATGTCTTCTTCTTCTGAAAAATGTTATAGGAATAACTAAATATTTTAGTTATTAATGTCAATCTGTTTATAAATTTATTTCCCTGATTCAAAAGGTAAATATAAATATAAATTGGAATAGTGAGACAGACTCGCCTAAAGAAGGAAATGTCGCGGTATTTAAATGCTATATGCTTTTTAATTCTAAATCTACGATATCTAAAAATATTTTTGAGATAATATAAAGAAAGTCAGGAAAGTAGTTTTACTTAAGAATTCATGTTACAAGTTTAACAAATCTAATAATGATTTTTCTGAAATTTTTCATATTAAATTAGCATTTTACTGAATTTCTTGTCATTCTTTCTTGTCATTTAAAAATAAGATGTTAATTAAAAACTTCATGAAGGGTCCCTAATCAGTTTTTTCACAAAAATAAAAACATTCGAAATAAAAATGACAGTGAACGGACGAATAGCTCAAGCGAAACGTCGCGTTTTACTAGCGCTAAGAATTAACACTACTTTTCTTATTATGTACTCATTCTATGAGTTAAATAATGAAATTAATAAATTTATAAATCTATCGACACTTCACAACACTAATTCACCTATTGAGTTAACAGTGACTCGGCGTCTGGACAGTTTATTAAAGTCTTAAGCCATTTGCAAGATTTTGACTGGATAATATCGATGCATTCAGTGCAATTCGTAATTATTATTATGGCTACAGTCTACTTCTTAATATTGATTGAAACTAGTTGAGAAGTTGAACATTTATATACTTTTTTATTATACTTACTTTCTTAGATTTAAGCGAATATATCACTATATAGTATAAAACAAAGTCGCTTCCCGCTGTCTGTCTGTCCCTATGTATGCTTCGATCTTTAAAACTACGCAACGGATTTTGATGCGGTTTTTTAATAGATAGAGTGATTCAAGAGAAAGGTTTAATAAATAACGGATATTTAACGGACATTTAATTATAATTAATAATTATAATATAATTAACGGTATAATTAACGGACTCCGCAGCTTCGTTCGCACTCAATCTAGGGAAGAGCTCGAGCGAAGGGAAGGCGAGTTGCTAGTCTATACATATAAATAAATGTCGGTTTTTAATTTCAAATTTACAGATTGTCACTGAATTTATAATAATATAAAATATATAAGCTACTATAGTCAAAAAATTAATTTTTTAAATTTTCGTCTGTTTGTTCCGGCTGAAACGGCTGAACCGATTTTGACGGGACTTTCACTTGCAGATAGCTAATGTTATAAGGCTTAACTTAGCCTATTTTTTAACCGACTTCAACAAAGGAGGAGGTTATATTTTAGAAATTTTATTTATTTTAACTAGTTAAACCTGTGGCGAAACCTAAACCTAAGGATGAACCCGAGCGAAGCCAGGGTGGGTAGCTAGTACTTAATAAAATCGTCTATTTCTTAAAATATAGGTAGGTACATAGTGAATAAATGCTGTCCGTAACAACTATAATATAATAACCTGGAGATATCTAAATAAACTTGTCTCCCTACTTGCTTGCTGTAAAACATTCGAAACGGCGGGACACAAAAATTAAAAGAAATCCATCAATCCGTGAACAAAATCAGCGAAAACGTCCAAACCCAAACATCTATAAAGCTTTAATTTTCGTTATTTTCTTTAATCTTACAACTCTGAGCTTATAATAATAAATAAATAAATAAATAAATATGTTGGGACATTTTTACAACAGCGCTATCTAGTTCCGTGGTAAGCTACGAGGCTTGTGTTACGGATACCAGATAGTTGATATACTACATATATACATTTTTAAATACATATATAATATAAATATAAATATTAACACCCATAACTGGAGAACAAACATTCGTGATCAACAAATGAATGCCCCCAGCGGGACTCGAACCCGCGACCGCCGGCGCAGAAGGTAGGGTCACTACCAACTGAGCCAAACGTGTCGTCATAATAATACTTGTATAACTAAGCATCCTACGAAATAGAACTTAACCAACCCTTAGTTAATAATTAAATTAACTAGTTAATTCGAAACTGCAAAGGGTTGTTAAGAGCTAGTATCGATGTACCAAATGATATGTTAGCACAACTAACGTGATCGGCGATGGTCTGATAGCTTAATGCATTGAACGTCTAACTGCTCTAAATATGCCAATATTCCATTACAAGCGGATGATGTTTCATATCAACATATTTAATTGCAAATTGCAATACGTCTAACTGTCTTGAAATTTGCATGATATCTATTATTCTATTCAAAACTTACATATATTGTGGTATACAAGCGAGTTGCTATTGTTTCGATCGTGTGTTTATTGGGTATATTTTAATTAGGTTGAGAATGTACATTAAGAGATGGGTATAGCGATATAAGAAACCGAATTAAACAGGTTAAAGTTATATTCAGTTAATTAATTTAATTAAGGACAGTGGTAGCCCAGCGGTAACGCGTTCGCTTGGATAACCGAGTGATGCGGGTCCAAATCCGGGTCTCGCACCTCTGATATTTTCATGTGCGAATCATTTTTATCATGATTACCACTTGTCTTACGGTGAAGAAAAACATCGTGAGGAAACCTGCATGTCTGAGAAAACCTAGCAAGTTTTCGAAAGACATGTGATATCCGCCAACACGCACTAGGCCAGCGCGGTGGACTATGGCCCGTGCCCAGCAGTGGGACTTTAAAAAGGGCTGATGATGATGAATTCATTAAGGAAAAAATCCAAATATTCGCGTAAATCTAAGAAAATTTTATACAAAATTATAATAATATGACTAAAGTAGAGACTGATTCTTAGTGGATTCTAACCCACCTTCGGTACTAAAGTTAATAATACATACCTCCAACCTCTGCTCTACACAAACCTGGTAATATAACCAAACTAATATTTTTAGCACATAATAATAATAATAATAATAATACACTTTATTGTACACCAAAGAAAAGAATAAAAACACATACAATAACTAGTTAATTATTCACTCTTCTCTCACCAACATTTACCACAAAACTTATTGAGTCCAAATGCATTACAGCAATGAAATTTTTCATCGAAAAATGGCCCGAGCCGTCGTTAACATCAAATGCAGTTAAAATTTTGCTGTTGCTCGTAAAAAATTTTTATGACCCAGCTACTAGGATTTTGTAATCGAAACACCTAAATCGTTATCAGAGTTCTCGTTTAAATCGCTATAAATGTGATATAGGGTGGATATGTCATATGGTGCAGTGACAGTGACAGATGTAGAAAGTACTGCTTAGGTCACAGGTTCAATTCGTTGGATGAATTATATGAATGTATTTTTTTACTTGTTTGGCTGTGTTTTAACTATAGTAATCTATATCTATCAATCTATATACGGTATTTACATGAAAAATATTTTTTGAAATTTTTGTTTGTCTGTTTATTCCGGCTAATCTGTGAAATGGCTGGACAGATTGTGATGGGATTTTCACTTATTTTAATACCCGCGGTTTCGCTTGCGCTAAGTTGAGGGACAAACCCGAGCGAAGCGAAGGTGAGTCGCTAGTAAATACCATAACAGTACGGACCCGACTGTACTGACTCGATCTTGACCCATTTCTTGTTTTTTCTACATTGTACTTGTATTATAAAATTAAAATTCATTATAATTTCTTAAAAACATTTTGTTAGCTCTATACAAAAAATGTACTGATAAAGGTAAATGAATTATTTTTACTTTTTGTTATACTTGAATGATTTTTCTAAAGGCAGCCAAATTTTGAATAAGTCTGAGAAACTTTTAAGCTCCGCTGGCTTTTGATCATTCATTACTATTGTTCGAGAAAAGGTCCAACATAAATAATAAACTGGACTATAAAATTATTTTAGACGTATAATTTTATGAAGAAGAAGAAACCTTAATAGTATATTATTTCGTTAGAATGAAGGTCAGTTTGATTCTCGCTAAGGAAAAATTAGTCATTTTTAAATTTTTTGGTATTAGGGATGTCGAAATCGATTCGTAAATTACAAATCTTAATTATTACAGTAATAAGCAGAAACAAATTGAAAAATAATGATATTTTTGAAGTATAATATTTTTTTGTAGTTTAAACTGTAAAAATAGTATTTCTCGTTGAGAGTCGTTCAATTCACAGAAAGAATCTTAAATAAAGCTCTGAAACCCCATTAAATATACTAACTATTATTTAAAGTGTGCAATGTGGTGGGCTATGACCTACTCCCCCTTAAATTCTCTCAGCAGTAGGACTTTTAACTGTACAATATAATAAATAACTACGTAAACTAATATAGTACGAAGTTAGTCATTTCATAAAAATCGATAACCTATCTGCAATATTCTAACCACGAATAACAAAAAACTAAAAGTTTATTAACCATCCAAACATGAAAGGATTTAAAAATAATATTTTGTGTTGTAAAAACGTTAGTTAAAGTAATATTGTTTATATTAGATTTCCATTGAAAACAATGGCAGTGCTGAATAAAACGAATGCATACAGCTGAGCCAAATGGTCTGTAAAAAAAGCAAAGGTATTGAAGTTCGGTGGTGAAAAGAGAAAACGCTGATTTATGTTTATATTTTTTGTTGTTTGGTTCAGTTTATAGTGTCAGTGGTCGCAGGTTTGAGTCCCGATAGGGTTACGATTGTTTGTGCTCCAGTCCAGTTATACATGTGTAGTGTGACTATGTGGTATCCATAGCACAAGCCTCTTACTTTATCATTTGTTAAGTGGTAGTGCCATGCTTTACCTTCGGGTAGCAACCGAATGGGCCGGCACGCCCCGTATAGTTCATTAGTACCACTCTCTCACAGAAGACCGGCGTGAAGTGGCAGCTATGCTGTCGCGTTTCGTCCGATGAGTGAGAGTCCGGGAGGCCCACTCTCCTTCCCTCCTCCCTCTTCCCTTCATCCTCCGCCTTCGTTCCCCCCTCCATCCCACTTCCCTCCCTCCTCCATCCCTCCCTTTCCTGAAAGGCCGGCAACGCATCTGCAAGCCTGGCTTGCAGATGTCCATGGGCGGAGGTGATCACTTCCCATCAGGTGAGCCTCCTGCCCGTTTGCCCCATTTTTACCATAAAAAAAAAATGAATGGATGCTTTGTGTGTTAATGTCCCAACATACTTATTTAATTTAATTTTATATTCTTTATATTGTATCTCGGTGGTCTATTGGCTAACGTGTATAGCTGCAGTTGTAGAGGTCATAGATTTGATTCTTGGTCGAGTCAAAAATATAATTGAATTTCTCCTTCTTTTAATTTTGAGATTTCCAAAATCTAAGTTTAGTCTAGATTGCTGTGAAATATTACAAATATTTCACAGCAATCTAGACTAAAAGACAAAGACAAGACAAACTTCGGGAATGAAAAATCTACGTAGACCCGTAACAAATCAAGAGATAGGGGTAGTATTATTTAAAATGTCATATTTTTGTAAAACCTTTGAAAGTAATTCCTTGTTTTTGAAGGCGGTCAAAGACCATTTTTATAAATTATAATATTATAGGCGTACTCAAAGTATAAGCCTTGCCTTAACTTTAATTTCGTTTAAAAGATAACTATTTAATTTAAACTTTAATTATATACATGTTTATTTGAGTGTTTTAAACAGCTTTTACTTCGGAACCCAATACCGAAATACAAGCTTCATATGTATGCTAATGCAGTTTACATCAGCATTTGTTTTTACTTATTTACCTATTTTTCCTTTCGTAATCCCTTTTAAAAGCGTCTCTCGCCCCTACTATGATTCCGTTCGATAGACGTTAACGAACACGATTTTAATAATTTATATTATATGGAAAATTCAGCTATATACGCTAGCGACTACCGTAAATATGATAATGGTAGTAGGTAATGGTAGCACAGATACACTCTACAGTTAAATGTTGGTTTTACTTAGCATAATGTCGACTTTTATGTATATTATTGTAAGATATATCCACATATTATAGACTAAATATATTTTTATGAAGTTATATTAAATTCTAAATAGCTTTATTTTTCATATAACGTCATATATTTTACTGTGTATTGCAGAAAATATGGTAAAAATGTTACTTAGTGGATGTCGAGAATTTTTACAATTGTATTATGCTAATAAGGACCTAAGTATTTAACATACATAATACATATATGTTATGTTACTAGATTTAAACTCACTCTCGTTCTCCTCTGATTTAATTTTTTTTAAGATACTTTGTAAAAAATACACGTGATTTTGAGTAGAGGGGGGGGGGGGCGTTTCAAACCTCACCACGTATCACCATGGGGGAGGGGGGTTTAAAAAGTTGCTTAAAACATCACGTGATTAATGGGCAACCCTTACGTTTAACATTAGTTAAAATTATACTTATACGCCACTATTCACTATGAAATCTATAATATTAATTGTTGATTTCTTGGTGAATAGTGGCGTACTTGTTATATTGAACCTAATAAAATCTCAATACTAAATTTAATCAAAATCAGCTCAGTGGTTTTTTTATGACGAACAAATTACTTTAAACCGTTTATATGACCCCTATGTTATAATAATGACTATTACTATGGAAATATTTAAAATATATTTATTGTACACATTCAATTTGGTTAAAATTTTATTATAATACGTATAGACTAACTGAAATTACATAATATAATAATAGTTGATTTTCCGAGTTACTTACTGCGGGAAAATATCTTATTTCAGACAAATCTATATTAGCCATTAAAATGTACCTAGGAAAAGCCGAGCAAAGCAAAGGCTAGCTCTAGTATTAAAAAAATGTATGTAATTTTAAAAATATATAATATCTTATATGTCTAGTAATATTATAATAACTTATAACATGCATCTGTACTACATGCTATCTACTCACGCGAGAGCCTCAATATCCTTGTCACTTTAACCACTCCATTTTTCAACCCTCTAAAATCGATATATGCTAGTATTTCCCCGTTCTGTCATAGAATATTTTGCAGATACGTCGTACGTTATTAACTTAATAAGGATCTACTGTAAAGAAATTTTTGAAGAGATAAATAGCATGTTTAAAATATGTGGTTTATACCACTAGCGATTCACCCTGGTTCTGCTTAGAGTGAGTACCTAAGTGCCTAATTTATCTGCGTACTCAGTGAACTGATCTATCTATGTATAAAATTTGATCAAAATCCGACCAGTCGTTTCAGTATGAAAGACTTGCAGACACGCACATACAGACTCTCTTATTATGTACGTTATATTTGGTATAAAATGTTGTTTATTTGTTTATTTACTTAGTAATCAAAACTATTAAATATTGATAGATTGAAAGATATATTCATTCTCACATAAAACATATGCGATATGTACAATATCATTTATATTTTATTGATATAAAACTCATTCCGCTTCGGGTTTCTATTATGTCCTTTGCATAATATTATGAAAACTCTTAAAAATGGGACGATTTTTTTAAACTTACTCGTAGGTCAATAGTATTGTAACAATGTAAGCTTAATTTTGCACCATTTTCAAAATAAATAGCTTACAACTTTCTTAGATAAACCATTTTCCTTTTGGTGCAAGCCGTATTTAAATCAATACAGTAGGTACCTATGTCCTATGGTTAACGTATCAAACATAAAATCAGGCATCACGAGATTTTTTTAAATAGAAATTAAATTAAAATAAAATAAAGAAATAGCAACCCATCTGTCTGTCATCACTAGCCTGTGGAAAGGGATGATTTGAAGAAATAATTTTTGGCCTCTTATAACTTAGATTATAAATGAAACTACCTTTTCGGATTTTGTCACGGATTTATTTAAGATTTTTGGTTCTCGACGTTTCGAATGCTCTACAACAATCATAGTCACGGGAGAGATTACTTATTATGGTATAAGAGGGCATTTAAAAAACTTTTCGAAGTGCAACCAAACATCGCCGGGACTAGAACCTAGTATGACTAAGTTTCGATAACAATTTTTAATTGACTGCTAATGTTTCGTGGACGCAAATACATTTTAAATACACCCTAAATAACAAAAGCTATATATGGCGGCCATAAAAGGATTAAACGATGATAGGGCGTTCCGAATTTACTGGTGAATCAATTTCTATGTAAATTCTATTAGGTCTTTACTTAAACTGTCACTACCCACGGGCGGTATAAGGTCAGCTGAACACTGTATGCTAAATGGTATCAGTAGTATATAGATAATAAAATTACGTTATATATTTGTGTGAATCTACGACTATAATAAAGTTAAATTGTGACTAAAGTTGATATGTATATATTAAAAATACGTTTAGGCACCTAATATATTTGTATTTAGATATTTTAGCATTCCACTGCTGGGCTTCCTCTCGAAGTCGGCTCTGCGCTGCTCGAGGGGCTAAAAGTATTGCAAAGCAAATTTTTAATATATACTACGTTGTACTAATTAAATAAAACTCAGTTAAAACGTGTGTGTAAAATATCGCCGTGCTATAAAGCTTTAATGGTAAAATTCTTAAAAGTATAATTCTAATGGTCGTCAATCAGCATATTTAAACAAAACGTGTATACGACGCGAATTGAATACTATTTACGTTTTAAACAATGTCGACTAAATCTTGCGCAGGCTGTTTTATTGCTTTAAAAAATAAAGATTTTTTAAAATGTTCTAAATGCCACAAATATTACGATATACTATGTGCTAATATAAATGACAGCCGTTTGAAAGCTATGAATGCTGAAGAGAAAAACATATGGAAATGTCCAGTTTGCATGAATAAAATACCTAAAGGTAACAACACCAATACTCCTCTTCGTCCACCGCAATCGGACACAACGCATTCTTACAATGCAACCTCTCCATCTTGCTCCAACGTAACAGTGCGTAAAATGCACTTGAATAGCAGTAGTGCTCATGCTTCATTGAGCGACGATAATATTATTGAGATCTCTAGGGCTGACTTAAAGGATTTAATTAGATATGAAATAAAAAATGCCGTCCAGGAAGCCATAGCTGACCAACTTAAAGGAATGAACGATTTAATATCTAGTTTTCAGCAATCTCTCTCATTTTTCAATGAGCAATTTGAAAGTATGAAATTATCTATAGTAGAAAAATCCGCAAAAATACAAGAGCTAGAAAAATCAAATAACAATATGCATGCTTCCATTATAGACCTGACAAAACGGTTAAATACTATAGAACAGCATTCTAGGTCCTGCAATATTGAATTACAAAACGTACCGGAAAACCGTTCTGAAAATTTAATTAACTTATTTACACAATTGGGGAGAATTACAAACTGTGAACTTAACGATGGAGATGTTCTGCATTGTACAAGAATAGCAAAGTTAAATACAGATAGCAAACGGCCTCGTTCAATTATTGTTCAATTAAGTAGTCCTCGCATTAGGGATAGTTGCCTGGCCGCTGCTATGAAATTCAACAGAGCTAATATAAACAACAAGCTCAATTCGAGTCACCTTGGTATAGCAACAGATAACCCTCAACCGATTTATGTAACGGAACATCTCTCAGCCGCGAATAAAGCTATACACGCTGCCACAAGAATTCGTGCTAAGGAGTTAAGGTTCAAGTACGTTTGGATACGTAACGGCAGGATTTTTATGAGAAAAAATGATACTTCGCAGAGCTTAGTTATTAATAGTATAGAAATGTTGAAATCTATTAAGTAATTTTTTTTTTTTAATTATATATTATTATTTTTTTTCTTTTCATTATTGTGTATTATAGGTTACTACTAGCTTTTATTGTGTTGATTTGTATAAATTCGATAGACTTAAAGTTTATTACCAAAATGTACGTGGTTTAAGAACAAAAACTGTAGAATTTTTATTCAACATATCATTGCAAAACTATGATGTTATTGTACTTTCTGAGACTTGGCTTAGTGGCGATATTTATGATTCTGAACTTTTTGATGACAGATACTTAGTTTTCAGACGTGATCGCGAATCTAGTTGCTTGAAAACACGTAAAAGGGGAGGTGGAGTACTTATTGCCCTGTTAAAACATTTAAAACCTAAAAGACTACCTATATACGAAAGTTCTTGCGAGGATCTTTGGGTAAGTATTGAAATCAAGAATCCTGAAGGTAAAGCTGAACAACTAAACATAGGTACAGTTTATCTGCCTCCGCCGCTCAGTACTAATCTATTAGAATCATTTACAAATAGTGCCCAAAAATCTACTGAATCGAATAAACACACAATTATAATTGGAGACTTCAACCTGAGTAACATAATTTGGTCAACAGACATGAATACAGAAACCATTCAAACTATTTCAAACCTTTCTGAAGTAAGTGCGAATTTACTAGAATTTATTTCTATAAATGATTTTAATCAATACAATAATGTACTTAATTGTAAAGCTAAAGTACTCGATTTGATTCTTAGTAATATCCCTGTTCAGAATCCAACACGGTGTATATCACCGCTAATCGCAGAAGACCCTTTACATCCTGCTCTGGAATTTTGTTTATATTTAGATGCACCGTGCTGCCTACAATATAAAGTTTCCACTAGACCTGATTTTTATAAAGCAGACTACGAAAATATCATAAACTCAATTAATTTAATTAATTGGGATGATGAATTTAGTGACTGTATATCAATCAATCATATGCTGGACCATTTTTACAAATTAATAAAAGATATAATAAGAGTATTCGTACCTTTGAAGAAGCATAATAATACTAACAGCTACCCGCCTTGGTATTCCCTGCATCTTATTCGACTTCTTAGAGACAAATTTAAATTACATCGGAAAATAAAAAAGTATAACAACCCCATAGATATAGTTCTTTTTGAAAAGCTTCGCGATGATTGTCGTATGATGTCTATAGTATGTTATAATTCTTACATTGATAAACTTGAACACTCTATCTCTAAAAACCCAAAACTGTTTTGGTCTCTAATAAAAACCAAAAGAAAAGGTAATTGCGTATATCCTTCTCAAATGCAACTTGACGATACAGTAGCTTCTTCTGGCGCCGATATTTGTAATTTATTTGCAAAAAATTTCGCACAAGTATATAATAACCCTAATTTGCATACAAAATACACAGCAAAAAACACAGATTTTATACCTAATATTTGTTTTATATCAAACTTCTCTTTTAATACCAAAGAAGTATATAAAAAATTAGAATCTCTTGACGAAAGTAAGGGCGGTGGTAGTGATGGTATTCCTCCAATTTTTATAAAAAGATGTGCAAAAGCTCTAGCTTCACCTATAAATATGATCTTCAATCGTTCCCTTAGTGACGGTATATTTCCGGACCAGTGGAAAGAAGCTCTAATCGTTCCTGTGTATAAAAATGGTGGTAAAAACCTTGTCTCTAATTACAGACCCATTTCTCTACTCCCAACGCTAGGAAAAGTTCTAGAAAAATTGATTACTGAACGCTTATCTCTGCATCTTAAGCAGCTATTTTCTTTTCAACAACATGGTTTTCTTCAGTCAAGATCAACGACCACTAATCTTCTGTGCTTTACTTCTATGCTGTCTGAACACATGGACAAACGAGTTCCAATTGACGCCATCTATACTGACTTTAGTAAAGCATTCGACAAAGTTGATCACTCAATTTTGTTGCATAAGCTCTCACAGTTTGGTATTAGTGGTACTCTTTTATCTTGGTTCCAATCATACTTATACAGTAGGTCTTTCAAAGTAGTTGTCAGTGGTCACTGGTCGTTCACCTGTTTGGCGCCATCTGGCGTACCGCAAGGGTCTCACCTTGGTCCACTACTTTTTAATATTTTCATTAATGACGTAACAAATTGCTTTCATCATTCTGTTTGCTATTTATTTGCAGATGACCTAAAAATAATAAAGCCTATAAAATCTAATGAAGATGTGATTAAACTACTAAACGATATCAATAGATTAACCTGTTGGTGCGCTGAAAATAATATGTCGCTCAACACGGCAAAATGCCATTATATACAATTCACTCGCAATAAAAGCACCAATCCAAACATATACTACATCAACTCACATCTGATCTCCCATGTAGACGCTGTCAAGGACCTTGGAATTACTTTAGATGGTAGTTTACGTTACAATACTCATATATTTAATGTTGTATCTAAAAGTTTTAAGGTGTTGGGTTTCGTCCTTAGAAATTGTAAAGAGTTTAAAATGGTGTCCACTAAGATCAAATTATTTAATGCGCTAGTCCGACCTATCCTGGAATATAATAGTATAATCTGGAACCCACACTATGACCTTTATATTAAAAAATTAGAAAGTGTTCAAAAACGTTTCCTCTACCACCTTTCTTACAGTGATGCTATGGCACAAAACCTCCCTAACTATCACAATAGACTATCACATTACAAGATGATGTCGCTCGCGTGTCGTAGAAAAATATCTGATACTATAATACTTTATAAAATTATTCATTCGAAAATCGACTGTAGTGAATTACTCCAACTAATTAAATTTAACAAACCCTCTCGCATGCCCCGGAAAGGTATATATAATTTGTTTTACACTCCGACATGTAGAACGAATTTAGGTTATCACGCCGCTATACCAAGGATCTGTAGACAGTACAATACACTTTCAAAAGAATACGAAGAACTGGATATATTTTCTACTAACTTTTTTCTATTTAAAAGAAGTATTACAAAATTTATTAATTGTCAACTTTAGTATAATTACTAATTTGTTCTGCCTATTTTTTTTTTCTCTTTCGTTTATTAGTTTAATTTAGTTATTTTTGTTTAAATTTTAATTTTTGTTTACTTAGTCACAATATAAAAATAAGCAAGCTGTAGTCTCCTATAATTGAAGGAGCACACATTATTATTGTATTTTATAATAACTTTGTATATTTTTAAAGTAACGTGTGTATTCTTTGTTGGAGACTCTTATTAAAAATAAATAAATAAAAATAAATAAATAAATAAATAAATATGATAGGGATCAGTCCATACTCCACTATGTTACCCAAGTGCGGGTTGGCGGACTTTACGTCTTTCGAAAACTTTCTTAGTTCTTTCAGACATGAATTTTCCTCGTCATTTTCTTCACTGTAACTAGTAATTATGTTAAAAGTGATCGACACATTAAAATTTGAATTTGTTTCATTCGGTTTCGCGAACAATACCACTGAGCTACGCCTGCTATACATATGTGTTATATATGTACTGTAGCTACGTAGATTTAATTTTCATAGAGAAAAAAGTCGATCATTTTACCAAAACAAAGACGGTCATGAAATTTCAGTATAATCACTATTCAAAATGGATTAGGGATCTTCTACTAAAATATACATGTCCATATATTTGCATATTAAGCTATGTAATATGTAGTTTGTATTAACCACAATGTCGTCTTAGTACTTAATTGTTTAAGAACATTAGGTACTTTATTTATAACTAGCTGTACCTCGCGGCTTCACCCGCGTTATATCAACAAAAAAACAAACTCTTTTTGATTTTTTACTAACAATATTAAATATAAGTTCAAAATTCATTTTAAAATATTGTTTCCACAATGTAACAGATTATAACTTCATAGTTAACAGCAATTAACAGTTGCATTAGCTGGTATATTTCAGATTTCAGGTGTAACGTTCATAACTTTTTCATAAAACATCAAAGCTAGAAAACATCTAGCCGATGAGTCCCAATGAGTCCCAATGAGCCCTAATGAGCCCCACACGGCTATGTACAGGTGGTATGTGTAAATACATTTCCCAACTTTAAAGAAAAAGTATAGACTTGCTGATAACATTTCTACAGTTTATTCCAAGGTAGCATATCATGTTCATCACACAATTTTGACATGTATACTTAAGATTTAAAAATCAAATTCGCTTGTACTGCCTTATCCTAAATTCAATACAGGATTTACGATCGATGTAACTTTGAATGACGAAAACAAAAGCTGTGATTTAGTGAGTCACTCTGAGACGTGATGATAAAACGATTCTGGGATACTCTTCAATCATACTTAAACGTAAACAAGCGAAATTCGAAATTTGTTATAATTTTACGATACAAAATCTTATGTAACCTGTATTTTGGTTAAAGTTAAGCGTTTAGGATAACTTCGTAAAATCTGGATGTATTATGGGATGAGCTTTTGTATTATGGGATGAGCTTTTGCATAATAGAAGGGCTTGCTTTTAAAATATTTTTAAGGAATGTCTAAGTCTCTTTACGAGACTATTTGACCGTCGTTCGATCGTCGTCGCCGTTTCAGAGAATAGCCGGAACAAACACACAGACAAAAATATAAAAATAGATTTTTTTGGTGTAAGTAGCTACGTATATATTTTCATATGCATTTAGTGAAAAGCTGTTAATTTGAAATTAAAAACTGACAATTCAATTTTATTTATATGTATAGATATATAGATATTTGAATACACATAAATAAAATAGAAATATCTGTTTGTAATATGAAATTATATGCGATAGGTACTACAGCTTAATTTAAACAGGACTTTCATTTGCTGATAGCTGATTTTATAAGGAGTAACTAAGGCAACTTATATTTTACTCAAAAATAAGGGTTTAAGTCGAAAACCTTATTCTTCGTAGATATTCAAAACAATGAGAGTTTAGATTAAAAATATAAAAAGTACCTTCTCAGGTACCCGAGCGAAACGAGGTTAACTTGCTAGTATTCAATAAAAATAAACTATTAAGCTCCATAAGCGATGCAAATTTCACGCCAACACTCATTTATAAGCATTTACATTTACAAGCATTCACATTCACAGTATGAAGAATGATAGGAAAGTATACACTTAACACTACTAGTTCCCATTATTCTCCTTCACTGAACCTTAAACATAAATTTCCACCAATTTCAAAACACCATGCTAGTACGAAACAGTAACGCCATGACCATATAAGGTACACATGAGTGAGATAATCGCAGTACAACACGCAACCATGGTATAAATCAACGAAATTCTAGCACCTCGTAAAGAAAACTAGCAACGTGAATGCAACGTGAATTAAGTAGAACCTTTAAGTTATTAGCAACTAGTTGTAGCTTTTGGTTTCGTCTGATTTTTATATCCAATGGGGTTATTATTTGAATGTTGGGACCCAAAACTTAAAATAAATCATTGAAATAATGTAAAAGCAGTTTTATTTAAAACCTATATATAATATACCTATTTATTTCTATTGATGACACGTTTGAATGCTGTGTCACCTTACTTGCTGAGTCAGAAGTCACGGGTTCGAGACTCGCTGGAGTTCACTTACGATAAAATATATTATAAAATATTATTCTTTACTTTCTATAAATATATTATACATATTAAAAAATACGTAACCAGTAAATTTATTATTAAATCAAATTTGGTGAATTACCGATAGTAAAATTTTATATGAATTTGTGTAACTTAAAAGAAGAGACACAAAACAAACAAAAACGTAGGAACTTTCCCAACTACTTAAGTACCTGATACCTTAACCTGAAACTATCCTATTTTAAACGCCAATGTTATCCCAGGATGATAATATTTGAGAAACAGCGTAATTGTTATCACAAACAAGTAGGTAACGTAAGATAGGATACCCTCTAACATATACATCAACATAACCCCTTATGGTTCCCCAAATACTCCTTACAAATGGACACCGGAACTGCCGCCATATTTCCCTGAATATGACGCTTCGTATCGTTACAGCAACAATAGTCGTTTCCGTGAGTGCTTCCGGTTTTTTCATTTGTTATTTTTATTATAGTTCTTTGTAATTGGGGTATACAGTTAAGTTATACTTATGAAGGTATATGTTCTCAGGAGTTAATGCCTACATATAAAATAGCACCTAGGTTCATTTTTATGGAAAAAATAAACAAAATATATATTTTTTTAAATTTAACCCAGCCCTAACTATCCCCCAAACGAAATGAAAAAGTATTATTCAAATCGGTCCAGCCATTTTTAAATTTTTACGAGACAAACAAACAGCAAAATATTTTTATATATAAGTAATGATAAAAGTATAGTACTGTCTCTCCGTTTGTCCATAGATTTTTTTGTTACGGGGCTATTGATGTGTTAATTGATAATTAAAAATGATTAGGTCGCATATTGATCACCGAGCGTAGTACAGTAGTTTTAGGAAATATTTGAAAAAGCTGCTTATAATGTAAAATTATTTAGTAATATTTTACAATCTTGATTGAGATTGTTTATAGGTTATAAGGAACTGAATAGTAAATTTGATGGAAACAGTTAGAATGTTTTAAAAGTCGTGAAAAGTAATATAATTTTAAAATCTCCGACAAAACCATCAAACAATGTTATATCAGAAACATTTAAAATAATAAAGCGATCATAAAAGTCTATTAAAAGAGCATTATGAATACAAATGTAATGTATTACGGAAAATACGAAACTAAGCTTAACTCAAAAATATGTGAATCATTTAGATAATTTATATACAACTTCCATACACCGCCTTCGCGCTATTTCGCTTCTATTTCCTTTAATCCGCGGATATTTAGTTATAATTAGTTTAGTTAAGATTTTTGTGGAAAACTTTTAGTTTTCGCAAGAAAAATGTCTTAAGAGTAGTTTTTTTTAATATATATATATAAGGGTGGCACAAAAAAATGACTATTTTTTTTAGTCTCGTGTGAAAAAATGTTAGTTATTGACGTTTTAAGAGGCCTCTCCAAAGGACAGCTCAAAAAAAAATTTTTAAGAGGTCGCTCCAATTTTTTTTTTTATTTCGATCTTTTAAAATATTTTTTGAGCTGTCCTTTGGAGATGGCTCTTAAAACATTAAAAATTATTTTTTTTCACACGACACTCAAAAAAAAAATAGTCGGTTTTTTTGCGTCACCCTAAGGTATATAATATAGTCATTTATAATTATATTTTCTATATACATACATAAAAATGACTATAAGTATGTTTGTCCTGTGTACAATTTTTATAAATGATCTATCGATTGTAATTAAAAACTGGTATTCAACAAAAAATCTGTGGTATTTTATGTGTTCCTTAACGCCTTTTAAGTTATATTGCTGGTAACGGGTTCGTTTCTCGTGCTAAGTTTCTTCAGTATTACTTATTTACGCAAAATCACTAACTGTAGTCCTAATACATATCAACTATATAATAAACATACATACAAATTAATATTAGTAGGATTTGCTATGAAAAATAAATAACTCAAAGCATTCCAAAGCATTTATTTACTTACTTTTGAAAAAGCCATTAGGTAAAACGCAAAACATTTTAAACCGCTTTTGCACTCGAGTGTAATGTAGAATAAATCGCTCGAAATATCCCGCGGAGTTATGGATAATCATTATTTTTAATTCCGCTGATTTCTAAATAGTACCTCTTGAACGTTTTAAACCTAGTTTACTGCCCTCTTATACAGTAGTGGGCTGTCAATATGTGTTTGCCTACAAATATACATAAAGGTTTTTATACATAAGGGTATATACATAAGGGTATATACATAAGGGTATATACATAAGGGTTTATAAATATTTTTACTTAGATTTACGCGAATATTTGATATTTTTACGCAACTGCGGCGAAGAGCAAACGACGGTTACTTAAATAATACCAACTTAACATTTATTTAACCTACAATGTCTATCACACTCCTTGTATATGCAAATGTGTGTATATTTGTTAGTTCTTGACCCCGAACATAAAAGAAAAAAAATACAATAATGCTTTCTGGCAAACTTAGACAGTTTGCCAGAAAGCATTATTCAATACATATATATATATTATTGTTTTCAAGTTAGATTAATACTGTTTATTCAAGCAACTCCGAGGAAAAGAAGTAGTGAATAATTCACACAAAACTCGTAACTTTCATAACTCGTAATCTATACTAATATTATAAAGCTGAAGAGTTTTTTTGTTTGGTTGAACGTGAATCTCAGGAACCACTGGTTCGAATTAAAAAAAATATTTTTGTGTTGGATAGTCCGTTTATCGAGGAAGGCTATAGACTATATTACACCGACAAATAGGAGCGAGGCATCGATGAAAAATGTTGCAAAGACTCAGTAAGTTTGTTTCCGGTCTTTAGAACGCGTGCGAAGCCGCAGGAAATCCTAGTACAAAAATAAATACCAGAAAAGCCGACTTCAAATAGCAGTACGTTATCAATTTCAGAAACTTCAAAAGTTTATAAAGCTCTCAAGTTTATGCTAATATGAAATATCTGACTTAACTTAACCCTGCTTAAGTAATACAGAGTGCTTTTGGCTTCACTTCAAGTTAAAAGAGATGGAAAATTTTTTCCATACATCGTAATGGTCCGAGTTGGTTTAAAGGGCCATCATAATTTACTTATTAATAAGGAAAGTTTGATTTTGTGAATGTTTTGTAACTTGATATACGTATTATTATAAAAGCTCTTATAAATATGAGCTTTAGAATAAACTTTAAGACTTAAAGTTAAGTACTCAAATCATAAAAGTATATACATAAGTACGTGTTGTGTGTTGTTCTGCACGTATATATTTTTTAATTGTAAGGTGCACAATATACCTATTATTTTTTTTATTATTTCGGATCCCTGTCTTCTTTATATATGACACTATATTTAGAAAAAAATACAGTCTTATTATTATAATCCTCTTTTTGAAGTTGGTTGATAAATAAAGGAATTTCATAATTTATTAACGTATATTATATATAGAAGATTTTATCCATAATTCTTCAATTTTCATAGCGATTTATATAGCGGCTTCGCCTGCGTTCTAAAGGCCAAGGAACCAAATTCTTCGATATATGGGCTATCTAACACTAAAAGAGTTTTTCAATTGAACCAGTAGTTCTTGAGATTAACGTTGAACCAAACAAACAAACTCTTCAGCTTTATGATATTAGTATAGATTTATTTATTGTTTAATATATAATAAAAATTATCTCAAATGAAGTTACACTTTTCAACACTTATCGACTTCTTATCCTTAATGTTCGTACCATCATTAAGTTAAACGAACTTATTTACCGGAACAACGTAGAGTAACTTAAACCAGAGCTTTACAGCTAGAAATATTTTATGTAATTAAATATAGTACGTAGTAATTTAATAATGAAATTAATTAAATTATGCAAGGAAGGTTATTGCGTTTATCCGCCTTTGTATGTATGTCTTTGTGGCACATTAAAAACAGAACGCCTGGACCGTTTTTGATGACATTTATTACCTTACATTTCTTCTGATAACATGAATGTTATAGGTTATAATTAAAATACAAAATGCAAAACTAAAAGTGGAGCGAGTGTGATGTCTAAGAGGCCATTACAAACTAAAAAAAAGAATCGGTTAGTAATGGCGAACTAAAAAGATTAATAGTAAAATTATTTTTTTAAGAAAATTTATTTAACAAACAACTCGTTGATAATAGTGATATTATGTGTCAGTGCGTCACTGATATTTATTATTAGATTTGTTTCGATACATTTTTTGAAATAAGTTTATATCTCGATAAGAAATAAATTAAGCCATGGCTGAATGAGTGGAATTTAAGCTCTTATAATATTATCTGCATTTTTTTATAAATTAAAATTTTAATAAAAAAAAGTGCGTGTGTACAAAGTACACATGTCAGAAGTAAAACTTGAATTTAAATTAATTCTAACTCTTCCCCGTCTGTGAGCGCCTGGTACTATGGACTTATTTTTTCGTTTCATCGAGTTTGAAATCACAACGATTCTAAAGAAGTTTCACTTCAAAAATATAAGCCAAAGCTACTCTGTACACATGACGAATACAAGACAAAGATGTTCTTTCATACTTAATGTATGCATAGAGTAATGACAGCGTTCCTTTAAATTGCAATGTTAATTGCAAATTGTATGGTGGAAATGGAAAACAATTAAGTATTTATCACTTATATCTAAAGTTAAGCCTCATTCTGTAAGTAATTATAGAAATTAACTGCCGTTTTTTTAATTAGTTTTGGCCTAAGGCTTTGTATTTTACATTATTTAAATATATAAAATTCCGTGACACGATGTTTGTCCTGAAAATTAAACGTCAAAAAAATATTATTTAAAAGATAGGATAGTTATTATCCTGGGATACTCCCAAGCTGCGGGAAATATTATAATCAGGCTACAGCGATGCGGCAAAACCGAACCGAGGTTAAAAATCACAAAAAGAAGATCTATGAAGTGAAATATATAGATTAGAGCCCTAAATTGTTACTTTTTTGAAATACTTTGATAAGCATTGCCACTTCTAAGCAATGACAATTTTAAGGAAATAATCAAAATTAATTTGCACTATAAATATTTTCATGTGCAAATCATATAACACGATTAGCAATTTTTCTCTTATGGTAAAGCGTAACATCGTAAGCAAATCTGCATAATTTGTGAGAAAACCTAACTTAACCTAGTGTTCGAAAGGCATGCTCACTACTCAGTCTACCAACCTGCACTAGGCCAGCGTTGTGTACTGATCCCCCTCGTAATGAAGGGACACCCGTGCCCAGTATAGTGAATACTATTTAAATAAACGAAGCCGCGGGTATAAGCTAGCTAGGTAATAAATCTTTGAAGTAACAGGTTAGTTGGCAGGCCATTTTTAAAAATTTTTTTTTTGCCTACAGTCTAGATTGATAGATTATAAAACGATCGTCAATTCGAACAGTCGGTTTCTTAATCATAATAAGTAAATGAAAATTTATATATGTTATAAACTAGCGACTAGGCCTCGTTTCGCTCGTTTTTGGTACGTTTTAAGATTTTCATACAAAGTTTTACAAAACAAGGAAGGATGAACGCTTTAGGAATTTATTTGTAATAACATAATCATTATAAAAAAACGAATAAAGGACCTCCGTGAAATAAGTTATTCTAAATTATTTAATGATGTGTATTGTATTTGTATTGAGTTAAGTTTTTTTTAGTTTAGGTACATTAAAGTACAGTAGTGTAAAGTTTAGGTAGCTCTTCAATACCCGAATAACTGGTTAACAAAATGAATCACCAAAAAGAAAATAAGTTGAAAAGCAGTGGAGATCAGGGTACTGAATAATATATATATATAATAATAAACAAATAATAATAAATAAAAAATAATAAATAAATAATAATAAACAAATACGGCTGACATAAAGACACACAGTGCCATCTAGTTCCGAGGTAAGCTACGAGGCTTGTGTTACGAATAGCAGACAGTTGATACACTACACATATAGCTTTAAATACATACATATAGACATATGTCCTCAACAAATGAATGCCCCCAGCGGGACTCGAACCCGCTATAACCGGCAAAGCAAGTAGGGTCACTACAAATTGAATCAAACATGTCGTCAATATATGGATAAGGGTAAGCAAATTAAAACATTCATCTTAATTCTCAAATTATCTGACAGATTTTACCATATAAGAAGGTAATTAACTAATTAAAGATATAAAAAGATACTGTCTCATGTCGTTTAAAAATATAATTTACGGGGGATATGTCACTTAAAGGGTTTTCATTATGATAATTAAGTTTAAGCCGCACCAAAAAAGGGTACGATGAATTATTATATCGAGATGTTTTATTTTATGTATATATAATTTTTTACTGTTTCTTTGTTTGTTTGCTTTTGTTTTGCGTAAAATATTATTATTCTTATTTAAATATTATTTTGATTATTATAGAAATATTGCTCTTTAAAAAATTTTATAATTAAATATGTTTTTTAGAAATCCAATAATGGTTATGATTGGAATTAAACAAAATGACAACCTCGCTTCCTTTAGGAATATTCAAATGTACCTTTTGCTGTTACAACTAACAGACAGCGCTACATTTATCCATTATTAATCTATCTATCAACTAAATTCCATTCAAATTTCATCAAGTTCCAGCTTAAAGTATTAACAAAGGAAGTATTAACATGATTATGATGTTTATTTTAATGATGAAATAATATTTTTTTAATTTATTATTATTCATAAATAATGAATATAATTTTAAATTAACAAAATTATATAATGAACAAACTTATTTTTTAATAATAATAATTATTATTTATTTATTACACTTATTGCAAGCCATCGTACCTACAATTATAGTAGTGCAATTTCATAACGATATTAAAACTGACTGTACATTGTAGGTATTCTTAAGCCAAGGCTGGATTTGTGTACGCTCTGGGTTCAACGCAATTAGCACTGCCATTAACCATTTTTTCTTTTTTTATGCTCTTGCAACGATATTATCAGTCGTCAGTTAAAAGGCTATTCACGTATCGTGAAATCCCTTCTATTTTAAAGTGTTTGCGAATAAATTTGAAGTTGCTAAGTAATAGAATAATTTAAACGTTATATTTTATACTTAGGTTAGTAATTTTGACTAGGAAACGCCTTTGCTCTGTGGTTGGCTTCATTCGGTCATTTTGTCCAAATGTTAATAACAACACGTTTGGCTCAGTTGGTAGTGGTCCTACTTTCTGTGCGAGCGGTCGCGGGTTCGAGTCCCGCTGGGGGCATTCTGTTGAGTGCGAATGTTTGTACTCCAATCATGGTGTTTATATTTCTAATATGTATGTATTTAACATTTATATAATATGTGTAGTATATCAACTATCTGGTACCCGTAACACAAGCCTCTTAGCTTACCAAGGAACTAGATGGCGCTGTTGTAATAATGTCCCAAATGTGCACTTAGATTTGGACTGTCGATATTTATACTTAACTTCTATCTTGTTTGTTTAATTTGTTTCCGTCCGTTATAGAAAGAAACCATCAAGCCGATGTGCACTTAACCGTTTCTTTAGAAAGTCATTGTTGCGAAGTAAATTTCTAGAGTATTAAAACAATGCATTAAGCATATTTGGTCCATTAATGAAGTCGATATTCGACGATGTTTTCTTTAATAACTAAAAAAAGTATTGTATTAATAACTATATGTTCTACAATAAAGAGACAAGTGGAGATGCAAATAGATTGAGTAAAGAGTTGACCGAGTCCGAGGAGTAAACACAAGAAGAGCACTATGGCAGTGTTACCAAAAACAATTATTTACTCTCATAGATTATTGAATAAGGCATAGTACATAATATTGTTTCATTACATTTCTACAATGTTACTTGTAATTTTAAAATATCACATACAATAGGTTCCCTGCAAAAATGCCAACCCATGAAATACGAGTGAAGCGAGGGAAGATCGCTAGTCTTGATATAAGGATTTTCAGAAAGTGGTGACATCGACACATCGAAGCCTGGATACCGATATTACAATACTCGGCAAAATGGTGGCAGTATTGTTCTATAGAGTGTTTATGTTTAGAGCAATCAGAAATAAATGGAAGTGTAAAAGGTATTCAAGGAAATGAAATGACCCTAGAATTAGATTGGTTAGATTATATCTAGCCTTACTTTAGATTAGATATTACAATGTTAGATGTTATGTGTTTCAGGTAGTACTGGTTTTCCGATTGGTGAATCCCATAACTGTTTTTTTTAATTATATGTCTTCAGCCTTTTTTAAAGTCCCACTGCTGGGCACGGGCCTCCTTCATTACAAGGGGGATTAGGCCATAGTCATGGCCTAGTGCGTGTAGGCGGACTTCACATGTATTTCCAAAATTTGCTAGGTTTTTTTGAGACATGCAGGTTTCCTCACGATGTTTTCGTTCACTGTAAGACAAGTGGTAATCATTTTTTCAAGGATTAATTTTGATTTTTGGATCCGACGTTCAAAACCAATAATTTCAATTATTCCCTGTTATCTAAAAAAGAAAGATTCCAGAATGTGCTAACTTTTGGTAACATTAAAAAAAGTCAGTCTAACGGAGTACTAAGCTTCATGCAAATCTGTCCACTCATTTAGTATTAAAAATTCACATTAACAATAGTAGTCCAATTTAAAATCTAATCTATGATCATATGCTATATTTCCTCTATACCATCCATAGCGTGCCGTCGCGTTGCTTGTCAAATTAGCGTCGAGCGCGATACACAGCTTATTACCGTATTGTGTTGTGTGGCTTCTGTACTGGTGACTTTGCAATATTATTCTGTGCACAATATATAAGTGCTTCCACTGCATCCCACTCACTTGCATTAGAAGCTTATGCTAGTTGTAATAAATAAATAAATATGTTGGGACATTTACACACAGCGCCATCTAGTTCCGTGGTAAGCTACGAATCCTGTTTTACAGACACCAGATAGTCGATATACTACATATACGTGTTTAAATGAATACATATTATAAATATAAACACCCATGACTGGAGTAACATTCTAGCTAAACAAATGAATGCCCCCAGCGGGACTCGAACCCGCGACCGCTGAGGCAAGAAAGTAGGGTCACTACAAACTGCGCCAAACGTGTCATCGTAGCTTGAAAATATATTTAACATGATAGATTTTTTAAACTTAGATTTTAGATATAGATGGAGTTTGGTAAAAGTGTCACATTACAAAAAACGTGATTTGCTGTGTATGTTACTATTCTCATTTTAGCCGTACAGATCGCACTACTTTCGTTTCTATTAAGAATAAGGGTTTAATAAAACTAATTGTTTACATCTTTAAATTTTTGAAGAGTAATTATTGGAACTAAAAAAATCATGTATTCTTTTTTATTCTTAATTATTATTATTAATCTTTTTCCTCTAGAAGATGTAAGAACATAATATTTGCGTATTTATTAATTTATTTTTCCCAAATACAAAATTAATCGTTAGTTCTTTTGTAGAAAGGTTTATTTAGTTTTATTCTAACTCCGACCAAAAATCCAAAACCAAACAAAAACTAAAAATTGTAGTTAATATTCGTATATTGAAAATTATACCTGTCTCGGTGTTGTAGTGGCTAACATGTACGATTGCACATCCTAAGGTCTTAGATTCGAGTCCCGAGTCGAGGCAAGTTTAATTTTTCTAGTTTTTATATTTAATAAGCCTCAGTAACAGCCCGGAGTCACCTCCATTTTGAAAGTTCGAGACTTGGAAAATTTCCGCATTGATTAGTGTTTTTTTCCAATAACAATAATATCTTATCATTTCTCTCGAATGCTAACAGAGATAAATTTCTCAGTAAAGTTATCAATAACACTTGCAATTATATTCACTTTTTAAAACCTGTTTTCTGCTTAATTCGAAATTTGTTCAAAAGTTATCTTTTTTAAGATAAAATTTCCTTAAAACGAGAAATATTTTGCACTCATCATGATTTTAATTATTATATGTCAAATCATTCTGATAACAGACGTTTGGTTTTGTTGTCAGGCGAAGTATGTTATTACTTACTAGCGACTCGCCCTCGCTTCGCTTGGGCTTTTTCCTAGATTTAGCACAGGCAAAGCCGCGGGATCCGCTAGTTATGCATATAAACCTTCCTCTTGAATCACTCTATCTATTAAAAAAAACCGCATCAAAATCCGTTGCGTACTTTTAAAGATTTAAGCATACATAGGGATATAGGGACAGAGAAAGCGACTTTGTTTTATACTATGTAGTCAGTAGTGATGACTAATTACTCACCCTTGCTCTGCTCGGGTTCTATAAGTTAGTATTAATTGGTTAGAAATGATACATTTTTTCACAAGAAAAAGTTTCTTATACGTTTATTTTGTGTCTGGATCATCTATCAACATACTAAATGTCATCGAAATGTGTTCAGTAATTCGGTCTTGGTATTGATAATAATGAATTAACAGGATTTAAAAAAATGCACCGAGCTTCGATTCAGTTAGAATTTTATTTCACCTAATTATTTATAGATGGAAGCCATGGACTTTATTCTTGGTAGATGAGAATGTTTTATACAAGCTTAAAAATTACTTGAATAAATAACATTTTCCATCTGATTTTGCTCCCAATATAGGTTATTGGAGGAAATGAATGTGAATTTGAACAACTATTCGATATATGGCTACAGATCATGCGGTCTCGAGTCGGGCCAATAGAGTTATTGGTTTTCTGTCAAGAAACTTAAGTAGCAGCTTAAAGGTAGAAGAATAGAAAATAAATATGCTAATATTAACTTGAATTTATAAATTAATTTTATTTTTTGACAAAAATTACTACATCAAAACTAAGTATATGTAGCTATATTATATTTGTCCGTATTACAGTGGTATCTCAGCCAGATTCTAATGCGCCTAGGCATTTTATAATAATTTGCCGCACTCCAATTCATTCATAGCTAGTAGTCGATTGATTTGCTCTGTTAAACATTAAAGCAAATTGGCTCTAAAGAATTATTAGGGAATTCAAAAAGCAATTGCTAAGGAGAAAGTGAACACATCATACACATATTGTGTCAAAATTGAATAAAAAAATTATATAAAATTAATGTATTCACTCCGCTATATTACAATACGGCTAGTTGTTATGTACAATTAATTAATCAGTCAAATTATGTAATGCTTAATGAACAGGCAGATCATATGCTAAGGTTTCATTCAGACAAATTGTCGAATAACAGTACAATGTTACTTTATGATTTGGGTATTATTTACTAGTCTGTTTTGAACCAACTGCATATCTATACATATAATAATTTTGAAAAGACAAGTAAATAACGTTTAGATAGAGATCTTAAAATTTAAATAAATTGAGTTATCTTATATGACATAATGTAATAATATTGTTTATCGATGCACTCATGCTATCGATTGTAGCGGCGTCTTGCTGTCTGTAGTCACGTAGACAAGTGATAAGGCATGCTGTTCAATGTGCGACTTGACTGTTTTAATACGACGAAAATACGACAATTTAGTCTGTCATATATAATCTTTCTAAAAGTTATACTGTTGAAATATTTGAGCTTATAATTTAAAGTTTTTATTAATATAATGTTTATTTTTGACTAAAAGTATTATAGTTTTTTTTATTTGTATGAAGGGACCTTTATGGACTGTTCTATGAAAATAAAGCCTGTCTCAGAATAGAACCTGTGACATAATTTACGCAAAGTTTAAGGTTTAAATTATTTTAAATAATTAATTTTCTCTAATAAGTTTCTATGGAAACATCTTGGACGTAAAGCTTCATTGGTTATTATTTCATTTATATTTCAAATCTGAATAGATTAATTAAGCAACCCTTCTACCGCAACCTGATTCAAGCGTTTAGAGCATGATGGGTTTCGTGACAATTTCTCATGACATAAAAATTCCCGTTTCACTTCAAAAATATTAAAAAAACGTTAAGTGAACAGCAGATTTTAGAGCACATTATTGTATTTTTCCACGATCAAATATAATCACTATGAGGAAAATATATCGTATTATTACAAGCTTGAAGTCACAAAAACTATCGATTTAATTATAAATATGAAACCACCTACCGTTCACTATTAAATATGTGTTATTCAAAGCCGACCCTCGTCACGTTTACTTGCTCGCTGTTTAATAATTATATATGAACGAGATATCATGAATTGAACCGATGACGATCTTTTAGCTATGATATTTAGATATTATTTCAAACTAGCGACTCGCCCTCGCTTCGCTTGGGCTCTTCCCTAGATTAAGCACAGGCAAAGCCGCGAGTTCCGCTAGTTATGCATATAAACCTTCCTCTTGAATCACTCTATCTATTAAAAAAAACCGCATCAAAATCCGTTGCGTAGTTTTAAAGATTTAAGCATACATAGGGATATAGGGACAGAGAAAGCGACTTTGTTTTATACTATGTAGTGATGATAACAGACAGTGGTCAGCGAAGCGGTAACGCGCTCGCTTGGATAACCGAGTGATGCGGGTTCAAATCCGGGTCTCACACCTCTGATATTTTCATGTGCGAATCATTTATATCATGATTACCACTTGTCTCACTGTGAAGGAAAACATTGTGAGGAAACCTGCATGTCCGAGAATACCTAGCAAGTTTTCGAAAGACATGTGAAGTCCACCAACACGCACTAGGCCAGCGCAGTGGACTATGGCCTGATCCTTCTCATACTGAGGGAGGCCCGTGCCCAGCAGTGGGACGTTAAAAAGGGCTGATGATGAGGGTTTTTGGACATCATGGAAAAGTCACTACAAAATTTCAAAGAAATGTCACTCACTACAATTGAAGAAGAAATGAAAATAATAATTATTTACAATACATTATTTACAATACTTCTTATATCATTAATAATTTTCTGTCACTGTATTTGTACATTATAAATAATTAAGTTGCTATATAGAAAGTTGTCAGTCAATTGTACTAACTAAATAAAACCCGCAAGAAATAGACCCCCCCCTCCAAAGCTTTCATCGATACAAATATTACGACCGAAGTCAGGTGCTCTAGATAGTTTAAACCTATTTATTTACATCAAATTATAACGTATTTTTTGAAATCTCACATAAAACTTAGATTGTAACCCCTGAACCCCCGAAATTGTATTATAGTTTATCCTATAAGTACAATCCCTCACGCGTACGCTACATTAAGCGAAGGAAGACCTATCAGTCACGTTCCCTTGAGAAATATAGCAAGAGGATGCAATAAAGCTAACGTTCATCTATTATATAGCGCTATACCTAGCTATCACCTATTTATTTTACTTTATTTGGTTCAATGTATAGGTTATTAAAAATATTTTCACCCTTCCTTTTGGAAGAACGTCAGAAGTCAGATAGCATTGGAAGGGTTATAATGTAACAACATTTTCTAGCAGAACATTTCTTTTAATTAGCTCAGTAGATATTACTTATAAAAAGTATAGGTATTTTAAAGTATTTTTGTACTAGTTTTGGAACGTTTTCTAGATATAATCATTTCAAAATACATGTAAAGTTTGTATTATTTTAGTTTGATTAATTCTCAAAAGTATAAACATACAGCGATCAGGGAAATCTTCAGAAAGCAATATAGCATAAAAAGCACGAAAAAAAGTTAAATTGTATATTAAAACAAGAGCTTTATATAGCTTTATAAAGTTGTCATTCAATGGAAAGCTAGCCTTACAGAATCCATGGCGTCCCAGCTTATTATTGTTAAAGTATATGAAAATTTCGTATTCTGAAACAAATACACCATCAAAATTTCAAACGATTTCGGATGACATTGAAAATAACACTTTGTTTTAAATTTAGTATAACATTTTATGATTTCGAGGAAATAGCTTTAGAAGTTTTCTGCTTAAGATATATTGCATCACCAGTATTGTCAGGAATAGAACCTTGATGGTTATGTTTGTATGATAACATAACTACGATTATTTTTGCTTTCTCTTTCTACCGTAATTTTTATTAGAGTAGCGTTCACCTTCCCTTCCTTAGATTTGGCTCTAGATACGTATTTATGTTTCTGAGAATAACCCTATTTTTTAAATATAAGTAGTCTAGTTACTCCTTCCTGATAATATCAGATACCTGCCAGTAAAAGTTACGTCAAAATCTACCCACCTGTTTCAGACAGACATACAAAAATATGAACATGTGTTTTTCTTATTAGTACCGTATATAATGTTACCTTCATAATTACTTAAATAATATGTATTTAGTAAAATACCGTTATAATATGTGTTAAGTATGTATACAGGTACGAGTGAAAAGCTTGGTAGTTGGATACGCACTACTTTATTAAAACTAGAATAGCGTTGTGGGCGCAGCCACAACATTTTAAGTTTACCCACTTAATCATATATAACAATCCTCCCCCTTTAGATACTTATACACTAAAAAAAGTTACTTATTTAAACAAAAAAAAGGTTTATAATTGACTCTAGGCATCGGACGCAACGACATTTCGGATGTTCCCGATCTGAGCCGGTTATCCTCGCTTTGGGTTTCTTCTTCGTGACAGATTCCATTGTCAGTTGAAGCCTCAAAGAATTCCTCTCTTTCAAGGTCTTGCCCTGATGATTCATTTATCGACGTTTCAGGTACTTGCGCAGAGTTATCGTGTCCTCCTTCTTCTTCTTGACTCTGTACCATACTTCCCTCGGGAACTCCCGAGCTGTCCGGTGTTGAATTGGTGTCGTGAATATCGTCGTATCTGTAGCAGCTTTTAGCTAATCGAGGAGTGTCATTGCTATCCGTGCCTTTATAAGAAATGAGCTGATTTTTATGTTTTTTTAAAACTATTGCACTTATACAATCTTTGATTAAATATACAGTTTTTCCTATCTTTCTTAATATAATTCCCCTATTCCATGTAAATTTTTTATTAACAAAATATTTTTTATATAATATATAATCACCCGGTTTAAAACATTGGTAATTATTACCTCTGTAGGCTTTACTCTGTAAACACTGATTACGTTTAATTTCCTTAACGACAGTGTCAGATGAGAGCGTCGGAGATGGTGACGGATTTATAAAATCTAAACGTGAACGAAGTTTCCGTCCATACACTAATTGAGCAGGCGATAATCCCGTCGTAGCATGAATTGAATTTCTATAGTCAAAAAGATATTTCAGTAAATCATTATGATTTTGTTTAACATTATTACTCATTAACAAACAAGATTTAATACCTCTTTTGACAATTTTTACATAACTCTCTGCCTGCCCATTACTGGCCGGATGATACGCGGGAGATGTTACATGCGATATTCCGTTAGACCTACAAAAATGTATAAATTCGTTTGATAAAAAACATGTTGCATTATCACTAACCAAGGTATGTATTAGACCGAATCTTGACATAAAATCGTATAAATTACTTATAACACCGTCTGAAGCAGTCCTACTCATGTTGTACACTTCAACCCATTTAGTATACGCGTCTACAATCACTAAGTACATGCGATTATTAATAGGACCCAGAAAATCCAAATGTACTCTATAAAACGGTTGCGGGGGGCAAGGCCACGGCGCCAGCGGCGCGCGCGCTGGTGAACACCTTAACTGTGTGCAAATGTCACATTTACCGATCATTGCCTCTATAGCCTTGTCTATCCCGGGAAACCAAAATCTACTGCGAGCTTCAGCTTTGCACTTAATAATACCTAAATGTGTTTTATGGAGTTCTTGTAAAAGTTTACTTTGTAAGTTGCTCGGAACAACGACCTTATGGCCCCGCATCACCACCCCGTTTTCGTAAGATAACTGTGTTTTACATAAAAAATAAGGGCGAATGTAATCATACGAATATTTTTTAGGCCATCCGTTTATAATGTACTTAATTATTGAATTTAGCACTTCATCTTTTTTAGTTTCTTCACGCAACACGTCAAGAGTTACAGCTAAACTACCATCTACTACAAAATTTATATATGACGCCCTATCATCAAAATAATTTGAGTCTATGGACGCATCGCAGTTCGCCCCTTCACGCAGATCTTCCTTAGTAGCGTTCGCACGCGATAAATAATCAGCACAGTTGTCATCGCTGCGTATATACTCAATTTTAAAATTGTATGCACTTAAAAACATTGCATACCGTTGCAACCTATTAGCTGAAACCTCAGGTACGCCCCGATAGGGGCCAAAAATAGTAATTAAGGGCTTGTGATCTGTCCTTAGAATAAAAGGTGTCGACCTCCCGTATAGGTATTGGTGAAATCGCCGTACACCAAATATAATAGCCGTAGCTTCTTTTTGTATTTGTGAATATCTCTTCTCAGCTGAGTTTAAGGTTCGTGATACAAAGGACACCGGCCTTTCAATGTTACTATCATCGACTTGGGACAATATTGCCCCTAACCCGTTCGGTGAAGCGTCTACGGTTAAAATAACCGTCGCATTCGGATTAAAGTGAGCTAATACTTTATCGGAAGATAATATTTCTTTTATTGTGTTAAATGCTACACTTTGTTCCGAATTCCACTGCCACTTACTATTTTTATGTAATAATTTATACAATGGAGCTAAAATCGAAGATGCGTTAGGTACAAAATTCCTATAATAATTGACGAGGCCCAAAAATGATTTTAATTTTTTTACATTGTCTGGTACCGGTGCATTAAATATTGCGTTAACCTTTTGTGGTGATTTTTTAAGGCCGTGCTTATCAATTACATAACCTAAGTATTCTACTTCGTCCTTAAAAAAACTGCATTTATTCTTTTGCAATGTTAAGCCTGCATTCTGTAAACGTTGCAAAACTGCATGTAATCTCGAAAGATGTTCGCTCTTATTAGACCCAGTTACTAAAACATCATCCAACATACACAATACTCCTTTCATACCTGCTAACACACCTTCCATTACGCGTTGAAAAATAGCAGGCGCACTAGCTAAACCGAAACTTAAACGTGTATATTTAAATAACCCTTTGTGCGTATTAATGCAAGTAAATTTTTGAGATTCGTCGTCTAAAACGCACTGTGCGTAAGCTTGAGAAAGGTCTAATTTACTAAATTGCTGACCGCCGTGCAGCTTAGAGAATAACTCTTGCACGGTGGGCAATGGGTACTTATCGACTAACAGCTGTTTGTTAACAGTCACGGAATAATCCGCACACAAGCGAATAGTCCCATCTCGTTTCAACACGGGCACAATAGGTGACGCATACTCTGAATACTCAACCGGTTTCAATATGCCGACGCTTACTAACCTATCTAACTCCTTATCTATTTTTTCACGTAATGCGAATGCGACCGGCCGCGGCTTAAAAAATATGGGTTTAGCATCTTTACTTATGTTAAGCTTTACTTTATATTTATTAAACTTACCTAATTCGTCCGAAAAAACTAAGGGATATTGAGATTGTAACTTTTCAATTAAATCTGTTGACTGATTGCAATAATTTAAAGGCAACATTTCCAATTTAAATAAACATATAAAATCTCTTCCTAAGATCGGCGGCCCGCCGTCGGGGATAATGTAAACATTTAACGTGTACGTTTTGTTCATATAACTAAACGCCAACTTAGCAATGCCTACGTAATTTATACTGTTACCGTTATATGTCAATAACTTCTTATAACTTTTAACCAACTTTATGTTTTTAAAATATTTTTTGTAGGTTCTTTCGGATATCGCTGTAACAGCCGACCCACTATCAATTTGAAACTTCATTTGCACTCCTTGAACGCAAACCGTTTCCGTCATAGGTTCCCCGTTATAAGTACGAATATTAAATAACTCACCATCATCGCCGTTCTCATCCGCACTGTCCTGTACAATAAAATTATTTTTTTTACACATACGACGCAAATGACCTTTCGTGTTACACTTCCTACACCTATAGTTAGCGTACCGACACTGCTTTACCGTATGATTTTTGAAACCACATATTGAACATGGCACTTTATCACTATCACTTTTTGCGTTATTAATTTTAAACAGCTGTTCGCCCCGTGGTATGCCGGCTCCCTCCACCAGCGCCGGGGCCTCCACCAGCAAGGCCGCACCAGCGCGCGCACACCGCACGCTCTCCGCCAATTCGACTGCCTTTGCCAACGTTAACTCCTTCGGATCTTGAGAGAACAATTTCTCTCGCTCTGCTCCTGGTCGCATTCCCATTATAAAACGGTCCCTTAATGCTTCCTCCACGTTTAAGAAACTACAGAAAGCGGTCATCCCGCGCAAGCGTGCCGCCCATTGTGAATAAGATTCTCCTTCGTGCTGACTCGCATTGTAAAACTTGTATCTCTCACCAAAACCACATCTTTTCGATATAAAGTGATTATCCAAAAGATTAAGTATGTCTTCAAATGGCACCGATTGGAGTTCTTTAGGTAACGCCAAGTCCACGGCAAGCTGGTATGTTTCTTCACTGAGTGCGCTCAACAAAATTGCTCTTCTTTTGACTCCCAATACATCCTGTGCCTCAGTAATATCGTTCGCAATAAACCATTGCGTAAGCCGGCCTTTATATACTTGCCACGTTTGTGAATTATGATCGAAATTCGACAAAATTCCAAATTGAGACATTGCAAATATAACGGCTATTTTAAAAAAACAATAAATGTAGGTAGCTCGTCGCCACTGTTAAGTATGTATACAGGTACGAGTGAAAAGCTTGGTAGTTGGATACGCACTACTTTATTAAAACTAGAATAGCGTTGTGGGCGCAGCCACAACATTTTAAGTTTACCCACTTAATCATATATAACAATATGTTGGGACATTTACACACAGCACTATCTAGTTCCACGATAAGGTACGAGCCTTGTGTTATGGATACTAGATGGTTGATATACTACACATATATAAGTTTAAATACATACATATTATAAATATAAACATCCATGACTGGAGTACAAACATTCGTGCTCAACAAATGTGTGCCCCCAGCGGGACTCGAACCCGCGACCGCTGGCGCAGAAAGCAGGGTCACTACCCACTGAGCCAAACGTGTCGTCATGTTTATGTTACAATCAGACACTTCAATTTTATTTATATAAGGCGGTTTTCATTATTAACTAAGCAACTGGATTATGTGTTTGAATTGAATAAACAGTTAATAAATTTTTAATTAGAGCCCTCTTTAGGCGCCCATTTTCAATGGGATTTTCATTTCCAGGCGGTTTATGGGGCATTAAAATATAGCTATTCATTAAGCTTCATTTCTCCTCGAAGAAGGTGTTGTTTTATATATATACTCATACATATTGTTATGAATTATAAAATACACACATAAAAAATCTCTATATATATAAAAGAAAGTCAAGTTAGTTACAGTTTGTAGTGACCCTACTTTCTTGCGCCAGCGGTCGCGAGTTCGAGTCCCGCTGGGGACATACATTTGTTAAACTCGAATGTTTGTACTCCAGTCATGGGTGTTTATATTAATAATAATATGTATGTATTTAAAGTTATATATGTAGTATATCAACTATCTGGTATCCGTAACACAAGCTTCCTTCGCAGCTTACAACGGAACTAGATGGCGCTGTGTGTAATAATGTCCTAACATTTTTTTTTATATTTTTTTATTTATAACTCAAGAACGGATTAACCGATTTGGCTGAAAATTGGCGATGAGGCAGCTTAGAACCAGCAGACGGACATATGAAAAACAATAATAAAACAAGCATTCATCACTTTTAAAGTCCTACTGCTGGGCACGGTCCTTCCTTCAATACGAGGGGGATCAGGTCTTAGTCCACCACGTTAAGTGAGGGTCTTACTGCACAATTCCATCGAAAATCTTCTAAGTTCTCTCAGATGTGTATAGATTCGAACCCGCTTCACTTGGTTTCGTACCACTGTGCCACAACTGCCTTCTATAGCTATACTGGACCTATTTCCTCTTAACAATAATTGCTTTAGCCTCATTGCGAACTAGATAATTATTAAATGTTTTTATGAGAATAATATTATGAATAAGACAAATTAACAATTTATTGTACTTCTTAGAACATAACAGTATCTAGAATCTAAACGTATTGAGGAAAAGTATACCAAATCAAGCATTTTTTAATGCTAATAACTTTTTAAATAAAATAACGATACTAACCAACTTTACTTAACCGTCTGGTCGTAAGTTTGATTCTTGCTTGAATCACCTTCGTGGGCTTGACAAAATATTTTAATCAAGTCTTTTGGACTTTCCAGGAGACTTACGTTGTTAAAATATTACAACTGTTAGAAACATAGTGAAGCACGAAATTATATTTTTCATGAAATTTAACATAGTTTTTAAGCAAAGATATTTCACAGAAAACATTTTTTGATTTCCAGTGAAAGTATCCTTTCTGAGTACTCATAATATTGTTGTAAAAAAATCGAAACTGATCCATTTTCCTGATTAGAAACTCTAGGCTTTTAAAACTGAAGGAACATATAAGTTAGAGCAAGGCCTATAAATTCCGTCAAGCGAAGCAGGGTTAAAGTGATTTTTCAATTTTACCTTTTTATAATATTTTCATAGATTTACGCAACAATTTGACATTCTAAATAAAACTATGTTTTGAGATTTTGTCGCGGATTTATTTAGATTTTTGGTTCACGACGTTTCGAATGCTTTACAACAATCATGGTTACAGAAGAGTAACTTTCAGGAATCAAAAATATAACATATTTTAAGTTTACTATATTTATATGGCTTACTATATTCATAATATGTATGTATTTAAAATTAATAAATGTGTAGTGTATCAACTATCTGGTATACATAACACAAGCCTCGTGGCTTACCATGAAACTAGATGGCGCTATTGTAATAATGTCCCAACATAAAAAACAATACCTTTCTTGTTGAAAAAATAGAACTATTTTTTCGTCCCTGGATTAAGCGCGAGCGCAGTCGCGGGTTCCGCTAGTACATTACATATGTGTAACTCTAGCGGTTTTGGCAGCGCACGCCAGAATAGCTCGCAGATGGTAGAATTTTTACTACTTACTTGATACTCATGGTCATATTTTTTACAATATCTTTATAAATTATAGCCTTTATGTTATTCTGATGTATAAACTATATTATTGTAAGGTTTCATTAAAATCCATTTAGTAGTTTTTACGTAAAAGAGTAACAAACGTCCATCCATCCATACTTACAAACTTTCGCGTTTATAATATTAGTATAGATGAGTATCATGTACATACTTACATTCATTTTTCTTATATTTTTCAAGAAAATTGTGTAAAATATCTACAATGTGAACCTGGTTATTAAGTTATTTAAAAACACTTTGCATATGGAGAGTCATTAATCAACGTTCTTAACCACAAAATCAATATTTGACTGGACGCAATCCCTATCCTTGCATTAAAGACCTAAAAACTAATATAGAGCTAAAATGGACATTGTTATTATGAGAATAAGGTTTAAATTTCAATACAGAATCAAACTTGCTTTTTGACGTAGCGTGCATTTTTTGCATATAATATAATCACTGAACATACAGTACAAACAAACATTGGAAGGACGTATATATTATAGTATGTTGCAACGTAGTTCGATGACCAAGCTTTATCTCGACTTGTTTATTTTGTTAATATCATAATAATTTACATTAGAGATGAGGCAGTAGTAGCCCAGTGGCAAGGAGCTCGAATGCGATACCAATTAAGTTGGTTCAAATACCATATTCGCGAATCAGTCTTAATGAGATTATCACATACCTCATGGTGAAAGAAAAAATCGCGAGGAATTACAGATGTATGTTAGAACCTAGCAAGTTTTCGAAAGACATTTGAAGTCGGATATTATGTACTTGGCGTTGGTTGACTATGAACCGATCATCTGTCTTTAACAATAAATAATAAATAAATAAATATGTTGAGATATTATTACACACAGCCCCATCTAGTTCTAGTAGTTTATATATAAGTTTTAAATAGCAAATCAAATCAAATCAAAATATTTTATTCAGCATAAAAATTGTTACAATTTCTTACTGAACGTCATGAGTCTACCACCAGTTCGGAAAGAAGAAACTTCTGACCTGCGAAAACTGGCGAAAGAAACTCAGCGGGACTAACTTTTTTTATACATATACATACATACATATATGTATACATATATACATACATACATCTATATCTATACTAATATTATAAAGAAGTAAAGTTTGTTCATTTGTTAAATTGTAAGGGGTAATCTCGGGATCTACTGAACCGATTTTAAAAATTCTTTCACCAATAGAAAGCCACATTATTGCTGAGTGTCATAGGCTTTTACGTGGTAGTCCGTTTTGCAAAGTGAATCGGAGAAAAAACGGTCGAATGAAAGCGTTTCTTACGAACGCTGCCTTAACTATGAAAGATATATTTTTGAGTTCTAGAGAAAAGATGTGGAGCTTAAAAATGCCTACAAAAAAGTCAACGACAGCATATGTCTAACTTTTATATTTAAGTGACAAAAAGTAGTTTTTTTAATATTAGTATAGATAATTTAATTTTTAATTTTTAATATTAATAAAATAATTTAAATTATTTAAACACTCTGTACAAAAAAAGGATTATTAACATTATGCCCAACGAAGTGGGCACGGGCCAGCTAGTATTATATATAATTGAATGTCCCTAACGGGATTCGAACCCGCGACCACTAGCGCAGTAGAAAAGTCACTAGAAACTGAGAAAAACTTTCGTCGAAAATAAAAATATATAAAAACCGGTTACTTCAACCAAGCAGAAAGCTAAGATGAATAGATGTAATTTTGACTCTACATAATATTTGTCACATACCACCAGAGTGAGAATGTCGCTAGCAGAAATATAAAGACAATTTTTATTAAGAAAAAACTAGTACTACAAGTGAGATTAACTGAAATTACTTATAAATAGGTTACACAATGACAAATTTTCCCATATTTAGAGAAACCAGTGTCCTTAAACAATTAGACCTTAACTGGTAAACTGCAAAATAAAACTGCGTCTAACAAACCGGAAAAACTCGAACTCTTCCGAATGAATGTAAACAATGGTGCGCCTTCATTTTAAATTAACTACAAGATATCCTGTCATATGACGGAAAATACTATTTATAATCTTTAAGCCGCATTTTAATGAGAAATGCGGTAAATAAATAAATATTCTGGGATATTACACACACAGTGCCATCTAGTTTCGTAAGCTACGAGGCTTGTGTTACGGATACCAGATAGTTGATACACATAATATGTAACTTTTATTATAAATAATACAAACACCTATGACTGGAGTACAAACATTCGTGCTCAACAAATGAATACCCCCAGCGGGAATCGAACCTCCGACCGCTGGTACCACAAGTAAGGTCACTAAAAACGGAGTAAAACGTGTCGTTAATGTCAAAATATTAACAGTAAAAAACGCAAAAGCTCGCTGAAACTTTTTAGTTTAGACTGATATATGACTTTGTTTGCATTTGTTTTATAATTTTAATGTTAAAATTTCCAAATATAATACGGTTTCATAAAATTAGTTATTAATAAATCACTCACGCAGGATGTAATTAAAAGCTCTATTACATCCGAAATTAAATTTTAAACCAGTTTTAAATAATATTAACCTTGTTTTACATTTATTATTTTATAAAGATAAAAAATATAGCCACAAATTCGATTCTTGAGATAAATAAACATTTATAAGAGTGTTTTAGCTATACAGGTAAATAAAATTTAAGTGTTTGTTTGTAACGTCAAAATGTCAGTTTTTCACTAAATATATTACACAATTTTTATTAATTTTTTTATGTCTGCCTCTTCGAAGGTCTCTTTGTCTGTCTAATTATTCGGGTAATCTCCAAAATGGCTGTATCGATTTTGACAGGACTTTCACTGGGAAATAGCTTTTTTTATAGACAATAAGGGGCAAACGAGCAAACGATCCACCTTATTGTAAGTGGTTATCGATGCGCATAGACACCTGCAACATAAGAGGAGTTGAGAGTGCGTTGCCGACCTTTAAGGAACCTACAGATACGACTCTTAAAGAGCCCCATAATATAGCGCTCAGGGAAAACCTCGGGAGGAAGATCATTCCAAAAGAGTAAGTTAAGCTACTTTTATTTAGGAAAAAGTAGGTACTACAAGTTTTTAACAGATAACAATAACTATAAAAGTTTTTTTACTAAGTTAAAAATGTCATCCACATATTATGTCCGACATACAAAAAAATTATCAAGAACCAGTTTGCACATAACCTTGGCGGAACGTATTAGTGTATATTAGTAATTTATTTTAGTGCCCATTTTAGATAAACTACAATGTCAAGCTCAAGGATTTTTAGCAATTTTAAAGGAAGTCAAATGGTTAGGAATCATCGTCCATGAACTAAGGTGACTTGTGTAATTTAAGATATGTAGCTATAAATGCTATATGATAGCAAAAATTTGTAGAAATAAGGTAAAGTGACAATTTTTATATTAAAATATATATATAGTGGAATGTATAACCTCTTTTTTTGAAGTCGGTTTAAAACTAGTAAGTTACTCTCACTCCGCTCCAGTTCGTTCCCTAGTTACTTTTTACCGCTTAGTATTCTAAAAACTATCGATTTGGCCTCTAGTAATAGTAATGACAATTTCAATAGATTTTCCAAAAAATATTTAATCTATCGAATGCATAATAGATTCTTTTCTTAGGATTACGCGAATACTTGACATTATAAGCGAAACTATCTTTTCGGATTTTATCGCGGATTTATTATGATTTTTGGTTCCCGACGTTTCGCAAAGTAAAGCATTCGAAATAGACTATAATAATATATCGAATGCATTTGCATTCGATGCGTCGTAAGTTAGAAATTTATTATAGGTATGTATAGATTTGCTTTGAAGACAACACTTCTGGATTAACTTAATGTTTGAAAAATATGTTTTAGTCAGGGTTTCCTCTAAGTTTTATTATTAACTAGCGACTCGCCCTCGCTTCGCTTGGGCTTTTTCCTAGATTTAGCACAGGCAAAGCCGCGGGATCCGCTAGTTATGCATATAAACCTTCCTCTTGAATCACTCTATCTATTAAAAATAACCGCATCAAAATCCGTTGCGTAGTTTTAAAGATTTAAGCGTACATAGGGATATAGGGACAGAGAAAGCGACTTTGTTTTATACTATGTAGTTATTAATATGCACAATGTAATGTGTAATGTAAGAAATTAATTACTATGAGTATTAATCATAAATTATTATAAAAAAAATATGTGTGAAAAATACTTGTAAAGTCATTTTTTTCTAAATTTTCACCTATATCGATGATACTGTTAGCATACCCTTTATAATCTGTACATTTTTTAAATTTAAATATCAATGTTTAATATAATCTGTACTAATAAGAAAGAAATAATTTATGAATTAATAATTATTTATTAATTTTATTAATATGTGTAAGCATAGTCTTCACAGTTTTTTTTACATTTCTTTAATAATATTATTTGAATTTACAGAGCAATAATAAAAGTTAACATCGATGCAACACAGCTAATAGAAACATTGACAGCTGTCACTTTTGATTACTATAAATATAGGAGAGGTGTCAATCAGAGGGCAGTACGTTAACGACCACGGTGATAGCATGAGCTATGCCTCGGTGTGATATTTCGATTATTGTGTATTATTTGTAAAAGTATAATCATTTATGTGTGTTAATAAACAAAAAGTGATAAGTGAGTCTTTTATTCTGAGTGGTATTCCAACAAATCAGAAGTGGTGGATCAGCTCACATTGGTATGTACTCTTTGTTATTTTAAAATAATTTTACAAAACGAAGTCGGACAAAGTAAAAATATTTATCAGTTTATGTTCACTTTGAAATAACAATTATTAATCTACATAATGTTACTGTCCTTACTCAACATCATTTGTCAATCTACCCTCATTTTATATTTTTTTTCTTAATTATATTATCGGTTTAAAATATCATTATCATGATATTAATGATCATAAATATATTAAACAAAATAAATTGAGAATATTAGCATTACTGTTGTTTTTTTTCATTTATTTGAAGGATTTAAACATGTCTTATATCCTAAGTAAAATAATTATAAATTTTCTTTAGACATTCATGACTAAATTAAATGTTATTATTATTATCAATTGGATTTTTCAAAGTAATAGTATTTATATTGAATAGATTGCACTATAATGAATTTACTACTATAATATATTTTATGATATTGTGCTTAATGTTTTTCTTTATAGTTGTAAAATTTGTTTTATGATAATTTAACTTAATAAATTATTTCTTATAAAAAAAATCACATTCAAAGAAAATTGGAATCGGATAAGAATAATAATGTTATATAATCAACTTTTATAATCAATCGAATGTGGATTGAGCATAGTTAGATTTGTTTAATATTATATTTTCAATTTTTAAAAAAAAAAAAAAAAAAAAAAAAAAAAAAATGATTTAGTTTGCAGTGGTGTTGCTTAATATTTAACTTAAAATAATCAAAACACAAGTTGTTTTTAAACTATTAATCTTTAAATTATAATATATGAAAGTTTAATATTGCTTTAATAATTTATATTTTAATATAACACATTATACATATTTTAATAATAGCAACACTACTTAATATTATTTTAACAAATGTTAGAAAATTATAATAATTATAATTATAGTAGTTAAAAATAAGTTAATAATATTGCCATATTTATAATATAATTTAAATTTTAAAATCTTAAATGTTTAGAATTGAAATGTATAATTTTATAGTCTATCATTTTGAATATTTGTAAAAATTGTGGGTAGGCACTGTCTGTAACAAGTATGTAACCACCTGAGACGTCTAATACCCTAGTCTCTCCCGTGACCATGATTGCTGTAAAGCATTCGAAACGTCGGGAACCAAAAATCATAATAAATCCGCGACAAAATCCGAAAAGATAGTTTCAAAGTCATTGAAATTCAAAGAAATTCAAATAATTAATACCCATATACTGATAAATGACAATATCTACCAGTAAAACTTTGGGCTCTTAGCAAAGCGGCTATACGCCGTAAGTGACGCATGATAAACACAAGAGAAAGAAAGTAAGGAAAAAAACTACAAGCCCACGTAGCATATGTTACATACATAATACGTTGGGAATCACGCGTCCGTTCATCGGAGATGGTTAAGAAATATTATACAAAGAAGAAGTGAAGTAGCTCATAATAATGCGAAGATAGAAGCCATTCATCACATCGAAAACTCAGAGAGAATGCCAAGGCATAAAGAGTTACCCGTTTCCAGTTAAGTGTTGAGATTCAGTTAACGAGATTGAGCTCAACGTGCAGTACCATTGCCAAAAAAAAAGAGAAAAGTGAAAATCGAAACGAAATCCAGTTAGACGCATTCAGGTAGCGCTATCGTCCAAATTCACAAGTTCGAATCTAGGACCGTATAACTTGATGGATAGATTCATCGATACACCCAGTAGTCATACACAGAACACGATTGGTGGTTCAAGTAAATGATACCTACGAGTAGTTTCAACCATAGCCATGAAACTCGATACATTAAATAGATCAAAAGGTTAAGGAGACGGCCGTTACGTTTAAATAGAGTGGCGGTTTTCTATGTCCTGCTCAAGATGTCTGGATTGGCACGAAGTTGATATGAAGGTTTATCCTCATTTGAATGCCTACAGAAAGCGTGGCAGAGAAAAAAAAAATATTACTAAATTTACTTTAGTAAAGATCTTAATTAGTTGACAGATTGAAATTTTGGCAATAGGGAGCCGTAGTGAGGATACACTTGGAGACTACTTTTGTGAGAAATCCAGTCTAGTCAACTCGTGTAACGTAAGCGGAAAGGAAATATTACAACAAGGAATTTACACTAAAATTTCAAGTGAGGCAAAAAAAAAAAAAGAGCATTAGATTAAGGCACTTGGCTCATTATATTGCAAACGCACTGAAATGACTGACACTCTTAAACGTTAAAAAAAGTGACAATAATGCAGTTAACAAGGTTCTGCGTATCACGACCCAAGATGAGGTTTATAAGATACATACACAATATTATACTGGTAGTCAGTGCACTATTAAAAAAAAATTGGTTATTCTGAGCAATTGACTCTCACAGTAGAACAGACGGATGAATGCACTTATCAAAGGGTTTGCCTCTGGGAGTTTACGTCGCTTAGGAATGGTCGAGAATCGAGCTCAATATTTCTCTGGATTTTATATAGGTTTAAAATTGAGGCCGTTTAGTATTACCGAATGCATTTTTAAATAAATTTGCTATTTAGATAAGAAACATCACGAATGAAAATAGATATACAAATATTAGTTTAATTTTGTCCTCCGATGAGGCAGAAATGGATAGAATAAATATAATGCACACTTCATCGCCGTGAGACACATACCGGTAAAGATAGCGACGAAAACTACACTAGATATGTTTATTTACTGGAAAATACATAATTTAAAGAGAGAAAACACACTAATTACTACTTGGCGTACTTTTCGTTAAAGAAAGGAAAACTTTTAGCTTGTGATCATATGTTATGTACAAGAATATTATATTTTAAAAAGGCTTTCAACTGAATTGACGATGAGACTAATGAATCTCGATAAGAATCCTGACAAGCCTACGAGTATAAACGGAAAAGTTACATATTGAAGAAAGTCTAACGAAATATCAAGAACAATAGGTGTTGGACTTACTTAACGAATTAAGAAAATGTGTGGCATTAAGTCTGAATGAAACGAGAAAAATCAATATAACTGAGATACATATTGGATTGCACGAAGTGGCAGTAGTTTACAAACCTTATAGACTACAGCGAGAGATATATGAATAGCTATACCAATTATAAAAATGAAATAATAAAATATGCTTCCCAATAGTCCCAGTTCAAAAGAACAAAGGTGAACGCCGATTATGTTCTGATTATCAGGGGTTGAACAAGAGAACATTAAAAGACGATTGTTAGCTAGTTTATCTCAGTGGTGAGGTTTATATTACCAGTCTAGATCCTAATCCGGTTATTATCAAATATGCAAGTCAGAAGAGCACTTAACAGCACTTGTGACGCCAGAAGAGCACTATGAATTTACGCTGATGTTTGTTATGCACCAGCTGTGTATATAATAAATGAACTCCTCGGAAAAGATAGGTATGATTTGGCAATTCGATAGATGGGTAGCCTTCTATCTCCTGCTTCTGCCACTGATAAAGAAACAGCCCGACCACTTGGTATATGAAGGAAGTATTACGACTGGGTAGTAAGAAGGCGAATGCTGTATCCTAAATTGCTACACCTATGAATTAGTTTTACCAATTGAGGTAGTTTGTATAGTTAGTACATTTTCTTGGAGATTTATCTTTGGATTGCTAGCATAGCAAAACTATTTACGAATCTTATGAAGACTTATTAGTCTTCAAATCCATCTTCGAAATTGGGATGACATTCATCGCAGCGCTGCATTATCCGAAGTACATTGCAGAAGCGCAATGTTACGCAAGTAAAACTATGTGTGGGTGATATTTTCATGCAGAGACCCGATGAGAAAACCCTATTAAAACCTGTTGCATACTACAGCAAAAAGACAACCAAGGAAGTTCTTTCAGTAAGGAAGTTTCGTACATATTTTGTTGTTGATGCGCAGTCTGCATTGCATTACATGTGTATGCTTTGGGCTGCCGAACGAATGCCTTCAAGTCACAAACTGTGATCATTCCGAAGATACACGTATAATGAGTTACAAATACCGAATAGTTACAAGCGGTGCAAATACTTACAGTTATCTTATTATAATAAATAAATATCATAAAGGATAAAAGAATAAATATATGAATAGATTGAAATGGGTTTTCTTTACTATAGCCACAGTGAATCAGGACATCGCGATAGGATTGATATAACTTTAGGTAAAGTTTTCTGTCCTAAAATGAGTATATTTGTACAAGAATACTATGTATCCGCATGCTTCAGTTGCACATACAACAAATCGTCTACAATGGAAAATATTTTTGCATCCAAACATAAAGCTAACACAGTTCCGTTTCTCACTTTACAATGGACCATGTAGAACAATTTCTTATAGATGAAAGTGGAAATATGTATATTTTGAGAATAATTGATGGACTTAGCGTATTTATATTCATTAAAACTCTTCGGAATCTTAAAGCAAGACAACTTAAACATTTTGAAAGATATACAATTAGAAGAGAGGATACTTAGAAAGAGGAATTAGTCTTACGTTGTCAATACTTAAAAATATATATGTAAAAGAAATTGAAACCAAACATGTTGTGAACGCTGTCGCAACCCCCTGAACAAATAGATAAATAGAGAGATATAACCGAACTTCTCGTATATTGGAATCACAAGCGGCATCCCAGTAATCCAATCAAAGTTTGGACGAAAAGGTTTGAGACAATCACCCAAACAAAGTGCAGTGGAGTTTTAATAACACTAACGGAGATTACTAAGTAGTACATCCAAAATAGTTTTCGATCGTAAGATCGTGAGTCTGGAAGAGGCACCTATCCTAAACATCACTCAAGATTGTTCAGAAAATTCCAAAACAACAACAGGACAGATTGTTGTTACGAACACTGAGAAAAGTCAGACTGCTTTGAAAGAATGAACATGTAATCAACAATAACATGGATAAAAAAAAAATATTTGCTCTCAATGATCGTTCTGATTACAAATCATTGTTGTTGAAATAAAATTATTAGTACTGACGGGGTTACAAAACCTAAATACAAAAGTTTATAACAAAAATATAAAATATAATACAAAAGTTTACTACGCGAATGCGTTCAAAAGATATCATTTACTTTATCATTCAAAAGTGATAATAGAAAGATAGATCAAAAACGAGAGACGATATTGATATCAAAAACTAAGGGTTCCCTGAATTTATATATATTTTAACGAAATCAAAAAAAAAAGGGACTTTAAACCCTTTATAATATCGTAAAGGGTCATGTTATGTTAGCGGAAAAAAAAAGGTCCTCCCTATCGACTAGTGGTATCATAACCAACCGATGCCCTGATGATGCTGCCATGCGTATGGAATAACGCAGATGGGAATAATTATGTGTAAATGGTATATTATACTTAACTACACAGATACGATGCTTTATATGTCTATCATATATATATGTAATTATAAGTGAAATATGCCGCTGTATGCGGTGATTACTAGGAATAATTGTGTGAAATTTGCCCATAAATGGGGTGATCAGTTGTTTAAACTCTAGGTCATATGAAGTGAGACATTCTGCTGAATGCAGTGATCACTAATTATAAGTGAGACATTCTGCTATATGCAGTGATCACGAAAGATTTAAGTGAGACATTCTGCTATATGCAGTGATCACGAAAGATTTAAGTGAGACATTCTGCTGAATGCAGTGATCACGAAAGATTTAAGTGAGACATTCTGCTGAATGCAGTGATCCCGAAAGATTTAAGTGAGACATGCTGCTATATGCAGTGATCACGAAAGATTTAAGTAAGACATGCTGCTATATGCAGTGATCACGAAAGATTTAAGTGAGACATTCTGCTATATGCAGTGATCACGAAAGATTTAAGTGAGACATTCTGCTATATGCAGTGATCACGAAAGATTTAAGTGAAACATTCTGCTGAATGCAGTGATCACTAATTATAAGTGTTGTGGATGAAGAACGATGATGGCCGAGCGTGCACGACGGCACGCGAGAGCGAGACAGCAGCGACGACACCCGATGGCGAGGCAGCGACGACAGCTACTGAAGAAGCAACAATAAAGAAAACAAGCGAATACAAGTGAAATTAGTGTTTCATTGAAGAACCCCCATACAGTCCATGACAATAAGTGAGACATTCTGCTGAATGCAGTGATCACGAAAGATTTAAGTGAGACATTCTGCTGAATGCAGTGATCACGAAAGATTTAAGTGAGACATTCTGCTGAATGCAGTGATCACGAAAGATTTAAGTGAGACATTCTGCTATATGCAGTGATCACGAAAGATTTAAGTGAGACATTCTGCTGAATGCAGTGATCACTAATTATAAGTGAGACATGCTCTCTGTGAGCTCTCAATGAGGTGTGCTGCTTAACCGATAATGATTATTAAAATCAATAAGTGAAATATGCCGCTGTATGCGGCGATCACTAGAAATAACTAAGTAAACTTTCCTATGTCTATATGGGGTGATAATCGTTTAAGTTATAAGAAGTGAGACATTCCGTCGAATAAATTGTTAAATACTGACAAGTGAATTATGCTGTCATACATTGCAACGACATCTTTTTAATATATCACTATATGTATCACTGAATATTACGGTATGGTTTAAACTATTACTTATTGTTTTGTTCTATAACTATATTTGTGTGTCGTTTACATTAAAATTGTACTCTGGTTATTTGAAACTACTACATACTTTAAATGTTATACTAAATCAGCTTCTAATTATTATTTGAGTTTTACAGGTGTCCCAGTAAAATTCCAGCTACGTCAATCATCTGAGAGTGCACAGTACATCAAAATCAAAATTCTATATCATGATTTAAATCTACTAATGAGAAAGCAGGAATTGTTATATAATTCTTATTGTTTATATTACTTCTCTTGTTGAGTTATATTATGTTATTCTGTTTTATTATGTTTGATTTATCTTACATTATTATGTTTCATTTTTTTTTTGCTTTCTTTTCGGATGGCCGAGCCGGAATGGGGACATTCCGTTCACAGGACGGCCGTCTGTTAGCATACCCTTTATAATCTGTACATTTTTTAAATTTAAATATCAATGTTTAATATAATCTGTACTAATAAGAAAGAAATAATTTATGAATTAATAATTATTTATTAATTTTATTAATATGTGTAAGCATAGTCTTCACAGTTTTTTTTACATTTCTTTAATAATATTATTTGAATTTACAGAGCAATAATAAAAGTTAACATCGATGCAACACAGCTAATAGAAACATTGACAGCTGTCACTTTTGATTACTATAAATATAGGAGAGGTGTCAATCAGAGGGCAGTACGTTAACGACCACGGTGATAGCATGAGCTATGCCTCGGTGTGATATTTCGATTATTGTGTATTATTTGTAAAAGTATAATCATTTATGTGTGTTAATAAACAAAAAGTGATAAGTGAGTCTTTTATTCTGAGTGGTATTCCAACAATACTTTGCCCTGATGGCTGATACAAATAGAAAAAAATTTAATAAAATAAAATAATGCAAAGTAACTAATTACTCTGCACAGGAATCTTGAGACTTCATTTAACAAACCAGACACATTGTCAATGTAATAATCATATACTTTGTAAAAAAAGCAGTTATAAAACCCATAATTACTTCTATGAACGAGTAAATACTGTTAGCAATTATATTCTTATAACAGTATTTTTTTAACAAAATTCATAGAAAATTACAAACTTGTTAGTGCTACTACGATGTTGTATTTCAGAATGTTGAGATTAAATGGAATTGCTTTTATACGCGTGGCTCAGCTAGGTTTGAGAGGCAATACATATACTATATCATTGACGTTATAAGAATCCATTTGTATGGATCATACAAATGTTCATCAGATTTACAACACATAAAGTCTACTGTGTTTGAAAGCAATATATTTATAAGTAATTTACTTCTGTGTTTATTTTTTACATCACTACATAGTATAAAACAAAGTCGCTTTCTCTGTCCCTATATCTCTATGTACGCTTAAATATTTAAAACTACGCAACGGATTTTGATGCGGTTTTTTTAATAGATAGAGTGATTTAAGAGGAAGGTTTATATTATGCTTTGCCTGTGCTAAGTCCAGGGAAGAGCCCGAGCGAAGCGAGGGCGAGTCGCTAGTTTGATTTGATTACAACATTTTATACATAAATAAATAAACAAACATACAATATATGAAAATTTCATTTAACTAACCTAAAAATAGTTTCTGAAAATAGCCACATACGAGAATCGAACAGATTAATAATAAACACTTTAGGCCATCAACACCACAGAGCAGGTGAATATTTGTCAATTCCGTGATCAACACCGAACACCATCTAGTTCCATGGTAAGCTACGAGGCTTGTATCATGTATACCAGATAGTTGATATACTACACATATATACCTAACTTTAAAGTCACATTATAAATAAACATCCATAACTGCAGTACAAACATTCTCGCTAATACATATACCACCACTCGAACCCGCGACCAAACTCAGCAAGTATCACAAACAGCAAAACATATCAAAATTTTACATATGAATTGGCAGAAATCAGCTATCACAGATATTACTTAGCATTCAACAAAGGCCTTGTAAAGACAGTGATACCGCGTTATTTGCATAAACAGTGATGTACGCGGAAGGCCATGAAAGTACAAATTTTGCGCATAAGGAAGCGTTTAAGGTCACTTCGCCTCAATAATTTAATCTTAACGTGCCTTAGTGCATTTGTCATCCTTTGTAGGTACCTAGGAACAGGGAATGAAGCGAATATTTGTTCAACCAACACGTCTTTTTGTGTGTGTTGGGCCTCTATGAAGTGTCAGAAATTCGATCATCACTACATAGTATAAAACAAAGTCGCTTTCTCTGTCCCTATATCCCTATGTATGCTTAAATCTTTAAAACTACGCAACGGATTTTGATGCGGTTTTTTTAATAGATAGAGTGATTCAAGAGGATGGTTTATATGCATAACTAGCGAAACCCGCAGCTTTGCCTGTACTAAATCTAGGGAAGAGCCCGAGCGAAGCGAGGGCGAATCGCTAGTAATTACTATAGCGTTTTTACTAACAAAACAGAAGGTTATCCATAAATATTAATCAATATGTACATATGTAAGTACGTATAATATGTAATACTAGCGATTCATCCTCGCTTCGCTCGGGTTCGTCCCTAGGTTACTATCAACGAAGCCACGGGTTTCGCTAGTTAAAAAATATAAAATTTCTACCTCCTACTATTTTGAAGTCGGTTAAAAAGTAGCCTAAGTTATAGCTAATAATGTTACCTATCTGCTAATGAAGATATTCCGGAACAAACAGACAGACAGACAGAAAGACAATAAATTTTAAAAATTGGTTTTTTGTTGCTAGTGTCGTATATCCTTTCATATGCATTTAGTGAAAAGCTATTAATTTGAAGTTAATAACAGACACTCCAATTTTATTTATATGTATAGATTTGAGATGTCACATTACTGTTATATTTTTATCTAACATCGCTACTGCTGAGATCATGGAAATAATAAGGAGCCAGTAAGAAATATTTAGTATTGCCCTATTAAATATTACTTTCTGGCTACTTCATTTTACTAAGAAGAAGGCTCTAATGTCAATTTTAAACTTATTATCTTGTCCTTCAAAGTTAAATATGAGTTATTAGTGGTTTATCTGTACTGTCCGGAGGGCTGGTTTGATTTTCTTCCAAAGAATCCAAAGGATAAAAAGGGGACATGACTATAACACAAATAATTTAGTTACGAGTATATATATACTAGTGGAACCCGCGGCTTCGCTCGCACTTAATCTAGGGACGAACCCGAGCGAAGTGAAGGTGAGCGCTTGTTTAAGATAAACATTTCCATCATACATTACATATGTGTAACTCTAGCGGTTATGGCAGCGCATGCCAGAATAGCTCGCAGATGCTAGATTTTTTACTACTTACTTTACACCTATCGTCATATTTTAAAAAAAATCACACAATATCTTTATAAATTGTAGCCTATGTATTATTCTGATGTATAAGCTATATTATTGTAAAGTTTCATTAAAATCCATTCAGTAGTTTTTACGTGAAAGAGTAACAAACATCCATACATCCATACTTACAAACTTTCGCATTTATAATATTAGTATAGATAAGGTCTATCTTATGCCTAAAAGAAAATAAAAAATAAAAAAAAGTCTTTAGAAATAGCACTAAAAAGTAATAAAAAAAACTAAATGTAACTAACATTTAGTTTCATTTACCTAATCAGATATTTTCATAGTCTGTATCTGTACAAATCAATGCAAAACTTACATCATATATTAATGTATTAAAAATTTAAACTATAATGAAAACAACTAGATAGATTTTGATGAAATTTGGTGTGACGATAGCTCGTTATCTCTGAATAATCCGTACTAAACTGTTAAAACGTACCTACGGGCGAGTCGCTTGTGATATTTTCTACTACAACATGACATTTAATTTAAGTAGATAAGAAATTGACAATATTAACCTTTAACCTTTAATCTTTATTATAAATAACGAGTAATTAGATGTACCGCGTTTCTCAGATCACGTACACACGACTTCTACAAAATACCAAGTCATGTGATTTTGCAAATTTCCCTTCGGCTTTTATTTAATTAAATATGTCGAACAAAATGAGGAAAATAATTGACTTCGAAATGTAAGAAAGTGATATTTGGAAATGTTACGTTCTTGAGCATTTTAAGATGCGATAGAGTCTCGCTTTGAGGAAAATCATGAAAGTTAAAATTAATAAAAAAAGACGGACCGACGGACGGAAGTTGATAAAGTTAGTATTATATTTATGTATTTGCTAAGGACAGTATGTTCTGGAAAGACATACAGATTTAGCTTTTTGAATGCATAAGACATAATTATCTCAGTCTAAGAAGGAAATTATGTGTTTTTAGTATTCTCGAAGTCTATTTTGATATATTCGAAGTATAATATTATATGTTGACACCACGTTTTTCTCACTGTATGTAGTGATTCTACTTGCTGTACCCACTGTCGTAGGTTCGAGTCCCGCGAGAAATTTTTGTATTAAGCTCGAATGTCTGTGCTCCAGTTGTAATAAACCCGCACTAGGCTAGAGTGGTGGACAATGGACTATGGATTGATCCCCTTCGTATTGGAGGCCATTACCCAACAGTGGACATCAAGAATGAATACGTCTCCTTCGCGATCAGAGCAACGGATAAACTAATACTATATTGCTTTAAGAACTATACAACATAAAAACACACTTGGCGCTGTTTGCAGTGACCCTACTTGCGCCAGCGGTCGCGGGTTCGAGTCCCGCTGGGGGCATTCATTTGTTAAACTTGGTTGTTTGTACTCCAGTCATGGGTTTATTTATAATATGTATATATTTAAACTTATATATGTAGTATATCAACTATCTGGTTTCCGTAACACAAGCTTCCTTCGTAATCACGGAACTAGCTGGCGCTGTGTGTAATTATGTCCCGACATATTTATATATTTAAAAAAAATTAAACACTAATGCTCTCAAGGCCAATACTATTTTAAGCTTACAGACGGACATAAACATTATTTATACTATAGAATTCTTATAAATTACTCATTTTTTAGATCTATCATGCAATATAGGTATCTCAGTGCAATTTATCAAGTTGCACACAAGTATAGATGTAGGTATAATGTGCGCACGCGTGAGTGCCATGACCTCGCTCAATGCTACGAGTTCACGTATGTACAGATGTTTACATCCACACTAATGCAAGTGTTGATGGATTGAACTGTTTTAATACTTTATATGCATTTTCTATAGATGATGATGATGATGATGAATATATCTGTCATTTTCTTAATTTCTTAAAATATTTTTCGATGATTTATACAATATAATTGCCTAATAAATAAAAACAGCTTTAAATTTTAATTTCTTACAATTACATTGTATGTAACTGTACAGTTAATGATAAGCTTATATTATAAGGTAGGTACTAATAAAGCTAATAATAATTTCAATAAAGTCAATATCTATTCAATTTTTTATCTTAGATGACGCTACTTATAAATTTATTGTTATAACATTATATAAATATAGGTATGTATTTATTAAAATATAATCATTTCAATCCAATAAATCTATAAATAAGTATATAAAGTATCAAAACCAACAACACTATCTAGTATCATAAAATTGGACGTGCACGATTACTCACGCACAGCACACATTCGCACGAATGTTTACAGATAATAAAATATTCGCGACTATTCAACTCTTGCGCACTATATCCGTACGTGGCTTTGTCTCCATTTAACGATCATTAGCGTTTATGCGTTTTAATGTGAGAAATATACTTACGTACTATTTTATAACTTATGATTTTACTTGACTCATACGATTGATGGACAAAGTCTGTCTGTTATAATAATATATTAAGTCTATATATGTATTATCTGTCTGTCTGTATAATATATTAAATATATATGTATTATATAAATAAAATTGAACTGTTTGTTTTTAATTTCAAATTAACAGCTTTTCACTAAATGCATATGAAAGTATATACCATAATACCAACAGAAAACCAATTTTTAAATTTTTTGTCTGTTTGTTCCGGCTAATCTCTGAAACGGCTACACCGATTTTGACGGGATTTTCACTCACAGATAGCTAATGTTATAAGGCGTAACATAGGCTACATTTATATTAGTAATTTTAAATATTTTAACTTTTTAGCTTCACTCGCCCTAAATCTAATGACGAACCCGAGCGAAGTGAGAGTGAGTCGCTAGTATAACATTTATGTATTTTCTAAAGACAGTATCTTTGGAAAGACATACAGATGTATTATTTTATTATATACCTTAGCTTTTTCAATGCATAAGAGATAATTATCTCAGTCTGGCAAGCAAGGAAATTATGTATTTTTAGTACTTTTTCGAAGTATTGTATTATTTGATGACACGTTTTGCTCAGTTTGTATTGACTCTACACAGCTGTAGAGGTCGCGGGTTCGAATCCCGCGGGAGATTTTAGTGTTGAGCTCGAATGTCTGTGCTCCAGTTATGGTTATATTCATAATATTATGTATCTATTTAAAGTAATATGTATCTACTATCTATAACACAAGCATCACTGGAATCGAACCCGCGAATTCCACCACTACAAACTGAGCTAAACGTGTCGTAAATGGTTTTAAAATCGAAGTTTAATAATAAACAAAATTAAATGTAGTAAAAGATACGTCAATATATATTAAAACGCTAGTTAAAATGAATTAAGCTCAAGAGGGACGCAATATTAATTTATTAGATACTAACCTTTGCCTCTCTGACCTAAAACCGTGAAGGAAGTTCAATATAGATCTTTAAATATCTCTGCTAAAGGAAATATGTAGCTACTGAAGTTCAATTTAAATAAAAAATTATAAGAGCAAGTGATCCCAGTCTTTTAATAATATTAAAAATTTTGATTTTTTTAATAAAAAATTAAAAAAATATAAATTTTATTAAAAATAAATTTTATAAACATTAGGTATGTATGTATGTATGTATATTATGGGTTTACTAGATTATATTTTTTAAAACACTTAAAATTATATTTTAGAGTAAGGATAAATGGAAGAAGAAGAATACATTTGATTTTTCACCTACAGATATTTTAAAATAATTTATTCTTAGTTTGCTTTTAACTTATCTTAACCAAAAATAGAAGTATAACTAAATTATCTAAAACAAAATCTTAAAAATATGACTTTTTATTCATATAATAAATAGACTTTAATAATTAATTAATTTCTAAGTATCCTTCAAACTCTACAATACGTAGAGATAATCTCAAGACTTATGAATTCTAAAACGTTATTAATATTATAAAGATAACGAAATTAGTTCACGCTATCACGCTTCACGTTATGTTACATACATTAGTAGATAAGTGCAGTTCAATGGCATGCGATGGCGGCTTGCGGTGACGATGCCAAAAAAACATACAATCGCCGTATAATATTATTAATCAAACAGTGATTTTAGGCTAATAATAAAAAACTAGTAAAAAACCTAAATAAGTATGTATTTAAATAGCTTTCTTGCCAAATTGACCGACTTTGTAAAATTGGGGTACTGTATCAGTACATATTTAAAATATAATTGAAATGTCTGTTTAATTTCAAATTAACAGTTTTTCACTAAATACATATGAAAGTCTGTATAAATACCGTATGGTTTTTAATTAAAAATTCAATTTTTAAAACTTTTGTCCGTCTGTCTGTTTGGTTTATCTATGAAACGGCTGGACTGATTTTGACGGGACTTTCATTCGCAGATAGCTCATGTTATAAGTAACTTAAATAAAAACATATAAAATAAAACAATTTTAATAAGTGTATGATATATTTTAAATTACCGAGACCGAGAGGACCGAGTATAATAGTAACTACGAGATGTCTTCCCAAAATTATTAAAAATCATAAAATGTAAAGTATTCGAAACATTGGGAACTAAAAATCTACATAAATTCATGAGTAAATCCGAAAACCTTAAGAAATGAGTAGTAATAAAACCTTTGACTATGAAAACACATAGTTTGTATAATAACATTAGAAGGAGTAAAAAAATTGTATTTCTAAGAAGAAATAGATGCAAAACCGTGTTATAAACTTGTATAGAATAAATTAGGCCACAATCTGTTCCTAATAATTGTAATGACACAGTGCAATGTCAACAAGGCACTCTGTGAGCGGAAGTCTCGAACGTTTTCGTTAAAACTGCCACTTTAAAGTCAGCATAAGGATATTTCGTTTATTTCAATCTAAACTTTCTTAAGCGCTATATACATTAGCATTTACATTTATATTTTCCCACAATTCTGCATTTGTAATGTAATTATCTATTAGTATAGAAAAAGATTTGTATGTAAGTATGTTTGTAACGAATTGGCTCAAAAAGTACTAGACCGATTTAAAAAATTCTTTCACCATTTGAATGCTACATTATCATTGATTAATATAGGTTTTTTAATATCAAGAAAAAAATAAGGATCCCTACTAAAATTACAATAATGTTACCCAAGGTGAAAAAAATACCTATAAAATATCTTTCATCATGCGAAAACTATTGATGATAGAACAAATAAATGTTTCACAATATTAAAGAACATAATATCAATATCGATTTTGGCGGAACTTTCTGATTTTTTTTTTTATGGTAAAAAGGGGGCAAACGGGCAGGAGGCTCACCCGATGGGAAGTGATCACCTCCGCCCATGGACATCTGTAAGCCAGGCTTACAGATGCGTTGCCGGCCTTTCAGGAAAGGGAGGGATAGAGGAGGGAGGGAAGTGGGAGGGAGGGGGGAACGAAGGCGGAGGAAGAAGGGAAGAGGGAGGGGGGAAGGAGAGTGGGCCCCCCGGACTCTCACTCACCGGACGAAACGCGACAGCATAGCTGCCACTTCACGCCGGTCTTCTGTGAGAGAGTGGTACTAATGAACTATACGGGGCGTGCCGGCCCATTCGGTTGCTACCCGAAGGCAACAAGCATGGCACTACCACTTAAAATAATTACCTTAGGCTACTTTTATTTTATTTATACTAATTTATGAAATAGACAGTAATAGTCAAATTAGTAGCTTCGTAAGCCGAGTGAAACGGGTTCGAATCCTGAGTCTCGTATCTCTGATATTTTCATGTGCGAATCACATCTAATATGATTACCACTTATTTTACGGTGAAGGACACCTTGAGGAAATTTGCATGTCTGAGAAAACCTAGCAAGTCTTCGAAAATGTGCAATCTGCCAATTCGCATTTTGCCAGCGTGGTGTACTATAGCCTGATTATATATAAGGGAGGCTCCTTCTATAAGACAATTAACAAAGAAGCTCAATATATACATAATTATTCTAAATTTATCTCTGTAACCTCTATTTTTCATCTCTAGAACTATGAATTAGAGCCATTTAATGAATTTTCACACAAACTTCTTAACATGTTTTTGCATCAAGTAGTTAAATTACCGAAACCCGTTTTTTGTAGATGTCTAGGCACTATAACTATATTTGTATTCTTTTTATGGCTTAAAAGTTCGAGTTAGAACGCAGTATCGAATGGAAGATTTTTAGTGATAGGCGATTTACGAGGTCATATTATAAAGCTTACTAACTTGTACTAACAGTACACTTGAACAATTAGTACAGATTTCTCAGAGTTTTTTCCCGTAGTATTTAATCTAACATATAAAATTCTCGTGTCACGGGGTTCGAACTTGAACTCCTCCGAAACGGCTAGACCGATTCTCATGAAATTTTGTGGGCATATTAAATAGGTCTGAGAATCGGCCAACATCTATTTTTCATCCCCCTAAATGTTAAGGGTAGTCCACCCCTAAATTTATATTTTTTATTTTTTAGACAATTTTTTTTCCTACAGATCAACCCAATGAGGTTGATTAGCAATTAAAAAAATAAACGGGGGCGAAGCCGCGGGTACAGCTAGTATCATATAATATGTTGATCCTGACGACCTGCTATCATACCAAATTTTACCAAAATCTGTCCAGTAGTTTGAGACAGACAGACCAAAATCTAAAAACTATAGATAATATAGCTTCTGGGTCGAAAAAAATGACTATTTCAATATAGATTTTACAAAAACACATTAAATGTATGGATTAGCGTCAGCAAAGCTACGGGTTCCGCAAATAAAAATAAATAAAATTTCTACCTCCTCCTTTTTTTTTTTTGAAAAGAAGCCCAAGTTAACATTAGCTATCTGCGAGTGAAAGTTCCGTCAATATCAATCCAGCCGTTTCAGAGATTACCCAAAACAAACAGACAGACAGACAAAAAATTAAAAAAATCGTTTTTTGTTGCTAATATCGTATATACCTACTTTCATACTATGCATTTAGAGAAAAACTGTTAATTTGAAATTAAAAACAGACCATTTTATTTATATGTATAGATGAGCCATGAACAAAATATTTTTGCTAATTTCTAGTAAATAGAACATTAATAAAATAAATAATAGATAATAATGAGTGATCCATACAGCGAGTGGTTGCAAGCTCCCAAGGTTGCTGATTAGAAATGTGTTCAGTTACCATAAAACGTAAATATATTAGTCATTACACACTTGGTGTTTACTCATTCTTATTAGTGACTAGTATAGTATGGCGGATTTGTCCATTTGTTTGTGGATGGAGAATATAATAGTCTAATCTTTGTTTGAAAAAGGTGTCCTATAAATAAAAAATAATAATATATTTGTGTTTCAACAGCCTGTATCCATAACACAAGCCTCGTAGTAGATGGCGCTGTTGTAATAATGTACCAACATATTTATTATTATTATTTATTTATTACTCTTAATAAAGTAGTCATTATTATTGTTAGAGGCCGAATCTATAGTAGTTACAAGTGTAGTATGTCTGCGATCGCCAGATGGTTGATATACTATACATATAAATTTTAAATACATACATATTATAAATATAACACCAATGACTGGAGTATTCGTGCTCAACAAGTGAATGCCCCCGCGGGATTCGAACTCGCGACCGTTGGCGCAGAAGGTAGGGTCACTACCAACTGACCCAAACCTTATCAAATGTTTTCAAAATATATTGAATGTACCACTGTCTACTGTCATAATTGTATTGTAATATCAAATATGTTATGAAATTATTAATTATTGATTTTTTTTCATAGAAGGACACTTTTAATTTGTAAGAACATTTCCTAAAAACACCTATATATATTTTCACCTATACTATATTTTATAATATGTATGTATTTAAACTTATATATGTAGTATATCAACTGTCTGGTATCCGTAACACAAGCTTCCTTCGTAGCTTACTTTGGAACTAGATGGCGCTATGTGTAATAATGTCCCAACATATTTATTTATTTGGTGCCTTATATAATTAAAGCATTTAATTAAATGGAAAGATTACTTAATTAATTATAAAAGTATTATATAATATTATATAAATAAAATTTAAAATTATATATAATAAACGCTAAAATTATTAAAAACTAAAAACCTTAAAAAATATAATATAATAACTAAAATATATTATTAAAAGGAGTCCCTTTAGGCAAGGTTCCGAAGATACTGGCAGCGTTCCCCCTTTGGATAGCTAGACTAATTCTTTGTTCGAGGTAGCTGCCTGCTCCCTTATTATTTATTTATTTATATATAATCTCAAATATTTGTATGTACATTGTACATACGAGTACATAATATATGAGCTGAATATATAGCGACCACAGTGCATCTTAATTTGTGCTCTCGATTCGCCCCATTTACAGTAATCATATCATAAAGTACCTAAGCAGTCTCCACGCTACATTTGACCGACATAATTTATCAGTTGCTAATCGTCGTAAATTATGCAAACATTATATTGGTTCATGGTTTTGGGATGGGATGTAGATGAAATGTTCTTATAGGATATTGCATATCCCATCCTGTGATTTTTAATTATTAACCTAGAAATATGTTAGTATTCTAATATAATAGAGATTTAGATTATTTATCAAGTCAGTTTTAACATTTTTATTAATTTGATGTGTCATAGTCAGGTTATTATGGACTTATTACTACATACTATAAAGCAAAGTCCTTCGCCGAGCCTGTCTGTCTGTCTGCGATATAATCAAAAAGTACTGCACCGATTTTCATGCTGTTTTCACTAATGGATAAAGTGGTTCTCGAGGAAGGTTTAAGTAAATAATTTGTTTAGTTTTTGTATATATTTACTAGCAGAACCCATGACTTCTCTCGTGCCAAACGCCCAGGAACGAGGGCGTGTCGCTAGTAATAGTATAATTGGAGTATCATTAAGCTAAACATGAAGCCAAACAATAATATTTTGAAATAATATAAAAACTTTCAAAATATTAATAGGCACAATCGAGAATACTAGCATAAACAGCATGTCTAGCAACTAATTTCAACTATGACATTTTTTTGCGTTCCTTTCCCTTTATATTTTTTGAAGATCCTAAATACATGAGATAATACAATTTCCGACCTTTCACTGACTTTATACAAAAAACATTTACAAACAAACAAACGTTTCGAAACAACAATATTAAACAAAGATTGGTAAAATAAGAAACCTAGCTTTACAAACCCGGTTCAAGTTTAAATATGACGTACCTATATATCATCGCGTAATTTCATTTAATAACATCTAGAAATGCAATTAAGACGACAAACAGTATTTAATGTGGATTGCGGCAAAACTCATGGAAAATACTTCGCGTAACTGTGCCGTTTACGTCTGTACCTACCTATGACATAGTGATGTCACATTAATTGGTCAAAGAGTAGTCATTTAAATATAATAAACTAACGACTTACCCTTTCTTTACCCAGGTACATCCCTAGCTATATTTTTCATAGTAAAAAAAAATATTTTGTTAAGGCACTTATGAGATCATAAAGATAGATGCATGCTGTAGGGATTTTTAAGGACTGATTTTTAGTACTAATAATAATAGCACTAAATAATCGAAATGTATGGTTACAAGAACACACATTTTTTTAATTCAAAAACAATTTATTAGAGAATTTGCCAGATTCTTTCAGACATGGAGTCTCTAGATGTTTTTCTTCACCATCCAGACCAGTGGTAATTATGTTGAAAATGATTGCAGATGAAAATATCAAAGGTGCTAGACCCGGGATTCGAACCCATTTTACTAAGTTTACCAAGAAAGAGTTTTACCACTAGGCTACCTCTGCCTTCTACTATATCACACATTTATATTATTTCTCCCATCACAAACCACAGGAAAATTGAAACAAGAAATATGTTATAAATCTAATAAAAACGATCACTGACTTATAATAATATCATTACGTAACAATATAAATAGAAATTGTTTCGTAAGTAAGAATGTAATATAAAACGATCCTAATATTATAAGGCAAAAAGCAAATTTCAAATTGCTTATCATGAACCGACCGCAGCTGCACTGCGCATGATTCACTCAAAGAATGATAAACTGATAGATGTGCTATTTATTTTACTTACATTAAAATATATATCTATATCTAAAAAGCTAGTTTATAATACTTTCTTAGGTTTACGCGAATATTTGACATTATAAATAAAACTATCTTTTCGGATTTTGTCACGGATTTTTTATGATTTTTGGTTCCCGAATTTTGATTAAACCAAAAATCATAATAAATATAGTTTCTTTATAAGCTAGTTTATGTCGAAGGTCGTATATAATGTAGTTAGTACTTTAGTATTATAATTTTGAGTACTAGTTTTAGTTCGATTTACAATTTAGCGCGAGTGAAGCCGCGGGTTTCGCTAGTAAATGTACACAAAAACTTGACAAATTATATTATACCCATACTAAATCCATTGGTGAAAACAGCATCAAGACAAACAGACGCGGCGAACTTTCTTTTATAATATATAGTGAAACAGCATTATAATAATTTTGAGTAATAGTTAAGTTCGATATATTCTATCTCGTTAAAAACCTCATATATAGCTACTCTAATTACTAAGAAATAAATAAGGAAATCGAACTCGTTACCCAAGTAGCATGCTCCTATATCTATAAAAAACAATCAAAGCTAATCTCACTCCTCTCGGGTTCGTCGTTGACACGTTTGGCGCATTTTGTAGTGCGCTATTATAGATACTTTCTTGCGCCAGCCGTCGCGGGTTCGAGTCCCGCTGGGACATTCATTTGTTAAACTCAGATGTTTGTACTCCAGTCATGGGTGCTTATATTTATAATATGTATGTATTTAAAAACTTATATATGAAGTATACCAACTATCTGGTACCCGTAACACAAGCTTCGTAGCTTACCACGGAACTAGATGGCGCTGAATAATAAATACCAACAATATTTATTTATTTACTTATCAGTTAGAATTTTATTACATGTAAAGATAGATTAGCGAATAGTTCTAAACTGGTTTGTTAACTTGATTTTTATACAAGATAATTATAATAATTATAATATCCAGTTAAAGATAAAATCGCTGTGTAAGAAGCATTACGCTATTTACAATTTTACTTTGAAATAGATTTGACGACACGTTTGGCTCAGTTTGTAGTCTACTTGATGTCTCAGTGGTCGGGTGTTCGAGTCCCGTTGGGGATATTCATTCTTTTAACTAGTTTGTACTTCAACCATCTTTGTTTATATTTATAGTTACATATGTATACATTTAAATACATACATGTTACAAATATATTAAAATATAATATGCATCTAATAATACATAAAACAAATTGGGTATTTATAGATCCGATTGAATAGCTTAGTCTGTTTGCTATTAAGTAAGCTTAATAGAAAGAAAATTAAATAAAAACAGAAAAATCGCTTAAATCTAAGAAAAAATTAGATATCATTGAAATAGAACCTTTTTTGTTTAACATTTAATGCCTAAAAGTAAACGAAAGATAAGTTACTCCTAAAAATCAGACGAAATCGTAGAAAACATCTAGTTGCATACAAAAACCTATTAAATTTATCACAAAATTAATTAACGACTGTTTAAAAATGATATTTCTGTGCGATCTCTTTGAAAATGCCGACGCAAACACTTTGCATATTAAACAGTAGTTTATTGGAAGAAAAATGTATTATACGGAATTCATTATTAGACTCGTAGAATTTTTAATTTATGGACTAGTCTGGTGCGTGACATCGCCTGCAACAGAAACTAGGGATATATGCCCCGACTTTACCTGTTTCTTTTTGACATTTTAAATAAATCTTTTGGAATTTCTAGCGAATTTATTTTGATTTTTGGTTTCAGAAAAACATGTTGATGGAAAGTTACTGCGTATTTTAAATAGGCTAAAATAAATAACCATTTTTGGTCCTACGTGGGGTTAAGGACTTTTGTACTTACAGTCTAAAAAGTTAAGTAAATAAAGCCTTATACCTAACTAATTCACACCCCTTTTAAAATTTTATGGGTAAAATTTCTATAAACAAAATGTTTTATTTTAAATTACATAATACTAGCGACTCACTCATGCTTCGCTCGGGCTTGCCCCTTGATTTATAACGAGCAAAGCCGTGGGTTCCGCTTAAATACTTAAACCTTCCTCGAGAACCATTCTATCCATTTGTGATAACAGTATGAAAATCGGTGCAGTAGTATTTGAGTTTATCGCGAACAAACAGACGCGACGGAGGACTTGTTTTATATGTATTGATTTCTATACATTAAGAAAAGAATAATGATATAAATTAAATAAAATAAGAACTGAAAAAAAGTATAAAAATTCGAAATAAAATTGAAATTTATAAAAGTTAAAAGAATGTACGAATTTCTTACAAGGATCGCTCCTCCCGGTCGTCTCAAGAATGCTTGGGGCGCGGTGAATGCCGACAGATTACAACGTAAATCGTCCCGAGACTACATTGTTCCCATGTGTTCTACGATACATTTATATTACAGTACGAAATTTCATTATTTAATAATGTTTTAACTCGCTTTTTTCTGTATATTTCTGTATTAATATTATAAAGCTGAACAGTTCGTTTGTTTGTTTGGTTGAACGCGCTAATCTCAAAAACTATTGGTCCAAATTGCAAAATTTTTTTTGTGTTGGATAGTCCGTTTATCGAGGAAGGCTATAGGCTATATTACATCAAGCTAATATTAACAGGAGCGGAGCATCAATGAAAAATGTTGCAAAAACGGGAGAAAAAAAATTCTTTTCATTTTCAGCCTTTAGAATGCAAGCGGGGCCGCGGAAAAGGCTAGTTTTAAATAATACTATTATTTTCTTTATGATTCTTTTTTCGTTTCGAATGGTTGCCAATCATTATCACAAGAAAGATTTTCAATTTGAGAAAATATTATGTTATTATAGGTTCGTACTCCTTCTATCACTACATAGTATAAAACAAAGTGGCCTTTTCTGTCCTTATATCCCTATGTGCGCTTAAATCTTTAAAACTACGCAACGGATTTTGATGCGGTTTTTTCCAATAGATAGAGTGATTCAAGAGGAAGGTTTATATGCATAGCTAGCGGATCCCGCGGCTTTGCCTGTGCTAAATCTAGGGAAGAGCCCGAGCGAAGCGAGGGCGAGTCGCTAGTAATTTATAAACAAACATAAATAAAGAATAATAAACTTATAGCCGACACAATACGTACAATTAGAGTGAACGTAGTCAGTGTCGCGTCTAACACGACACATGTCAGCACAATGTAGGTACGTGCAGTGCTGACGGAAAAAGTGGTAATACTTTTACATTTATCTGGGTATTACCCATTGCTATTATTTCGTTATATAAAGTTTCTATATACAATAACTCTATATAGATTAGTAACTAATTATCAACACAAATACAACGTTTCATAATACTTTCTTAGGTTTACGCGAATATTTAACATTATAAATGAAACTATCTTTTCGGATTTTGTCGCGGATTTATTTTGGTTTTTGGTTCCCGACGTTTCGAATGATTTACAGCAATCATACTAATATTATAAACCTGAAGATTTAGTTTTTTTGTTTGGTTAACGCGTTAATCTCAGAAACCTTCTGGACCTAATTGAAAAATTATTTTTGTGTTGAATAGACCCTTTCTCGAGGGAGGCTATAGGCTATTTTACATCACGCAATGACCAATAGGACCATCAATGAAAAATTTGGTTTCCGGCCTTTAGAACGTGCGAAACATCAGAAATGCTAGTATTATATACGTACTTATTCTTTATTCCACTCTTTCTCTCAACTCTTCTTTCACTGCTGGGCACGGATTCTTCCAATATGAGGAAAAGGGTGATATTATAAGGTTCATTCTTATCCTTCACCATCATCCTTCTCTATAACGATAGAATTAGAGAGTTTATTTCCAACATTATTACAAAAAATCCTATAGGCAAAACTACAGAAAATCACTAGTGTTATGTATAATAGTGCATCAACCGAAACCAAAAATATAATGGCATTTTTAGAAATCAGTGTAGCAAAAATCTAAATCGTGATATAGCATGTTTTAAGCACTAGTACTGTCATATATATTTCCGTGCGTTTCAATTTTGTTTTCTATTTTTTTATTCGCATCACGAGAAAACGACTAAACGGATTTTGATGAAATTTCGTTACTGCAAGAAAATGTGCTATTAGAAAATCAAATAAGATGTATCTAAGTTTTATTTTTTTTTCATCATCATCAGCCCGTACGTCCCACTGCTGGGCACGAGCCTCCCTCAGTACGAAGGGGATCAGGCCATAGTCCACCACGCTGGTCTAGTGCGTGTTGGCGGACTTCACATGTCTTTCAAAAACTTGCTAGGTTTTTTCAGACATGCAGGTTTCCTCATGATGTTTTCCTTCACCGTAAGACAAGTGGTAATCATGATAGAAATTGTTCGCACATGAAAATATCAGAGGGGGGAGACCCGGATTTGAACCCGCATCACTCGGATATCCAAGCGAGCGCATTACCGCTGAGCTACCACAGTCAATAAAAATAATAATATTAGAGTATATTATTGCATCTATACTATACTTTTATATATATACAGAATATAATTACAAAATTACATACTATTTTCAATGACTCATACGAGTACAATGAGTGACATTGGTTTAACCGTTAACGTTTTTCAGTTAAGTTTGAGGAAAATGTACACTTTCGCAGAAATACTGATTGTTTTCTAGTTAGAAAAACGGTTTAAATTAACTTCTACTCTTTGATCTCGACCCGAAGGAATTCCACGTATATTTAAAAACAATTCATTTTATTTAGACTCAAAAAGTCAGTTCTGTTGATATTTTAACTGCATTTTGCCTTATTACGACACTTATTCATAATGTGCAAGACAAAATGTGTTTTTGAAAACTTTTAGATGTATATTTAACCCTTTTTTTACCTCCCTCTCTTCAATACTTCAGATCATAATCCACCACGCTGGCCTAGTGCGTGTTGGCGGACTTCACATATCTTTCAAAAACTTGCTAGGTTATCTCAGACATGTAGGTTTCCGATGTTTTTCTTTATTGTGAGACTAGTACCTAGTAATCATGTTGGAAACGGATTTGAACCCGCTTTACTCAGTTTTCAAAGCAAATACCTAACCACTGGGCCCCATTTCTTCCATTTCTTTAATCCCTAACCTAACCTCTCTCTAACCTTCTCTTTAATCCCAATATATAATAAATATTGGTCTAATAACATTTCAAAATATAATCTAGTAATATTACACAGAAAATTGTTTCGCGTGAAAATCTCATATCGTTACACACCGTCTTATACCGCCATAAGTAATTGCAAAGTGCCAGACGTTCGTCTCTCCAAGTGATCATAAAAAATAACGTTACATGTTATTATTAAGAATACATTCAAAAAGAACATCAAAAGTATAATATGACTTCTGAAGAAGCCAAAAATTGTTTATTATGACAAATAAACTTGGTTAGCGAAGAGTATAAATATGTAACGGATGTTTTCCGCTTATACCTTTGGAATACACACTAATGTTAAATAAAAAAAATTTTGTATGTATGTCACTACGAAATAAATTGACTTAGCAGATTTGGATGAAAGTTATTACTTAGATTAACTATACCGATAGCAAAATTTAATGAAAAAATGAAAATGTACACACTTTCAATGGTAATTTTGTTAAGTTTTGTTTTCGCAAAATATTTTTATTTAATTTTCGAAAGGAGTGAAGAATCTTAATATATCTAATGGGATGGAAAAAATAAATATATAAAATTCCTATTATCATACTAGTAAATAATCTTTACTGATAATATAGATGAATAAAATTGAATTATTTATGTCTGTCTGTTGGTGTGCCTTTTTTTCGACCTAGTCCTGAAAATCTGCAAATGTCTAGGAAGTAACTTAGGCTACTTTTATTGAAAACATAGAATAAGGGTTACGCTTAAAAAATAAGAAGTGCCTAGCAGACGAAGTCAAGTGAAGTGAACTAGATATTATTTATAATATTTTTTTTAAATTAATAATTATATGTAATTATGACGACTCGTTTGGCACAGTTCGTTCGGGTTCGAGTCCCGCTGGGGGCATTCGTTTGTTAAACTCGGATGTTTGTACTCCAGTCATGTGTGTTTATATTTATAATGTGTATGTATTTAAACTTATATATTACGCAGAATATCAACTATCTGGTATCCGTAACACAAGCTTCGTAGCTTACCACGGAACTAGATGGCGCTGTGTGTAAAAATGTACCAACATATTTATTTATTTTATTATTCAAAGAAAATCCAGAAGTCTTTGGCTAGTTATGAAAAAATATTTAATATAGAGACTATCTTCGTAGCTCCAACAGAGTCGACTCTTCACACAAGTTTACGAGCAATAAAACAAAACATTGGAAGTTCAAAAGAACCGCCACAGTTAAGAAACCTCAGTCGGATATGCGGAATTTTTATGCCTTAACAAGTTTACATATCGGCTATGTCTAATTTAAATAGTTCTTTGAAACACTATTATGGAGATTAATGTAATATATTACGAACTGGTTGAATAATAGCTAACTACTGTCGTTGTTACGTTTAAATCTATACATATGATTAAATTATAAGTCAGTGAAATCTGTGTGTTACATATATTTTGGAAAATACTGATTCAAAATGTACAGTTTTTAGATTTTTTGTCTGTGACCGTTCAATAAATCTATTGGACAGATTTTGATGTAATTTGCTATGATGATAGCTGATAATAATCAGTGGCAACATGTAGGAAAATATTTTCTGAGAAATCTATACTATACAGTTAAAACGTATTCTCCTATAATATCTAAAACTAAGACTTTGGTTTTCGGTATTTAGAACGCGAGTGGAGCCGCGGGAAATGCTAGTATTAAATATGTTTTAAAATTCACTTATAATATAACTCTATAAGTTCATAACACTACGAAGTAAATTTACTTTTTAGTTATTACAGTTTTTTTTTTCTTTTACGTAATATAATATTTTGTTAGTCTGGTTCACAAATATGAATTTGTGCATAGAATACTTTTAGAAATACAAGAAAACTTAACCCCTCGAGAAACGCAAAAAAATTATACTAATAACATTAGAGTTCATAAACTCACCCGCCGCGCTACTGTTTTACGCGACTTTATGCCGCGCGGCGGGAAAAAAATTAATATAGAAGAACTAGACTACCTATCTTAGTTCTGTAAACGGATATTTCTAGGTTAATATAGTCTATAGCTTTGTTTTAATTGTAAATACGTATACAAAGCGATATTTAGTTACATTCACACGGAAATCACTTGAACAAGGCGGGAAATTTGACCGTCTATATAATACGAAAATTGTAAAAAATACAACTAAAACGATATGTTAGAATATATAAATAGCTTACGTATTTATCAAGTAATACAATTATCACAATAGTTATTAATAAATAAAGCCCTTACCTTATTATATTTCACAAAAAACACACGAACAAGTTGTCACAATGAGCTCACTCTCACCAACTGTCATAATGTACTGATTTGATTGCGTCATTTTTTAGTTGCCGCGTATATCGCTGTATTACCATTACGTAAAATTTAATAGTCAACCTAATGAACACAAGTTGTCCATACAAAAGTAAACTCTGTCTTAGTGAAAATTGGATTCAAAGTCGGATGCTCGGGCCAAGCCGCCAAGGGCTACGCGACTATTTACTGAATTTTTAGACGTAATGTCACCAAGCCGCCGGCGGCTTTCCGCTGCTCGAGGGGTTAACATTGATATATTTTATCTAATAAAGAATTAGGCTGTGGTAACCCATTAGTAATGCGATTACTTGAGAAATGGCTCAAAGAGAATCAGGTTCAAATCCTAACTCCTCTACCTCTAAAATATACGTGTGCGATATTTAATAAAAGATATTGTGACGGACTATAACCTCTTTTGGACTCAACCTCTTTAGAAGATAAATAGAACGATTTTAAAGTAATCGGGAAAAATAGACAGGAACTAGCTATTGTACTTTCCAACCAGTGCCAGAAAGGGATACGTGTTATTCAAATGAAACTTGCATTATTAAATACAAAAAGGCATTAAACCATTTACAACAAAACAATTGTAACTACAACTTTTGCTTTGTCATTCTTAAAATTCAGTTAAAATTAACTGTCATTCAGCACACAATAACAGCATTACAAAGGAATCGTAACGCCTTTGGGCAAGAGAAGAAGCGTTAAATTGCAGACGCATGCAATTTGGGGTATTTAAGTAAAATTATTCTTTTAAATAATATCACGAATTGTCGTATACATTTTACACTCGAACACGACTTAAATTTGATTTGACATTTGAGCCATTTTAAAAATTGAATAATGCAGGTTTATTGGTGCAAAGCTCAATTTTAAAATTTTTAAAGCTACCGGGGAGCTTTCTGGAAGGTCTGGGTTTGAGTTTCAAGTCAGGCAAAGTATAATAGGTACTCTCTGTCAGGGAAAAATTTAGGTTTCCAGGTTTGACGAGGAGTAAAAGTTCCTACCTCGTCCTCGAACAGTCTTGTCAATGATTTTGATTTATTTTATATTGTACTAGCATTTCCCGCGGCTTCGCACGCGTTCTAAAGACCGGAAATCAAATTCTTTCTGAGTCGCGCGGTATGATACCTCGCAGAACTAACGCCCGCCATTCCCGTTTTCGCAACACTTTTCATTCATGCTCCGGTCCCATTGGTCGTAGCGTGATGTAATATAACCTATAGCCTTCCTCGATAAACGCACTATTCATCACAAAAAGAATTTTTCAATTTGGACTAGTAGTTCCTGAGATTAGCGCGTTCAACAAAACAAACAAACTAACAAACAAATAAACTCTTCAGCTTTATAATATTAGTAGATTGAGCATATTATCGCGTCAGGGTAGGAAGATGGTATATATAAAATGAAACTTTAATATTTAACACAAGTATTACAGCGATTGATTTTACAACCATTGATTTTTCTTAAAAACATATAGTAATAGAGAATTTTATAAAAAAACCACAAGCAATTCTGAATGCGTAAATTAGTTTAGTTTTAATTCGCAATGCATATATTTCATGCAAGCTGCCTTTTGTAGGAAGTATTAGTGCCGCATGTTCGCTCAAGTCTGCTTCCTACATTGAATATTATCTATCAACTTACATGGTGTGGTGAAAACAGGTGGATAAGGTCGTCGATAGTTTCCGTATGTGGCCTTGTTACTGATTAGTACTTATGTGTGATATCCTGGGTTCGAATCCGCGACCATCGTCTCAGAGAAATATGTCTTGCAATCCTAAGCTTTTAATGGATAAGGCTTAATTTTCCTACTTTTATAAATTTTCAAATACCCTGAAAATTTTTAAGACTATTGTTCTATCTAATCATCACTACATAGTATAAAGCAAAGTCGCCTTCTCTGTCCCTATATCCCTATGTATGCTTAAATCTTTAAAACTACGCAACGGATTTTGATGCGGTTTTTTTAATAGATAGAGTGATTCAAGAGGAAGGTTTATATGCATAACTAGCGGATACCGCGGCTTTGCCTGTGCTAAATCTAGGAAAGAGCCTGAGGAAAGCGAGGGCGAGCCGCTAGTGAATTACAAAATAATGTTTCTCAAAATATGTAATTATTACGCAGTCAGTTATTGAGTATATTACGCAGTTTTCATGATTATGAATAAATAGTTAATTAACATTATTCAGTTCACTTTAAAAATATAATAAAGTTGGTATCAAATGGTAAGAATGTTTATATTTAAAAGAAAAATGGCTTAATATTCCTTCTGAAATATTTCATTAATTTTTATTCCTAATTTTGTATTTTTATGTTGAAAGAATGATAGAATTAAAAAAACCCGGATAGGAATTTCTTTTCCTCGAGTCAAAATATTTGATTTAAAGGCGTAAGGAATCTCCTTCATCATTATAGTGATCCCTTGACCACATTTTTTTTTAACTATAGTTCTATAATCTAGAAGTATGATTTCATGTAGATACAAAAAGTATTACAAGGTTATTATTGTTTGTCGACACGTTTGGCTCAGTTTGTACTGACCCTACTTTCCGCGCCAGCTGTCACGGGTTCGAGTCTCGCTGGAGGCATCCATTTTTTGAGCACTCTTTGCTATTGTTTATACTCAGTCATGGGTGTTTATATAAATATATATGTTTATAGATACCATAATATGTGTTATGTATCAATATCTGGTATCCGTTACACAAGCCTTATGGCTTACCATAGTACTAGATGGTGCTATGTGTAATAAATAATGCCTCAATAGATTACAGTGGAAAGTTTCAATAGTTAAAATAAACGTCTAACAAACATAATTAAAATTGAAGTTTCTATGAAATTAAAATTACGGATTTTTCAATTATAGTGCACTGGGGCAATTCCGACATAAATTTCTATGAGATGACTAGAGGGTTACAATTAGGTTAATTATCCAAAACAGTTTTATATTTAAGGCCTTTAATGCTTAGCCTCTGTTTACTTAATGTAAAGAATTATCGTAAAATGTATACTAGATTTAAAATAAGTAGTTGGGTTTTTTAAATGAAGCATTTAAATTTTGTGTCCCATTTTTTTGGCATATGGGGAAATTACGAACTAACTGGGGGTAATTACGAAATTCTTCAAATTTTAATTCAATTGAACTTTGACCGAAGATTTATGTTATTTTTTCAGTCGTAATTTAGCCAAACGCAAAATATCATCTATTATATCACTAATATAGCTAAAGTCTTTACTTACACCACTAATAGTTCGGAATTACCCGAGAAGTTACTGTGGTTCTCAAACTGTCTGTTAAGTAACTGTTAGGAATATATTGAATGAATTTTAAGATGCGTTTCTAGCATTCTTGCTTTCAGATATAATATATGAAGAAATGAAAATAAATAATTAATAATCAACCAGCTTTTATTAAATAAGTATCTTATTCTTATACCTATTTACAATTACATCAAAAACTTATAGCCAATAAAACAGGAACATAATTTTCACAATTATTATTTTGGCATAAACTTATAATTTACTTCTTTTAGTTCTTTAATAACACTTTCATTTAACTACCTACATAGAACACTATTATTAAAAACTAAAATGAACTTTCTTCTTATCCATACAAAATACAATTAACTCTCCATTTTAACCTTATTAAAGGCTTGAGCTAAATCCTGTGGAGTGTAACTTTTTCTTTTTTTTCTTTTCCAAGGTGAGTTGAGAGAAGTTGGAGTTTGGCGAGGTAGACCCTTAGTTTGTTGAAAAGAGATAAGGCAGATTGTTTACTGAGAAGCCAGAGTAGATTTTTAAAACTAAGGTTGATTTCGTTGCGCTTCGTTTTCATGTGGTTCTTCCATGTCATTCTACGATCCAGGTAAGAACCAAGGTACTTAATGCTGGTTGATTGCGGCAATGTGTCGGGGCCTAGATTGACTGGAGGACAAGTTTCACGTCTCAGGGTAAATGTGATATGGTGAGTGCATTATATATATTATAATAGGACAAAATTAAATTCTTTTTAAAAATCTGGCTGTCTTTCCGTCTGTTTGTCTGGGGTAATCTTCGGAATGGCTTAGCCAATTATAATAGGATTTTTTACTAAATATTATATAAGAGTTTGAATGGTTACACATAAGATAATTTTTATTCTGTAAATATTAAGGGTTCCAGTGCAAAATCCAAAATCCTTTAAAAAATTACGCAAGATTAAAGTTTATCTTCATAAAACAGTATGTCCTCAAACATCGATTTCCGTATTATATTTATTCTAGGCTACTATCAGTTTTCTTAGTAACATATAACTTGATGTAAAATGTATTTTAATTTTATTCTTATTCATCATCATCATCATCAGCTCTTCTTAACGTCCCACTGCTGGGCTCAGGCCTCCCTCACTACGAGGGGGATCAGGCCATAGTCCACCGCGCTGGCCTAGTGCGTGTTGGCGGACTTCACATGTCTTTCGAAAACTTAGTTAGGTTCTCTCAGACATGCAGGGTTCCTCACGATGTTTTCCTTCACCGTCAGACAAGTGGTAATCGTGATAGAAAAGATTCGCACATGAAAATCTCAGAGGTGTCTCGGTTATTCAAGCGAGCGCGTTACCGCTGGGCTACCACTGTCTGTTATTCTTCTGTTATTCTTATTAATTATAGTATTTTATTAACATTGTAAGTGAAGGATGTGTTACCACAACGGAAATTCCAAACCAAGCGACCCGTTCTTATATTCGCGGAAAGGATCGTGGGAAGTGTATTGTTTCGAGATCACTTGACATAGTGGTGTGGTAACTTCACTTTGGAGGTTATAGGTTCAATGCCTGATTGATATCAAAAACAAACTAATCGATCTTTTCTTATTACTTCTCGTATACGTCTTGTTCCAACATTTTTTCGGTCGATTTTTGACTTTGCCTATGAGGAACTTTACAGTTATAATAATAATAATAACTAGGTAGCTGATTTAGTGCTCATTTGATCCAAATGTTTGTATCAATCATACGAGTTTAGTTTTCATAGTCTGGTTAAAATAAAACCAATGCTTTAGAAATTCTAGACTTAAATATATGGGACGAATTGAAGCGAATTAGCTCCCTCTAACTATTTCGCAAGAGAGCGTGAAGCTATAAAAATTTCATAGTTTTTTTCTTGCCGGTAAATGGCTAAGAAAATTAAAATCTGATATTTAACTATTTTATTACTTCTTAACAGCCAAGTTCAGATTTCGCCTGAGTACTAACATGGGTGGTCTCAAATTTACATTTTATGCGTTTTCATCATTTAACTTAATGTATGGTTGTAAAATATGTATTGAAATTACTTTTAATCATAGTCCATGCTTTATTGTTTATACACTATCTATTAAAGTACCATAATATATGTTTTATTTTATATGAAAAGGTAAGTTTAATTATGGATATTTGAATAAAACGATTTTAGCTAGACGACACGTTTGGCGCAGTGTGCAGTGACCCTACTTTCTTGTGCTAGCGGACGCGGTTTCGAGTCCCGCTAGGGGCATTCAATTGTTAAATTCGGATGTTTGTTCTCCATGTCATGGGTGTTTATATAATATATGATATGTATGTATTTAAACTTGTACATGTAGTATATCAACTATCTGGTATCCGTAACACAAGCTTCGTAGCTTACCACGGAACTAGATGGCGCTGTGTTTAATAATGTCCCAACATATTTATTTATTATTATATTTATCAGTTGTTAAGTAATATTTCAATTTTTAATATTATAGTTTTTTGTTAAGTATTAATCCTATCATAGTATCATTAATGTTTATTTTAAACTTTTTATACCTTTTTGTAAGCTTTAAGTGCATAATTTTAGCTCGTACCTTTGATGTTTACTTTGTATGTATTATATACAAATGTCAAACATAAATTACAAGTTTTACCTACTAGAAATTAAGTCATCAATATTTGTAAGTATGTACGCAATAAATTGAATTACCGCAGATCTTTATTTAGCTTACGCATCCATAGCTACTTACAAGTAGCTTAATTGTGCTACTACAGATTATTGTCTAGTTATACACTAAATTTCATCAAAATCTGTCGATCCATATGAGTAAAGAGTATCAGACATACACATCCAAACCATACCTTTATACATAGCAGATTTTCATGATACAGTCTTGAATTTCAAAAAAGTAAATTAACAATATGCTAAATACGTTCAAAATGAACACGAATTTTCAGTCGATGTGATGCACGCAGGATATAGATTATTTTGAGAGCAAATAAAACAAATGATAAATTACCTTAGAAGATATAAGTCGGCAGAAGTGGCATGATCGATAGATGATGATCAATGTTACAGATCAATATAATTTAACAAGCTCCTAGCTGATAAGCAGCATTATCATATAATTATCAATAATATAGACTATAGTAATTTAAACGTATTGTTAGAGATAGATGATTATCAGTACATATAAATAAAATTGAAGTGTCTGTTTTTAATTGAAATTAACAGCTTTTCACTAAATGTATATTGTATATGAAAGTATATACTGCTCTTACTTCAAAAAGGCAATTTTTAAAATTTTTGTCTGTCTGTTTGTTTCCGCTAATCTCTGAATCGCCTGGACCAATTTTGACGAGACTTTCACTCGCAGATAGCTTAAATAATAAGGAGTAACTTAGGCTACTTTTATTTTTTTAGAAAATTATAAAAACCGTTTAATTTTTTTACTTACGCCTAGCAGACGGGCCTCTTGCCTTAAAACTGCTTTCTCATGTCAAGAAATAATAAATTCTTTCTAACTATAGTTAGTGATGTATAATTTCCAAAGCAACTGTTCTGTGACTATCAAAAATGACAAGACGTTGCGTTTGCCCCACGTGCAGGTTCGTCGTAAATTTTACCTCATTTTGTTTTTGTATTTGATAATTTTCGCCTCGTATATTTTCTGGGAAAACGGGCTTCTGTACGAATGTTATCATAATTTACTGAAATTTCCTTTATTTATATATTTGGTGCTTTGGTGCTTGCAAAGAAGATTGTGTAGAGAGTCTCTCTAAAAGTTAGCCAGTTTTACTTAAAATGTATGTAAAATATTAAAAGTTAAAAATCCGAGTCAATATGTAGATTTTTCTGATAAATGTGTGTATAAAAGTCATTGTTATGTTTGAAACAGAGATCGATTAATTTTTAGAAAAATTGCCTGACTTTCTGTTATATCACGTAAAACCACTGGACCGATTTTGTTGAAATTTAGTATGACTATAGTTGGTTATCCGTGTCAACATATAGAACATTTTTTATTGAAATCTATTCGTTTAAACTTAGGAAGTTATAATATATTAGTAACATAGTGTTGAGTTTATTTTACATTACCAAGATCTGTAATGTTTTTTACATTACAGACAAAAGAGACTCTTGGTTTGTATAAGAATTAGAAATCTTTATCTATTATTTATACTAATGGAAATCGAATCCCAGGTTCTAAAGATATAGATAGAGGCGGTACTAAAGGTTAAAAATATCATGTTTAAAAGAAATAACCTGATTTCAAGTATTAAACCAAACAATACTGTCAAAACAAGAAAGTAAAAAGGTAATTTAAAATTTTAAAAAGACATTTATATGTAAAGTGGTAATATAATTCAATATTGTTAGCTCGATTACTTTAAAAAATCAGGAAATAAAGTTATGATCTTTATACCGAAGTCATAAACTAAATATAGGCGACAGCGAAATGTATTTCTTTAGTAGGGCTGTAAAAACAAATATTAACATATTTTCATACAGCTTGTAAAGAAAAAATGGAAAGCGAGATTTTCGTATGCACTACCATAGGATATAGGAAAACATTTTGAGGAAACCTGCATATGTGAGAGTAGGTATGTATAGGTATAACTTAATTATGTATGTACAAACTAACTAACTATTAGTTTGAAAAGATCAAAACACTTAAGTTACTTGATTGGTGACCTGATCTCTTTCGCAATGGGTAAAAACCATACAAGGGACCTAGGAGTCATAGGTTTCTTAATTTGAAAGGTAAATATTATTATGCACTATATGTCATGTATATACTATTATGTCCTATTCCCATCAAAAAATGCTTAGTACTTTCTTTAATTCACTCGAATATTTGACAGCTTAAATAAAAGTGTAAAAGGAAAATTAAAACTAAACTGAAAATAATAATAGAAAACAAGTAATTTTATATGAAAATCAAATAAACATTTCGACAACCCTATACATTTTGTGTACGATCACTTCGTACATAATATAAGTCAGATTTTCGACAAGTGCTCTTTCAGGAATTTTTACGTGACAGAATGTCACTTGCCAAATCTGTAAATGTAAGTATTTAGGAGTATTTACGATATCCTGTGAAGTTGACGGAACAATGAGATACTTGTGACGTAGTTGTCGACTGATAGGGACAAGATTCGATTCTTGTTATAAGCAAAGAAGCAAAATATTATTTAAATAACTTCTACAACCTCTCTTAAATCAGCACAAACACTTTTGATACAATTTTAAAATTTTGCAAAACTCAAACAGTAGCTTATTATTTTCTAAATTTCAGCTACGTTTTAACAAAATGGCTCTAAGAACTAAGAATATAAAGTAATAGTTGGCATATAACAATTACTTTAATCTTTGGACCACGGAACCCTATTTTATAACCAAATAATATTTAAAATAAAATAAAAATGATTTCATATATTTACTTATTACTATTATAATTATTAAAATATAGAGATTAATACAATGAAGAAGTCATAAATATCACGTTTTATATAAAAAATTTCAATTTAAAGTCAGAGAAGGTAAACATACCTCACAAACACAAACTAATCGTTAACAACCTTACTTTACTACTAAAACGTAAACACACAGATTCATTTACCCAATTAATTAATTTCAATGCAAGCTGCACTCAGTTTATTTTTCTCCGTCCGATTTTGAGGAATTTAATTTGGGAAAGCCAGGGATTCGAATGCGCTACCTAATGAGATTTTCGTCTGGACCTCTACTTTGTTAACTCGATACTCTATACTGTTTCTGTTACTAACATACGTGATATTGATTTTCCTTAAGAGCAACCACATGTTTTGTCCTTTTTAATAAAACTAACTTGTATTTTTGCGAATTTATTTTGATTTGTATTATATACTTGTTACAAACAGTGCCTACCAACAGCTTTAAAAAAATGATTCAAAAAATACAAAAAGGTATCAAGGTAACTTAACTTATGATAAAAATTTATACATTTAATAAAATATGGGCATTGTTAAGACTAGTCACATCACGTGATTTACGTGAAAATCTAAGCTCTTTAGCTAAGACATCTTATAACAGATATCTTATATCTTCGTCTCTATTTCTCTTTCCCCAAAGCTTCATTCTGATGTTAATTTTATAGGTATACTAGGGTCTCATGCTCTATTATATTCCAAAATTTATAAAATTGGTAATCATAATGTTCTCCGACCGCTTCCGGCCATGGCGGCCAATCTCATTTAGACTGGCCAACTGCGCAGGAGATATTATAGTGCAGCGTGTGTACACGCAAACACAAGTGCACTCTCTATTTCTATCACTCTCATACTGGGTATACATGACCGGTGAGAGTTCTCTCCGAGGCACGGGGGTGACTCACCGCCAACTTCTCAACTCCGGGCGGTTTCTGAGACTTACTAAAATTATAATATAATTATAAAGTCGTTATATATAGATAATAATGGCAATTTCAACAAATTTTTCGAAAAATATTTAATGTACAGATTTCGCTCAATTTTAATTTTATTATATGTATAAAATACAATATGGCATAATATGTATCTTATCTTGCCAACACTTTTCTAATACTGCATTGACGCATTTAGGAATCTTAGGCTTAATATTTTTAACTGTCCTGATCCTTGTCAACTTTGAAATAAATCTAATGTTTTTATAGTTTTTAACTATCCTATTTAATAGAAACGCTAGCGACTATCGTATAGTAACGTTATAAAGTCACGGTAGAGGTACACTGAAAATGTTGTTTTGTTAGTCAAAATCGTTTCTTTAGTGGTACAGTAATTTTGATTGCACAAACGTAATCTAGTTCTCTTCCTCCTATATTAATACAACTGAATTAAGAGATTTTTAATGAAGATGTTTTCAAAGCTGTTTTATATTTCATAGTTTTAATTATTTTAATAATCGTGATGGCGTTTTAATCACGTAACTTGTTTGATAGTAGCTGGTTCGATTCTTGCTTTAGGTATAGGTAATAGGGTCTAATGTAGCAGTATAAAATCGGTCGCAAGTTCAGTTCTCATGCTAGATATTTACATGAATAAATTCAATGCTGCGTTTGCCTAGCGTTTATATAATATTCTTATGTATACAAACATTTTTGACGTCGCCCTGCTAGGCATGGTTCTCCCTCAATACGTTTGTCAAATCAAATCAAATCAAATCAAAATATTTTATTCAGCATAAAAAATTGTTATTATTTCTTACTGAACGTCATGAGTCTACCACCAGTTCGGAAAGAAGAAACCTCTGACCTGAGAAGAACTGGGGAAAGAAACTCATCGGGATTAGAACATACCTCGCTGGACAAGTAAGTAGACTTCACATGTCTTCGAAAACTTCAGAAGTTCTCTATGTATATGTATGACGATTTCCTAAGACAAATAGTGATCATATTGAAAATGATTTTCATATGAAAATAAAAGAAGTGGGATTTGAACCCGCTTCATTCGGCTTTCCAAGCGATAGCGCTACCACTGAGCTACTCCTTTATATTCTATTAATAATAACTAATAACGTAAATCTAAAAGTCCTTGCAAGCAATCAAGCATATTAACGTACTTTTATACTAGTACTATCAATTTATAACAGTTCACCGACCTCCAACACCTATTGCGGCTGGCGCAGATTAACTCGAATTATCTAATAATAAGTAAAGCGACGCCTGCGCAGCTCACTGTCGAGAGATAGGGTTGGCTCGCGGAAAGATGGAAAACCAATAATAGGTAATTTGTAAGACATAATTCAGAAATTCTTATATATTCGTTGAATGATTTAAATGGCTCCTTTTTTTTAAAAACTCAATAGAAGATACACCAAAAACAGCCTTTTATATCAAATCATTTTATTCAGCATAAAAATTGTTACAATTTCTTACTGAACGTCATGCGTCTACCACCACTACCACATTTGGCGGTAATGTCACAAGTTATAGTTAAATCTCATATCCATACATACCAATTTAAACTATTTCTAATATGTTAAATAGTAAGAAATTATGTTTGAATTATAAATGGTTTTTTATTGAACCGTTGAAATTAATGCGCAAATGACGAAAACTATGAAAAATTAACAACATATATTAATGATAGATAGCAATAGAGTATTCTGTTATTTTTTTATAAATATATAATAAATTCGATTTTTTTGGGTTTGAACAGCTTTTTAGAAATAAATTAGTTTATTATTAAACTGTAAAATGTTGACAACCCTGTACACTCACTACGCAGTAAATGACATGATATTGTTGCAAAACAAAAAACTAACTGTGACTCACGCATGGACTTTGCGTTAAAGCATTAATTATGCGTATTTATATTTTAAACTGTGGTTTGTTTGGTTAATATTTTAATATATTGAGAGTAACAATTTGTATTTGTTTATAATATACGCATTAACTTTAAGTATATTCTTGTATTTTTTTCATAGATATGACACCTCCAATGTTGTATATAACATTTATCTGCCGGTCTGTCTGTGTCATGATATCTATTAAACAAATCGTCAATAAATAAAATTAACGTTAATGAATTACCTAAGTTAGCTTCTAGGTTATATTTTTAGGTTATTTGTTAATCGTTCCTATTAATAAGATCTAGGAAGATCTATTCTCAAAAGTGTTATTAACTAAAATATCGTAAAAATGTTAAAAAAACACTTTTTATTCTAGAAAAACTTGGTATAAATTGGAATGTTCTGCTTTTATCCAGATATAACCATCGGAAATCAAACCGGAAACATCTATTCTAATGACTTAACTTATTCTTATACATTAAATATCCCACTAACAGTTTACATTGTACCCATTAATAATATATTAATGAGCTTGTTGATCTAATACATAATATGTAGAGCGTATGTTTGTTCTGCAAACGTAATTTCCTACAGTCAATAGAATTAAGCATTATGTCTCAAATTACTACTATTTGTTCGAGTAAATACCTATGATGTTCTACACTAAATATTCTATTAGGCTGAATACATACAACGTACTATTTAATAGGTAAATGTTAGGGCTATTACACATTAAGCAATTCGCAAGAGCAATATTTAGTGGATTATTCAAGTATTTTTGAGTGTATGTGCGTCTTAGTGTTTATAAATCTAGTTTTTCTCGTGTCTTCATGTGCAAAGCGAAGTGAAATCATAAAAAATAGTATTAAAATAGTATTAATAGTAATCATAAAAAATAGTATTATAATTATATTATTATGTATTATAATATATAATTGTGATAATATTATATAATATATATTTATTATAATTATTATATAGTTTTATCACTTACATGTCACTTACATGTAAGCTGGATACCTTCAAGAGAGGTTTTTAGTTTATATATCATAAAGATTTAGATGGGCTTATGTGTAATAAATAAAATATATGTATAAGCTGCAATTATTTTTTTAAAACTTAGAGTATATTATGAAGGAAAACAAACCTGCATCTCTGAGAAAACCTAGCAAGTTTTCGAAAGACATGTGAAGTCCGCCAACACGCACTATGCGAGCGCGGTGGACTATGGCCTGATCCCCCTCGTATCGAGGGAGGCCCGTGCCCAGCAGTGGGACGTTAAAAGCGCCGATGATGATGATATTATAATAGTTATATACTAATTATATACAAGTATTTTATTATTGTTTTTAATATACTAGTTTTATAAATCGCACCATATACACTCAGCCTTACGCCGTATATATTGTAAATTGTTGAAGCCATCAAGCTGATATCGTGAGAGACTTTCGAATAACAAAAGGTTTTACTTTGTTTGCCACTCTACATTTTTCTTGTACAAATAAAATATGAAATATTTAAAATGATAAGTTTATAAAGTAAATATAATGTTTTTTATGCATTGTTATAAAAAGTTATTAATTATGAATTTATGTTTAAGAGAAGAGACGATCTTTGGAAAAGAATGGGTCATCAAATACCTATATTCTATACTTAATATTATAAAATAGAAGAGTTTGTTTGTTTGGTTGAACGTGCTAATCTCAGGGACTGCTGGTTCGATTTGAAAAATTATTTTTGTGTTGGATAGTCCGTTTATTGAGAAAGGCTATAGACTATATTATATCACGCTACAATCAATAGGAGCGGAACAGCAATGAAAAATGTTGCAAAAACGGGAAGGGCGGGCGTTAGTTCTGCGAGGTATCATACCGCGCGACTCAGAAAGAAATTGGTTTCCGTTCTTTAGAACGCGTGCAAACCCGCGGGAAATTCTAGTAAGTAATAATTGATTAATCGTTACTAGTAATACACCCTTCGCTTGTTCGATGTTCTAACGCTTAAAAAGATTTATCGGAAAAAAGATTTTCCTGCAATAATATCCTATAATATTATGTTGACCCGAATAACGAGTTATTATCATACTTATCATAAATTTCCAGTAATTTTTAGTGATACATTCCCAGAGTGTATAGGAAAAATGAAATTGAAGTACGGTAAAGGAAAACATCGTGATAAAACCTGCATGTCTGAGAAAACCTAGCAAGTTTTCGAAAGACATGTGAAGTCCGCCAACACGCACTAGGCCAGCGCGGTGGACTATGGCCTGATCCCCTCGTACTGAGGGAGGCCCGTGCCCAGCAGTGGGACATTAAAAAGGGATAATGATAATGATCTTGGCTTATTAAGTTTGGTATATACATAGTATTTAGTAATAAAAGATATTCCTTAAAAAAGTTAAGATTACCGTTCTATTTTAACTAAAATTTAGCATCGTAAAGTTTTTCTAACATGAGTGACACAGTAGCGTGACCAATGAGCTTTGTATCATGAAGTCATGCTATTCTCTAACCTCGTTGTAATCGTTTGCGGTTGAGTGTAATTTATCATTTGATTTGTTTTTGTTAAGCAAATTTTAATGAAACACCTGGTTTTGATAGTGACAATCATAATTACACACTAGGTAAGTTATGAAGTTTTTAAGGCTGCTATTGTGGAATGTTTATAAAAAAATACAGTAAGTATATTTGGCCCTACCGAGGAATGAACTCAGGACCGCTATATCTATGAATAACCCATATAAGCCACTAAGCTAGGGTGATTTATAATAAATATGATATATAATAAATATGTTCGGGCATTATTACACACAGCGCTATCTAGTTCCATGATAAGCTACGAAGAAAGCTTGTGTTACGGATACCCGATATTTGATATACTACATATACATATTATAAATATAAACACCCGTGACTGGAGTACAAACTTTCGTACTCAACAAATGAATACCTGCAGTGGGACTCGAACCCGCGACCGCTGTCGCAGAAAGTAGGGTCACTACCAACTGAGCCAAACAATGCTATAATATGTCCAAACATCAAAATCTGTTAGTGACTATACATTGACTATTTCAATTGAAATTCCAAAGGTAAGATTGAATTTGAATGTTATATGTATAGATTAGTTAAATTATTATTATAAAATTATTGTAAATAACATATGAATTATAAAAATATTACTACATTGTTTCGTATTTTATATAATCTTTTTAATTAGTTTGTTTTATATTTTTTATTATAATACAATTTGTTAGCTATTTTTATTCATTAACATTCACTTATCACAGTAATGGGTATTAATAGGACGGACTATACGGTTATAAAACTTTACTGCTTTGCTTCATATTTAGATAGTCCGTTCCTTAGTCAAAGCCTGGATCTGAACCTGGATTTAGTATTTGTTCTCTTTAAGATTCTTAAATCTATCACTCATATCATGAATGAATTTAAATATTTCTTAATATACTGATACAGACTAATGTATGTAGGTATACTTCGCTTATTGTCAATGGGTTTGGTTTGAGATAAAAAAAAATATTAGTCCCGCTGAGTTTCTTTCGCCAGTTCTTTTTAGGTCAGAGGTTTCTTCTTTCCGAACTGGTGGTAGACTCATGACGTTCAGTAAGAAATTGTAAAAATTTTTATGCTGAATAAAATAATTTGATTTGATTTGATTGGTAGCGAGGCTACTTGCTGTGCCAACCGTCGCAGGTTCGAGTCCCGCTGGCTACTTTCACGATTGCATCACGATTCTTTATTTAACAGTCATGGGTGTGTAAATTGAATATAATATTGTTATTTAATATGTGTATTATATCAACTATCTAGTATTCATAACTGAAGCCTCGTAGCTTACAATAGAAAAGGTGATAATTTCCTAACATATAAAAAACCTCTATAGTCTGTATCTGCCTTCGAACAAACTTTCAACTGTATAATTTAAGAAAAATATTTTCAAAACAAAATACAAAACATCTTTAAATTTTTTAAATATTTCAACTTAAATAACGTTTATTTTGCATATTTTAAGATAAAACAATATCTGAAAGAAATTTTCAAGGAAATTCTGTTATTTTCAAGATATCAACTCTATATTTGTATGAAACTTACACAAAAATGTAAAAAGTTTGAAAATGTGTTAAAGTGACCGCGATAAGAAGTAAAAAGCAAGCATTGTATTGCTAACAAAAAACTGAGAACAAGTTGCAGCGACAAAAACTTTTAGTTGTTATTTCATTTTACTGCGACGATATTTTTCATTTTGTTTTTACACCAATCTTATTGTTTTAAATTTCTTCTATCAAATATAGTTTAAAATTGAATAAGCAATTATGTTTCCTAACAAGTTTTAAAGATATAGGATTTTTTATTGAATTTATTATAATAAAGGGCAGTAGCCCAATGGTAAGGCACTCGCTTTTGAAACTCAGTGAAGCAGGTTCAAATCAAATTATTTTATTCAGCATAAAAATTGTTACAATTTCTTACTGAACGTCATGAGTCTACCACCAGTTCGGAAAGAAGAAACCTCTGATCTGAGAAGAACTGGTAAAGAAACTCAGCGGGACTAATATTATTTTTTTATCTTAATCTCGCTCTTTTTTAAATTAAATTGCCAATTAACAATAAGTGTATATGTTGAAATAGCCTGGCGGCGATCACATCTTTCCCAAGGCGTACTGTCTTGAAACAAATTGTTAATCGAATAATAGCCTTTAGTACACAAACGATCCTTTACAATTTTTTTACAAATCCAGGATGTTTCTCCTCTGATATTGTTATATGCAAATCATTTTCAACATGATAACCACTTGTCTTAGGGAAATGTGAAGGAAAACTTTAAGAGTAAAACTGTATAAATTTTAAAAGACTATGAAGTCCGCCAACTTGAACTTGGCCAGCTGAGAACGAGCCGTTCGAGCCATCTTTAGCAGTGGAATGTTCTTAAATGAATGCTGATTAGTTTTATAATTGTAACTTTATAAGACGATTAATAAGATATAGCATCATCCAGTTCCATGATAAGCTACGAGCCTTTTGTTGTGGATAACATATAGTTAATGCACTACACATATGTTTTTTTATAAATACACAAAGCTATGACTGGACTACAAATATTCGTGCTTACCACACAAATAAATGTCCCCAACAGAACTCAAACCCGCACCCCCTGACACAGCAAGAAGGGTCACTACAAACTAAGCCAAGCGTGTCGTTAATTTAAGTTTAAGATAATTAATAAATCAAAACGGTATTTTACTAATCTTTCAATCAACATGGAATCTTAACAATAAGTATTACATTCTCGGAATCACAGTGGGTACCTTTTTGTATGGAAAAAAAATTAAAAAAAAATGCAATCATTTATCCATCAAGCGCAATACCCGTTAACTGTCATGGTTTATGAACAGTGAACATTAGAAGTGGCATCAACTTATAATATTATGTTTTAAATAATTAGAAAAATACTTATATACAAAAAAACGCACTTTGAATTAGTTAATTTATATATTTTTTTCTTATTTAAACAAACTGGTATATATTTCTAGTATAATAACCAATATAATAACCTGTACTAAGAGACAGTGGTAGCAGTGGTAAAACGCTCTCTTGGATAACCGAATGGTGCGGGATCAAATCCGGGTCTTGCACCTCTGACATTTTCATGTGTGAATCTTTTCTAACATGGTTACCACTTGTGTTACTGTGAAGGAAAACATCGTGAGGAAGCCTGCACCTGAGAGGATCAAACAAATTTTTGAAAGACGTGTGAAGTCTGTCAACCCGTACTAGTCCAGCATGGTGGACTATAGCCTAATTCCCCTCATATTGAAGGGAAGCCCAAGCCAAGCAGTGTGATGTATGGGCCTCCCTTTCAGCCTCCATTCCAAGCAGTGAGATATATAAAAAATCATAAGAATACCGAACGTACTTATTTCTAAAACAAATTATACAGGATCGCATGAAACCATTTCTAAAACCTCAAACTCCGAGTTACAGGATGCTAAATAATTATATATTCCCATTCAAATGTACAACGGTACGAAATGGCATACTTTTTGATGATGTACTCGTGTTGTAATTTGTTAGTGCTTCGTACCGATCCCAATTTGACGAACGTTGACATCGCTCTCGGTCATATGTCGACTTGCAAGGAACAAAGTTGTAATTGAATATTAACATACTAAATCTTGACTAGTGATTTACCCTTGCTTTAATATGGCTATCTATATTTTATTAGGTACTTATATTATAATATGTATTACAATTATAATATGTACGTATTTAAAATTTATATGTGTAGTACATAAACTATCTGATATCTGTAACACAAGCCTCGTTTCTCACCACGGAAATAGATGGCGCTGTTGTGATAATGTCCCAACATATTTATTTATAAGTTATATGTCTTTTCCTTTAGAAGTGATGAGTTTTTTGATAGCAGTAATAGTTTATTTTGTATTTACAGTCAGCACAGACTTTTGACTAATTATATTATTAGTCGTATCTGTAATACCTTATGTCTAACTCTAGTTTAAATTATATATGTTTTAGAGTAAAGGGATAAGAAACAGATATACAAAAATAAAAACTTTCACATTTAAAATATTAATATGATTTAAAAATTCAAATTAATTCCTCATACAATTAGCCTTACTCCAAAATAAGAAGATTACTGAGTTACAATACTGTTCTTTGCTTATTTCGATGTAGGTATTCAATCTCCATAATTTTTCGTTTAATTAAAATTTTGTATGATTCAACTCTGAATGGTTAAACTTTGATTACGGTTTTGATGTTGGTTAACGGATACTTTGATTTCAACTCCCAACATTTTTGCATCATTTTAATGTATTTTACATACATTCTTACATACATACATAATATACTATTTCAGTTCATTGTCCATTAAAAAATTGCATAGAAACATATATAGTAAAGACACTTCACCATTCTTTGGAAATCGGTTAAAAATGTGTAACTTATCTACCTATACTACACTGAACACATACTTATACTAGTGATTCACCCTCACTCAGCTCGGATTCGTCCTTTTTTACATTAAAAACGGCGAGTTTATCAAAAATGAGATACCTATTTTCCAGAAGTAATAATTTTATTATTGTAAATGTACAGTGGTAGCCCAGTGGTAACGCGCTCGCTTGGATAACCGAGTGATGCGGGTTCAAATCCAGGTCTCGCACCTGTGACATTTTCACGTGTAAATCATTTCTATCATGATTACTACTTGTCTTACGGTGAAGGGATCTTACGGAGGAAACCTGCATGTCTGAGAAAACCTTGCAAGTTTTCGAAATACATGTGAAGTCCGCCAACACGCACTATGCTAGTGCGGTGGACTATGACCTGATCCCCTTCGTACTGAGGGAGGCCCATGCCCAGCAGTGGGAGGTTAAAGAGGGCTGATGATGATGATGATGATGAAATGTTAATCCCGATTATCAGATATTATTGTTTAAGTTTTGTGATGTACATTATCCCGTACCAAGTCATCATAACAAATTTCATTAGAATCTATCCAGTGATTCTTCCATAATACGGTTACAGACAGAATAAAGTTGTAAATTAACGATAGATTTGGCTTCTGTATCGATAATAATAACTATTTTTGTAAGGTTTTTCATAAAATATTTAATGTAAAGATTTGATTTAGAATTTCATTATATTAGTTAGGCTCTCTCTCTCTTTTTGTAATGTTTCACTAACAATAGCCCACACTTTTCATAGTAGATCATTTTTAATGAATTTAAAAGAAAACCTTTATAAAATTTTGATATTTTAGTAGTCAAAGTAGTTATTAAATAATAAATAATAGAGTTCATGCTATGAAAATCTAAACTATCTTTTTATATGGCAAAATATAAATTTTTTCATCTTCTTTTGTTAAATATAATTTGTAATCTCTAAAATTCAAATTTTATTATAGTTGCAATATACTGTAGTGATAGCCGAGTGGTAGCGCGCTAACTTGGAGGACTGAGTAATTATATCGATTTTTGGCTCCCAACATTTCGAATGCTTTACTGGAATCATGGTCACAGGAGGGACTAAAGTATTTGGCGTCTTAGAGGTTTATAAACTTGTTAAATTGTGGGCCCTGTTTGCAACATTTACGCATTTCAGCACATTTTTTACTTTTATACAAGCTAATATAAAAAGTATACTACTTATAATAATAATGTAAGTCTAAGTGCCTTTTACGACTTGATACAAAAACATGAAATTTATAATATATAACTAAGTAGAATATATTCATCTCCTGGCAAGACATCTCTTCTTTGCAAATTTTATTACTAATAGTAATCTCTATTTATTATTTTTGTTATTTGGGGTTATAATCTATGACGATTTAGATCTATCTATGTACTAGATTTTATCCAAATCCGTTCAACCGTTTGCATGAGAGCAAGATGCAGCTCTTGTCTTTCACATTTTACTCCTTATTCCCAAAAACATGGATTTTCAAACAGATTCAGGACTTGACGTATTAATTAAACATAGCTATTAACAGCGAGCAATAACCCGTTCAGTGGAAATGTGAAAGAGATTAATATGAGCTGATGCTCGAATTCCTTTACCACGCGCTTTACGCCGGCACACACCGAACTAACCACGCTATAAAGCTTTAAAAATAATAAGTTCAATTGTTCAAATAGTTAATTTGTTTCTAAAGTAATCAAATAGAGTATACATTAATACTTATGTACAGTGAGTATTTATTTGGGATAATATAATTATAAATTAAGTTAGTATGGACTATGGCCTAATGCCCACTAAAGACCTATGCAATGCAGGATGTTATAAAGGGCTTAAGAAACTTATTTTGTTATAATAAAAAATAGTTGCTAAATTAAAATAAAAGATTATGATATTACTAATTACACAGTAGCTCGAGTTTGTTATTCACTTTTCATTTATGTGAAAATCATATTGTTTAGTTAGCCCATACATAGCCCATGTCCATAATATCAGTCAGCGCTGCCTATTGACGAGAATTGTGTTAATAATAAGAAGAAAATGAAGTAAGAGAGAGCAATTGGTGTTTCATTTAGATGATACCTTATACAGTACACTACTAAAATAGTCTTATAGGTATACAGTGACATACCTATATTTTTTAAGATTAAAAATACGCTAAAGTATCTTAAATCTTTATATTCAGTGGAACACTAGCCTTATGTACACGATGCGTGTGACAGTTGAAAGTTTGCCAAAACTGTAGTAAGAACAACTCGATGCCGCATTTGCGCGTTGAATTCCACATGAGCGATTATTACAAGTTAGCTTGCCTATTCATTTAAACAGAATTAATGAAATATAAATATTTATATATCAGTACTGGTTCTTGTTGCGGTCTATCTTAAACTTTGCTCAAGCATCTTTTAGAGCTGATATTCTAAAGCATAATAAGGAAAAAAGTCTTCTTTGAAAATATCTTAATAAAGTTATCTTTTTCGATTTATTCGCGGAGTTATTTTAAGACTCAATCCATTTCTGCCTTAACCATTTGCTTTAAAGTTGCTGTAAAGCAGTCGAAACGTCGAGAATCAAAAAAATAAAATAAATCCGCGACAAAATCCGTAAATAAAGTTTTACTAAAATAAATGTTAACGTGAATGAAAATATTCATTTATATACATATAAATTAAGTTATGTCAATCTGTTATTCTCTTATTGCATGCGGTAATAAAGGGCAAACCAATTAGCCTAAGATTCGACGTAAGATCGCCCTTCATCTATCTGGCTTATCAGATGAGCTCGATAGTATTACGTTATTGTATTGTCGTACGGTATTCATATTGGAGTTGAAATTGATTCTGTTAGAAATAGATTCAAATCGTATGATTACAAAATTAGATGCAAGATAAGCTAATGATAGCATGTTAAGTAATATATGTGTAAAATAACATCATCATCATCATTTTAGCGTTGGCACTAGCACTATGGCTGTGATTCTGGGTTCGAGTCCCTGGTAGTGTAAAATATAGGCCGTAGGTATTGTTGGGTTTTCTTTGAACTAGTTAATTTTCTATAGCAGTCCTTGTTAGGTTAAGGTACGGTATGCGTGGAAGACCAAATAAACCCCTTGATTATCTTCCTACTGGTGTTAAAAAGTGAAGACTCTACGGACTTGTGCTAGGACATAATATGTAATTGTGTATTATAATATCTGCTGCACGCGTCTCGTCGCAGTGAAGCTAGCCGCCGAGTCATGGTATTGGTTATAAGGGCATTGTATGAAATTAAAATTCTAAGTAAAATCTGTATAATTATTAAATATTTTTTGGAAAATCTTAATCAATAACAATAGTTATTATTATCCATACAAAGGTCGAATCTATTATTTTTAGAAATTTTATCAGTTTATATGTCTGTCTTTTATCACGAGATACGACAGATTTTGATAAATGTATCATTATATTCGTAGTTAACTGGTGAACATCTAGAATATTTTTTACTGCGGGAAAATATCTTCATCGTCATCAGCCTTTTTTAACGTCCCACTACTGGGCACAGGCCTCCCTCAGTACGAAGGGGAACAGGCCATAGTCCACCGCGCTGGCCTCGTGCGAGTTGTCGGACCTCATACGTTATTCGAGAACTTGCTAGGTTTTCTCAGACATGCAGGTTTCCTAACGATGTTGTCCTTCACTGTAAGACAAGTGGTAATCATGATAGAAATGATTCGCACATGAAAATATCAGAGGTGCGGACCCGGATATGAACTCGCATCACTCGGCTATCCAAGCGTTACCGCTGGGCTACCACCACGGAAAATATCTTATTGCTGAGAAATCTTAAACCTACGAGTATCGAGTATATTATATTAAATCAAACAACAAAATTTTATTTAGTTACAGTGTAGTGGTATATCCTTGTAAATAGCCAGTAATATCATAGCAAACAGTGGTCATGCTGTATAAGCAGAATGCGTGTGACACTTGAAAGTTTGCCAAAACGGCAAGAGCTCGCCGCATTAGCGCGTTGGATTCCGCGCGAGCAATTATACCGAGTTCCTTTAGTTTTATGGACGGGTTTACAAATGTTTTACTAAATTTTGTCTAACCAATGTTTTACTTGTTCAAATTTTAACTACTTATTTAATAATAAATAAATATGTTGGGTCATTAATTCTAACAGCGCTATCTAGTTCTGTGGTAAGCTACGAGGCTTGTGTTACGGAACTTTAAATATATACATATTATAAATATACAGCACTATATTATTCTTATTAAATCATGACTGGAGTACAGACATCCGAGCTCAACAAATGAATATCCCCAACGGGACTCGAACCCGCGACCGCTGGCTTAGCAACTACGAACTGAGCCAAACGTGTTGTCATTTGGTTGTGTATTAGAATTGAAAATAAGATATCTAAAAAAAGATTCTGATTTATTAATTGATTATATTCTCAACTTTTCGAATGCAAGTTTCAAGAGACTTATTCTTTGACAATGCTTGCTGTAAAATCCGAAAAGATAGTTTTATATCAAAAAATCCTTACATCTAAGAAAGTGTTCTTTTGCAATTAATTAATTTATTTATCTTATACATAAAAACCTCTAATAATTTTAACTCGCCTACTGAGTTTTTAGTGTGTTAGTGAGAGATAGGATAGTTAAGTAATGTTGAATATAAAAATTGGGATACCAGCTATCATCATAACAAATGTCATCAAAATCTGTTCAATGATATTCTTGCGATGCGTTCACAGACAAACATACAAAAATTGTACAAACTATAGATTTGGCCTTTGTATCGATAATAATGAGTATTTCAATAAGAATGTCCAAGAAATATTTAATGTCTAAGAAAAAATATATGTATTGATAAGAATCTGTTAGATATAAGATTATAATAATTACTTGATGTATTTAAGATTAATCTCATATATTTAACGTATTTTTCTATCATGCTTAATACCATTGTAGATATTAGACATCAATCTTACAATAAATATAGAATAGAATAGAAAATAAAAGAAGTAGAAGTACCAACCATTTAATATCAAAAGAAAATAAAAGTTCTAACAGTAGAAGAGCTTATTAAATACTATCAATGCGCCCGGCTTCGCCTGCATTCATTTTTTTAATCGCTACTAAACTTTATTCGATCACTCGCTGGCTTGAAAATTTTCCAAAATTACTAGATTTTTTTAAATAGTACTTTTTGAGCCATTTCTTTACAAACATACTTACATACAAACCTTTCCTCTTTATAATATTAGTATAGAAGAAAGTTAGTCGTAAAAGCAAAAGCACAATCACCGTTTATCTATGTATATTAGTGTAAATTGATCGATGGCGCGCAGGAAGTACCGCAGACGTACTACGAAACAAAAAACGCCTGTTGATGAACCGTCCACGTTCAAAAGGGTCCTGTATATACGATAGCTTTGAAGTTATATATTTTAAACCATACGTTGCATTAATATTTTAATATTAATATCAGAATTTAATATTAATATTAAAATTTAATATTAAAATTTAATATTAAAATTTAATATTAAAATTTAATATTAATATTTTAATATTAAGATTATGCAAATATTTATAAATAGTAACGTTATTAAGTTAGGTTCTTTAATTGTAAATGTAAGTCAACACTACACAAACTTTAAGGTGAAGTTGCGATCTGATTGGAAAGAAAAAGAAAAATTGGTATAATTTCTCTAACAAATCGACGATTTTATGCCAGAAGTCAACGAATTTTTTATAAGGATTACGATGATTATGTGTTCTTTACCCACACTAACTTAAACTTTCACTCTCATAAACTTTTATAATTATAACATAAATGGTTTACATATAATATTGCTGGAAAAGGCTTTGGTAACCCAGTGGCCCACGCGCACGCTTGGATAACCGAGTGATGCGGGATCAAATCCGGGTGTCGCATCTCAGATATCATCTCATTTGTAACTTGATTACCACTTGTCTTATGATGAAGGAAAACATCGTGAGGAAACCTGTATGACATGATAAAATAGAATTTAGCAAGTTTTTGAAGGACATGTGAAGTCCGCCAACCCACACGAGGCCAGCGTGGTGGGCTATGGCCCGATTCCCTTTATATTGAAGGGAGGCCATGCCCAGCAGTTGAACGTTAAAAAGGGCTAAATACATACATTACTATAAAATAAAATATTACCAAAATAATATTATCAAATCAAATCAAAATATTCTTTATTCAAATAGACTTTTACAAGCTTTTTTGAATCGTCATTTTTACATTATTAAAATTAAGTGTTAGTCTGTAAGTCTGTGAGTAAACTACCATTGCAAACTGTTTCAATCATAGTCAATAAAACATAAGGAACCCTAAAAAGTGATTCCAACTTATTACTGCGAGCGCGTAAATTGTTGCAAGTGAATCGGCCTCGAGACACACGGACAAACAGATATTTTATTGAATAAGGGTGCTGACCCTGACTGAGTATAATATGAGGTTGGTTATTAATATCGATTATACTACTTACCTGTTTTTTATAGCTCTTGCAAATATAAACTAAATTAATGACTGTCTTTATTAAGGTAATGTAGAGCGGGTTCGATTTCCAAAAGACCTTAGGCTAAGTAATTAATTTATAGGCTTTGAAGTTTAGAATAGGTTTTTAAGCAATTTCCGGTTATGCATTAGCCGGAAATTGCTCAAAAAGCATACACCAGAAACGAATGATATCAGAATTTGGCGATGCATCGGATAGGGTTACTCTGCAACATAAAAAAACGGTATGGTTTGTATTCTATAGAAGAACTTAGCGTTTTAATAATAAAATAGTTGGTTGTGATAAATTAAAATTATATTAAGATTAGATTAAGATATTATGTACAATACAAGACAGTGGTAGCCCAGCGGCAACGCGGTCGTCTAATAACCGAGTGATGCTGGTTCGAATCCGGATCTCGCACCTCTGATATTTTCATGTGCGAATCATTTACATCATGATTACCACTTGTCTTACGGTGAAGGGAAACATCGTGAGGAAACCTGCATGTCTGAGAAAACCTAGCAAGTTTTCGAAAGACATCCCTCGCACTGAGGGAGGCCCGTGCCCAGCAGTGGGACGTTAAAAAGGGCTGATGATGATGATGATGAATGCACAATAAATGTATGCAGCTGGTAATGAAATTACTCTCATTGCAATCCCAATAAGGAAAGTACTCATCCTGGTCATCAATATTACACATGATTTCAAATCCTTATATGGCATCTCCATAATAATATGACAAACAGACCGATTACATCTTATTTTTGCAGTCGGATGCTGCAACGTAAATCTTGAGATTAATAAAAATCCTATGACAAATCATGTTTATTTGCGAAATAAAATTATTCATTTAATAACATTTATTGTTACGCAAAAGCCACAATATATGACTTAATCTTTATATATATAAAACACTGTAAGTGTGTATGTAATTGAAATTCTCCTAAACGGCTGGACCGATTTTAATGAAATGTATTGTGTGTGTTCGAGTGTATTCGAGAATGGTTTAGATTCACAATTCGGTTCACTACAAAATTTATTTTTGAATTAATTAGTTATTTATACATTAAGACAATAAATGACATATTCATTTATAAATAAGTCGTTGCTAGGCAACGTTGTTTTAGGCATGCGTACTGAAACACTTCACCGGGAGCAAAAGTTTATAAACATTTTCTATGTACAGGATAACGTCTGTCGGGTCCGCTAATTTATTATAATTTACTAGCCTTTCCCGCGGCTTCACTCGCGTTCTAAAGGCTGAAAGTCAAGCTAAATATTTTTCTCTCGTTTTTGCTACATTTTTTATTGATGCTCGGCTTCTATTGGTTGTAGATAGGTATGATATAGCCTATAGCCTTCCTCGATAAACGGACTATCCAACACAAAAAGAATTTTTCAATTCGGACTAGTAGTTCCTGAGATGTGCTCAACCAAACAAACAAATTCTTCAGCCTTATAATATTAGTATAGATTAATATTTTATAACGCAATACGTACTTGCCAAATTGAGCAGGTATTTCAAGGAGAGCTTATTTACATATATATCCTGTAGAGAATTACGTATAATATTAAAAACAAGTATAAATTGTAGTTGTCTTAACTAGTTGAGTCATGTAGCCATGAAAGCGGTCAAAATACTATTAATCGGTCAAACCATTTTGTTTAAACAGATTAGTCAACAAAAAGCGTGTAGATTTTTTGCATGTTTACTTGTTGCTACGAAACAACATCTTAAAATATATATCTTATTTTAAATATCTTAAACTTATTGAATAAATATGTAGGTAGTATGTGTTTTGAGAACACGTTTGGCGCAGTTTGTGGTCGCCAGTGGTCGCGGGTTCGTGTCCCGCTGGAGGCATTCATTTGTTAAACACGGATGTTTGTACTCCAGTCATGGGTTTATATTTATAATGTATATATTTAAAACTTATATAGGTATTTATGTAGTATATGAACTATCTGGTATCCGTAACACAAGCTTCGTGGCTTACCACGGAACTAGATGGCATTGTGTGGAGTAATGTCCCAACAATATTTTATATTATATTAAATAAAATACAGAATTATTTTAAATTTTCTTGCTCTGTTTTATAACCCTACTAATTTATAAATTGGTCGATTGTTATTTCCTTTAAGTCAGTATATTATTAAAATTTTCTTAGATAAGCAATGACCTTCAAGGTACGACTATTAGTGAGTCAAGTTGGCTTAAAGGGTTGCTACTTGGTTCTCCTATCGAAGTGCGTTGCAAAAGCAGTTAACATAAAATGACAGTAACAGACGGTGGTAGCTCAGTGGCAACGTGTTCGGTTGAGAAATTGAATGAAGCGGGTTCGTATCCGTACCTTTGATATTATTTTCATGAGCGTATAGTTTTCAAAATGATTACCCATTGCAAGGAAATAAGGAACTGCATGTCTGAGAGACCTTAGCAAGTTTTTGAAAGAAATTAAAGCCACCAACCCCCACTAGGCCAGCGTGGTAGACTATGGCCTAATCCCTGTCGTATTGAAGGAAGACCCATGGCCAGCAGTGGGAGGTCAAAAATGTATTACAACTTAAAGACAAAAAATAAATAAATAATAAAGTATCTTCGCAATATCATTCATTCCTAATTAATATAATTAGTAAGTCCCTGTAATTAAGTAATAATTATTATAAAGTTATGAAACAACGATAGAAACTTTAAAAATTATATCAGTTAAGAACTAATCGTTAATTTTAAAGCCAATTTTTATTAGTTTACAAGCTTTTACTTTGGAAAATATAGGGTAGAGCCGTAAATATTTGTCTCATCATCATCAGCCACGGCAAGGGCCTCCCTCAGTACGAAGGGAATCAGGCCATAGTCCACCGCGCTGGCCTAGTGCGTGTTGGCGGACTTCACATACCTTTCGAAAACTTGTTAGGTTTTCTCAGACATGCAGGTTTCCTCACAATGTTTTCCTTCACCCTAATACAAGTGGTAATCATGATAAAAATAATTCGCACATGAAAATATCAGAGGTGCGAGACCCGAATTTGAACTCACATCACTCGGTTATCCAAGCAAGCGCGTTACCGCTGGGCTATCACTGTCGTCAAAAACTTTGTCTATTCAGTCATTAACTACACTAATATACGTTAGAAAACAATACGACGAATCGCCTCCATTAAATGTACAAGGATCTTACAAAGAAATGCTCTCAGGCGTGCCAATAAAATTAGCATTTTACACACTGTCTTCCGGATTTTTTATTATTTACGCAAACCCGCATGACTTTGAGTGCCAATGTCAACAAATATGTACGCTATCGCGCATCCAATTGTGCGTGAATAAGAAAACTCAAGTATTGCTAGTTATTTACTAGCAATACTTGAGTTTCCGTTATGTTTGTTTATAACAGGGATGTCTTTAAAATCGTTATAATTATGATTTTAAGGTTGGAAATTCACTAAAGTTTGAAATAAACAAAAAAAATTTAAGAAAAAGGAACTAAAACTAGCCTATTAAATATATAATTAATGTATGTATGTGTATATATGTATGTATGGGAATGACTATTTGACATAACGCCTAAATAATTCCTCATATATTTTTAAAAATTTTAGAGTAGTATCTGAAAATTTTATCAAAATATTATGTTCAGCGGGTTAAGTGTTTAAACGTAACAGACAGACTATCACATTCATATTTTTTATATTAGTAAGGATAAGTGTTTACGATTGTGGGATCTCATCTTGCCTGAGCTCGCCGATAAGAAATTATAATTATTTTTAAAATATGTACATTTACTTTTTTAAAATATTATGGACTTACTAGTAATTCCTGCGGCTCCGCCCGCGTTCTGATCACTATTAAAAAAGAGGGATTGGTTTTAGACAAATGAAAATTAAGGGCTATCAGAATTTTGATGCCAAATCTTAAGAAAATAAAAAAAAATTGGTTAAAAAATAAAACATAAAGAACTCGGAGTGAGCCTTATTACCTAGGCCAAGGGGAATAAAAAATAGCGTATAATCTTTTCTCATACCTACCAAATATACACAATTATTAAAATCGGTCAAGCCGTTTCGAAGGAATTCGATTATTATATACTACTAGCTGTACCCGCGGCTTCGCTCGCGTTCATTTTTTTAATTGCTAATCAACCTAATTGGGTTGATCTGTAGGAAAAAAAATTGTCTAAAAAATAAAAAATAAAAATTTAGGGGTGGACTACCCTTAACATTTAGGGGGATGAAAAATAGATGTTGGCCGATGCTCAGACCTACTCAATATGCTCACAAAATTTCATGAGAATCGGTCAAGCCGTTTCGGAGGAGTTCAAGTTCGAACCCCGTGACACGAGAATTTTATATATAAGATAACCCTATTCGAATATATGATAAAAGTATGAGAATGAAATATGAAACATAGTACTAAAGTTCAGAGTCTAGACCTATTATTTTACCTAAAATGTCAATGCAAACAGATTTATTGCTTCACTATCTACTGCCTTCGGGTTGATCTGCATACTTATAAAGAACGTTAGGAATATCTAAACCTATTCATCCCTTAACCAAATTTATACTCTTGAACTAGTGATTTACCCCGTTTCGCTCGAGTCCAAGTTTAGATTATTTTACATGTTATACGTATGTTTTAGAGGACTTTTTCTGTAGGCTTTTTAAAGATCTAGAACTTTTTAACACAAGTAGGTACATTGCTTTCATGTTTTCTTAAGATGTAGAGTTAAACATTTAAATAAGCCATTTGTCAATCAAGTTTAGATAGTAAACTAGTATTATTTTGCAACTCGGTCCACGTTTTTTATTTTTGTACAATTATTCCGTTGAACAGATATGGATTTTGGAATCAAACGGATAGTTTCAAGTCTGAAATAGCACATTTTTAAGCTGGAAAAATGGCAAAGTCGCCCGCCGCGTCTGTCTATTCGCGATAAACATAAAAACTATTGTACCGATTTTAATGCTGTTTTCATCAATGGATAGTGTTTCTCGAGAAAGGTTTTACTTAGTATAATAATTTTAAAAGTTTTTGTTTACATTTACTAGCGAAACCCGCGGCTTCGCTCGCGGTAGATTCTAATCGCTAGTAAATAAATAATGTGAAGTAAAAAGAAACATTTTCCCACGAACTCGTAGTGAGGCACTCGAAGCGCGCATTACTGTAGTATAGGTACTGATAATTGTACGCCGAGAAAATTATGCACATAATTATGTGCTTGCAAATTATATTTTATGCGTCATTTAAAGCCCCCTTTCAATGCCATATATTTATGCGTAATCTTAGAAAGTTTTGGTTTTTACAATTAGATAATATTTTATAAATATCTTAGGTTTACGCGAATACTTGACATTATAAATGTAACTATTTTTTCGGATTTTGTCGCGGATTTATTATGATTTTTGGTTCCCGACGTTTCGAAAGCTTTGGATTTGGAATGGAGAGACATCTCCCGTGGCCATGATTGATAAAACATCATAATAAATCCGCGACAAAATCCGAAAAGACAGTTTCATTTATAATATCTATACATATATCAATGACTTAATCGTGAGGAACTGCGTTTAATTTAACTTGTATGTAATGTTGCTCAAATTATCGTATATAATAGAATTGAAGAGGCAGTGGTACCGCGATCGCTTGAAATAATTGATGCGGGTTCAAATCCAGGCCTCTGATATTTTCATGTGCGAATAATTTACTACACGATTACCACTCATCTTATGGTGAAATAAACTACGTGAGAAAACCGGCATGTCTGAGAGAATATAAAAAAGGTGAACGTTTTATAAGGGACTTTCATTCAGGTCCTGAAATGCAAAATAGGGAATGAAAATAATAGGCAATTCTACCTATAGGGCAGTAACAATACAATTCATGTTTACCACAAGCGAGCATCAAACCTGTAATCGCATTCATACAAATCACATCGGATATAATTACAGCAACCTTGTTCCTTTAATTAACACAAAATGTGACTATTTCAATTGAAATTAACTAGATTTTATTAGGATTTCGGACAACCGAAAATCTATTTGCGAATAAATCCGAAAAGTCACTTTGCTTTAATACACCAATCATCATCAACCCTTTTTTAACGTCCCACCGCTGGGCACGTGCCTCTTTCAGTACGAGGGGGATCAGGCCACAGTCCACCGCGCTGGCGTAGTGCGTGTTGGCGGACTTCACATGTCTTTTGAAAAACTTGCTTGGTTGTTCCAAGACACGCAGGTTTCCCCACGATGTTTTCCTTCACCGTAAGACAAGTGGTAATCATGATAGAAATAATTCGCACATAAAAATATTAGAGGTGCGAGACCCGGATTTGAACCCGCATCACTCTGTTATCCAAGCGAGCGCGTTACAACTTAGCTACCACTGTTGTTAACATAATATTTTATTACTAAAATAATATTTTATTGTCCCCTACTTGGTTATAACTAAACAAGTCCCTAAATAAGTCCCAACGAACAAACAAACAAACATTACGACTAAATATTTACACTTAAACATCGACACGAAACTCGCTCTTTCCTACAAATACCTGTATTTGGTCACGTCGGTTGCCATTTTAGGTGACACTGTAAACAATACGTACTGTTATGAAAACAATAACGTTTTATCTGGTATATATTTACTAATGTCTTTGTTTGTCACAAATAAGGCAGTAATTAATTGATATTACATATATTCGTACTAATATAATAAATGTGCTCTTTGGCTGTTTGTTACGTTTTTAAAGTAAAAAACTGAATAGGTTTTAATGAAACTTGGTCAGAATATGATTGCGTCATATTTAGAGAAATAGGTTGCTTTTTACTCACCTCACTTATCATATAAGAGAAGTAGCGATTAAAAACTAGCTACTTCCTAGGTTATCTATTAAGTTAGTTAATCTATTTAATATAGAATCGTTGAAGTCGAATCAAAATCGGCAAAGCTTCACGTGACACACAAAACCTACTAATCTTTTCTTAAATCGGTAAATAAAAATATTAAATTACTATATTTGTAGGTGCTGGAAATTTAATATTATGACAATAACTTAAAAATCATTCGTTTTTATTATTTTTATCATCAATCTAGACTACCCTTGTATGAGTTGTATAAGGATATGTCAAGGCTAAGTCGTCTTAAAGCTAAATAAAGTTTATTGTGCAAATGTCATCAATTACCCACTTGTTTGGACTTGGGGTTTTTTTACGAAATTATTTAAAAATATTACAAATAAAAGTTATCTTCTTAAGTTTGATGGCCATTTTATAAAATGCCTAACTTTGGTATTAATGTAAAATACTTATATAAATTATAAATGAAACTATCTTTTTAGATCATCGTTCAGTCACGGATTTATTTGGATTTTTGGTTCCCGACGTTTCGAATGCTTTATAGCAATCATGGTCACGAGAGAGTCTCTCCCGAAAAGATAGTTACATTTATAATGTCAAATATTCGCGTAAACCTAAGAAAGTATTACTTCTATAAATCTTTATTCTTACTTAGATACTAAAATTATTAAATAAAATTAATTAATAAATTGTTAGCACTATTCAGAAACATTTTGTTTAGAAAATGCAAAAATAAAAAAAATAAAGTAGAACAAACAGACTACATTTAGTAGGCAGTTTTAAACTGTACTAGTACTCATAGAAATTTGGAAAAAAAATCGTTGTCCTGAAACGTGAATGGTTCAATGATATATTAGATACCCGTAAGCGATGGGATAAGAGGTCTTATGAACCTAAGTCTCTCCCATGACTATACTTGCTGTATAGCTAGTGTAGTTCAAATCGTGAGGAATCAAAAATCTCTCACAAACCGTGCGATACTCCATTTTTTTTTTAAATAGCGATTCACCTATATCGAATCCGTCATTTACATAAGGTTAAGCACATTAACTTTTTAAATGTAAATAGTTCTGAAATTTTACATTTTCCAGGAGTTTTAAATTTTAAGGTTCTTAATTTCCCTGAATAAAAATGAATATTCGTTTTAGCCATGTTTTAGTTTTAGCAAGACTAACCAACAGAAATTGACTTTATTTGACTGCGTCAGCGGTCGCGGGTTCGAGTCCCGCTGGGGGCATTCATTTGTTGAGCACGAATGTTTGTACTACAGTTACGTGTGTTTGTTTATATTTATATTATGTATTTATTTAAAGTTATATATGTAGTATATCAACTATCTGGTATCCGTAACACAAGGCTCCTAGCTTAAATCCGAAAAGATACTCGTAATTTTATTTATAGTGTAAAATATTCGTAAAAAGTATTCGAAAGTATTACCTTATTTGAGTTTAAAAATAAAAAGCGATTCACAAAACAAAACACCGAAACCCAATTACTGTATCTCATCGAAGTATTTAACGTCAAGTGCAGGTAATTATGCCCTCCATCAATTACTATCGAATGCAATCGTCCTAGGCAATTTATAAATAAATAAGTCGCATAGTCCTATTCAGCCTTATTAAGCTTGTAGAAGATTTAAGTGATGAGAATATATCGATTTTTCGGTTTTTTTATTAAATGACTAGTGATTTACCCTAGCTTTGCTTGGGGGCGTGCCTAATTAAGAGTTATTTTTTTGAGTGGAATTCTATTTCTTTATATTAAAGTGTCTAAGTTTAAGTTACTCCTTATAATACTAACTATATGCCAGCAAAAGTTTCGTTCAAATCCGTCCAGATGTTTGAGAGATTAAATGGAACAAACAGACATACAGACAGAATCAACTATAGATAAAAAATTGGAAATCTCAAAGGATTTATTATTATTTATTTTAATTTTTTTCCTTTATAAATATGTAATACCGTTAATAAATTGTTTATCTTTCTTAACTCTTTAACCGCGGCTTCGCTCGCATAATAAGTTTGGTTGAGATCAAAGGTATATCTATCCCTAGTGAAGAATGTATGTCCTTGTAAAATTTTATCGAAACCTGTTTAGAGGTTTTAGCATAAAAATGTAACAGACATTTTTTTCACATTTATAATATTAGTAAGGATGTTTTTTCTAGCTTACATTTAGAGAATTACTTTGAAAATTCATGTGGTTTCAAGTTTTCGGGTACTCCCAAGTGGTTCCTACAATTTTACTTTTGCGAGTAATTTCAGAATTGTTAAGTAACTTCAATTGAAAATTCAGCCTTCTAGATATTCTGTTTGGATTATTTTTACAAAAATATATTTATACATATAAAAAAACTATCTCCGTCGAAATCTGTATGTCATTATATTACACTGAATATTTTCTTTATGAAAAATTTGCACTTTATTGTATTTTATACGTAGTTTTATTTCACCGGTTTCGACTGTTTTGAAAGTAGATATATTTTGAATTTTTCAGTCTTTTTTGTCTATTGATTATAAGTTTCCTTCCTACCAAGTTTCCGAAGACCATGAAATCTTGGTGTATTAAAAAGAAAAATACTCGGTTCTTGTGGGATTTATTGTTCTTTAACTCGGGATAAGTCTGAGCGAAGCGAGGGCAAAGCGATGCGAGGGCGAAATATTGACAGTATAAAAGTGCTTGTGAAAGTTAAATAAAGTATATTTTGATTAAGACCATGCAAAATTTTCCATAGAATAAAAAATTACACGCCCAAACTAAATATAACAGTTATGTCGCTACAATTGTTAGATGATAATTACTTTTATAATCGATTACATTATGTTGTCATTTATCATTTGTAAATTTAAAAAAAATATGTACCTTGGACCACAACCTAAGTTAAAATATTTAGTGATAAGATTTAAATTACTTATAATTATGTTATAAAATTGCGTTGCATGTCTATTATTGTCTGTTATATGGATTAAAAATTTAATTTAAATTATAAAGGTATGAAAACTATGAAAATTTGTATTTTTTATAATATAAATATTTTTTCTTGTATAACGATGCTTTTTAATGTATGAAAATGCATATTTACACATACCACCTCAATTAGCTGTAAAGACTGTGCTACCCCCTAAAACCTAAGGAAACCTCAACTGTCTTATCACAATATCATGACAGTCTTACTTCCCGAAGTAAACCAAAACAACCAAGGTGTTTTCATTCAACTCCTCACAATCTCTCCTATCAAGATTTTCAGTATTTCCGTCCGATTACAATATCGGTGTCTTCAAGGCAAGAGTGAATAGGTGGCTACTGAATTAGTGCGATTTACAATCTATGACTGCGTTACCACTTACCATCAGGTGGAACGTAGTTAAGCGACAATCTATACTTAATATTATAAAGAAGTAATGTTTGTTTATTTGTTAAATTGTAAGGGGTAATCTCGGGATCTACTGAACCGATTTTAAAAATTCTTTCACCAATAAAAAACCACATTATTGCTGAGTGTCATAGGTTATATAAAAAACCGAAAAATAAAAAGGCTTTTACGTGGTAGTCCGTTTTGCAAAGTGAATCGGAGAAAAAACGGTCGAATGAAAGCGTTTATTACGAACGCTGCCTTAACTATGAAAGATATATTTTTGAGTTCTAGAAAAAAGATGTGGAGCTTAAAAATGCCTACAAAAAGTCAACGACAGCATATGTCTAACTTTTATATTTAAGTAACAAAAAGTATTTTTTTTAATATTAGTATAGATAATTTAATTTTTAATTTGTAATATTAATAAAATAATTTAAATTATTTAAACACTCTGTACTAAAAAAGGATTATTAACATTATGCCCAACGAAGTGGGCACGGGTCAGCTAGTTTATAATAAAATAAAATAAAAGATGATACTTCAATAAATATAGAAGAATGGCACACGCAAATATCAGAGGTGCTAGACACGGGATTCGAACTCGTATTACTCAGTCTACTAAGCGAGCATGTTTCCACTAGGCTACACTGCCTTTCAAAATTTACTTCTAACAATTATGAATAATTCCTTACTGCTCATATAGTATTGTAAAACTGAATATTTAATTTCAAAGTAGACAGCAAAATACGCCTCCGTAGTCCGTTCTTACTTATTAGTTGAAATGTAGCGACATTTCCAATACATCTGTTGGCGGTAAAAACTGCGGTAAAAGGGCTGGTTCTAAAAGGTATAATTTAAGTGGACTGTATATAATTAGCGGGGAAAAGATTAAAGGGGGTGCGGTTGTATATGCGGACAGCGGGAATAAAAGCACGCCTACCTTGCTGGAGCTCTTCTTATGGTCAGCTTCAGCGGCAATGGTGTTGACGACAGCGGTTACAGGGCTATGGCGGTGATGGTACACGTAAGGACACACACCACAAGCACTCGAATGTTCTATGTAAAAAAGCAGGCGCGCGCGGGTTACGTCTCGAGACTCAAACGGTGGATTGCGTACTGTATTTGCGTATGATGACCCTTAAATAGCAGGCGTGCATAAAATGGGAAGCGGGTAGGAAAAGAAAATATGCAGGTATACTATTGGCGGAAACATTTCCCCCGGCCTTAAAGGGTCACCTTTAAAAAAATTAAAATAATTAAATAAATAAGATATGCGGTTATAATAATAGGAAGCGGTTACTTAGAAATATATTATGTTTACATATATGCAACAGCGGTTAATATATATATACAGCGGTACATAAAATATAGCGAAATATTATAAAATAAAGCGGTTATATATGATAGATTAGATAGATTTATATTATAAATTATTGTGTCGGCAAAGGACACAAGCGAATCGTAGGTCGTACGTAGCAACCTTTCGAAGTTCTAACTGTTACAACACGAACTTTGCCGTCTTTAGAAGGATGAACCTTTTCTACTACACCTAAAGGCCACGAAAACGGCGGAGAGTTGTCCGTGACTATAACAACGACCGTCCCTACTTCTATGGGAACACTCGGCGTATTCCACTTCGCTCTCGCCTGTAACCTATGTAGGTATTCTGCTCGCCATCGACGCCAAAACGACTGCACAATTTTATCTAGAAGTATATGTCGCTGATTGATGGATACAGACTGTACTTCAGGTGCGGGTAAAGAATTAAGTGGAATAGTGTGCAAAAAATGTGCAGGTGTAAGCGCGGACGGTTCACTAGGATCAGAGCTTAAAACCGTGAGCGGGCGAGAATTCATCAAAGCTTCTATCTGGGCAAGCACAGTCAGCAGCTCTTCATACGATAAGATCTGCTTTCCAATTACTCTAAATAAATGCGTTTTAACTATTTTCACCATACTCTCGACACAACCTGCGAAGTGTGGTGTAGCGGGTGGAATATTCTTCCAATTTATGCGGCTTTCTGCTAATTCATATTCCATATGCGGGCGATACTCGTCAAGAAATTTATATAAATCGCGTAAATATGAACGAGCACCTACAAAATTTCTACCCAGGTCAGAATACATGCACTCTACTGGACCGCGGCGCGATAGAAAACGTTTAAAAGCATTTAAGAAACACACAGTAGATAACTCTGTAGCAATTTCTATGTGAGTTGCCCTAGTAGTTAAACATGTAAAAATACACAACCATGTCTTTCGGCCTTTAACACCTCTTCCACGAACAGGCGTGCAAAGCAAAGGACCTGCATAATCAACGGCGCAATGAGTGAAAGCCTTTTCCACCTGGTTGACGCGTTGGCTGGGTAAATCAGCCATCATTGGGAATATTGGCTTTGGCTTATATCTAAAACAAATGTTGCATTTAAAGATACGTTGACGAATTACGCGACGAGCTGAAAGAATCCAATAGCGTTGCCTTAACATGGTCATCAGCAACTCTGGACCTGCATGCAAATGTTTTATATGGTAATAGTCAACTATTAAATTAACGATATGATCCTGTTTAGGTAAAACGATTGGATGCTTATAATTATAATCTTCGGCGGAGTCAGTAAGACGGCCTCCTACGCGAATAAGACCGTTACTATCTAGGAAAGACTTGAGTTTAATCAAAGCGGGAGAGCATACTGTATTGCTCTTCAAATTAATAATATCAATAGAAAAGTGAACATTTTGTAAAACGCGGAGTAATTTAATCTCAGCGAACTCAAGATCTGCAGAAGTAAACGAATTGGCTCGCGGTAATATTTTAAGAAAGCGATAAATGTAAACAATAATGCGTAGTAATTTAGCGTAGTTTGAAGTTCGTAAAGCGAGTTGATAAATAATAGACTCAGTCACGTCTACGGTGACAGAATACGAAAGCGATTTATGAGACGTACCTTGCTCTGGCACGTTCTGTACAGAATCTTTATTAAATTCTTTAATCGGCCATTCCGTAGGGTTGAGCAATGCCCACGGAGGCCCATGACACCAAAGTGCATGGTTAATAAGCTTATCAGGAGTTAAACCTCGAGATAAACAATCAGCTGGATTTTCAATTCCTGGCACATGATAAAAACATGCGGCAGGCAGGTTGTCAGTGAGAGTGACAACGCGGTTGGCAACAAACGTTTGCCAGCGGTGCGGGGGAGAACTGATCCAACATAGGACTACCTTTGAGTCGGTAAAAGCATATATTTGATTTATTTTATACTGCGGATTAAAGTTATCATAGACCTTGCGTAACAACTTGGATAGAAGAACAGCAGCTAGTAGCTCGAGCCTTGCAATAGACATAGGCTTAGTCGGTGCGACTTTAGACTTCGCGCAGACTAGATGCACCAGGTTTGAGGCGCTATTCTGTATATGCACATAAACAACACCACCATATGCACGTTCACTTGCATCAGCGAAGCCCAATAAATTGACTATCGAACCTTCAACAATGCCTGTATGTCGCGGTATGCGGATTTCATTAAGCTTAGGTAGCTCAGAACAAAATTGTTCCCAAGCAGCAACGATATGACGCGGAGGTGTGTCATCCCAGTTGCATTTAGTTAACCAAAGTTCCTTAATTAAGAGCTTGGCAAATAATACGACGGGAGCCACGAAACCCATGATATCCCAAAGCCGGGCTATGGTAGATAATATCGTGCGCTTCGTACATACTTGACTAGGAGGTACGACTTCAAATCGGAAACAATCTCTAGCCTTGTCCCAGCATAGACCTAAAACCTTATGCGGTAACGTTTTGTCAAATTCAACACAAGACGAGGCTCGGTGTGACGCGGGAATATGTTGTAAAACTGTATCGTTATTACTGGCCCACTTAACTAATTGAAATTGTGCACTACTAAACAATTGTATAAGTTCAGTGCTTGCGGCTATAGCTTCAGACACCGACATAACAGAGAAGTTTATGTCATCCATATATAAGGAATTTGAAACAGCGGAAATATTATTATATTTATGCCCCTCATCCTCGATCAGCTGTTGAATAACGCGCAATGCATGAAATGGACTAGACTTCAAGCCGAAACAAACTCGAGCGAATTCGTATACAGTTATAGGATCGTGTGGACTAAACCTAAACAAGATGCGTTGAAAACGTCGATCGTTCGGATTCATGCCTATCTGTAAAAATTGTTGACGACAATCAGCTGAAAGAGCAATAGCGAAAAGGCGAAATTTTAAAATTATATTAAATAAATCACCCTGCAGATTAGGGCCTGAGTGAAGAAGATCATTGAGGGAGGGGTTGCCGCTACTGGCATCCAGAACAATTCTAAGCTTCGTGGAAGCTTTATCTTCGCGGATCACTCCATGATGCGGTATATAAAAGCATGGCTTAGTAGTATCTTCGCTAGGGTCGGATACCACCTCTAAATATTTTTTATCTATGTATTCTTGAATAACATTATTATATGCGATACGAATCTGCGGCGAGGCTTCTAATTTTCTTTCAAGGCAAATAAAACGCCTATAAGCGGTTTCATATGAAGCGCTAAGAGAATAAGGATCACCTCTGAAAGGCAACGACACTATATATCTCCCATCGTTCATATCTCGAATTGTAGTAACTCGAAAATGTTCTTCGCATTCCATGTCTTCTGGACTGCGAATATGCGGGACATTAATCTCCTCGAGCTCCCAAAAACGTTTAAGAAGAGAGTCTAAAGGATCGCGGACTGTGGTACAACACGAAGTTGTAATATTACAATTATTATATAAAATATTATGCGGGTTTAACACAGGCAAAAAGCCCATTATAATATATCCTAACGTGGTTAGAATAGCGGACGCGGATTTATTTTCGTTGCATAAAACCCTACCAGGTAGCAACAGATGCGGAAATAAAGAGGCTCCGATCAACATTTGAATCGGACCCGGAACAGCGAAATCATTATCAGCTAGCGGCAGTCGTTGTAAGAACGGCAGAACGGCTACATCGACGGGCGCAGTAGGTAACTCGTCCGCGATGCAGTCGACAACAAGCGCGGGGACGTCATAGGAAACGGTTGCCCGATGACGTGAATATAATTTAATTTGTGCCGAACCCTTAGTGGATTTTTCAGCACCACCTATACCTTTAATGATAAGGTTTGATTTTTGAACCTTTAAACCTAAACGATTACACAAATCACTCGTAATAAAATGAGATTGCGAACCGTTGTCAATAAGACATCGAACAATAACAGGTGTATTATTACGATCATAAACGATAACTTGCGCGGTCGCAAGAAGCACAGTACATTGCTGGCCTCGATCGCGTGAGTCACACGAAGCGTATGCACGCGGAGCGATGAACTTTGAACACATCGATACGCCAGCTGTGAGTGACGTCACGTTCGTGTTATCTAAACTAAGCGGCGCGGGCGCGGGCACGGACGGCTCGCGTATTATGTTAACCGACTGTGCGGCTTGAGAGGAGGGTGCGATGTTTCGCTCACCTGCTGAATTTATAAAGTGTAAAAGAGTGTGATGTTTACCTCCACAAGAGCGACATTTACTATTTGACTTACACTGCATTGACTTGTGTTTAATACCTAAACAATTTATACAAGCTTTGTTATCTTTAATTAGTTTAAAACGTTCTTGCGGGGATAAATTGAAGAAAGCGGGACATTTAAACATATGTTCATGCACTATATTTGTACACAAACATTTCTCAGCGGAAAATGTTAAATATGAATGAGGATTCGGTGCGTTATTACCTTTACGAGGTTTTAACGTATTTAGACGACCACTATCGTTTTGAGTCTGTAAACTAATTTTATATTGCATTTTAATAAAATCAATTAAACTTTGAAGTGTAGGTATTTTTTCATTATGACTATGCATTTCAAAGGCGCGAATTGTATCGTGATCTAGTTTCTTTAATGCAATATGAAATAAAATGTAATCGCCTACGTTATCTAAACTTAAGTTTTGAATGGCATTAGCGGCGGTGGATATTTTATCTAAGAAAAATTCGTAATTAGACAGTGAGGCTGAAGTAAAGGATTTAATGTTGAGTATTTGATCAATATACATAGATGCGAGTGTGCGTGTGTCTTGATATCTATCAATCAACGACTGTAATATAGTGTTATAATTTTTACCATTAGGAGTTATACCAGAAAATACACTTTGCGCTTTATTTGACAATTTGCCTACTAAGTAATATAACTTTTCGTCGTCTGTCAATGAAGGATTATCATGGACAGTAGCCTTAAAACTAGCGTAGAATAGTGGCCATGTGCGAATGTCTCCCGAAAAGGTCATAAGTTCGATGGGTGGCAGAGAAGGCCGCGAGCGAGATGGAGACGATGAGCGTTTAATATCACTACCCGTTGGCTTCGGCGGTAAAAGTTGTGATAAAACTCTTTTAGCATAACTATACAACTCTTCAAAGGACGTCCATGTTTGATAATCTGGTTGCGATTTCGGATTAATAGTTAGTAAAACGGTGTTATAACTATCCACAGTAGACTTAAATTCCGATCTAATGTCATTTATAGTTTCAACAGCAATAAAAAAAGATTCTTTATTATTATCATTAATATGTGCCGTAATGGCTTTGTTATAAATTACTTGCATACGTGCAAAAAGTGCGCCACGTCGCGCTTCTAGTACACGCAGCTTAATATCTTTAGAGGACAGCGAAGTTTCTTCGTCGCTCGACGACATTTTAAAATATGATTTAATGCGAACGATAATGTAAATGAAATGTTTAAATAAACACGTTTTATACTTAAACGATTTATAGGTTACTAATATAATATTTATACATAAATAACTTATTTGCGGATAATAAAATATATGCGGTAAATATAAAATTATTATATATATTATATTTATAGGTGCCTAAATAGGATGCGGTTAAATAAAGAAATATAGCCTATTTAGGTGACCTAAAAGAGCGGTAGGAGAAAATATTTTATATAAATGGCGGTATGTTAAATGAATCCGTCTCGTATTGGAACAGAAATGATGAACGAATCCGTCTCGAATAGGACCAGAAATGATGAACGAATCCGTCTCGAATAGGACCAGAAATGTTGGCGGTAAAAACTGCGGTAAAAGGGCTGGTTCTAAAAGGTATAATTTAAGTGGACTGTATATAATTAGCGGGGAAAAGATTAAAGGGGGTGCGGTTGTATATGCGGACAGCGGGAATAAAAGCACGCCTACCTTGCTGGAGCTCTTCTTATGGTCAGCTTCAGCGGCAATGGTGTTGACGACAGCGGTTACAGGGCTATGGCGGTGATGGTACACGTAAGGACACACACCACAAGCACTCGAATGTTCTATGTAAAAAAGCAGGCGCGCGCGGGTTACGTCTCGAGACTCAAACGGTGGATTGCGTACTGTATTTGCGTATGATGACCCTTAAATAGCAGGCGTGCATAAAATGGGAAGCGGGTAGGAAAAGAAAATATGCAGGTATACTATTGGCGGAAACAACATCATAGTTGTATAATTATTGACTGTTTGCATTAAAGACGCTATGTACATACATAAAATACAGAACATGACGTGTAATAAAAAAATATGATTAGGTATTATAATTTTTTTTGCATAAGGCATATCAGGCGAATCATCTATCATGATTACCACTTATCTTACGGTGAAGGAAAACATCGTGAGGAAACCTGCATGTCTGAGAAAACCTAGCAAGTTTTCGAAAGACTAGTGAAGTCCGCCAACACGCACTATGCCAGCGCGCCTGATCCCCCTCGTATTGAGGGAGGCCCGTGCCCAGCAGTGGGACATTAAAAAGGGCTGATGATGATGATGATGATGAAGATGATTATGATAATAATATGTAAGTATGTATTCGTATATTGTATGTGTATTGTATGTATTTAGCGTTTTAATGTCCCACTGCTGGGCGTGGACTTAACTTTAATACTAGAGAGATCAAGCTTCATCATGATATTAATATTCTCAATTTCTTCTCTACAGAAGAGAACCATGCTCGATTTTTATCAATGATTTAGTCCGAAAATGTTTAGTACTCTTCTTTCTAGAAGATTCTTACTCATTCTACTTCTCTCACTCTTTTATTAAAACCTATTTGATACATATATATATTGATTACAAAATCTTTATATATAAGAATCGTAAGAATTTTCAAAAATTTACAAAATTGTGAAAAGTAGAGCTACTTAAAAATTAAGACGTAAATTCGTGCCTGCTGTCCAATATCTACCCTATAAATACATATCTGGTGCACTTGCCTAAGGCTCGGGAAAATGCACACTTGTTTCCTACCGTTGCAATTATCCGTGAAAATAGGTAGAGTTTAGAAAACACTGATTAGTCTAAAACCGACTCTAGTTCTATAAAATAGAGTCGATTTCGTTCGCAAACATTTATTTGCTTGGCGTTTCTAATATGTTTTCACTGTGGTACGGGAATTTGAGTTTTAATAAACGGTGTTAAGAGTGCAAGTGAAAGTATAAGTTATGAAAGTGTTGTAGAGGAAAATATATGTTCCTTTAACTTCAGTTACTATGCGAAAAACGTTAAATATGTATGATTGATTAATCCTATTATTGCTATACTAGCTCTTGACCGGCTTTACTTGCTTCTGTAAACTATTACGTGAGGATAAACCTTTTTAAGTTTATTGAGCTTACGAAAAGTACAAGCTTTTTGGTAAGTGAAGTTTATTTAGAAAGGAAAAGCTAAAATTGAACTTACTTGTCACGGCTTCAATTGCATAGATTATGATTATAATCACTACACATCTAAAAGCTGTAGGTTGTTAGATAGCCTGTATTATTTTACTTATTTCATTCCTAATACATAAAGTTGAAGAAATTATTTGTTTCTTACAAGACTTTTTAAAGAAAGATCACTTTTTTTATTTATAACTAAAGACTGAAACCTCGCTTTGCTCAGGTTCATATCTAGTTATTTTCAAAGGTTAATGATTACAAAATAAACAGTTCTAATATTTTCGGTTTTCCAACTGTGATACGTCCCAACAAAAAGACATGTTAGAGTTTTAACGAGACTATCGAACCCCATTAGAAGACTAGCAATGCGCCCTTGATTTTTTCTAATAATACATTGACATTCTAATATTAATATCATAATTATCTAATGCTTATCACAAATCTGGTGCATAGTTTAAGCCGGATAGCAAATCTTTAATGTTACAATCGTTTGCTTTTTTTATTAAAATTTCATCGATTCAGTTCGCAATTTTTAATAATCATTGCTTTAGATGAAACAAAAAATATATAAATAAAAATATTTTGAGGCAAATAGAAGTCGAATGTAATTTAAATGTATCTTAAATGTAAAAATAAAATAAATAATTATAATAACTTAAATAGTTATTACTTAAGTACCTACTTTTCATTACGACGAGCTTAAAATAATTTGTAAAAGACTTTCAGCTTTCATTAACTTACGTAACATAAAAAGCTCTGCGAAAAAACATATATATTACAGGTACTTTGAAGATAACGTCGTAAATACTCGTTAGTTCGCAAAAAGCGAGAAATAGCTTATTTAGGGGCCTGAATGTATCATTATAAGTAATTGAGATTAAAAACGGAGATGTAAATCTTTTTAAGCACAGCTTAAGAGATATATTTTATTACACTAATTATATCATAAATGAAGGCGTATGTTTGTACTTCTTTACGTTATAACTGCGTAACCAATTCTTAATGTAGATAGGTAGCTTATAAGTTGATTTAACACATGCTTTTTAATGAATTTTTATTATTTTTTTTAATAAATTCAATGCAATTAATTATTTAATACTTTCTTAGGTTTACACGACTATCATAATCATAATAAATCCGCGACAAAATCCGAAAAGATAGTTTAATTTATAATGTAATTAATTATTAATTACAATATTAAATATTACTGGTTATTGCTTTTTATTTTTGTTACTCCATGCCTTAGTCTATCTCTACACTAAATATAATCAAAATTTGCCCAACTTTATCAGCGTGTTTCGCTTTAAATGCGAAAATATTTTTCATTTAAGAAAATCCTAAATTCAAAGTGGTTTTGAACCCACTACTCCAGAATTGCGAAGCGATAACGCTACCAATGTGCTACCTTTCCAAAATAAAAATATATTTGCAAGTCATTCAATAACTATTTATATCTTTTCAGACATATTATATTTTTAATAATTTTTTTTTTTTATTTTTTGTACTTTTAACTGTTGAATGTTGAAATGCTATGTACACTTTTGATTAAAATGCATAAAAGACATATTATTATTGTCATATTTCATTAGAAAATGCTGTATATGTTTGTTTTAAGTATGCTTTTACAAATAAATAAAAAAAATAAGTTTTTATTATTTTAAATTATTAATACTGAATAATTATTTTTACATACATTATTTATATGAAGAATATAAAAAACAAACACAAGCCCTGCAAGTACGTTCTATTTTACAGCAACATTGACCGCTATACGATATAATTATTCCTATATTCAACATACTATTCTCATTTTCCGACCTTGGCATTAAAACAGCGAAAAACGTGTTTAATTAAACGCATATTTAAATTGTTTACTAACTTCGTGCTCTGACTTTGCACGTCGAATATTTAGTTTGCCAAAGGTTCGTGTAAGTTTGTATTTTGTAAGGTATATTGACGACGATAGTAAGCCTACTTGCTGCGCCAGCGGTTTGGTTGCGGGTTCGATTTCTGCTGAGGGCATTCATTTGTTGAGCACGAATTTTACTACGTACGTACTCCAGTCATGGGTTTTAGCATGTATAATAGTACATTTTATATACTAATTTAAAGTAATATATGTATAGTGTATGAACTATCTAGTATCCGTTACACAAGCCTCGTAGCTTACCACGGAACTAGATGATGTAAATATGGGTTATATCGGTATTTAGTTTTTTCAAATGGACATGAGCGGTTTTGGAAGACTTAACATGTCTTTTGAGAACTTGTTAAGTTTAAATATGCAAGTTTCCTTGCGACGTTTTCCTTCACGGTAAGACAAGTGGTAATCAAATCAAATCAAAATATTTTATTCAGCATAAAAATTGTTACAATTTCTTACTGAACGTCATGAGTCTACCACCAGTTCGGAAAGAAGAAACCTCCGACCTGAGAAGAACTGGCGAAAGAAACTCAGCGGGACTATTTTTTTCTCTCTCTCTCTCTTTAAATCATGTTGAATGAAAAATAAAATGATTCACATGTGCAAGTATCAGAGATGTGACACTCGGGATGTGAACCCGCTTCGTTTGATTTCCCAAGCCTTACCACTGGACACCCCTGTCTACTACTGGTCTACCACTGCCTTATCTAGATAAGTCTTAGGTCTTTATTAACTATACTGGTCTAGAATTTTATTTAGAAGTACGATACTATGCTGTATTATAAAATTTGATAGGGAATTTAACTATAAAATAAAATATCTTAAAAATTACATCCATTATGTATAAAAAATTACCATATATTTAAATTAGGCAATAAAACTAGCCATTAAAATATATTGCATTATTCAATACTGTAAAACGACACGAAATTGGCGAAAAAGTATTTATTTGCCAAAGAAACAATATTATTTTCGTCCGGCATCGTCTGTCCGAGCAATTTGTAGTCGATATGGGTCCGTTGATCATAGATTAAATAAGATAGAGCTTGCTTCAATTTTATTCCATACATCTTATATATAAAATTCTATCTTATAAATACTATATTAAATATTTTTTGGAAATTATTATTGAAATAGTCATTATTGTCGATACAGATGCTAAATCTGTAGTTTGTAGAATTTTTATCTATTTGTCTGTATGTCTGTTTGTTTGTGATCTTATCACGAAAAGACAATAACTGACAGGTTTTGATATATGTTATGTTGGGACATTATTACACACAGCGCCATCTAGTTCCGTAGTAAGCTACGAAGGAAGCTACGAAGGAAGCTTGTGTTACGGATACCAGACAGTTTATATACTACTTCGTACGTACTACGTTATTATAAATATAAACACCCATGACTTGAGTACAAACATCCAAGTTTAACAAATGATTGCTTCCAGCGGGACTCGAACCCGCGACCGCTGGCGCAAGAAAGTAGGGTCACAACAAACTGCGCCAAACGTGTCGTCTAATATGTTGTCTGTACGTCTTTATGTTGGCGCGGATAACCAGCTTTCGTCACATCAAATTTCATGAAAATTTTGAAAGTGGTTTTCTGGTGACTGAATCAGTAGCCATAGGCAGACGGGCTGAAAGTTCTAAGAACTATAGATTCAAATATTTGAATTATAGAAAATATTAGATTAGATTGATTATTTTATAAGATTCCCCAAATAATATTTAAATATATTAATTTATGTGTAGATAAAGTTTTATCATATCTTTTTATATAATAATCTTTGTAGATCTGTCAGTCAGTCCGGTCACGTAGGCCCACCGACCGACCACCGTAAGCTTGGTTAGAGTGATGCATAAAAAGTTAGTATTGCTGTGAGCTTTGAAATTCAAATGTGAATGTCGATACAAGCCAATATGTTTGCGCCTGTGTCGGGAATATATTGACAGAAATAGGAAAATATTATATAATATACCTATGTATATCCTAGTCCGTTCGTCCGTCCTACTAAGGTGATACCTTATCTGCTACTCCAATTTATAGTCTATATGTGGGCTAAATTTCATCAAAATCCGTCCAGTCGTTTGAAAACCACCGCATATTTTCATATCATCATCATCATCATCAGCCCTTTTTAACGTCCCACTGCTGGGCACGGGCCTCCCTCAGTACGAGGGGGATCAGGCCATAGTCCACCGCGCTGGCCTAGTGCGAGTTGGCGGACTTCACATGCCTTTCGAAAACTTGTTAGATTTTCTCAGACATGCAGGTTTCCTCACGATGTTTTCCTTCACCGTAAGACAAGTGGTAATCTTGATATAAATGATTCGCATATGAAAATATCAGAGGTGCGAGACCCGGTTTTGTACACGCATCACTCGGTTATCCAAGAGACGTGTTACCGCTGGTCTACCACTGTCTTTCATAATTTAATTGAATTTATATAAGGAAAAAATAAGCAAAAATAAACAAACAAGTATAAACTTTACAAACATACTTGTAGTTTCATGAAGCGCATTTGAATATTTTAAAATTTTGAAGTGAAATGAAAAAGTTCCAGACGTCATATAAAGTTCGCAACTGGAGGAAAACAAAATCAAGACTCTCTTTTATATGTGAGAGATGCCAAGAAAAAGCTGTAAAGTACATCTGTTTATATTAGAACAGTCGGGGTTGATATTTACATTGAAAATTTGAGCACAAGTATCGCTTCGTGTATGGATTCATCTATACTAAAATTATAAAGAGAAAAGGTTTGTATGTAAGTATGTTTGGAACGAATTGGCTGAAAAAGTACTGGACCCATTTTAAAAATTCTTTGACCATTTGAATGCTACATTATTACTGATAAATATAGGCTATTTTAATTGCAAGTAAAATAAGGATCCCTACTAAAACTACAATAATAGGAGAGGAGGAGGAGTGAACGCCGCACATAATATATGAAATAGGTAGCCGCGCGGCTCAGGAGTATATTAAAGCTGGAGTAATTTTGGAGAATTTTCAATCCAGCGAGTGATCGAATGAAGTTTAGTAGCGATTAAAAAATTGAACGCGGGTGAAGCCGCGCGTATTGTTAGTATAATCTAAATCCCTAACTTTCTTTCCGTACTAACGTAACGTTTCAAGAACATTTTCCTGATACATTCTTAGGAAGAACTCAGCAAAGGTCTATGACTATAATCATGGCACATATAAGTCTGTCAGTCCGTGTGTTGGTCCATTATTTGTCGTTAGTCGTAGCTAGTTTACTCAAGGTTAAAATTTAGCCGATAAAATAAGATATTTTGTAGGAGGCTTAATCATTTTTTTAGCATTTATTTATCAAATATTACTTTATTACCAAGAAAAGAAACTATAAAACATTTATAAATGGCAATGATTTCAGTACTATATTATTTTTAAGTAAATTTATGGTATATTTTTAGTTACTTACGCTTTACGAATTTTTCCTGTGAGATTATGAGCAATTCTCCATAGATTTCTAAGAAATGGATTCGAGCTGTTGCGTTACATTAAACCAATTTAAACCACTTAAGGTATACATGTTAGATTTAAGTCCGCACGAAAATCTTCTTAAAACGACTCCTTTGGATCCATTAAGACAAAACTGAAAGGTATTTAATAATAAAATACATATTATTTACGATTACTAAAAATATTCCTTAGAGTGATTGCTATTTATTATAAACCTATCGATTGAATCTACCTTCAACACAGTTTTTCCAAACATTACGTTTAATTTCCTTAATAAAAAATAAAATGATCTCCATCAGTAGTTATATCACTTGTGAACAGTTTGACCAATTTGGCTATTTTGTAATGTGAATGAGACTTTTAGAAAAAAAACTGAAAAATTAATTAGTACATGTTAAGCAAGTAGTGCAATTTATTCTTTCTGTCTAAATATGATCTCAAAAATCACATAATATTAAAATTTGTCAATTCAGCTAATTAATATACCCTCTAATATATGAGTAAAAATATACTAGCATTTCGCGCAGCTCTGTCCATGTTGTAAAGACCGAAAAACATATTATATTTTACATATTATACTAAAAACTTCATCAAAACACGCTACATCCTAGTTTTTGCAGTTAGAGCGAACAAAAATGACGTCTACTATTTTTTTGGTATTAATTAAAGATTTATTGTAATAGATAAAGCCACAAGCCAAAGCTAGTTTAAAAAGAACAATCAAACTAATAAGCATGTTCCATTGATTCCTATGCAGGATATTAGTAAACAATAGTTGAGCCTTTAATATCGCGCCACATGTTTTATTTACTACGGCAACACGTGTATGTGATATGATAACCATTCAATGTAATGTTTGTTTATACGATATTTTACCTACCTATTAAAGCAACTGTATTTTAATCTATTTAAATCGTTTTTGAAGGAATAAAAGAGGTTTTTGATTCGATGTCCGCATTTTTATTACTATAAATAAATAAATATGTTGGGACATTTTTATAACAACGCAAGTTCCGTGGTAATGTGTGATGCTTGTGTTACGGATACCAGATAGTTGATATACTACATATTATATAAGTTTTAAATACATACATATTATAAATATAAACACCCATGACTGGAGTACAAACATTCGTGCTCAACAAATCTCCAACCCGGGATTCGAACCCGCGACTGCTGGAGAAAGTAGAATCACTACCAACTGAGTCAAACAACTCTTCAATGTAATGTATTTCATTATATTTCTTTACATACATACACTTTAATTTAATAATAATTTTTGATTTAGGCGAATCTAAAATAACCTTTACAGATATCAAAAGCTTAATTTTATAATCAATTTAAAACTTTAAGCTCAACAAATTCTTGAATCAATCAACGCAGATGACGGTCATTATGGGTAATTTGAATGCATGTATAATATATAATAAACAGTAATATTATAGTTCATAACTGTATAAAATCTATAAAAGACGTATAAATTAAACCGTAGTAAAAACAAAATTATATATAGAAATGAGTAAAATATCTTTAGAAATAGTTTTGATATAATTAAACAAAAAAAATGGCCAAACATTAGAAAAAAAAATGTTTTTTTAACTTCTTCTAACATTGTATGCTTTTGCCCATTTTAAAGTTCTACTGATGGGCACGAGCCTTCCTTTAACACGAGGAGGATCAAGATATTTCCCTTCACTGTAAGAATTCGTACATGAAATATTGAATATTCGCACATATTGAACTTGCCTTTGAGGCAATTTAAATCAAAAATTAAAAGTACGTTGTTGAATAAAGCTTATTACACTATAGCGGAATACCTGGTGGATGTAAATGTGTGGGATTAGTGAATGAATGTGTCTCACGTAGGATAAATAGATAAATTGTAATACAATATTGTTACCAAATATTTTTTTGAAAAGAGCAACTGTTGAGTTTCTCGCCGGTTCTTCTCAGCAGAACAGCTTTCCGAGCCGGTGGTAGCTTACTCGCAGACTTACAGACTGACTTTTAATTTTGATAATGTAAAAATGACGATTCAAAAGAGCTTGTAAAAGTCTATTTGAATAAAGAATATTTTGATTTGATTTGATTTGAAAATATCCGAGACCAGGATTTGAACCCGTTTCACTTTACCGGTTGTTCAAGCGACCGCGTCCCCACTGGCCTTCTAATTACTAAGGTCTAATAGGTATCATGTATACTGTGTGTAATCCGCCAACCAATGAAATATAAAGTTGAATAGAAAAATAAAGAAACAGAAGGAATTTCAATAGAACAGTATTTTTTATTTATGTTAGATAAGTTAATATACTACTAGCAAATTACTCTCGCTTCGCTTGGGTACATTTTTATATGCAATTTTGCCATACATTTTATTGCTTTATTAATATATGAAAAGCAGCGCACACTAATAAAGGGAACAGTTTTTTTCCGACTTCATTTAAAATTATTATGATTTTGATATTAAATTCAAACCGAAATGAAAATTGTCCTTAAAATAATATGTCCATTTCTATTAGTAAAAAGCTTCAAATATTCCAACATACAAATTTTACTTCTTTAAAATAAATAATATGCAAAACTCAATACCTGCTTCTTTTAAAATCGGTCAAAAATTATCGTACGGTATGAAAGTCATCATGTCATCGCCAAAATACCGAAAGCCTTTATAAATGTTAGGAAATGTGAATATAATAGAAAAATTACAAACTAGTGTATTAAAAAAGTTTCATCAGCTACCGTTTCTTATGCCATTATAATACTAATTCTCAAATCATTCAACGTAGATGATGACGGTCATTATGCTTAATTCAAATATGTTCTATTTACGTACTGTTGTGTGGAATATTTTATCTAGGTTTGAAATTTTTATAGAGTTTAAAGGCTATTTATTCAAAACCCTTTAATCAGTGTGTTTAAAAAACGTAATAATGGTCTCAAAATTAAATAACTTCATCTAAGGGCACAGATTACTTAATAGTTACTACGTAACTAAGGGTTAGATTATTTTATAGCTATACGAATAATAAAATATTAGATTTTTTTTTGGAAAATCTAGTTAAAATAGTCATGATTAACGATACAGAGACCAAATCTATAGTTTTTACGTTTTTTTATCTTTCTGTCTGTCACTTCATCTCGAGAGAACCACTGGGAAGATTTTGATAAAATTCGTTATGATAGGATACTTTATCATGCAGGAAAATATCTGATTTATGAGCAATCTAAACTAACAGATAAAACGTAAACGTCAATTTATTTTTAATTCACCAGTGAAAATACTAAAATTCTGCAGGAGTAAAATAATTCGCGAATAAAAAGCTGCATTTACGTTCCCGACTGTACGTAGCTTGCGCAAGAACAATCAAGTAATAAACCCAACGTTTTAATACTGTGTACTAATATGACTCAATTCACGAATATAATTATTTTTATTATATTCCTACTAAATGACTCGCTAATGTCTATAGTTGTATGAGGGAAATAGCATAGTGTACGAGTGTACTAGTGGCTTTTTTTAGTCATGTCCCTACTAAAAATGTCAAAAAACTTGATATTTATTATTTTTATATTTTCTCAATATATAACGAAAACTCTGTAACTTTTGAGTGGATAATATAAATCTCTTCAGAAATCAGATTTGTGCTACCTAAAGAATTAAGAAATTTGGATTTACATTAAAAACTAGAAACGCGTTTTTTAAAAGTGATGATGTGATGATGTGAAGTGGTGAAACTTAGATGATGTACTTATATTGTACAACATTAGTTTATATGTACTCAAAAGGGTAGATTTGCTTCGGGATCACCCCTACGTACATTTTATTTATTTATTTATTTATATAGGATTACCAACAGTGAATAAAAGTAACATTGTTTAAAAATAATGGTTATAAAAATAAGGGCTCATCTTTTCTACACCAATTAAAGGTAAACACAACATTGTAAGTAACATAAAATATAACAAAACAAAATATCCTAATTATTAATAATAATAAATTAAATTTAATAATTAATTGAAACAAAACAAAACATAACATATTAAACATAGAAAAATACCAAGGGATTTTTCCCACAATCGACTCAGCTATTAGAGAAGTACCAGGAGGAACCTGCATAGCAGACTGCCCACCTCCTTGTGTGTTTCTTGTTTTTTTCTGGCTGGATTGCCAGACGCTAGTAAGCTCCTACCACGCTATGGCCAAAAACCCATCAACTAAAACTATACAAATACTTAGTCAAAATTATATTTTATACCTTTTGCTCATTTTTCGCCCAAAAAATCGGAATTGCCATTCAGCGGGGGAATGCGGCCAACATTCTTGCCACTATTCCACGCGGACACGACTTGTACAGTAATAATTAAGTGTATAAATATACACTTAATTATTTGTACACTTATGAATTTACTTTGTATATATATAACTATATAAATAAGTTAAAACTTAACTAACTTTACTTGTAATTTTCTTTATTGTAAATAAATATTTCATTACACTATAGTAAATTATACGTATCTATGTATACATATAATGTACATGTTGCGTAGGCGCCGATAGTTAGGTCACTAACCTCGACCTGGATTTGTAAAATATGATATAAACAGTAATCCATTTCAATTATATGTTTGCATTTTTGCATAAAACGACAAAACTGATGATTTTATGGTTTAAATTTTTATTCTCAAAAAGACGAAGTCACTTATAATAGGATATTTTTAGCTGTTACAACTTACAAGTGTATTGAACATTATTAAATATTAGATTGATGATGTACTATTATCCAAAATATATTGTAAGAGCTGAAATTTAAATGCATTAGTTATATAGTATTTTAGATGTGTATTAAACTACCGTCTTACTCTACCTTCGATTAGGTACAGTCAAGTCTTCTTAACTCAACCATAATACCTATTACTTTATTACAAGCGGTTAGACCAGCGCAACGATAAATTAGTTCATCAGCTAGTTTTTTCTGACTCTTACTAGTCTTATGACTGAAAACACATTTTTGACGACATGTTTAGTGCAGATGGTAGTGACCTGCTACATTCTAGGTTCGAATCCCGCTGGGGACATTTATTTAAGTGATGGGCATGTATACTCGAACTCTAGTCATGGGTGTTTATATTTATAATATATATATTTAAAGTTTTGATTAAGCAACCTATATTTTTGAGATTACTTAGCAAATTCAACATAAATGCTCAATCTGCTAACCTTTATTTACCCAGCGTGGTAGAGTATGACTTGATCCCTCTCATATTAAAAGGGAGCCCATACCCAGCAGTAGGATGTTAAAACATGGATAAATAGGTTCACGACGACGACGACGACGACCCATTTGGCTAAGTTGACAGTTACCCTACTTTCTGCGCCAGCCATCGCGGGTTCGAGTCCCGCTGGGGGCATTAATTTGTTGAGCACGAACGTTTGTTCTCCAGTCATGGGTGTTAATATTTATATTATGTATGTATTTAAAATTTATATGTGTAGTATATCAACTATCTTGTATCCGTAACACAAGCCTCGTAGCTTACCACGGAACTAGATGGCGTTGTTGTAAAAAATGTCCCAATATTTAAAAAAAAACCATATTTAATGTTTTACCAACCAATGATACAGTGAATTATCTCTACAACAGATACAGAGCAACACCAGTGCAATTTCGTAATACTGGGCCGACGGCCTCATCTCTCGGTCAAGGATGTATGATAGCTGTTAATCTAATAATAACCAATAAAAATGTACACTACACTTAAATACTTGCTGTTGCATCTACAAGATAAATAATTATAATATTATTTCGTTTGGATTTGTTCGTACATGAGTATTGTTTTTCTAATCATCATCATCATCATCAGCCCTTTTTTAACATCCCACTGCTGAGGCACGGGCCTCCCTCAGTACGAATTTTAATTTGGCAATATTTATTTCTAACAACAGATTATACGTCTCTCCAAGTATATTCTATCGATGTACTAACTTATATCAAAATATGTCAAGCTATTTTAGCGAAAAAATAAAAAAAACACACGTACAAACTTACTCATTTATGTGTAGATTTAGTAGTTTTGTTAGTTGAAGTTGTGATAAGTTGTTTCTGGCTAAAACTAACACCGAAATCAACTAAACAGTAAAGTGTTTTAGACGTTACTACAATTATAAACAAAATTCATATACGTATATTATTGATCATCTTAAAACAATATTCCATGATATAATTTAAACAGGGGCAAGTACGATGCATGTACTTACTACATCGAACACGTTGCAGAAGCTTACACAGGCGCGTAGTACAAACATACCTAATTTTGCGCAGAGTGCTCCCAAAATATAATCTTTGATGCGTATCCAATTTTATAAACATTGATTAAATTAAATTTCGATTCGGTCACTACTTCGATTCTTACTATTAACTTTAACTAACAATTTTCGTTTTTATGGACATCTACAACACCGTAGGGCTTGCTAATGCGTTACCGGCTTTTCAAGAAAGAAAACGCTCTCTTCTTGAAGGTTGGTTTGGAAAGACCGCCAGCGACAGCTGGTTCCATAGAGTGGTTGTGCGGGGCAGAAAATGTCTTAAAAATATAATCTATACTAATATTATAAAGCTGAAGAGTTTATTTGTTGGTTTGTTAGATTGTTTGGTTGAACGCACTTATCTTAGGAACTACTGGAACGATTTGAAAAAAATATTTTTGTGTTGGATAGTTCGTTTCTCGAGGAAGGCTATACTATATCACGCTGCGACAACGGGAAGGGCGTTAGTTCTGCGAGATACTATGGTATGCCGCGCAATTCAGAAAGAATCATTCAGAAAGAATTTAGTTTCCGGTCTTTAGAACGCGTTCGAAGCCGCGGGAAATGCTAGTAAATAATATACAAGAAATCCGATTTTCGCATGGCTTGTAATGTCTAAACCAATCAGGTTTAACATTTTTTTATTTACGCGTTATTTGTTTACTCCCTCAGTTATGTGAATTTGTAAAATGTTATTAGTAGAATCTCAGTCAACGAATAAAATTCTACCTGCGTACATTTATATATAAAACGGTATATTATATTACAACATATTTTTAAATTCATAAAAATATATAAATATTGCTAATACAAAGCCGAATCTATAGTAATCAGAACTTTTGTCTGTCAGTTCGTCTACTTCGCATGTTACAGGTAAAGCCGCGAACAAACTCCAGTTAAAATAATAAATTCCAAATCACTTCAAAGTGACGATTTGGCTTCAATAAACCTTGGCGTCTGGCAACATCGACGATGCGCGATATAAATTCAAGCGGTTCCAGATTATACAACTTCCTTAACTAAATTCCTCGCACGTTGATTATTTTGTATCACAACACTATCCCTGAACTTGGCTATTTACCAACAAGTAAAGCATCTGTCTAATGACGGACTTCCGGTTTGTACCGATTTATTTTTGATTCGATCGTATCATGTTTTTTTTAGAGGACTAATAAAATGAACTATGGACTCTTGTGTTTCTACACCGTTATATATTATTTCTATTCCTGGTCATTTTTTCTGTGCAATCCATCCATCCATCCGTCTTTACCCAAATACATCCAGTGTTTCAGCATAATTTATGAAAGTATGTGTGTATATGCGTACTTTCATTTTCATAATAACAAGTTCAATGCATCAATAAGCCAGCTTTTATCTTATTTATAAATAGGCAAAATTAACCTAAACTTTAACTTCAACCAAATAGTTGAACAGTTATTTTCTTAATAATATCACACTCATATGTAATTTCTCTCAAAATAATAATTTGTGGTCTATTTTTATGACTGTATGTATCTTGTAATCCAATATTATAAAAAGTTTGTTTAAGTGCGCTAATCTCAGGAACTACTAATCTGGTTCGAAATAATCTTTTTATTAGATAGCCCGGTTTCTTCTCCATTTTACGTGACACTGGCGAAATAATCTGTGCTCAACTGGCACGCTTTGAAGCCATTAACAAGAGAATTGAATTGAATTAGATAGCCCAGTTATTTACGAAGTTTATACGAGTGATAATTCCATAGTAACGGTTAAAACGTATCCAGACATTAACTCGAGCGAAGAGACGGTGAGTCGCTAGAGCTATTTATTTATTTATTATATTTAAAGATTCAGATACGTATAAAATACATGATTGTCATTTTTAATAATTTTTCAAACAATTTGTCTTTATTTAAAGTATTCTGTATAAGTAATGAATAACTACTACGTATACAAAATCGTAATATAATAATGTGACAAAATCGCTGTCTGTAACCTTTTCACGCTTTAACTGCTAAACTGATTTCGTTAAAATTGGGAAAGAACCTTAATTTTCCATTGCAGACGGATGTAGACAGGCTCGCGGGTTCGAGTCCCGCTGGGAGCATACATTTGTTGAGCACGAATGTTTGTACTCCAGTCATGGGTGTTTATATTATGTATTTATTTAACGTTATATATGTAGTATATTATTATCTGGTATCCGTAATACAGGCCTCGTCAGTCCTTAACACGGAACTAGATAGCGCTGTGTGTAATAATGTCCCACCATATTCCTAACATATACTGATGCTGGCCTGAAAGATGTCGCGGGCAAAGACTAAGTATTAATTAATAAATTAAACTAATTTGTTTGTTTATTAAATTATATAAATCAAAGTTTATTGCCATTATTGTATAGTATATTCCAAGTTTCCTGCAACACTATCTGGCTACCAGCGTGAGTTCCACGAAAAATAATTCACAGAAAAAAGCGTCAACACATTTATCTCTACCGATGAAACGCTTGTCACGTCTGTTTGTGATTCATGGGTAGATTCAAATGAATCCGATACGATTTAAAATCTTATAACATTAGTATAGCTTTTCAGTATTCATATTTCTTCCTCATTTTGAATCAAATGAAGAAGCAGTTTAAGAATTATTGTTAATAATTAGCCTGGAATCGACTAAGGTCTATCTTGCTTCCAGCTATTTTAATGTTTATACGTCAATTTTTTTTTTATCCAATTTAAAAAAAGAAAAAGTGCGTTCTATTCGTGATATATACACAACAAAAATGAAAAATTTAATAACTAAATCATTACTAGATTCAATCGTTATTGAAAAAGACGTTGTCTTTTAATAGCAGAAAAATCCAAATAAGTAATCGCTCATTCAGTATAAATTTATAAAAATATATGCTTATTAAAACGTATAGACCAACTACTAATTAGTAATACATCACTACAAAGTATAAAACAAAGTCGCTTTCTCTGTCCCTATATCCCTTTGTATGCTTAAATCTTCAAAACTACGCAACGGATTTTGATGCGGTTTTTTTAATAGATAGAGTGATTCAAGAGGAAGGTTTATATGCATAACTTGCGGATCCCGCGGCTTTGCCTGTGCTAAATCTAGGAAAAAGCCCAAGCGAAGCGAGGGCGAGTCGCTAGTAAACAATATATTATATACTAATACACCCAATTTGGACACCTCACGAGAATAACCTCGCGCAAAGAATTCAACCGTGTCTGTTGTGATTCAGTATCACTGCCCTTTAAAGGGATACTGCGTATTTATTACATGTGGTAATATGTACATATATATTTATAATGTATATATGATGTATATGTATAAATAATATATAAAGGAAAATTACTATAATGCGCAACATCTCTGAATCATCATTTTTTGTAATTGTTGGCAGAAGTTACGCGGACGTCTAATATGAACTTCAAGAGAGAATTAATTATGTCTAGTAACTAGGAAACTTCTTACGCAAATTTGTTTAAATTAGAATGACAAGTGAAAAAGCTTGCGAGCTTGAAATATGAGGTGAGAAGTATTTTTAAAAGCTTCTGTCTCTCCATGTCTTGTAGTAACCTTGACGATCCACTTCTAAAATGGACGTTGCCAATTGGGGTGAATGTTTTTTGTCATGTTACGCAATATCTTCTTTAATAAATAATAATGATAAATATGTTGAGACAGTCTTACAACAGTGCCATCTATATCCATAGTAAGCTACGATGCTTGTGTTACGGATACCAGATTGTTGATATAAAGCTTATATAACTTTAAATAAATACATAATATAAATATAAACACCCATAACTGTATAAACAATCGTGCTCAATAAATGTATGTCCCCAGCGGGTATCGAACCCGCGACCGCTGGCGCAGCAAGTAGGATGATAAATTGAACCAAACGTGTCGTCAAAGTCGTCACATTACTTTTTATCCCATGAAAAAGCTACCAATAAACGCCAATGAGTTGAGCGAGGATGAGTGACTGCATAAAATAGGGTCGTCGGATCGATTCCCACACGATTTATCTTGATATGTCATTTGACACAAATCATATTCACATTATTTCATCCTGTTCTGGATTGCGTAATCATTAAGTATTAGGAAATTCGAAAAGAAACACTATAAACGTATATAAAAACAAAACTATGTATGCATGTCTCTCTGGTAAGAAGTCCGATAAAAAAAATAAACTCAAACGTCTTATTCTAGTACTAGTTTGTTTTATCCCAACAAATACAGCATTTGAGCTTAAAAAAACACGAGCTTAGCCGTATTATTTATACATATATAATATATAATTATAACCACCTTCTTTTTTGAAGTCGGTTAGCTAGATATATTCAAATAAATAAAAGATATATAATTTAGTTCTAAAGACCGGAAACCAAATTCTTACTGAGTCGCGCGGTATGGTGCCTAACAGAACTAACGCCTGCCCTTCCCGTTTTTGCAACATTTTTAATTGATGCTCCGCTCCTATTGGTCGTAGCGTGATGTTATATGCCTTCCTCGTTAGACGGACTGTACAACACAAAAAGCATTTTTCAAATCGAACCAGTAGTTTCTGAGATAAGCGCGTTCAACAAAACAAACTCTTCAGCTTTATAATATTAGTATGGATATATACAATTATAACCACATTCTTTTTTGAAGTCGGTTAGCCAGAGGTATTTAAACATATAAAAGATATATTATTTATCGACATATAGATACTATTGAAATCCGATTCCGCAGTCCATTTTACCACACGCTCGGCCAACTATCATCCAACCGATTGATTCTACCACAAATTAATCGGACGGAAACCTAGCTTCGATTACAGTTATCTTTGACTACATTTGGCAGGTAATTGTATACATGAGTACCTATCGAATGTTAAAACGGTAAAAGAGAGATTTAGTAAAAATTTTTAATCCAAAAAAACCGGAAAAATTACAAAAAAGGTGAAAAAAGGGTTTTCGATTCTAGTTGAAAGATCTTAATTTTTCGTGTATGATAATTTTAGCTATGTTAGGACATGTTAGGACAATATCACACACAGCGCCATTAAGTTCCGTGGTAAGCTTCGCTAAGGCTTGTGTTACGAATACCAGATAGTAGACACTACACATATATTACTTTAAATACATACAATATTATAAATATAAACACCCACTAAACATTCGTGCTCAAATGAATGTTCCCAGCGGGACTTGAACCCGCGAACCCTTTCACTACAAACTACGCCAATCGAGTCTATATCTTATATCTTTGTAAACGTGTTAAAAATTAAAGAAACATATTTTTTCCTAACAATTTTGTTGAAAATCCCATGCAACAGGTAACCTAACAGCAAGTAGAGAAACAAAAACTTTCAAAGTAAACTTATAACGTCAGGTAAAGTTTACTTTCAGTTGAAATATCTTAGAAAATTAAGTTCGTCTTTTAGTGTAGTATTATAAAGAATCGTAGTCTTCAAAATTCAGACATCTCATCTAATCCCTTACTGGTTGGCGCGAACCGTCCGACGCAAATATTTACGGGGAGCCACATCTGAGGTCAATTTTCCTATACCCCACAACCAAAATATCCTAAAAACCAAAAAATCTCACTCAAAATTAAACTCTAAAACAACTAAATAAAGTTTATATCGCAATATGCGTTGCTTAGTCATAAAATTGTGAAGGATAACGCATCAACGTCGAAAAATGTGATTTATCTGAAGGTATTAAGGTACAATACAGAGTATGTTCGCTGTGAATTCGCTCATGACCAAAACAAACTAACTAGCAAACACATCCTAAAGTACATTAAACCTTAACATAACGGAGTAAAGTTCAAATTGCTTTGGATTATAGAGCTTTAAGTGCAGTGCACTTTACCCGTTCAGTGATGCACCTCGCATGGAGACCGATTTATAGATATAATAAATATATGGGTGTTTAACATCCTAGATTATCTATATGTATTAGGGAACTGTTTTACGTCGGATTTAGACTGTGAAGTATGCATCATTTTTATTTATAACAGAACATTTGGAGCTTTGGTTATGTTTTCATATATATTTCCTTTAAATTATAATGGCTTGCTATGCTCTATGATAAGAAGATTTAGGTTACATGTTATATCACTAGCGACTCAACCCTGCTTCGCTCGGGTTCAATCTAAGATACCTTTTAACGGTTAGTATATAGTTAACAGAGCTTAATAATTTCTTGCAGTAAAAATCATCCTATACATGGTAACCTAAATAACCAACTATCATAATGTAAAATTTCATCAAAATCTGTCGTGGTTTTAACGTGATGCGGTCACAGAAAGACAGATCGACATACAAAAATTCTAAAAACTATAAATTCGTCCTCTGTATCGATAGTAATAGCTATTTCAATAAGATTTTCCAAAAATATTTCCTGTACTGAGCCAACTTATTAATTTTATTATATTATTTTATTATCATCACTACATAGTATAAAACAAAGTCGCCTTTTCTGTCCCTATATCCCTATATCCATATGTGCGCTTAAATCTTTAAAACTACGCAACGGATTTTGATGCGGTTTTTTCCAATAGATAGAGTGATTCAAGAGGAAGGTTTATATGCATAACTAAGCGATCCCGCGGCTTTGCCTGTGCTAAATCTAGGGAAGAGCCCGAGCGAAGCGAGGGCGAGTCGCTAGTATAGAATATAGATGACATACGATTAAACTACTTAGGTATACTATTGAGCCTCTTTTGTAATATTTTATTCTTTTCACATTCATATTTTGCCTTTACTAGTCGCAAAGTAACCTTAAAAACAATAGGTTGTTATAACGAAGGCGGTTATTAGTGAGTAATGGTACACTCTATCCCTTAAACCATGCTTAGTCCTATGGGATTTCAGAGGTTTGAAGGTCAGGTCAGGGTTAAGATCTGTAGGAACAATAATGTATAGGCCTCTAGATAGTTTAAATTTAATTAAATAAATTCTATACTTGCTTTTGAGAATCTGTTGACTTAAAAACCTAAATATTTTACATAATTCTTTAAGTATTCACTGACATTATTTTTTTTATTTTTATCACTTAAAAGAGTTTTTATGGATCAAGTTGTAGTTTTTTACTGAATTAGTGATGAAATTTAAATTTAGTGATTTTTATGACCAATTTTTATGTTTATAAACCTTTAAACTTTTATGGCATGATAAAGTGTAGGCTTTAATTAACATTGATGAGCTTAATTTTTAAAAAAAGTTAAAAAAATGCATTTTTTTTATATTTCAAGTTTCGTACCATTTTACAAAGTAGAACTAATAAAAACTTACTAATACATATAAATACAAAAACTATACATTTATCACTACATATTATAAAACAAAGTCGCTTTCTCTGTCGCTATATCCCTACATATGCTTAAATCTTTAAAACTACGCAACGGATTTTGATGCGGTTTTTTTTAATAGATAGAGTGATTCAAGAGGAAGGTTAATATGCATAACTAGCGGATCCTACGACTTTGCCTGTGCTAAATCTAGGGAAGAACCCGAGCGAAGCGAGGGCGAGTCGCGAGTATATTATAAAATAAGTTTTTTGTATTTCCTTTGCTAATTTAAGCTCTATTTTCTTCCTATAATGGACGTATATATGCAGCTAAGAGCTGTCAAAACGAGAAACTAGTAATTTATCATCTCCGCTTGTTAAACTTAGTCAGATTTTTTATTTTTTTAAATATAATATGTAAGTATGTATATTCTCTAAGTATATTAAATAAAATTTGTATAAATTTAAATACGAGTACCATTTTAAATTGTGTGTGTTTGTCTGTTCATTACTTCTTATTACTACTATTCATGACGACACGCATGGCGCAGTTTGTAGTGACCCTACTTGCTGCGCAAGCGGTCGCGGGTTCGAGTCCCATTACAGGCATACATTTGTTGTGCACGAATGTTTGTACTCCAGTCATGGATGTTTATATTTATAATATATATGTATTTAAACTTATATATATGTAGTATATCAACCATCTAGTATCCATAACACAAGGCTCGTACCTTACCGTGGAACTAGATAGTGCTGTGTGTGAAATGTCCCAACATGTATATATTCATGACGAAGGTAATGGCTAGACCGATTTCGATGAAATTTAGTGCTTAAAAATTGCTTCAAAAAGCATCTAGAAATGTACCCGAGTAAAACAAATTACTACTACACAATATAGTTAGTATAACTATGAATATCAGTACTATATTATTTCAAAATTAATTGTTTACGTATTCATCTACGTTAATCGAACCTACTACCCATAAAAACGTCTGTGAGTATTCAATTAAATTCTGTTTATCTTTTCAAATATATTGACCATTATTCTACGTAAGAACATGTGCAAGGAGTACTCGATGCAAGGTGATTTGGAAATCGCATGTTGGCATAATGTAAATAGCTGAATGTATACAAAATTTGTTTACGATCGCAGCTCGGATATATCTGGATTCAGTCTACCAAAATCCGTACGATATAAATGAAATTCTGCAAACCTAGATTGTGTATTTAGTTAATTGTGATAATCTCTTGAGTTAGTAACTTTTAAGTTAGTTAGTTAAACTAAAATAAAACTCAAAGATTGACTCTACATTATCTTTTAGAAATTGGTAAAAAAAGATTTTTAAGTAAGTTTTGTGTGATTTTTGAAAATTCTGTGTTTAATGAAAATTTTTTGTGTAATATCGTTGTCTTAAGACTCGATTCGAGGCTGAGAGGAAGGCTGAGAGGAAGACTCGATTCGCAGCTTCGATTACTATGAGTTAATATTTAGTAATCCGATTATAATTATAATTTTTTTTAACTATCACGCCATATTATTTAGGTATCTAACGCATTCTTGATGGAAATATAACATCTTTTCATACAACGCGTGCGAATAAAATTATGTTATAAAAAATATCTATATTATTACACTACCTAGTGCCTACTCACCTTCACTTTGCTCGGGTTAAAACCTAGAGATGTTTCAACGGTTATTTATGTGTTGATATTTACGTGAAAATAAAACTTTTTATATTAAAATATTACATCAGACAACTGTAAAATCCAAAGGAATAACAAATAATCGAAAAGTGAACTTTTTTACTGTATTTGAATTTAATTATATTTTTTCTACCAACTAATATAAATATTATATTCATTTCTGTTCTTAATTAATAACAGTATGAATTAGATAGACTACCTACAAAATAATGTACATAGATATAAGTTTTATATCTTCAATACCAAAGTATTAACGAAAAAAAATGAAGTAAAATAAAAAATTATCCTTTACAAGCAAAAATACATTTTTTTTTAAATATTAGTATAGATAGGTCATACGCCTATAGCTTTATTCTAAATGCTTCACTTCTAAGCAGATACTGTAGTTTATTCACTCGTGAATACCGTTGCTAGTGCAATGAACTTCGACCTTCGTGGTCGATAGTGGCAAAATATAAAACTAAATCTGTATAATTTTGAGCCTAAATCGTTCATAGGTTCAATTTTTAGTAAATTTTAAGATTATTTTGCTACTGGACTTAAAAGTGAATAATATTTTCACTATTTTTCATTCAAAACTAACTACTTGGTCATATGTAATTCGAAAAGGTATACTAATAAATAAAATAATCGATTACTAAGGGTTCCGTACCACCATAAAACATTGACATTGAATATAATATATTTCCTAACAGTATAACACTTTTTTTTATATTTGAACTACGGTTTTCTTTATGTGATTTCAGTGTAAATTTATTTTTCTTTTAACATTAATTATTTTAGCAAATCTGACTTAAATAGTCATTCTTCTCGATATAGAGGCTGAATCTATCTAACACTTAGTTTTTTTTCTGTCTTTGACCGAAATATAAGTTTAATGGTTAGTTTATAAATTGTAGTGATTATATTCCATAAAAGTAAAAATCAATTTCAAAATATATTCAATAGAATAGAACCTATGACCTCTGTCAGAAGATACTTGCAATAAGCAAATTATTAGGTTTACTAGCAATCCCGCGGCTTCGCACACGTTCTAAAGACCGGAAACCAATTTCTTTCTGAGTCGAGCGGTATGATACCTCGCAGAACTAAAGCCCGCCCTTCCCGTTTTTGCAACATTTTTCATTGATGCTCCGCTCCTATTGGTCGTAGCGTGATGTAATATAGCCTATAGCCTAATCCACAATAAATGGACTATCCAACATTAAAAAAAGTCATATCGGACCAGTAGTTCCTGAGATTAGCACGGTAAACCAAACAAAGAAACAAACTCTTCTGCTTTATAATATTAGTATAGATAAACATTTATGCCACCTATCGAGCAACATTTTAAAACATTAAAAAATAAAAAAAAATAAAACTTATAAAATGAAAACATTTCGATTAAGCCCACGTCTTCTAGCTTTTAGCCGTGTATATTTCTGGTCTACGTGACATTGTACAATTTAGGCAATTAAGGTTTGTACTTCAGTTTAGTACTGAGGATATCATTTATAAGCACGTTCTATAACAAGCTATCGACATCCTATTAGACGAAATGGTTCTCAATATCACTAGCCAAGCTTTTTATATTTACACAGGTATTTTTTCGTATGTAACACAGTAGTAACGTACTCGCTTTGAAACCGAGTAAAGCGGTTCGAATCTGGGTTTCGTACGTCTGAAATATTAATTTTCATTATTGTTATAGTGAATGAGAATATCTTGAAGCTGCATGTCTGAGAGCCTATCAGGTTTTCAAAAGAGATGGTCAGCCTGGTGGACTATGGCCTGATCCACCTCCTACACGACACGTTTGGCTCAGTTGGTAGTGACCCTACTTTCTGCGCCAGCGGTCGCGGGTTCGAGCCCCGCTGGGGGCATTCATTTGTTGAGCACGAATGTTTGTTCTCCAGACATGGGTGTTAATATTTATATTATGTATGTATTTAAAATTTATATGTGTAGTATATCAACTATCTGATATCCGTAACACAAGCCACGTAGCTTACCACGGAATTAGATGGCGCTGTTGTAAAAATGTCCGAACATAGTTATATTTATTTATATTAAACGTATACTCATTAAAACTTTTTTCTGTATTTTAGTAGTTTAAAAATACATACCCAAAGACACTTGCTACTTCTTCGTCTTTTAAAATAAAGCATTTGCTTCATGTAGTTAAATAGGCCGGGTAATACAGCTAGTTCGCCACAATATCTATTATTAATACATTTACGTTACTAGTGCAGTTATTCAATTATTCCACTATATGAATTTAATATTGTAATGGCTTCAAAATAGCTTATTATTATTTTATTTGGACGGCACAAGTTATAAATTTTAAGCGGGAAAATGTGATTAAAATTTAATTTAATGTAAATAACTGCTGAATAATAGAAAACATTTAAAATTTTAAAACTTTAGTTACTATATTATTATAAAGTTCATAAGCAATTTTCATAAGCAATTTTTGTGTATTGCACAATAATTAATAAAACATTTTTTTGGGATTTTTTTGGGACGTTAACACACAGCACCATCTAGTTCCGTGGTAAGCTACGAGGCTTGTGTTACGGATACCAGATAGTTATATACTATACAATATACAGAAGGTAAAGGATGAACAGAATTAAAAACGGCGACACTAACCTACATCACTACCACCACTACATTTGGGAAAAATTATGCGTCAAGTCGGCAGTGGTAGCTCAGCGGTAACGAGCTCGCTTGGATAACCGAGTAATGCGACTTCAAATCCGGGTCTCGCACCTCTGATATTTTCATGTGCGAATCATTTCTATCATGATTACCATTTGTCATACGGTGAAGGAAAACATCGTGAGGAAACCTGCATGTCTGAGAGAACCTAGCAAGTTTTCGAAAGACATGTGAAGTCCGCCAACACGCACTAGACCAGCGCGGTGGACTATGGCCTGATCCCCCTCGTACTGAAGTGAGGCCCGTGCCCAGCAGTGGGACGTTAAAAAGGGCTAAAGACAAACAACATGCATCAAGTGTATTATGACAATTTTATTTTTTTATCTTTAAAAATACCATGATAACTTTTGCCTTCATTTTATAATAAAATAGTCTATAGATAAATCAATTAAATAATGATCTAATAAGACAAATAATATTTATATATAGTGATGAACTTAGTGATTCCATGATTTTGCATGACACATGCATGGTGATGATACTATTCCTATTATTATTCGTAACCAACTAAAAATCTTTAAACATAAATCTTTAATTTTTTATTGAATTGAAGCTGTGTAACTGAAAAGTTATTATCCAAGACTTCTTAAATATGTTTAAAAAAATTAAAGGCTGCTTCTTTGTAAGCGTATTACATGAAAACGTCTGAGGCGATTTGGTTAATTTCTTTTTAAAAAATGGGTGTATAATAAGAATCGAAAACGGGGAAAATACTGGAAAATTACCACCGGAAGATTGGGAAATTGGAGACCTTGAATTAAATAACGAAAACGCTTATTCGATAGGTTTTTATATGACACTAGTGTCTCATCCTCACTCTGCTTAGGTTTGTTCCCTAGATATTAAAATGTCTGTATAATCTTATATATTAAAATGTCAGTATAATATTTTCTTAATGTGCAATTTACTGCCAGTTTCTATAACCTATCTACCGATAGACCGGTAGTTACTTTCATACTATTTTGACACATTAAAAGTTACAACCTGTCAAAATAGTATGAAAGTATCTACCGGTCTATCGGTAGATAGGTTATAGAAACTGGCAGATAGAATACTATATATTTATGAAAGATCTCATATTTCACACAATAAAATGCATGTTGACTTGGATGACCAGTAATCATTAAACAAAACTTCAAAATTTGTTCCGTTGATTTCTCGTGATTTATTCTTAGACAGACGGACAAAAATTTCATACAAAATACAAAAAAAAAATGCAAAAAAACCTGAAGATTTAGCATATTTATAATATAATATGAGATTTTTCAATTGTGATTAAGAAAATATTTGACGTAAAGATTCAACTCTTTTGTAATTTTATTATACGTATATATATCGAAATGTCTATGACTGTTAACTTGTATTTCTAAAGATCATTGTCGCTATTAAGTTAAAATTTGGACCAAAATTCATCGCTCAATAGGATTATTTAGTACTCGATCGTTGTAACTAGGTTTGCGACTCAGCCCATTACTGACAATATATATTATGTATACGAATATTGTCAATTGATTTATGAGGGCCATAGTGATGTATAGTGGCACATCACTGAATTACTTACCAGATATCGCGGGTTCGATTCTATTTGGTACAACAAGCTTTAAGTGATGTATAGTGGCACATTTCTGTATTACTCACAAGATATCACGGGTTCGATTCTATCTGGTACGAAAAGCTTTAAAATGTTTACTTTTAACGTGCTTTCGAATAAAGTAACCCATATATAAAAATCCTTAAATAATAAATGTTTTGTTTTTTGACATTTTTTAAGTAATAAACATAAATATTTAACTAAAAACCGACTTTTATTGATTATTATCATAGTTTTTTACCCGTTTTATATTAAAATATAAATTTATCTTAAATATTTTGGAAAAGAATCCAATATTTTTATATAAACAAGTTAAACAAAGATAAAAAAATATACGAAGGAAAAAATCTAATTATCTTAATGCTACATCAATATTATACCACTTAATTGTAATTGAAGCTGGAGTTTGTTCTGATAATCTTAAATCAATCATTGTTATACCGATCTAAGAGAAGCTCTTCAAAAGATCACCGGCAGGTGAAATAAGGAAGAGCTTTTCCACGAAAAAGCTCCCAAAGTTTAAAGAAAACATGCGATTTACATTCTTATTTCACTTAAAATAAAAGTGTAAATCGATTGGTTTATTTATAGTCTAAGGGCCGCAGTAGACTGTACGGTAGAGGATTCTAAAGAAAACAGCGTAACATCAAAGTAGTGTGTTACAAAGGCGGTCGCTTGTAATTTGTCATTTTACGAAGCGGTTTCACTCAAAAATGCAGCCGTGTTGAAATACTGATAATTTTTCCGAGAATATAATTTATATTACGTACTATGCCTAAGGCCATTAGGGAGGCGATTTTGTGACAAATTGAATCAAATATAGATATGAATATTCATTTTTCTATGTAATTCAGACTATATAGAATATTTAAACGGAGTGCCATAGACTTTACTCTTCGCTGTTTAAAACTTCAAGTTAAATATAAAAGTAAAATAAAATAAAATTATAAAAAAAACATATATTATATTTACCTCATATGACAATCGAACCTATAACCTCCGACATTATAGTATATTTATAAAAACAAAGTTTATATGAGTGTTCATGTGTAACTCGAAAAACGCTGAATGGATTTGGATAAAATTTTTAAAACTTGGAAATATCTAAGAAAAGATAAGCTAAGCGAGGATTTGTCTCGAGTAACTTGTGATAACTAAATATTAATTAAAACTTTGCTTTACTAGGCAATTTAAATTGGTTTCAGTCTACTACAGTTCATTCCTGTACTCCAATCCAGTGGCTCCAACGTCACTGACCTCTCCTACCAAGGTGAAGGTGACATGCCTACGAAGGTCATGTCAAAGTGCCAACACACCCATTAGAATAGCTGACGTAATAATATCTAATGCGAAAAAATTTAAAGGCCTTTTGCCAACTCTATCGAGAATTCAACTAAATAACCATTTTAAAATAAGTTCATTTTCAAAGAAATTCTCTATTACTAAGATGTTTAATTTTTTGTATGAGTATTTTCTGTCAGCTTTTATAAGTTTTTTGAAATCTAAACAACTTGTCTAGTCTCTTTCTATTTATTTATGTCTTACGTGTATTCTAAATGCATTAGTTCTAGGCAGAGGAAACGCGAATTAGTAAGACATTGTATACATATAAATTATAAAATACATATTTATTAATTTGATAGTCTGTGAATTAAATGAAATAAAGTATAAGAATATAGCTAATCATCATCAGCTCTTTTTAACGTTTCAATGCTGGGCACGGGCCTCCCTCAGTACGAGGGGGATCAGGCCATAGTCCACCGCGCTGGCCTAGTGCGTGTTGGCGGACTTCACATGTCTTTTGAAAACTTGCTAGGTACTCTCAGACATGCAGGTTTCCTCACAACGTTTTCCTTCACCGTAAGACAAGTAGTAATCATGATAGAAATGAATCGCACATGAAAATATCAGAAGTTCGAGACCCGGATTTGAACCCGCATCACTTGGTTATCCAAGCGAGCGCATCACCGCTGGGCTACCATTCTAACAAACATATAGCTAATAGAAATAATAATTTCATAGTTTAATAAAAATGCTGATCTTCCTTATCAATTTCACTGCTGCAGTATCATGCCATAGTTAAATGAGTTAAATTCTCTTAGTAATGAAGTTAAGACTTAGTAAACTAGTCTTGATCTTATAAGTCGCCTAGTAGTCAGTCGTTGTTGGAAATTTGATAAAATCGTATGTAAATATAATAAAAATATATTTTTTATAAAGTTAATTTATATATCAAGAAGAAACTCACTATTTCTAAAAACAGTTCTTTTTTCATTGATTACACTAACACTCGTCAATACTATTTTAAATTATATATATTTACAATAATAAATAATAATGAAATTTTGAGACGTAAGTATTAAAAAAACTGGTAACACTTTTTTCGTTGTCAACTAACTTCCTTTACAAAAACAGCAATTAATCAGTGTAAATTAGTTACGGATCATTAATAATAATAAATAATCAGTACATACTATAAATAAAATTGAAGTGTCTGTTTTTAATTTCTTTACAGCATCAAATATATTATTAAAGTGAAACTTCTTTAGAATCGTAGTGATTTCAAACTCGATGAAACGAAAAAATAAGTCCATAGTACCAGGCGCTCAGAGGCGGGGAAGAGTTAGCCTTAATTTAAATTCAAGTTTTACTTCTGACATGTGTACTTTGTACTTACACACGCACTTTTTTTTGTCTGTCTGTCTGTTTGTTCCGGCTAATCTTTAAAACGGCTTAATCGATTTTGACGGGGCTTTAACTCGCAGATAGCTAATGTTATAAAGAGTAACTTATGCTACTTCTATTTTGTTAGAAAATTATAAAAAACGTTTAATTTATTTTAACTTATGCCCAGTGAAGCGGGCCGTTTGCTAGTTTTTTATATCTAAGGCCATTACTTTTTGCTTTACTTTTGTAGCGGATGAAATCAATTATCGTTTGAAAGCTCTTAACAACCAAATATTAAACTTTGGTTCCATGAAGGACGGATTACATAAAGCTTAATAATCATCTAATTTAACAATCTAAGATAAAACCTTGTTATTAATTAAATAAATGAAAATTTGTATGTTCGTCCTTCATTCATATTATAAGATAGATATAGATTGAATATATTTTTACCGACTTTAAAAAGAAGGTATTTAAATTTTATTTTTATATATATGTTGCGCGACATCTTCGCAATTTTAATATCATTTTTGAATATTTTTCTTTGATTTGTTATAACAATGTTTACTCTAAAGGTTAAAATTATTAAAAATTTTAACTGATTTTATTTTGAGGTTTGTGGTTCACTTGTACTAGTGGCAAAAGTGCTATGCGAATATTAGTGTTAAATCCATACTAATAATAACATTATAAAGCGGAAAGATTTGTTTTTTTTTGTATGTTACGAATATACTCAAAAAGTACTGGACTGATTTCAAAAAATAATTTACCATAGAAACCTACATTATCACTGAGTAACAAAGGCTATATTTATTACTAGCGGAACCCGCGACTTCGCTCGCGCTAGATCTAGGGACGAAGTAAAGCGAAGCGAGGGTGAGTTACTAATATTGTATAACTAGCAATAAGCTAGCAAATCGCCCCCGTTCTTTTTTTTTATCGCTACTTAACTTCATTCGAACACTCGCGGGGTTGATAATTCTCAAAAATTACTTCAGCTTTAATATACTCCTGAGCCGCGCGGCTACTTATTCATATATTATGTGCGGCGTGCACTCCTCTTCCTCTACTGTTATTGTAGTTTTAGTAGGAATCCTTATTTTTTCTTGCAATTAAAATAGCCTATATTAATCAGTGATAATGTAGCATTAAAATGTTGAAAGAATTTTTAAAATCGGTTCAGTACTTTTTGAGCCAATTCGTAACAAACATACTTACATACAAAGCTTTCCTCTTTATAATATTAGTATAGATAACACATTCATTTGCACTATGTGCAGGCCTTCTTCGATGAGCTCAACCTTACCCTAGTATCTAATAGCTAATCATCAGAAAAGTGGTTATTATTTCATGATCTAATCATTACATCACTAGATTCTAATGTATGTGCCAAGGTTGCCCACGACTCAATTTTTTTAATGATATACTAGCATTTTCCGCGGCTTCGCGCGCGTTCTAATGACCGAAAACTAAATTATTTCTGAGTCGCGCGGTATGGTACCTCGCAGAACTAACGCCCGCCTTTCCCGCTTTTGCAACATTTTTCATTGATGATCCACTCCCATTGGTCGTAGCGTGATGTGATATAGCCTAAAGCATGTTATTCAATTCGAACAAGTAGTTCCTGATATTAGCGCGTTCAACCAAACAAACAAAGGAACTCTTCACCTTTATAAATATAATATTAATATAGATTTATATGAGTTTTAGTTCCAATTTATTCATAATTAGATTATTTTATTATTAGTTAATAATACTGTACAAGATCACTTCACATCTAATGTCGAAATAAAATAGAAATATTGTAAGTATTAAGAAGCTGCTTAATAAAGATCGGTGATAAGAAGGTCAGTCCCTACCAACCGGGCTCAATTGGCGTAGGCTGTTCAGTTATAATAGACTTAATAAAAAAAACTATAATAAGCTTAGTTATTAAAATAGTTTAGGAAAAATTTTTTTTATGTAAAGTTAAAAGGAGAACTTTATTTATATTAAGCGCGAGTGAAGCTGCGTATCTTTAAAAATTATAGCCTATGTGATGTTCTGATGTGCAAGCTATATTATTGTTAAGTTTCATCAAAATCTATTTTGTAGTTTTTACGTGAAAGAGTAACAAACATCCACCCATCTATTCTTACAAACTTTCGCGTTTATAATATTTGTAGGATTTGATACAAACCTGTAGAGTATAGACCCGTTTCTGTAGTGACATGACAAAGGGTCTTCTCAAGGTCCAAAACTATGCTTTTTAGTATATACAAATTATTCTTAAAGGCAGTAATTAATTAAAATGTATGTATGTATATCACTAGCAGTAGTAGCCCAGCGGTAACGCGCTCGCTTATTAACCGAGTGATGCGGGTTCAAATCCGGACTCGCACGTCTGATATTTTCATGTGCGAATCATGATTACCACTTGTCTTACGGTGAAAGAAAACATCGTGAGGAAACCTGCATGTCTGGAAAAGCTAGCGAGTTTTCAAAAGACATGTGAAGTCCGCCATCACACTTTAGACCAGCGCGGTGGACTATGCCCTTATCCCCTTCATACTAAGAGAGGCCCGTGCCCAGCAGTGGGACGTTAAAAAGGGTTAAAAATCACTTTAAAACTTTACATAGCCAGGACGGAACACGTCTAGTAAATTTAAATACTTACTCTGTATGCAAATCTTATTCACGACCCTGGCTTTTAATGCCTTTGGGTAACTGATTCATGCAGTAATCGTATAAGCAATATTAAAATAAATCAAATCACGTTTTATCATTGAAATGAGAATAATTTTCGAGATCTGTCGGAAACGGTGGTGACCTTGGAGTTCAACTCACAGGTGAAGGTGAGGCGCGGGCATCGAACCCGCTGCCTGAAATATATACATTTTGCTTGATGCGATTTTAATTATGTACATACTAGCGATTTGCGATGGTTTCATTTATGTTTTCTTTAACTTGGCTGTTAAATATTTTTTAGATATAATGGGGTTTGTTGGTATTTCGAACATTTTGTATGTATGTAAGCTATTGTCAACTGAAAATAAGGGTTAATGTTTCTGTTTTATGAATAGAATTCCTCCCTCTAATTACTATTTTACATCTATTATATCGATGCAAATTTACTGAATTCAATCAAAATCGGTTTAGCTTATTGCAAGTAATTATTTGTATTTAAAAGATATGTAAAATAGATATTACTTTAAGTAATCATTAGAATTATCATTAAATTGTCTAATGGTTACACGAAGACCTTTCTAAAGATGTCCCAAGTTCAAACTACGTGCGTGCCAAATTCCATCAAGATTTGTTGAGTCGTAATAAATTTAGAAATAAAAAAGTCATTTCCGTACTTTTAGTAGTACTGATCTTTACTTTGTGTTAGACTTGTCAAATCAATTATATTTTCGACCAGTGACTTAGCTTCGATTCGCTTGTGTTCGTCCGTAGGGTACACAGATTTTGTATAATTTTAAGGTTTTTAATTTTCGTGCGAATCCATAATCCTTTGTACAAATAAAAGTAGGGAAAATTACAACTTGTAACATCAGTTATCAACCACTTAAAGTTCCATCAAAATCAGTGCAGTTTTGGAGATTAGCTGGGACAAACAAACAGAGAGACGAAAATTTTAAGAACAATAATTTTTCTATATAAAATAAAAAATGTATCCAAATCTGTGTAGGCACAAACAGAAAAAACGTCTTACTTTGTGTACATGTAAAGATATAACGACTGCGTTTTATACATACAATTTGAGGAATGATTACCATTTTAACTGTATTTGGTTTTAAAAGATTTTATTGAAATTATTACATGGTACGAATGTTACTTATATCTTATAGGATAAATTCGTGTAGCTTAAATTTATCTCTTGAAACCTAAAATGTTACTACACTTTAAAAGAAGTCGGTTAAAAAATGAAATCATCCCCTAATTTACCTTGATTGGTAAGACGCCTGTCCAAAATCATAGTATACATAAATATCTATGTCTTACCAAAATCATAGTTTACATAAATTTTGTTTCACCCCTTTTCAGTTTAAGTTTTGTGATAACAATTACCCTAAACCTATTCCAAGGTCCATCCCTATCTATATCAAACTTCATCAAAATTAATTTAGCGGTTTTAGAACTAAAACGTAACAGACTTACAAAGTTACTTCTACATTTATCATAAATTTAATAATAATAAATTAAATACACATATATATAAAAAAGGCATACATTTTTATGTCAATTTAGTGAAAAATTTCAAACTTATATTGATTCTAAATCTCAAATTAAAATTACAGCTGAGATTATATCAAAACAACTGTTTGTAATAAAAGGTAATGATACGTATATTATCTGCATATTACTGTTTATTGTTCGCAATTACTAGACAATTATGCCTATTGTGTTCTAAGATTATAGTTCAAACCTGCTATATGGCCACGCCTTGTAAAACTAAATATTGATATTTGGTTGGTTGGTTTTAGTTTTTTATCTTGCATCGTGAGTACAGATCCATAACTCACTTTAATGATTATTATAGTCTCTTATTCAACTGCCTTGGTAGAGTAGTGGCTAGCATGTTAAATCAAATCAAATCAAAATATTTTATTCAGCATAAAAATTGTTACAATTTCTTACTGAACGTCATGAGTCTACCACCAGTTCGGAAAGAAGAAACCTCTGACCTGAGAAGAACTGGCGAAAGAAACTCAGCGGGACTAATATTTTTTTTTATCTTAATCTCATTCTTTTTTTTAAATTAAATTGTATATTAACAATAATTCTATATGTTGAAATAGCCTGGCGGCGATCACATCATTCCCAAGGCGTAAAATTTACGTGTAGAGGTCCTGGGTTTGAGTCCCGGGTCGGGCCAAGTTTAGTTATTGAGTCTAACTGTTTAGTAAGCCTCAGTTACTGCCCGGAGTTCGGAAGTTGGCGATGTAACCCCCGTGTCTCAAGAGCACGTAAAAGCGGATGGTCTTTCGCCTTAGTTCTCACTGGTCGTGTCGAACAGTCGTCCCACCGGAGTATGAGAGTGATAGGAATAGAGAGTGCACTTGTGTTTGCGCGTACACTTGTGCACTATAATATCTCCTGCGCAGTTGGCCAGTCGGAGAACATTATTTATTATATTCTGTTTTATAGAACCAAGATTTCTTTGAAAAATATATTTTTGCGCCGTACAAAAGTATTTGTTGACCCGAATAACCTATTAATTATACCAAATTGCATCAGAATCTGTCCAGCATTTTTCTCAGCATCCAGTACGTTCCAGCTTTTTTGATCAAGTCGTCGTACGTCCATAGTACGTGACTTATTTTTCAATATTTTTTTCTGTGATCATTAATAGTTATAATATAGGTTTTATATTCATTATATTTTATACTAGCGACTCGCCCTCGCTTCGCTTGGGCTTTTTCCTAGATTTAGCACAGGCAAAGTCACGGGATCCGCTAGTTATGCATATAAACCTTCCTCTTGAATCACTCTATCTATTAAAAAAACCGCATCAAAATCCGTTGCGTAGTTTTAAAGATTTAAGCATACATAGGGACATAGGGACAGAGAAAGCGACTTTGTTTTATACTATATAGTGATTCTAAATGTATTGCCTAAAAATATATCTTCCGTATCAATTTTAGTCAATTCCCTTAACCCGCTACAGCGTGAAAACGTGATACACGTACTCAGAAGCTTTAAGATTTATATTATAACGTATATGTAATAAATAACAGTTTACACACTAAAAAAACTTTAAACCTTATTTCTCAAATTATTATTCTTTATTTATATAAATTATATGACAAAGTTATTAGTTTGGTCGTAAAAATTTAATAATCGATTTGTTATCGTATATTTATCGATAAATTTACTCGAGAGAAGAAATTAAAGGCACTTCAAGATGATTACTTAATATAGCAGTTAACGTTTGAAACGAGATTTGTATTAAAGCTCAAGTTATTATATTTTTTGTTTGTTTCCACTATTTAATCTCTGGAATAACAGTCAGTATTGGTTTAATATTTTATGGCCTAATAAATATTTATTAATATAGATAATATAGATTGAGCCAGCGAAAAAAATTAAGTAAAAATAATAGCGTGTTACGAAGAAAGGAAAATTATTATAACATCACTAGTGACCCACCCTCGAATTATTCTTATTTGTTGAGATAAAAAGTAATTTATGCTCTATTCTAAAATATAATCAACACTTTAGTCAAATTTCATTCAAATCCGTTCATAATTTTTGGCGTGATTTAGTAACAAACATTAATTCATCCCAAGTTTAACATTTATAATCAAGTTTTAAGAAAAAATATGAGTCTTAAAAATAATATACTACTCTTGTGTATTCTTAGCATTAGTTCTTTTCCCTGTAATTTATTTACTGTGTTATATATTTTATATCATTATTTTTTATGTTATATATTTTATATCATCATCATCATCATTATTTTTTTAAATCATTATTGATTGGGTTCATGATTTTAATTGATTCAAAAAACTGTCCATTTTATTCCTTAGTCTGACATCTGAATTAGACATATTTAAGAAATTGAAGACCTGGGACTCGAACTCAGGAATACCTACGAATCTGCTAGACCACTAAACAGTTACACTCGTACTTATAATATAACATTAATTTGTAGTATTATCAATAATCTTGGTTTGAAAGGGTTTAACCATAGCTATGTTATTAGCTGACATAAGACTGATCACATCTGGCTTGCCCTTGGCATATAATTGTAGAACGTAAAAGGAAGAATTATGTGATACACATTATATTATAATTATTAATATTATGAGAATATATGTTTGTTATAATCATTAAGATGTAATACGAATGTCATTTTTATCACAAAACATGTTAAGAAATGTAAAAAGTAAGCCCATTTAATGCCATACTTAAAAACTACTAGAAAAAACACCAAAAAGTGTGTCACAAATAAAAAAATACATCATGTTCGTTTAAAAGACAAGGCAAAAATACTATAAGATAAGGAATAGGTACAAACTAGCATCTGTACCACAGTTCCGAATGTATAGCAGTAATGCCTTAAAAAGGCAAATGGTAGCTTAGTGAAAGCGTACTTGCTTGAGAAGCTTAGTGTAACATATTCAAATCCCAAATCTCGAACCTCTGGTATGATATTTTCTTGTATGAATCGTTTTCTTTATGATAATATAATTACAACACATCTTACAGTGAAGGAAAACATATTGACGAAAACATTACTAAGTAAGCAGTTAGCAAAGTTTGCATCTTATGAAGTCTGCCAACCTGCACTTGGCAAGCGAAGTGGACTATAGCCTGAGACCCTCCTTGTACTAAATGGAGACAGTGAGAGTGTAAAATATTTCCATTACACTTTGTTAATATAATAATTTTAATGAAAAATTTTTGTTTTTATATCTCTCTTTTCTTAATCCTTCATGCTGAAAGACTGAACTGATTTGGATGAAATTAGTACATAGATAGACTTAGCATGAAAATTCTACTCTTACAATCTCTTAAAATTTTCGCATTTAAATAATGAGAGAGAAAAATTATTGCAAACAATAATATTTTAATTAAATATTATGCAATAATAAAAGGTCGCAGTCGACTGTTTGTTCGTTATCAGCATCATTGTGCTTCGTTTCCGCAAATGCTATCTTATCAACAAGGCCACCCGCATCACCCATATGCGTGCATTTCTTTCCTATTAAATCCTATAATCGACTGAAATATCCTGTAAATACTAATGTAGAGTTAGTTAGTCAGTTAGTAGATTTCTATAACTCTGTTTCTCTTACATTGTCCAAAATTATCCCAAGTTATGGAGAACATATGTTTTTTACGTAAATTACATATAATAAAGATGACCCAATTTTGGCTTGATTTTTCTTGTTTCTTTTGTTCGTTATAACAATATTTAAACTGACTAATAATGTAAACAGAATATTTTTTTCTAAGATTCGTATGAATACAAGTCAGCAAATTAATGTTACGTGTACACAATACTTATCTCCTTTTTCGGGAACTCCCCTATATTATACTAATTTTCAGACTTCAATTTTCTTTTTTATTTGATATGTCGATTATTGTTCATGAGCTTTTCTATAAGCCTCAAATTCAAAACCGAGAACTTTCTCTATTTCGAACTTTAAGTTGAACATAAGTCACATTCACAACATCTATACCAACTTGTATGATAAAATTATATCTTAGTCGAACCTGTACATTATGTATTTTTCGAAAAATGTAGTTAAAATATTAAATTATCTAATAATATTACCTACACAGGGGCTGAATCAGTAGTTCTTAAATTTTTTGTCTATCCGTCTATCTGTGATCGCATCATGACATATCTTGGCTGATTTTCATAAAAATTGGTACCTATGATGATAGCTGATTATTCATTTCAACATATATGATACTTTTAGCTGCGAGAAAATATCTCATTTCTGAAAAACTAACAGTTAAAACGTATCTATAGAGGAATCCGAGCGAAGAGAGAGTGAATCATTAGTTAGAATTTTTTCTCTCCGTCACAATAAAACTCCTAACCCAAAAACGAAGAAAATAAAAACATGTCCAGGCCAATTATACTCACCAAATAAATTTCGAATCAAATCTTTAATCTCAGGGCACGACGTATGTTCTTGTCCTTACCATAATTTAAGTAACAGTTATCAACTAAAACAAATCCTAAATCGTCAATTTTCGCAGAACTAACCTGAGTCTTAACGGTACGCCTCAAGAAGCCCATTCTGAACTTTATTGTCAGGATTCAAGCCTTTAGTCATCGATCGATTAATTTTTTCGTTTTTTTTGGGCTTTAATTAATTCTTACTCATTGGTAACGGGCATCGGTGACTCAATTTGGTCAACGACACAGGATTTGTGGTATTGTTGAAGTTCTCGGTTTTCAGTTTGCGGTTTAGCAAAAAATGGTTATCCTTAAATTTTTGATAGTCATCTTTAGATGCGATTTTAAATTTTGATAAAATAGTAGACAAATTTAAAAGAGATTAAGCTTGCAAAACTTTTTTATTTATTTTTGGTTAATTTTTAATATCGCAAGGCGAAATAATATAGTTACATTTTTGGCATAAACACATAGCATCATTTAGTGCCATTGTGAGCTATAACGTGGAAATAGATTGTTTTATGTTTTTTTGTTGTTGCTCGATAGTTACCATTTTAATTATTATATAACTTTCAATACACACATATTAAAAATATAAATAAAGACACACCCATGATTGGAGTACAAACATTCAAGCTCATCATACAATTGAATGCCCTCAACAGGACTCAAACTCGTTACCGCTGGCACCACAATTAGTAACCCTAACAACTGCGCCAAACAAGTCATTGTCAAATTCGCCATTTGGCTCTAGTTTATATTAATTATTATAATTATAAAGTCTTAACTGATTTTGGCTACACTGACTAATCTTACAGACTCTAACATACTATACAGGAGATATTGTAGTGCTCGTAAATACGTATCCCTACTAATATTATAAATGTGAATGTAAGTTTGTTTGTTACGCTTTCACGCGAAAACTACTTAACCGATCATCATTAAACTTTGTACTTGGGGGTATTAGAAGTAACATAGGATACTTTTATATTAAAAAAAATATTTTTTACGAAAAATTAAAAAATTGTTGTAGTAACAATGGGTTCTGAAATAGCTAGAGTAATTTTGAAGAAACTTTCAGGCATCCTACAGATCAACCCAATGAGGTTGATTAGCAATTAAAAAAATGAACGCGGGCGAAGCCGCGGGTAAAGCTAGTAATATAATATATCCTCCCCATACTTATAATAATTAAAGTAATTTAATTTTAAGTAATTTTGAAATCGATTAACATTTTTTATTTAAAAATATTACCTATTTTCATGTAATACGTTAGTCCTTTAACATGTCTCGACAAGTATCAGACACCTCTCATTCCGTCATTTCCCTAAAACCGTGTTTATAAAAATAATTGTGTCCATTGCAGCTAGAGTTACAACATATTACTAACTTTCAATATAAAATGAGTAATGTATAATTACGAGCTAAATATTGTTCTAAAGTGGATTAATCAGTAGTAGGAGTGTAAAAAAGAATAGTATGATAAAAGTAACGCGTGGCTTGTTTTCTGAGTAATGGCTGTGTAATTTTCTACATTAATAAATAATAAGCATGTTGGGATAGTAACACACTACTATTTAGTTTTATGGTAAGCTACGAGGCTTGTGTTACGGATACCATATAGTTAAAGTACTAAATATATAAATTTTAAATAAATATCACCCATGACTAGAGTACAAACATTCGTGCGCAACAAATGAATGCCCCCAGCGGGTTTCAAACCCATGACCGCTGGCGCGGAAACTAGATTCACTACCAACTGAGCCAAAAATTCAAACAGTATTATCTAGTTTCATGGTAAGCTACGAGGCTTGTGTTACGGATACAAGATAGTTAATACACTACACATATATAACTTTAAATATATACATTTTATAAATATAAACACCCATGACTGGAGTACAAACATTCCTGATCATCACACAAATAAATGCCTTGCTAGGCCTGCAAGTAGGGCCACTGCAAACTAAGTTTTGAGGAAACCTTTAACTATTATACATATTTACCTATACACATATAGCTTTTTTGGAGAATTTATTATTGTTGTGAAGTATTCGAAACATACATTCATTTATATTTCCTACAATAATTTTGAAGTTTGCTAATAAGCTGCGTGTCAAATAATATACTGTAATATTATAAATTATTCTATTGTTGTTACTCCATATTAAGGGTCGGGTCTTAAAGCTTACAATTTATGAATATTGTATATACCCGTTGCACCGTATGTACATATAAAATATATGGGCCAAGTGATTAATTATCATAATCACATGTTTCTTTTAAAAGGAAGATTGAAAGGGTGAAATAATTACTTCTATATAAATAATTTGTACAAACAGTAGTAGCTCAGTGGTAACGACCTCGCTTAGATAACCGAGTGAAGCGGGTTCACATCCGTGTCTCGCACCTCTGATATTTTAATGCGCGAATCACTTCTTACATGAGTACTTACCACTCGTCTTAGATATGGTGAAGGAAAACATCATGAGGAAACCTACATGACATAGCAAGTTTTTAAAAGACATGTGAATATGTGAATATGATGTCCACCAACCTGCATTGGGCTAGCGTGGACTATGGCCTGACTCCTTCAAGCTGAAAGGAGGGCCGTGCCCAGCAGTGGGACGTTAAAAAAGTACTACAGTAGTTCTCAAATTCGTTAATGCATTTACGCAACGCTACAAAAGCCAATATTCACTAGAACCAAACGAAACCAACTCTTAATGTAGTAGATGAATTGGATAAGTAGATGTCAACACTGTTCTGGTGCATGATGTGTTCTTTCAATGAAAATTCAAATCTCTATTATTTTTTGTATTCTTGCTTTATGTACTTCTGTTGGAGATCCTTAATAAATAAATAAATTTTTGCTATTGTAAAATTAAGACCAAAAGTTGTAACGACACTTGTTGCTATAGTTTTTTTATAAATCATGGTAAATAATTATTATAACTTTTTATGTTTAGATTTTTATTTTTATGATAAAAATATAAAAACCAGTATAATTATTTTCTTTATAACGCTAATAGAACTTAAAATTGATATTTTTAATATAAGGAACTTCGTTCCTATCCGGTGTCCCACGACACCGCTTTTTCATTTTATGAACAACTTCTAACACGTAATATACTCCACTTTCGAAACCTATTCATCATATTTTACATTTACAAAGCATTGTAAAATAAATTGCATTGAAATTTCGTAAGCAGTAATAAGGCTATCAATATCTTGTCATAATTGCAAAAATCTGATAATATCTTGATATTGTATTTGAAATACTTACTACGGTGTCAGTATGTCTATCTCGGTTAGGTATTGAAAATAATTAACAAACTAGAGCATATGGTTTTACTTTAAAACTAAATTTTATTTTATTTTTTCTAATATTTTACCGATTTCTTTCATGGATAATATCAAGAATGCCTAAAGAAAATAAATTATATAGACAAAAATAGAAGTACTTAATAAAAAATCACACAAAAACTTTAGCTCAGCTTTAGTCCAGTATTAAACTTCCTTGTTCTTGTCCAAATTGTATTCTTTAAAATATTTCTCATATTTAACTCAAACTAGAATCGAACCTGCGACCATAGTATAACTATTTCACTGAGAATATGAAGATAAATAATTACTAAGTGTTTGTTTTAAAATAGGCCGTTTGCCACAAACCTTGGATCTGCTAAAAATGAGTCAGTCGCTCAAGATTATATACAAAATTATTAAGATAATAAACGGATACACGTACATTTTGGTCACGATCCAATTGACAATGATCGGTGCCGCGTTATCATAGCGATGGGATGAAACAAGCTTTTTAAAATATCGATACTTTTGTAAACTGTCGATATTGTATTTTTTTTAAATGCTTCATTTTCTTCGTTTTTAAATCAACTATAAACGATAATTAATTAAAATATATAATATTTCTATATTATATTCATGGCTGTATAGTTATTTTGCGACATTTGGTTAACAACTTTACCTTGTTTTCATGTTGTGAAAATAAATACTGAAATGTTTTATACAACATTATTACGTAATTTATTATTTTGTATTTAAACATAATTCACAAATTATTCATGATAACTAAATGTTATTTCTCTTCTTAATGGTATTCTAGAAATATACTTTTTGTTTGTCAAAAATTAAACGTAATGCTTTTTGTAGAGATTTTAAAAAATTGTTTTTTAACGTACAACTTATTTTTTTTTTTGATAGTCTGGCATTAGTTTAAATAATCCACTAGTATATAAGGTAGAAATCCAAATTTTAAATTAAAAAAAGACCTATTATTGTAATAATTGTTCTTATTAAATTTGATTTAAACATCGACAAAGAAATTTTCCTTCACTGCACCAACTAATCTTTACTCGGTTGTATTTTGCTTTTGCAAGTTTAATCATGCTTCGTGGCCGTTCGTGACGCAATGTTTCGCAAGCGATTATTTTATCTTACAAATTGTATTCATGTTGAGGCTGTTCAGTCTGTCGATTATCGATACGTCACTGTCGATAATCCATAGCTCACATCGATATGTTTATTTACATGCGTCAACACTATTGTAATTGAGGTAGCCAGAGATGACTTTCGAAAGGTTTTTTGTTTGCGCATTATTTTACAGTTTGACATTTCTTAGTCATCGTTTAATGGTCTTATTGACGTGTTAATGTGGACCTGCTTTTACGGCACTTCATTTAGGACTGATTTTAATGCGAAATATTTACATACCTATAACAAAATTTTTACCGTGTTGAATCTGTTCATTGTATATTTTTTGAAAAATCTTACACAATATTTATTATTATCGATACAAAATCGAATGTATAATTTGGATTTTTTGTAAGTCTGTCTTGCGACCATGATTACTGTAAAACATTCGAAACGTCCGGAACCAAAAATCAAAACAAATCCGCGATAAAATCGGAAAAGATAGTTTTATTTATAACTAGCGACTCGCCCTCGCTTCGCTCGGGTTCTTCCCTAGATTTAGCACAGGCAAAGCCGCGGGATCCGCTAGTTATGCATATAAACCTTCCTCTTGAATCACTCTATCTATTAAAAAAACCGCATCAAAATCCGTTGCGTAGTTTTAAAGATTTAAGCGTACAAAGGGATATAGGGACAGAGAAAGCGACTTTGTTATAAACTATGCAGTGATGTCAAATATTCGCGTACACCTAAGAAAGTATTATATCGTTCATATTATGTTACATTTCTTACGTAACCTACGTATTGTAGTTTTCATATGGCTTTACTCGCCGAAAACTTTGAAACAAGCATGATTCTCAAATAAACAACTTTCTTCATTATTTCAATTTCAATTCACCTATTTCTAAGACTTAGTCACGTTTATATTAACTTTGAAACTTTAACTAAAGGTTGGTTTTCGAAATATGTTTGTTAATTAATATAACTAACTTGAGCTTTGTAATTTTAATGTATACTAATAATGTTATAAAGAGGAAAGATTTGTATCTTATGTAACGAATAAACTCAGGAACTACTGGATCGATTTCAATAATTCTTATGCCATTAAAAACCTACACTATCACTGAGTAATAGCTATATTTATTACTAGTGGAACCCGCGGCTTCACTCGAGCTAGATCTAGAGACGAACTCGAGCGAAGCGAGGTTGATAGTAGTTGATAGTTGACTAGTTAAGTATATTTTTAAATTATTACTCCATGTTTAAAGTTTTATAGTTTCGTTTTACTCAACTTTCATTTCATATTAACTTTGTTCTAATAATCGATCACTTCTTGTTTTAAACAATTAATTAATTATACCTATCAAAGTTAAAGTTTCCGTTAAAAGGCTGACTACTGGGTACTTTACCCTAGTTCTACAAATTACTTCAATTGGCAATCTAATTGTTATTTTCGTATACGTAAATGGTAACAGACATACGAACGAATAAATTTAATTTTAATGTATATAGATAAAAAACTGAAGGTTTTGAGGAAGATATCGAAATGTTAACGTTATTTATTAAAAGCACTGCGTATATGTTACGAATCTTGTATTTAGCAATAATTTAATCCTCTTTAAACTTGCTTCATTGTATGTCGACATTTTTCTTTTTTCTCGTAATTACTTATCTTATGTGTCATTTGTAAACTGATATTAATATAAGGCTTTATAATGTCATTTTTATATTTACTTATATGTACTTGCATAGTAAATAACGACGGTTACACGGTGGTAACTAGTTCGATTTCTGTGAGGGCATTTTTAAGATTTTGTTTAGACTGACTTTTGTTTGGACGCGATTTCTAGTTGATTCAAAATGTGTCAATTAAAAATATATATTTGATACAAACAGGAGTCCACTATATCAAAAGGTACAGGAAATATCTAGTGTTGAAATTTATAACAGCCTACTTCTACATTATTTCATTTTCACACTTGCACCAAGTACCTATATTGATACCATAAATTTTCACGAAGTTATATTATACGGATACTTGTTTGTTCTTAGTTTTATTAGCTTTGAGGTTTAAATTAAATAGTATTCATTTCCTAGTAGTCCAAATTCAACCATAATCATTATTGAAAATTTGAGAAGTTTTATTAAAAAAATCATTATTTATGGATAATAATTATTATAATAGTAAGTGGCTACCATTAAAAAAACCAAAAATATTTAGGGAATCTAGCAAGTTTCAAAGAGTATTATTTTCGCTTACACTTGTCAAGCATCCTTAAATATGAACGAGGGTCTATTTCCAGGATGTATAAAGCCCTTTTTAACGTTCCACTGCTGGGCAAGGGCCTCCTTTCAATACAAGGGTGATCAGGCCATAGTCCACTACGTTGCACAAGTGCGTGTTGGCGGACTTCACATGTCTTTCAAGAATATGCTGGATTTTCAGACATGCAGGTTTCTTTATGATGTTTTCGATACCGTAAGAGAAGTGGTAATCATAGTATCAGAAATGATTCGCATATGAAAACATCAGAGGTGCGATACTCGGAATTGTACGCACTTAAATCAGTTATCCAAGCGAGCACGTCACTACTGGACTATCACTGCCTTTGTTTTCAGTTTACAGACGTTAAGGCTCAATCTATACCTTAGTGCAAATGACTGAAGTATGAATCAGACGAAGAAAGTACTAAATATTATCATTTGTAGTGCACAGGCATCAAATTCACGACCTTAGATGATTCAGCTCATAGACATAGTAAGTAGGTAAATGTAATATTTTGTTTACGCAACAAGTAGCTGCTGTCATACGACGAAATGTGTATGAATCACATGGCGTGATCTTTTACTATGCTATTTATTGGTTGGGATTTCAACTAGAAAACGCTTAGATATTTCTTTTGTTAGTAGCTTTCCGGTTTACTTGACATTGGGTTTTTCAAAGGTAAAATCAAAATATTGTAGTTATAGTATGAAAGTTATGTATTATTGGCGTCCCAAGGATGTATGGAAGAAGCAATCTGAAGATTTATGTTCTGTGTTACTAACCTTATGTTTGATATGTTATGTAACACTTATTACTATTGAAAGTAACAAAAAGTCACATTAAATTTGTTTAATATATATTTATAAGGGAGAAATTCACGGTATATCTGCAATATTTTACTTAGAATTGAGTATCTTGTAGTTTCCTACAAAAGTTCCCATCTCGTTGATTTATCATCGTTTCGATTCGAATTATGTGTGTGCATGTGAGCCTGCGTGCGTGCGTGCGGGCGTGCGTGTGTGTGTGTGTGTGTGTGCGTGCGTGTGTGTGTGTGTGTGTGTGTGCGTGTGCGTGTGTGTGTGCGCGCGCGTGCATGCGTGCGTGCGTGCGTGCGTGCGTGCGTGCGTGCGTGCGTGCGTGCGTGTGTGTGACAATACGTTTCAAGAAAAGCATTTGAAACTGAGAACCAAAAATCAAAATAAATATAAGCAGATGTAAAATATATCCATAAAAAGAAAATTAAAAACTACCCTCTCAATAAATGCATTTTCAAAGCAAGCAATGCAGGGAGATGTTACTAGTTACATACAGCTTTTCCATAACAAGAAAGAGTATCTTACCTTTTGAAGGATAACAATCACGTATATCCAATGAAACTTGTTTACGGAACTACCATTTACGCCAAGTATTATAGCTATATAAAGAAATATACATAATATGTGTTTAATTTATGATTTATTTACAAATGCCTTTTATTTGAATTCACTTTACTTATTTGAAATACACGTGTATGTTAGACGTTAGTGACAAAATGTGGTTTGACTGGTCGTTTATATATTGCGGATTCAATCTGCAAGACTTACATCTGTATGAACCATATATTATGGCATAATGATTTTTAAAAGTTTTGTTTTAGTGTTTTAACTTTCAAAGATATCGTTATTTTTAACCGACTTTTACAGGCGGAGGAGGTTATCAATTAGATCGGTATATTTTTTTTATGTATGTACATCAATTACTCTGTGAGTTTTGATCCGATTTACGTGATTCTTCTTTTGTTTGATGGGCAATAGCTGCCATTTGGTCCCATAAAAATTTAAAATAGTTTGGCCCAGTAGTTTTTATTTTATGATTTATTTTTTATTTTTAACGTAATAATTAATGTTGACGTTAATTAACCTATATACTTAAAGTGTTATCTTATAATATGCCCATATACGAGATAAGTAAAATCTAAGTAAATATTATATTTTGGAACTAAGGTGTCAAATACACCATTTATCTTTCACCTTTAAAGTCTGAAGAGAGATTCTACACAACCAGTAACCAATCAAGCGCAAGATCGAAAGATTTACATATTGTGTGACTTTGAAACTAAACTTTACTCACTCCGAGACTCGAACCTTTAAACTCCGAATATAAAGCCACTGGACCAACGAGCTCTCATTTCAATATTATTTGCTTAAAGCCTAACAAATTTTAATTAAGATTATTTCTACATCTCTCTTTACATTACATACAAATACTGAGTCAGTGTAAGTGAATCCGGTTTCGTTATTTACAACTTTATAAAGTTTAACGTTTATTTCATAGCAAGTCTGAATTAATGGCTGATGTTATCATTACAATAAAAATGTTTTGCGATTAATATAAAGTATATAAGTTAATATAACCTGTTTATTTTCCTACTAGCGATTCACCCGTGCTTTTCTTGAGTTCGTCCCTAGATTAAGCGCGAGCGAAGCCGCGGGTTTCGCTAGTAAATGTATACAAAAAATTGACTTATTATATACTAAAAACTTTCTTGTGAAGCACTCTATCCATTGGTGAAAACTACATAATAATCGGTGGAGTACTTTTTGATTTTATCGCGGACAAACAGACAGACGTGGCTGAGGATTTTATATAATATGTAGTGATACTATGTAAAATGAGTCTTTGATGTCTTTAACGACCCCTGGGATAAGAAAAACTCTTACTGAGATCTAGAAAGTGCTTAGTAACTAAGGATAAAGTTAAGGCCTACTGTATAAATTAAATGTAAGTTGTAACTTTGATTTAAACGAGCAACTATTGAGTTTCTTATCAGCTCTTTTGAGTAAACTGCTTACCGACATGGTGGTAGCTTCCTCACATATGCTGAAGTTCAGAAAAACTATCATGTGTAAATAAACTAGAAAATTTTAGCATTGACATATATTATGTTAATTTTAGTTATATTATGTAAAAATTTTACCAAATCTTGATATTTTTCTTTTATTTTTTTATTCACATAATAAAATCCACTTACAGCTCGCGTTTGCTTTTGTTTTCAATTAACTTTCATGTAAATTAAAATATTTATTATGGAATCGTTTCATAATAAATGAAGGTTTTTCTGATTGTTTACGAATTCACAAACAGGCTTTACAGAAATGGCATTATTATATTTTGAAAAGGTAGATTTTTTACATTTAGTGAGTAAACTGTAGCAATTATATACTGCCTTTCAAACGTCTTAAACTAAAATAAATCCGCAAAATAATCACAATAAAGCCATCCAATGTATACATGTTATGGTATAAACATTATTTTAGTCAAAATTTAGCTAGCGGCGAACGCGAGTAAAGCTAAGTTAATTAACTAGTGTTATATTATTTAAATTTACTCTTATATGATTAATCGCTTCAGCAACGTGATCATGACGATAAAAGTTCACAGTCTGTGTCATTGACCTTCCCTAGACACTGCGTACTTTTGCATTATTATCCTTATTTTTATATATATGATTCAGAAATAGAATTGCTTTACTGTGTTTTAATAAACAAAATAATTTTTGTAATATTAAAATTATAATATAACTAGCTGACCCGTGCCCACTTCGTTAGGCATAATGTTAATAATCCTTTTTTAGTACAGAGTGTTTAAGTTAGACATATGCTGTCGTTGACTTTTTTGTAGGCATTTTCAAGCTCCACATCTTTTCTCTAGAACTCAAAAATATATATTTCATAGTTGAGGCAGCGTTCGTAAGAAACGCTTTCATTCGACCGTTTTTTCTCCGATTCACTTTGCAAAACGGACTACCACGTAAAAGCCTTTTTATTTTTCGGTATTTTATATAACCTATGACACTCAGCAATAATGTGGCTTTCTATTGGTGAAAGAATTTTTAAAATCGGTTCAGTAGATCCCGTGATTACCCCTTACAATTTAACAAATAAACAAACTTTACTTCTTTATAATATTAGTATAGAAGTATAGATAAGGATAAACTCATTATTTTTATTATTGTTAATCTGAATTATTTATTAATTATTAGATTTATGTGTGAAAGTTTTTAGTATTGTTCTTTTATGCTTAAAATATTGTTATTTTCACACGTTTGTAACAGGTTGTAGTGCTACTTGCTGTAGGTCGCAGGTTCAAGTCCCGCTGGAGGCAATTTTTTTTGGTTATCAGCCATTCTTTGTACACGTCACGGGTGTTTATTATACTTATAAGTTTTAAAAGCATTTGATTTCTTTATATAGAAGATTTCTGGATTCGATTTCCGGTTCAAGTTAAATATTTGGTATGCTATTTCCTCATGAAAAAACTAATCAAGGGATTTGGATGAATGAAATTAATACATAAATTTAGTACAAAATCTATCTGCTTTTGACTTGGAGTTACACATAAGCTACTTTCGGGAAATACCTCAGCAATTTATTTGGTTGGATTGATTAGGATGAAAAATGTATATAAAACAGAAATATTACACTAATATTCTACGACGCACGCCAATAAATCTCCGCGTCAGCAGATTTTTTCCTTATGGTGAATAATATGGTGTATATTAACCTTCATTCCTCATTCCATCTATTAGTGAAAATCGCATGACAATCTGTTCAGTAGTTATTGAGTTTATCGCGTATTACAGATATACAGACAGACTGGGACTTTGTATTATAATATGTAGTGACGACAGTAATAACAAAATAATACTTTCTTAGGTTTACGCGAATATTTGACATTATAAATGAAACTATCTTTTCGGATTTTGTCGCGGATTTATTATGATTTTAAAATAAAGCATTCGAAACGTCGGGAACCAAAAATCATAATAAATCCGCGACAAAATCCGAAAAGATAGTTTCAGTAATAACAAAATATAAGTTAATAACAAAAAAAAACAGAAAAATGTGCGTTTGCTAATATTACAACACGATTACACCATTGTGACATGTAGAAACATGTCGTGAGGAGTCATGACTTGATTTCAACTTTATTTTAGACCGGCTTTTATTATTCACAAATATTAGGTATGTTATATAAATATCTTATAATTTGCATTCAACTATTTTTTATTAGCAGCTTTGCTTACATAATAAGTAGTTTTAGTAGGCTACTCGTTTATTCGTTACTTACCTACTTAAATTTTCTTTTCATTTTTTGAACTTTCTAGTAGATCTTTCTAGAGTATTTTCGGGATAACTTATCGCTTGAGTTTTGCTATAGTTAAAAATAATAGCAATACTGGCCCATGGCTTTATCTTGACCGCTTTGATACCTACACCTTGAATTATTTTCTTGTTTCGTCCTTTTTAAACCCCTTTCTACGTAGTCAGGTTATAATTTTTATTTTAATTAATTTTTTAAGAGTCAAGATAGTTTTTTTTTTCAATTATTATATATGTACATTCCTTATTTATAATAATATGAAGGGAAAGTGTTATTACACATACCTACTCTTAATATTGAGCATCATATTATAAAAAAAAGCAATAAGAAGTATTCTCTACTTCCTGTAAGTGTATAAAACACAAATTTCCGTAACAATTGAAACATGTATTTAGGCTTTTTCAACATCCCACTGCTAGACACGGGCCTCCCTTCAATAAGAGGGGGATCAGGCCATAGTCCACCACGTTGGCCTAGTGCGTGTTGGTGGACTCTACATGTCTTTTAAAAACTTGCTAGGTTTTCTCAGACATGCAGGTTTTCTCACGATGGTTTCCTTCACCATAAGTCAAAGTAGTAATCATGTTAGAAATGATTCGCACATGAAAATATCAGAGGTGCGAGACCCGGATTTGAACCCGCATCACTCGGATATCCAAGCGAGCGTGTTACCACTGTGCTACCACTGTCTAATTGAAACATAACAAGTTAAAACTAGAAACATAAATTAATATATGATTCGCAGTTAACTAGTAAATAAATAAGCCACAAGACTAATGTAGCGAAATATCCATAATCCTCGGAGCATCGTTAGCAGAGTATTAGTTGCGGTTTGAGGCTTTTCTGTGATATTGTAATCAATTGATCGATCTCATTGTGGTCAATATTCGTATTTTATATGATACTAGCAATAAATGCGGATTCACCCGCGTTTAAAGTTCCAATCGATACAAAATTTTACAGAATGAATCTGAAGATAGATCTTAAGCCTAGCCTTGAAAATTTCATCAAAGTTGTTTAAGCTCATTAGGAATAATAAGGAACATAAACACATCAATTATATTTTCGATAAAAAATAAGCAAAAAACTTTCAAATAAAGTCTAATAAATTCAAAATATGGTCAAATTTTAGATCATTTTCAATTTGGTGAAAAATATACCTAACACCCACTTTCTACTTAAATAATATATCTCAGTAATAAATGCAAAATAAATGAATAAAAAATAAATAAATATGTTGCGACATTATTACACACAGCGCCATCTTGTTCCGTGGTAAGCTACGAAGCTTGTGTTACTGAGTTAAGTTTAAATACATACATATTATAAATATTAACACCCATGACTGGAGTACAAACATCCAAGTTTAACAAATGAATGCTCCAGCGGGACTCGAACCCGCGACCGCTGACGCAAGTAAGTAGAGTCAGTACAAACTGCGCCAAACGAAACATAATCACAATATAATTTGCAAATCCCTTTAGAATTATGAGCAAATCACCAATAACCTTCACGTCAGAAGGCTTTGACTGGAACAAAAATGGTAAAAATAGAGTCGCGACAAGCAGACTGCGAGAGCAGGTCACGACGTGGGTCAATGAACCGAGCAGGACTCGTTTAATGAGTCCTTGGAGGGATAGCTGAGCCTTTATAAGTTTTAAAGTTAGCTTAAGTATTAGTAAAAGAGGTATTTATCTTTGAAATGTTTCCTGTTCGATGCTTGGTGATGACAAATATTTTTGTATAGCTTTTTTGGTTGAGAGATACAAAATACATACTAATTATTAAGTTACTTTCATTTACTAATAATATTAACATTAAAATATACATAGTTATGTAACATAATATTGTTTTATCAGTAGATCAGTGCATATAAATAAAATTGAAGAGTCTATTTTAATTTCGAAATAGCTTTTTACTAAATATATAATATTATGAAAGTATATGCATTTTTTAATTGTTGTCTGTCTGTCTGTTTGTCTCTTTCTTCCGGCTAATCTTTGCAACGGCTGGACCTATTAAAACCATTTCATTTATTTTAACTTACATCCGGTGAATGCCGGGTTTATTACTTTAAAAGTGAAATAAACTAAGGTTTATTGTATGTATTACGATAAAAGCTATAATTAAACAAAAATTCGAATTTTAAGCTTTTTTAGCTTTTAAAATACTTAAAGCTTGTCATTTTATTGAGGCATCCAGTAATGCCCTTATTTTCGTGTCCCAGTTCTGAGTAAGACGGTTACTTTGTTTGATGCTTACACTAAGACTATTGTTAAGGGACAACAATTGTATATACAGGGTTTTTAAAAATAAGTTGCTTTTTATTATTTTAAAAATATACAGTTAAAAATAAATAAAATCTAAAGCTTATTAAACATAGCCCATATTATATCAATAAAATTCTCGATTTTCATATTGATCTAGAAAGTTATTAGAAAGGACGCCTGCAGAGCGGAAGGTTCTGGGATCGAATTCCGGGTTATACACAATTTAGCTTGTCTAATCTTCATTGGCCAATCGATACAACAGCCGTGTGTTTAATTTTTACACTATTGGTGGTCGCATCACAAAAATTTAACTTGACATATTTTTATGGAATTAGTTATGATAGTAGCTAGTAATGCGGGTCCATTATAAGGACATGTCTAAGTATACTAACGTTACATTTCTAGCAACTAACCATTTTTATCATTAATAATATCTAATTATAATATTAAAAAATGTATATAACCTTATATTTGAATTACCTAAAGCAAATTATCAAAACAAATTTACAAACTTAAACATAAATAAAATTTTCTTATAAATATTTTCGTACCAAAATGGTTCAGATATCTTTATAGGTCGTCTTAACAGTTTTACGACGGTTACTCTTAATTTCGACTCATTTAGATTAAATTCGTGGCGTGATAACTACTTGTTGATGATTGTGATTAAAATTTCAGTTGAAGTTAATTTTGATAAGACCTTTATATTTAGCAATTAATACTTTTTAAATAACTTTAAAACACTGTGAGTAAAAATCAGCCGTTCTTAATTCCTTGAATAGATTGGTAAATATTATATAATATAAATAAGGTTTTTATATAAAAAAAGTTGTATTTTAGGATTCTTGGTACATGCTTTGTTTTATTCAGTTTTAAATAATGTATACACATAAATAAAATTGATGTGCCTGTTTGTAATATAAACACAACATCGGTGAATTTTTTAAAATATTTTTTGGCTGTCTGTTTGTTTCCGTTAATCTCTGAAACGTCTGAACAGATTTTGACGGCCCATTTACTAGCATATAGTTGATGTTATAAGAAGTAACTTAGGCTTCTTTTATTTTACAAACTTAAGGTATCTTCTAAAAAAATCAAATGTGTCGCTAATAACAAAATAAGTCGTAAAAATCCAAAATAAATCAATTTACTTTAATTCACGTTACCTGGTCCGAGGACTGAACCTGTAACCCGGCTAGTAGATACACATTAACTATTGTACAGTTTAAATGATAATCCTTTGAAAACAATTATCGAAAAACCAATTAGTTAGTACACAGAATCCGCATTATTCAGAGTGAAAACAGCCTGTATAAGGGAAAAATCCATTCAGAGTTACACTTTTGGGTGTTTTTTATTAAAAAATGAATTTATGCTTTTACTAAATGAATTTATATTATATAAATATAATACCAGCCTTTGAATGCTTTAGTTTCTTTAATAAAATGTGAGAGCTTTTGTAAAAGTTTATTAAAATTCAGCCTTTAGGTGTTTCTGGTCTAAAAAGTTCAATTTGAAAGTAAGTTCTGTCTATTATTTATTTATATTTATATAAAAAATGGTACATTAGAAGTCTATTAGATGGAGTGGGAGTTCGATGACCGATTGTAGCATAAAATATTAGAAGTTTAATTGTTCTTTAGACATACTATATTTTAAAAGCAAGCAAGAAAAGTATATAGTAGATTTTGACAAAAAATTTGAAAGTTTATAATTTTTTTATTTATTTACTTAACACAATATTTACATTGACAGATATTCTTATACTTTATATGCGATTTCTATTTATAGGAAATACACAGAAATAGAACTAAAACTAAGAAATAAGATGAATTTAAATAATATTTCACTTTTAGTTCGGTTAAAATCTCGGTTAAGCCTCTTAATAAAACCTAGCAACTAGTTCAATTTTATAAACTTAACTTAGTTATTTACGAGTAAGATGTAATCCTTGAGATACTTACAACATGTTTCTCATATGCCCCTAAAATGTAGTTCAGGGAACACTACACTTAAAAGAGCTTAAATGTTCAAAGCTTTTTCAGTCTCCTAAAATTCAATTAGCTTATACTGAAATTTGATTGCAAAGTTTGAAAGAACTTTTAAGGGGCTTAAGTCGACTAAACTTCCTAATAAAGCACCTTTTAAATATCAATTATAATGTGATAGATGAAAAATAGAGTGCACTTATTGACTTATTGTTATTTGATTTGGAGTAGTAGTTAGCTGTTCGATTTCACGTTGAGTTGATTATTGTTAGAACAGAGGTTAAGTTACTCCAACGTGCGTTCATCTTGTCGTGTGGGGGGGGGGGGGGTCTTAGTAGCGTCTGGCAGCCGGCCGGACGCGAAGCCAAGAAAGAAAGAAGGGCCCACTTCGGTGGGCTTCTGATATTTCTTTGAATAGCAGAGTGGACTGTAGAGCAACCCTTTTGGCTGTGTGGTCTGCTACGGCAGACCTGCCGGGCTATCGAAGCGTCGTAGTTCTATGCGTAAGCGATCTTGCGACGCCCCATTAAGACGGGTGAGGTCCGTTGGGTTTTAGTGGGTAATATTAGCTTATTTTAAGCTAGTGAGTCCCAAATAACCACCTGGTAGTATGCATCAATGCCTTTCCCAGCGTAAAAAAAGAGGTTAAGTTAAAAAACTTTAAAGCGTCAAAGGTCATAATATTTCCAAGGTTATAAATGATGTAAAGAATGAGGAGCATTCAAAAAATATTCCTCGAAAACTTCGATGGAAATGCTTTCATTGAAAGCTTTAAAAGTAATTCTATTCAAATTAATCATTCATGGACTTTTAACTAAGCCTAAAACGCTTTGTATTACTTCATAACATAAACAAAAAATGTTTGATATTTTATTTTATTCGTAGTATTGTTTTTATACAAAATTAAATAAATACCAGTAGTAATTACTTAAAGTATTCGTAGTAATTAGTTATAGACAAAAAAAATGCAGACGAATGAAAGTGCCAAATATTTACACAGCAATTATTACGTCGGTAATCAAACTTGTGACCACTTTGTTTAGTCGCTAAATTGTGTTACTCGGTTGTGTAGTAGGTAGTAGTTACTCATCCAGACGTCCTGGGTTCGAGTCTAGAGTCGAGAAAACGTGAAGCCTTTGGTCCTGCACCTTAACCCATTGGTAATGTTGAGCAGTCGTCCCACCGGAGTATGAGAGTAACAGGAATAGAATGCATTTGTACACTATAATATTTCCTGCATCTTAATAAACTTGGCTGCCATGTCACAAACGGCTGGGCTAATTATTATTGTATTATATAGTTAGAACACTCGTTTTTCTGAAGCTTAATAACGAAACATTAAACTTTCTTAAAGGCTACATTTTCAATTTATTAGTAAAAACCGCATCAAAATATATTGGGTAATTTAAAAAAATAATTAAATTAAAAGGAGTAATAAAAATAAGTAAACATTGACTAAATTACTAAATACTGGAATATGTCCAAAAGCATTGTTTTATTTAAACTAATATTCTATTGCCATATCCATTAATTTTGTTATAGAAAGTCAGGGCAAGTTACTAGTGTTTGATCTAATTAGCTATTAAAAAAAATATTACAAAGGTAACGTATTTCTGTCAATATATAATATTATAAAGTACTAAGATAAGATTCTTAGTATTTCTTAGAAACACTAACGCTCACTAATTTATTGAATCTAAGTTTATAGTGTTATTGTAATTTCAACTCTAGCGTCTTGCGAATAAAGTGCAATTTGAAAATTGAATAGAGCCTGATGTAATTATATTGAGTTAGTATCATTCTAAGAAAATTAAAAATTCTTACAAGAGTTCCAACAAAATATAAAAATAATTCCTACGACGTATAAAATGTTTGTCTTCTATTAGAGAATATTAACTTTTTCTTCAGATCTGTTGAGCTTTTGCGAATGAAAAGCTTCATAATATATTCAGCGTAGAACATTATAAATAAAGTTATATTAAAAGCACATCAAGGTACCACTACTAATCTTAATAATCTTATACAAAGGTAATATTATTCTAGGACATGTTTGGCTTAGTTTGTAGTGATTACTGTGCCAGCGGTCCCGGGTTCGAGTCTCGTTGGGACTTTAATCTGTTGAGCATGAATGTTTTCCAGTCTCAGGTGTTCATATTTATATATGTATGTATTTAAAGTTATATATGTATAAGTATCTGGTTTCCGTAACACGAGCCTTGTAGTCCCCACTCAACATAATATTTATTTACTGTTTGAAGTATTCCAATAAAAGTATTACTGAATAAAAGTAACTTATCTGTTACGTATACGTTTAAATTTATTAAACCCCTTTTTCTAAAATAAATGACAAACAAAAAAGAAAAGTCCATGAAAATAAGTCTAGCTGTTTCGGAGATAAATCACTTTAAACAAAGACAGACAATCATTTTTAACATTATACTTTACGTATAAGCAATGTGTATAATTTCAATATTTTATTATTATTTCGCAAGTCTGATATTTTCATGTACGAATCATTTCTATCATGATTACCACTTGTCTAACGGTGTGTGTAATATCGTGAGGAAACCTGTATGTAGATCTGCCAACAAGCACTAGGCCAGCGCGGTGGACTATAGCCTGATTCCCTTCGTTCTTAGGGAGGCACTTGCCCAGCAGTGGGACGTTAAAAAGGGCTGCTTATGACACTTTCAATACATGTATACACTATAGGTATAATAATAAAGATATAAAAACAGTAACAATCTATGAAAATCATACAAGTTTCTTAAAAAATTTAAAATCAGTAGTATATTCAAATTTAATTATCTAAAATTCATTCCAAGCCAATTTTTTTCTACGAATTCAATAAAAATAACCAAATAAAACAGCTGATGGGACTGTCTGGGAGTGGTCATTACCCAGCCAGACTTATAGAGGTTTCTAATTACTGAAAAAGTATAAAAACATGTATTGCTTAAGTATTTATGGTAGTCTGGACAAAATTTAGCGTTTATTTTTAAATATAGCTAATTAGATTCGAATAAAATAATATGTTAATGAGTGTGTGTTTGTCTGTTTGTTTGTCACAATTTTTTTATTAAGTAGATTCTGACAAAACATTAAATATTTTTTTGGAAATTCTTATTGATATAGCAATTATCTATATACATATAAAAATGAATCCCTATTTGCCTTGTCATGTCTTTACGCGTGAACGGCTGGCCTCTTCTGCTGTCTGTCTGTTCCTTTGTATTCTTAGATTTTGGTGCGTTTTTTTTATAGATAGATTGATTCAAGAGGAAAGTTTATATGTATAATATACTAGCAAAACCCGCGGCTTCGCTCGTGCTAAATCGAATCAAATAGGGACAAAGTTATCAATAAAAAGGCTGAATCTTTAGTTTTTAGAATTCTTGTCTACCCGTGACGGTATAATGAAAAAACTGAACAGATATTGATAAAATTTAATATAATGATGGCTGGCTATCCAAGTCAACATATACGAGATTTTTACTGCGGAAAAATTTACATATCTGAGAAATATATAGTAACTATTAAAATGCATGTAAAAACAAACACAAGCGGAGCCATGACGCGTCGCTAGATCCATATAAACCCATCACGCACAATTTAAGATATATCCTAAACCGAAAAAGCCTATGAATTTCAATGGTCAAATATCTTCTAAAAACTCATAAAAACTTTCACCTATAGTTATCACCGATCACATTAGGGCCATCGACACCACAAGGTATGTTACCCTATCGCCGGACCAATCCATGATTACCAAACCGATATTATCGCGCGATTAATGGCAAACCCTTTATCCAATGTCGATAACTTATTAATCGCTAAAGGACTTTACTATAACACTATAAACTCAAAAAGCAACTCTCCACCACAATTATAGAGTCTAAATTCGTTAGAACTCTTATTAGTTGTATCGAATTTGTGTAACAAATGATTTTAAACTCTATTCCTTTATATTAAAGTTGATTTTTAATTGGTATATATGTAATAGGCTATACACGCGCAGTTGTAATTCCCTAAGAGACAATAGGTAGTTGGCGTTGTATCTCCAGAACGAGACAATTTAAGGAATAACCGGAATATTAAATACATCACTATGGGAGTTTATAAACACTTGGAAATGTTCTGCTATTACCGTATACGTATATTATTAGCCGTAGCATGGTTAGTTAGCTTGCTGTCTAATGATGGGTAAATGGCCATATTATGAATTTTAGATATCTAAGTAGCATTATAGATCTATTTTCCTAGATAGTATCATAGATATCATATACATATAGAAAACAGTGGTAGCCAGTATAACCAAGTGATTCGGGTTCGAATCCGGGTCTCGCACCTCTGATATTTTCATGTGTGAATCTTTTCTATCATGATTACCACTTGTCTTACGGTGAAGGAAAACATCGTGAGGAAACCTACATGTCTTAGAGAACACACGAGTTTTCGAAAGACATGGATTTTGATGAAATTCTTGTGTGATGATAGCGTGTTATTCGGGTTAACATAATATAATATAATGTACTGAGAAAAAATAAGCCATCTCTGAGAAATCTATACTAACTGCTAAAAGGGATCTAAAAGAAACCGAGCAGAGCAGGGTGAGACTGTAGTGTTAATACAAGTATGGATTAGTTAAAATATTGTGTATGTCACTGTATTTTCATAATTATCCGTCTAGACGATACGCAAAGGCGTATTTCGTGCGGTCAATGCACCGTACATGCTATATAAATGTCAATAAAAACCCTTGTAATTAAATTACAAGCTCGTTTTTGGTTCTGCATATTTTTTATACACATAAAAAGTATTATAAAACGATTGAATGTATTGACTCACTAACTTTTGATTGATTTCGCTACTGTAGCCAATATTTTATAGTATTTGTATTGGATGGCGAAATTTTTGCGTATAGAAATTTTTGTTATAACTTATACTAATATTATAAAGCTGAAGAGTTTGTTTGTTTGTGTGTTTGGTTGAACGCGCTAACCTCAGGAACTATTGGTCCAAATTGAAAAATTCTTTTTGAGTTGGATAGTCCGTTTATCGAGGAAGGCTATAGGCTATATTACATCACACTGTGACCAATAGGAACGGAGCATCAATGAAAAATGTTACAAAAACGGGAAGGGCGGGTGTTAGTTCTGCCAGACTCAAAAAGACCATCTAGACCTATGGTGAGCTACGAGGCTTAGGTTATAGATACTAGACATTTGAAACACTAGACATACATAACTTCAAACATATATATTTCATACATATATACATATTTTAAATATAAACACCCATAACTGGAGTACACACATGCTCATCATATAAATGTATACCCACAGCGGGACTTGAACCCGCGACCAATGTAGCAATATAAGCTGAATCAAACATGTCATAATAGAAGCAATCCAAAGCAAAGCAATGGTGGATTCTCGGTGTATTCTAGAACATACCTAGCTTTTACTGGACTATATTATAGCTAAGTTTAAAAATGTACTTTAGACTCTACATAGTAATGATCTATTTAAATAGAAGTCAAACTATTAGTCGCTATATTAAATAAATCAGCAAAAAACTCAGTACCTACGAAGCCTTTAAATAAATGATTTAAATTAAAAATCAAGTAAAAAGCAACCAATGAATAACCTATTTCAATCCAGTCCATGTCATGAATAGTCATTAATGAATCTCAGCAAACAAATTAATAGGCATATGAGCAATTAACGTGGCCTCGAATACGATAGCATCGGACAATTGCTATCCCGTAGACAGATCAAGATGCACAAATAGATTTTATATCTTTATGTTTGACGTAAGTTATAAGGGATTTTGACGTTTGTAGTGACCCTACTTACTGGGCCAGTGGTCGCGGGTTCGAACCCGCTGGGGGCATTCATTTGTTGAGCACGAATGTTTGTTCCAGACATGGGTGTTTATATTCATAATATGTATATAATTAAAAGTTATATATGTGTAGTATATCAACTATCTGGTGTCCGTAACACAAACCTCGTAGCTTACCACGGAACAAGATGGCAACTTGACAACAAAAACTTAAAAGGTTGTTATAATTTTCTAATAAAATAAAAGTAGCCTAAGTTACTCCTCTAACATTAGCTACTGCCAGTAAAAGTCTCGTCAAAATTGGTCAAGCTGTATCAGAGATTCGTCGGAACAAACAGACAGACAGACAAAAAAAATAGATTTATTATGTAAGTGCCATATATAATTTCATTAGCATTTAGTAAAAAGCTGTTAATTTGAAATTAAAAACAGACACTACAATTTTATTTATATGTACTGACAAGTGTTGGGAAATGGTTCTCGAACCTTACCGCTTATGGCTTGCACCAACGCACTTACTTGTAATAAATATTTATTCCTCGACTCCGATGGAGGGATTAAGGGTTCCCGACTCTTGATTTTATCTATAGAGGCTCTATTTTCGTAAGACTAATAGGATTTTTAAAAGCCTACCAATCCTAACATCTTTATAGAAATTCTATATAGCATTTTAATAACATGGCAATTTTTTGCTTTGAAATAGCATGTTATAAAAAAGCTGACATAGACACATAGTCAGCTTTTTTTAAATAAATCTATACTAATATTATAAAGCTGAAAGTTTGTTTGTTTGTTTGTTTGGTTGAACGCACTAATCTCAGGAAATACTGGTTCGAATTGAAAAATTCCTCTTGTGTTGGATAGTACATTTATCGATGAAGGTTTTAGGCTATATTAGATCACGCTACGACCAATAGGGGAACATCAATGAAAAATGTTGTAAAAACGAGAACGGCAGGCATTAGTTCTGTGAGTTCATACCGCGCGATTCAGAAAGAATATTGTTTCCGGTTTTCAGAACGCGTGCGAAGTCGCGGGAAATGGTAGTATGTTATAAGAGTTATGATATTTTGTATTCAGCTTGTATAAATGCTAAAGTTTGTAGTAAAAATGCATGTTTGTTTTAGATGAAATTTAGGAAATATCAATTTCAATGGTGGTCTGGAGTATCATATATGCTACCAAAAAACCGAGCGAGGATAGGATAAGTCACTTGTAAATAGTGAAATAAATCTTAGCTTGTAATTTTAACTTTACTTAAGTTTTAAACATGCTAAGATGTTCGCAAGCAACACGTTAGCAAACAGACAAACAGATATTGTGTTATCTTAACTATTCCAAACATTCCCATAATAAAATTAATCAATAAGTAAACATCAGTCGCCTTCCTGTTTTTATATTGAGAACTAAATAAATACGTATACCTAATACTTTCTTCGATTTACTGGAATATTTGGCATTTCTAATAAGTGAAACTTTTCAGATTTTTCCGCGGATTTACTTTGAAAATGTCAAAAATCCATTCCTAACGTGAACTATTATTATTCGTCGTCACATTTCGCTCAGCTTGTAGTTAGTCTATTTTCTGTACAAGCGGTCGCGAGTTCGGGTCCCGCTGGTGGCATTCATTTGTGAGCACGAACCTTTGTACTTTAGTGTATATTATAACTTATATTTGTGTAGTAAATCAACTATTTGGTGTCCGTAACACAAGCCTCGTAGCTTACCACGGAACTAGATGGCGCTGTTTGTAATTATTTTCCAACACATTAAAAAAAAGTATACCACGGAATTAACCTTATTAAAAATGTTACTTGCCGAAATAAATAAGTTATAGTTAAAAATATCCGCACTAGTTTTTTTGTTGTCTGCATATCTTAAGGTTATTTTAGGTTATTTCACAATATTTACATTAAGACCTGCATGATTGATGAAGATTCGCTTACGAAAATATCAGAATGAACCCGTTTCACTCCGATCCTTGTGCGAGGCACAGCCACTGAGCTACCACTGTCTCTTGATCAACAAACATGTTGTTCACTAAAACTTCCATTTAATTAAAGTATTATTAAATACGATAAGCAAGTAATTGATCTAATAAGTTAGTAAAACATTTCCAACTGGTCGCGGCCGGTTAAGAACCGGTTAGTTAGCACTACATGTTATTTGTAGTAAACTCTTGTAATTATATTCAACGCGCAATGTAATCACACTATTATGAACTACTTGACCTTGCAAGTGTTTTAGAGTTGCGCTTGCGCATGCGGAAACATAGTATAACGATAAAGCTACTAGAAAGAAGTTATATCGATTAAATCTTTATTTTAGTATATTTTTATGACATTTTTTATCATTTAAATAAAGTTCTTTATTTATCACCAGTATTTAAGTTGGAATTTCTGTTCATTATCGATATAATGGTAATTGGATTTTCACTAAAAGATATATAAGTTAAGGCAATATAAATATATGTGGTATATTTTATTTACAAAAGATTTAGGGTTCCAATGCGGAAATCGAAAACCTTTCAAAATTACGCAAAGCTAAGTGAACGTCGCTCGTTTTAAAATAAACTATCTCTTTTTTTGCGAATTTATTATAATTTTTAACCTTTAAAACGATTTACAGTAATCATGGTCATGACTAAGGTTGAAGACGAACCGAGTGTTATTTAAAAAAAATAGTTTTGTTTTAAATGGATCTTCATATTTTAACATATTTTTAGTGAGAATTACAATTCATTTTATTTCGTACTAGCTATTCACCCTCGCTTTGTTCGGGTTCGTCCCTAAGGATAAATAGTGTACCCCTTTAGTATAAGTTATACACTAACTTTGTTTTTTTAATTATTATTATTAAACCTACAGTGTTCCATATAAAAATACCTAATTGTTCGAGCCATACTCGAGTTTTGCGCTTAGAAACATTCAATTTTATTTATATAGACTAGTGACATACCCTCATACCGCTCGGATTCGTCGTATACATTTTAACTTTTAGTATACATTTCTCAGAAATGATATATTTTTCTATGGTATGATATAGTAAAAAGTATTCTATATTTTGACTACGGATAACGAGCTATTTTCATACTTAATTACATCAAAATCTGTGCAGTAGTTTTCTCTTGATATAGCCACAGGACCTGTGGGATTCCTTGGAGGAGACCTTCATCCGAGAAGGGGTTCTTACAAATCAAATAAATAAATTAATAATCTTAGCACTAAAATATTATTAAAGTTACAAGTACAGAATACATACTCATATAAACGCTACATATCACGTATTAACATATTATATATATAAACTAGCGACTCGCCCTCGCTTCGCTTAGGCTTTTTCCTAGATTTAGCACAGGCAAAGCCGCGGGATCCGCTAGTTATGCATATAAACCTTCCTCTTGAATCACTCTATCTATTAAAAAAATCCGCATCAAAATCCGTTGCGTAGTTTTAAAGATTTAAGCATACATAGGGATATAGGGACAGAGAAAGCGACTTTGTTTTATACTATGTAGTGATTAAAAATATTAAAACATAGGTTAAGTTAGTTATATTAGATAGTAATAGATACAGCTATCATAATGTATGTTATACGTGCATTAGATATAGTCAACTATTTGTTATTTTGTTTTTTTTGAAGTGAAACTTCTTTAGTATCGTTGTGATTTCAAACTCGATGAAACGAAAAAATAAGTCCATAGTACCAGGCGCTCAGAGACGGGAAGAGTTAGCCTTAGTTAGATCTCGCCCACTGCGAGTCAGTGACATTTCTATCTCTGTCTAACTCGTGGGTGTGACCTTCGCGCCATCTCACTCTCTCGACGAGCTTAGACGGGGTTATTTAGTATAAATATAAACGAGATTAAAAACTTAGTTTGCCAAAGAAGTTTTACTTCTGACATGTGTACTTCGTACACACGCATTTTTTTTTCTATATAGCCACAGGCAGACAAACAGACAGTTCTAAACTTATATGTTAGACCTCAGTATAGTAAATATTAACCATTTAAATGAAATTTCCCAAAAAATTGCACATTCAAGTAAGTTAGAATTTTATATTTATAGATGCAAAATTAATTAACGGTTTTTTAATTAAATTTTGTATTTTTAACCAAAAGTTACTTATGGCCAATAAAAGCAAGTACATAGATTGTTATCGCGTGAAGTCCACGACGATAATAAAATACTATACTTATGTTTCTGATAATGCTACATTAATTTATGCTTTCAATTAATTGTATGTTAAGATTAAGAGCTTTACTTTAAGAAAAAAAGAAAGAATATTTCACAGTTTAAAGGGACGTTTAAAGGGACGAGTTTAGAGTTAAAGCTGTTTAACGTATACTAGCAAACCCAGCCCACTTCGCAGGGCGAAGTAAATTAATCGGTTTAAAGTAAATTAATCGATAATTAAGTAAAAGTAAATTAATCGATAATTAAGTAAAAGTAAATTAATCGTATAGTTTTCTAATAAAATAAAAGTAGCCTAAGTTACTCCTTATAACATTAGCTATCTGAGAGTGCAAGTCTCATCAAAATCGGTCAAGCCGTTCTAGAGATTACCCGGAACAACAGACAGAAAACCTTTTAAAGTTGATTTTTTTTTATATAAGTATATACTTTATTATGAAAGCTGTTAAATTGAAATTAAAGACAGACACTTCAATTTTATTTATATATACTGATTAAGACTATATCTATACTAATATTATAAAGCTGAAGAGTTTGTTTGTTTGTTTGAACGCGCTAAACTCAGGAACGACCGGTCCGAATAGAAAAATTCTTTTTGTGTTGGATAGTCCGTTTATTTAGGAAGGCTATAGGCTTTATTACATCACGCTACGACCAATAGGAACAGATCAATAAAAAATGTTGCAAAATCGGGAAGTATTTGGTTTCCAGCCTTTACAACGCGCGCGAAGACGCGAGAAAGGCTAGTCTTCTTATAAAAATGATTTAGTTTAATAATTATAGTACATAGTATTTTTTTTTCTTCAACATTGTAATATATTGCGGTCTTTAGATTTAAAAAATATAATAATCTTTGTATTGTTTTCTTTTATAATATGTTGTAGTGACCCTTGCTTTGTCACCGGTCGTGGCTTCGAGTCCTACTGGGGTCATTCATTTTTGTGATGATAACGAATGTTTCTACTCCAGTCATGGGTGTTTATATTTATAATATGTATGTATTTAAAATTATATATGTAGTATATCAACTATCTGGTATCCATATTACAAGCCTCGTAGCTTACCAGAGAACTAGATGAAGTAGAGTTTTTACAAACTAAGCCAAACGTGTCTTGAGTATGTCACATACATATAAACTATGGATTTATTACGGATTATTTTTAGATTATCAATATTATTTATAGTGCAGAACCTTTAATCTTATTTCGAATAATATACTATTTCAGATGTAATATAAAAACAAACAGTGTTATCGTACGTTCGTCGTCTTAGAGTCTGCGAGTCACACCTTGACAGTTGATCGCGATAACTCTTGCCTTATCTTAGGGCATGGTGTAAGTGTTAACTGGTTAAAGTTAGTTTGTTAGTTAAAGTTTAAGTTAAATTTAACTTTTTAAAGTGTTCGTATTTTGTTAGTTTGTTTTGTCTGACAGGTCAAATTATTTCTTATAATTTTTTCCGCTCCGTATATCAATTGTATGTATAATTATAAATTATAGTCTAAATACTGGTCTAATAGTACTGTAAAGTTTCATGATAATCAGTTTATTAGTTTTTGCGTGAAAGAGTAACAAATATCTATCTATCCACTCACATAAACTATCACGTTTATAACATTAGTAGGATCTATTCAAATACACGCGACAGATAATAAGTAGATATTAGGACAGTGAACTGTAGTTAGAATCTTTACAATAAGTCGAAAATTTATATTTGTATGTATGTATGTTGGTTTGTTTGTTGAACCTTGATGCTGAAACTGCTGAACCAATTTTGATAACATGTAGTTCATAGATAGACTATGACTTTTGGTAATGAAGGCTAGAGTGAGAAATAAAATATAATCAAATAGGAAGGTACGAGTAAAGAAAACCAGGGTACGTCACTAGTTTACATTAAGGATTTTACATTTTTTTAAGAGAATAAAAGTCAAAAGTAATAGTTTGTATAGAAAATATCGAGGTAAATGAAGCAAATTCTTTTTATCTCTTAGAGCCATATCGTTTAGTTATAAGCTTATCACTTACACGTACGTGACAGCTTCACGGGTATCGTGCAATGAACTTCATAAAGGACAGAAGAAAGTTTATTTTTGACTTAATGTTGTTGTGTTTTATTTTAATACTACATTATCACTCTACTTTGCCAACGTACTTGTACAGCTGTTGATTTTAGACTTTGATAAGAATTGTTTGTACGTAGCTGATAATCTTTTAGCCTAATCATGCCTAAATTTAGTCAAGTATCCCAGTCGTAAGCCTTTGCTTAAGAAACGGAGTGAAGCGGGTTCACATCCCAGGTCTAGCACCCCTGATATTTAGATGTGCAACACGATTACCACTTGTTTTACGGTGAAAAAACATCTTGAGGAAGCCTGCATGCCTGAGTGAACCTAGCAAGTTTTCGATAGACATGTCAAAATTTCCCAAAAATATTTACCTACTGGTTCAAATCAGTTAAAAATTTATGATATGATTGAATCTTGGGTCGGATAACAAAATCCTACAATTAATACTTACTTTGATTTAAGCAATATATATGTAACATTTCAAAGAAAACATATCTCAAAAATTAAAATAGAACCACGAAAACACCCAAAACATTATTCAAAACCTTCTAAATAAATATTTTTTATTATATTATTCATAGAGCAAAACAAAAACTTATTTACTTCTGTTATCAACATATTCCACTACATAGCACAGACGTATAGATGGACAAACACTATTCGCACTTAGTCCAAAAATCCTACAAAGCCTTATGGGAATGTCATGGTAAAAACTTTCCATAGATGAATGTAAGAGAAAAAACCCATATCATATACCCTCTGCTCTCTGCGACTGATAGTTAGATATTAGAAGCTATAAAATATGAAATATTTTATTATATATTTCCTTTCACTGTATACATGATAATACAAGTCATAAACTTGTTTGTGCGGTGATGTTTTGGCGTTGTAAAACAAATAATTGCGATTACCCTATCTACTCAATTTGTACTCCATAAATAAACTATTTCGATAACATTTGTTTTATTTATTCTTGCGTCCGTAATTTTTTAGCGATTACTCCTAAAATATTCCTACTTATTTAAAACTAGCGACTCGCCCTCGCTTCGCTCGGGCTCTTCCCTAGATTTAGCACAGGCAAAGCCGCGGGATCCGCTAGTTATACATATAAACCTTCCTCTTGAATCACTCTATCTATTGGAAAAAACCGCATCAAAATCCGTTGCGTAGTTTTAGAGATTTAAGCGCACATAGGGATATAGGGATATAGGGACAGAAAAGGCGACTTTGTTTTATACTATGTAGTGATAGTGATGATAAGCATTAATACCGTATTAGTGTTAATAGCTTTCCAATTATTGCTTTATAATTGCCCAATTTTTAAAGTATTAAAATGGATATAGTATGTTATCCTTAAAAGGCGTGTGCCATCGCGGACTTTTCAGTAGACCTATAAAAGACACAATTCCACCAAACACCATTTTATTATATCTCAAAGAATCTTAATTAAGGACTTTCATATATAACTGCAATAGAACTTTGACCTCCTTCATCCGGCCCTGTCGCAAAATCCTTTCTTAGCAGACCTTTACTAATTATAAACTACTTTCTTGCTAAGAATCATCTTTATACGTCAAGTGTTTTCGATATTTCGCTATGAGTAAGTGAGTGAGTCAGTGACTTTTCGCTTTTATGTATTTCCTAAAGTGGGAATCCAATCCCCTATCTATCATAATTCGTTATACAACATGTATACTGAGTCACAGGGTGTTTTATTTAGCATAATAACGTAATAAAATTCGAAGGACATTCAAAAGTCCCTCAAGACCGACTTTCAATAGGTTGGTGTAATTTTGCTTTACGACACCGTTCAGAGTTCCCACTGAGACTATAATATTTGCGGAAATTCGTCTAATACGGCTTTTCTTAATGTGCAAAAGAAAATCTAGTCAAAATAACGGAATGTATATGTGCAGAGTATTGAGGGTAAAAGGTTTGTTTTATTTTTCAAGCAAATGTATCGAATTAGTATTTAAATGTTTAAAGAATTTAAGAAATAGCTCGTCAGATTTTGATGAAATTTAGTATATAGATAGATTTTGATTTAACAACCTTTTGTTAAAATTACTAGTCCAGTTGTTTCAGAAGTATATTGAAACAAGATACTTCTAAAACAACTAGACTTTTAATGGACTTTCCCTGACAGTCAGAAGATATTTTAGAAAGTAATATAGGTCTTTGATTTTAAAAAAGGAATTATTCCAGCTAAATTTTTAGAGTATTATTAAGAAAGTGAATTACTGTTACTTTTTTAAATCAATTATTAAAGAATTAATTAACTTAATGAGCCATATTTAAAAGCGGTATCAACATTTTATGCAAAAGCGACACGAAATCTCCGACAGCTTTATTAAAAACGCTAAAACTTGCTATTAGTTGCCTTCGTTAAACTAGAGCTTTCCTACTGAACTTTTCAGTTTCTTGTAACATAAACTTTTATTTGGATAGCGAATAAAAACTAAATGAAAAAAGTATGCTACTATTTGTATTATGATTCGGAAATATGATGAACTAACTTTTGCCCGCGGCTTCGCTCGCATTATTAAGGGATTTATGTGAATTTACTACCCTACTTTGAGTCACCCCTAGGTATATCATTGGGGGTTTTCCTTTACAAAGGGTTCAATGTTTTATAACGTACGATCTTCTCCATTAAATCTTTTTTTTTTCACCTAAATGTTGAACCAATTTTAAAGAATTTTGTTATAGATATTGACTCCTTGAAGAAGGATAAGCTACTTTTTATTGCGGAAATAAGACTTGAAGAGACTGAAATTTAAGTATGAAAGTCGTATTTTATATTAATCGAAAATAAAAATAATATTTTAAATAAAGGTTAAGAAAAGTAAGAATAATAGAAAAGAAGGCGAACTCGAGCGTAGTGAAGAAAGGTAGAAAACTAGCAGACTGTAAAATTCTAGTAGAAAAAAATATATTTTTGAATTTTACTGATAGTTCTATAGTCAAGTATAGTGATATAAAAAGCATTTATAATGATCAGTATTTCGACAAAAGAGCTTTATTCAGCTAATTTTATTTAATTGGTGTTCGCTCTCGAATACAAATGACGCTTTCAAACTTATATTGCACTTATCTTAGATTTTCTTGTGCAAATCTCAGGGGGATTGTGAGGAAACCTGAATGTCATAGTATTTATTTTTTAAACACGTATTAAGTTCTCACGTTTGAACGAAATGATTTTTTTTGTTTTATATGTTGGGACATTTTTACAACAGTACTGTCTAGTTCCGTGGTAAGCTTCGAGGCTTGTGTTACGGATACCAGATAGATGACATACTGCACATATAAATTTTAAATACATATATAATATAAATATTAACACCCATGACTGGAGAACAAATATTCGTGCTCAACAAATGAATGCCCCCAGCGGGACTCGAACCCGCGACCGCTGACGCAGAAGGTAGGGTCACTACCAAATGAGCCAAGCGTGTCGTCTATAATATACTATATAATAATAAAAAATATAGTTCACTAATTTCTCTGATTATTAAGGAAGATATTTATGCACATATAAGAAATGAAATGGAGAAAGAAAGAAGTAAAAGTATTAACTCCAACCAAACAACAAAATGGTAACAATATTGACTTTATACCCCCACAACTTCTACATAATAACAGCAAGTTCCCAACAAAATAAGTATAAAATGTGGGAATTTGCAATGGTGTAGCATTTAATAGCCCATCTCCAATAATGCCTTATTTCGCCACGTCATAACTTTAGCCAGGGTATAAAGAGGCAGTCTGCATTTCTCGAAACAATAATAAAAATAATAAATCCCGTTCAGAGCCGCCTGACAGCCGCGAAACTATTCACCGACGATCTTGTAGGGACTATGAGCTTTCATAACTTAGGATAGTCCTGAATGTATCACATATATGTTATTAAATAAACTTTAAAACTTTACTTATAATATGTATGTATGGATTTAAACTTATATATGTAGTATATAAGTTTACATCCATACAACTACCTTGTATCCGTAACACAAGCTTCCTTTGTAACTTACCACGGAGCTAGATTGCGCTGTGGGTAATAATGTCTAACATTATATTATAATATATTAAAACGTCATAAAAGTCGAGGTGTTACGATGCATGTCATATGGTCAAGAGTTCAATTCCCGAGTAATGTAATAGAACACGTCTTGTTTGTTAGTAGCATTTTTGTCTATAACGAAACAAGGCAAGCCAAAAGAAGATAGGAGATAAATCAGTAAGTATCTATAGACTTTAAGGTTTCCATTAACAATTCCATTTGTAATATTAAAGGTTTGGACTTTCTGATAGCAAAAATCAAGACTCGACTGTATTTTATTGAAACTTATGTTAAAATAATATTAATATATATAAAATTCAATAAAGCAATTATGGACACCTGGTAAACCCCGTCACAGCCAGAGCTGAGTGTGAATTCAAACGAAAACGCGAGAAAATTTTGTTTTACATGAGAAAATGGAAAATTTTCTTTACGCGAATCTTATACAAGCGGAGTTGGGAACAATTGAAAGCGTTACGGTCTATAGGCGTTTGACAGGTTGCCAGAAGTGGGTTCGAATCTTGAGTTGTCACAACAGTTTAGCTCTGTATTGTAGATTCCTGTATTGAAATATGAAATGAATTCAATAGAAACGTACTTATATAATACGAATGTTTTGTGACTTTGTTTAGATCTTAGTAATTTATAGTGTTTATTTTTTGTTTGTTTGTAGAAATTTTTATTTTATATATTCTAAGGATTTATTATATGGAATTTCATGAATTTTTAGATTTTACAGCTACTCTCAGACCCTGCCTTGCATTTTTATAGTCCGGCGAAACGAAAATTATACACGGTCGATAGATTTTAAGACGGCGGGACATCGACGTTCTCTCGAGGCATGAAGATGTTACACCTACAGTCTACAGATTCCCAACTCTAGACTGAAAAAAATCTTTTTCACAAAACCTGACTTACATCGAGCTAAACTACAAAAACTCAGTAACGTAAGAAAATCGACTCTTATTTATTTATTTATTTATTCATGTACCACAAAAAAGAAAAAAATATACATATACATATATACATACATACATACATACATACATGCCTACATATGATGCCTACTTATATTATATAATAATAATTGAGTAATTATAGTTTAATTTTCATTAATATGTTAGGTAATAATTCGATTGCCAGATATTTGTTACAGGACACATATTTAATTTTAAATACATACGAGACTCAAACTCTCTACGGCTGGCACATCAAGTAGTATTTCTACAAACACGCCTAACGCGTCGTTATAGTAATTTATACTAATAGTATCAATTACAAAAGGTTATTAGATACAATTTGCTTAATAAATCGAACTGGTAACCACCAAGCAACTTCTCGATTCAACTTCCATTCTACAAAGCTAACCGCATAAAGCTAAGAGTAAAACAGCGCCACATAGTTGAACCCAGACGGGGTAAAAAACGCCGTACGTACATAATTGAAAATGCCAAAAATAACGGCGATGAACGGAATTCCCCGTAACTTTTCCACTACAAATTCTGCATATTTCTTTACATTTTTATCGGATATACGAGTATATGTTTAGGAATGCGAGCAATTTATGCGCTTGATAAGTACTAGTTAAATATTAGTGTTTATCGAACTGTCTCGTTGGACTAGTAACTTGGATGTGGTAGCAAGTTTGAATCTTGGGTCGCGTAAAAATAATAATTTCACAGCAACTCATACATATTGAGAGGAAATTGAAAACGGCTTTAAGTTCCGGGTCTCATATCAGATATTTTCATATCCTAATCATTTTTCAAGAAGACTTGCCTTACGGCGAAGTGAAACTTCGAGCCTGAATATCTGTAAGAAGCTAACTAGTTTCGATAGACAAAATATGAAATACGTCAACCCGCGCTTTACTTAATTAATATTTATACTACTATGTATATTATGTTTGAGGCTTCATAATATGTCAGTGTATCAACTATCTGGTATCCATAACACAAACCTCGTAGCTGACCATTAAGCTAAATAGTGCTGTATGTTAAACTCTCAACTATTTAAAATAAAATTTGGTAATTCGTAAAGTTAATAATATGTTCTCATTCTTTAAGTGCTTATAAAGCTACTGGGTTTGAAAATTAGTTTCTTTCTTCTTAATACACGTTCCGCACTTTGAGAGTAAGGAAATAGTGAATGCATCTATTTCTGCGCACATCCTACGTAGATGGCTTATCTCTTACACGAATTAATTCCCCTATTCCCTTTCCATCACCGGACGACTCGACGAACGGCTGGTGTCCATCCTTATGTCGTGGACATTCCACCCGTCCGGACGAAGCGTTTCGCTTCGTCATTTATTATACGTTCGGCTAAGATTGGAACAACCTGCCTGCGTCCGTGTTTCCGTCCGATTACAATATGGGTGTCTTCAAGGCAAGAGTGAATAGGTGGCTACTGAATTAGTGCGACTTACCATCTCCGACTGCGTTACCACTTACCATCAGGTGGAACGTAGTCAAGCACTAATTCAGAGTAAAATAAAAAAATCTGAGTGAATATAGTGTTATAAAATGTTAATTTACATGCACTTTTTTATTTACCAGTACTCTTATCTTAGTTTTAAGAACAATAAATGTATGTTTTTTATACAAGTTTTTATTTAAATTTATTTGTTACTGCTTAATGTTATAATCAGCTTTTATCAAAAACGCGAAAAATGTTTAAATATTGAAGGTTTTAGAAAGTCTAAATGGAATGAAATCGAATGTTTTCAGCCCTTTTAACGTCCCACTGATGAGCACGGGCCTCCTTCTAATTCGAGGAGGATGAAGCCATAGTCCACTGCTTTAGCCAAATGCTTTTCGGACTACACACGTCATTCGAAAACTTGTTAAGTTCTCTCAAACATTTTTCAGTTCTCTCAAAGATTTCTTCACGATGTTTTCTTTTACCGTCAGACAAGTGCTTATCATGTTAGAAATCGCTTTCACATAAAAATTTCAGACGTGCTACGCCTGGGATTTAAACCCGCTTCACTCGGTTAACTAAGTGAGCACGCTACCTACTAGTCTACTACTAAGCTGCCGAGGTCTAATAGATGTAACTAAATAAACGTTACATAGTCAATTGCCTAACTTTACACATTATATTATCTTTATGTAATAAATACTTATCAATATTAGACCAAAATAAATCCAACCAAGATCCAAACCTAAAATAAATAACACGACCAACACGCCATCAGCTCTTCGTTAACTCAACCGTTTAACATACGAATTTTAAACGAAACCCTATTGAAAATTTTAACTGGAAAATTTAACCGAATTTAAAGCTCAAAGAGAATTGCTATGGAAGGTTAAACTGAACCATACTTAACGGAATACTTAACGTTGTTTAACCTAGGATAGTTTGTTGGGCATCCAATCTTTAGTGCTTTCTAAAACCCCAACCGATCGGCCATCTAATATATACAGGAAATACCGTAAATACTTTAAATGGGGTGGATAAAGATTTATTTTTATCGATAGTTTATAGTGTTTGATGCAAGCGAGTCTTATAAAATGAATCGCAAATTACTTATAAGATGGAAGATTACTTATTGATGGCTTACTAATGGATGGCTTTTATCTATAAATACGAGTTTATAATATAATAGTAACTAAGCGAAATAAATGTGCATGATTTACGCAAAAATACTGAACCGAATTTAATAAAATTTTGTGTTGTGATACATTTTTCTACAGGAGCATTTATAATTCACATGGGAAAATACAATAACTGGTTCTTTCTTAGTAATTTAAATAACTTACTAATAACTAGCGTTAGTTAAATACTTAAAAAAATGTAAAAACAATGTACCTACTAGAAAATTTTAGATCTTAGTGAGGTCTACATGTCATATCTTTCTCCTAAGATACACTCGTAATAACTATTCCGATCTATCTAATAAGTAATAGTTAATTAAAATTAAATACTAAATAGAAAAAAAGATAAAATGGAAATCTGATGGTACAATTTCATAAATTTTTAATCGATATTGTAAATATTACGTCAATTCGATGTCTAAAGTTTGTAGTAAATTTTTAAGGTATCTCATGGGCGGGACGACGAAAATTGAACTGTTGTTTTCGAAATGTATTAGAGCATTTATTCGCCCCCACTTTCGATTCTCCACGATAATATTTTAACTTTATCTTGGATGCTGTATCTAGTACCCTTGCTCAGAAGACATAGAGTAGTAAAATCAGCTAGTGCAATGTATTTTTAATAAATTTGACGACACGTTTGGCTCAGTTGCTGTTGCGGGTTCGAGTCCCGCTAGGGCATTCCATTTGTGAAACTCAGATGTTTGTACTCCAGTCATCAGATGTTTGTATTTATAATATGTATTTATTTAAATTTATATATGTACCTAGTATATATCAACTATCTGGTATCCGTAACACAAGCCTCGTAGCTTAACACGGGACTAGATAGCGCTGTGTGTAATAATTTTCCAGCATATATATTATAAATAAATAAAAACAAAACAGTTTATTGCTTTTACTTCTGTTTGTGAACCAATTTTTAATCGTTTAGCAGCTATTAACAAGCTAGCATCAATTAATTATTATCAACAAACAAATTTACAAATATTATTTTCTTTTATAGAGGTAAGTAAACTCCATTACTCCAATTAACAACAGTCTTTACGGTTGATTACGACTTCTGAACACTAATTTTTTATAATATATGTAGTTTTTGTAATATGGTTAAATAAAAATCTTCATAGAATTCAAATGATTAATTTAAGCTACTACTTTTTATTTTTACTAACTCAAATACTTAACCTGTACACTTGTCTAAGAGCAACGCTCGAAATGTTTATACTGAGTGAAATTGCACAAAAAGTGCAGTTTCCCTCTTTAACATAATAAGAGATGTCATGGATTAGCGTTGAATGCTTTAGCTTAACATCTTGTTCTACTGAATACATAACTTGTTCTTTATATGTTGTACTACTTAATTTCCCACTGCTGGGCACAGGCTTCCCTCAGAGGGGGATCAGGCCATAGTCCACCGCGCTGGCCTAATGCTTGTTGGCGGACTTCACATGTCTTACGAAAACTTGCTAGGTTTTCTCAGACATGCAGGTTTCCTCACGATGTTTTCCTTCACCGTAAGACAAGTGGTAATCATGATATAAATGATACGCACATGAAAATATCAGAGGTGCGAGACCCGGATTTGAACCCGCATCACTCGGTTATCCAAGCGAGCGCGTTACCGCTGAGGATAAGTCTCTTGTATAAACTCATCTGCTCCAGCTTAAGTACGGTGCGTACGTCATTTTGACTTTTTACGAGGCGCCCGAAAAGTCAGAGGTAATCAACTAAGGCGGAAGCTCGAAACGTTTTCAATTAAGTTTCATTACACCTTTCTTTTCACTGATAAATCTTTTATTATCACATTGTTGGTTTAACGACATCTTATTTGGCGATCTCTTAAAATTACTGATTGAAATCGACATCTATATATATAAAAATGAATCCCTATTTCCATTGGTCACGTCATCACGCGGGAACGACTGGATCGATTTCTTTTTTATTTTTAATGGTAAAAAGGGGGCAAACGGGCAGGAGGCTCACCTGATGGGAAGTGATCACCTCCGCCCATAGACATCTGCAAGCCAGGCTTGCAGATGCGTTGCCGGCCTTTCAGGAAAGGGAGGGATGGAGGAGGGAGGGAAGTGGGAGGGAGGGGGTAACGAAGTCGGAGGATGAAGGGAAGAGGGAGGGGGGAAGGAGAGTGGGCCTCCCGGACTATCACTCACCGGACGAAACGCAACAGCATAGCTGCCACTTCACGCCGGTCTTCTGTGAGAATTACCTGAAGGTAACAAGCATGGCACTACCACTTTAAAATTCTAACTTTCGCTAATTCTTTTTTTGTTGCGTTTGTTATTGTCAAGACAAGGTTGTTATGAAAGAAAAAAAAATAAGAAAATTGCGTGGAGAATTAGAAAATTCAACAAGAATTAACCAAATATAAAATTATTTTTTAATCAGACAATACAAACTGATTGTCCCAATGAATGTCAGTTTTGAGGTACGCGTACAATCAAAATTAAAATCGTTTATTAATATATTCATCTGGCGATATGTTTGATTGACTTTGTAAAAGTTCACTGTCTTGCTGTAGCAGCGGTCGTGAGTTCGAGTTCCGTTGGGAATATTTTTTTTTTGTTATTGACTAAGGCTTATTACACCATCACGGAATACTTAGTAGATGTAAATGTGTGGATTTAATGTCTGGTTGTGTCTCACGTAGGATAAATAAATAAATATTGTAATGCAATATTGTTACCAAATATTTTTTTTAAAAGCAACTGTTGAGTTTCTCGCCCAAGCAGAACAGCTTTTCGAGCCGGTGGTAGCTTACTCACAGACTTACAGACTGACTTTTAATTTTAATTAATGAAAAAATGACAATTCAAAAGAGCTTACGTAAAAGTCTATTTGAATAAAGAATATTTTGATTTTATTTGATTTTTGTAATGAGAGCGAATGTTTGTACTCCAGTCATGGGCACACTGGAGTACAAACATCCGAGTTTAACAAATGAATGCCCCCAGCGGGACTCGAACCCGCGACCGCTGACGCAAGATAGTACTACAAACTGCGCCAAACGTATCGTCAATTATTTGTAGACTACTATTAGGTATCTAGGGACTGGAAAGGTCACTACTATATCTTGTATATAAATTTATTATAGGCACGTATATAGTTTTTAAAAGTTATATATGTGTAGTATATCAACTATCTGGTATTCGTAACTTAAGCCTTCGTAGTTTACCACGGAACTAGATGGCGCTGTGTGTAATAATGTCCCAACACATTGATTTATTTATTTCATAGACATAGCTGTATATAGCTTGTGTATATTTATATTAGCTTCATACAGATATCGAACGTGTTCTTTCTGATATTAGCTCAATAGACAGTTCCACTGAGCCATGACAAAAAATATGAGTTAACGAAAGTAAACTTTATAACAACAGTTGCTTACGCCAGCGTAGGCTTGATTGACACCATTTATTTATTCATCCTCATGCCTTTTGGAAGGGTTATAGGGTTTCAACCCCTACCATGAAAAAAATATACAACAGTTCAGTATATATTTGTAAATAAGTTTTTTATGAATATATTTATTAAAATTCCTATCCTGACTCTTTGCTACCCATAATGTCCAAACAAAATTAAACTTTGAAAAACATAAAGGTTAAAGGCAAAACTACACAACCATTTAGATCCTCGAGTGGTTTAAAATATGGACCTAAATTGATATTTCAGCTATTATTGCCGATTGGAAATTTTTCGTACACTTGTAACATAACACTATATCTCTTACGAGGCTTGTGTTACGGATACCAGACAGTAGATACACACATGTATATCTCTAAATACATACATATTACAAATTAAAAATCTACTATGACTGGAGCACAAACATTCGTGCTTATCACACATGAGAATGTCCCCAGCGGGACTCGAACTCGTGACCGTAGCACTACAAACTAAGCCAAATGTCCCATCATACATATACGTAAAGGTATATAATATAAACATAACCTAATTTATAATACCCACTTTGTTGCAGATTGGAGATTCTCACCTAGAAAAATCTAGGTGTTTTTCTATCTTTGTCGGAGAGTTAGAGAATGTAGAGAAGATTTCCTCCGTCTCTGCCCAATCAGCAAGAAGAAGAAGAATTAACAAGTACTTAAAACAGCAGTTAAAAGGAGAATAAACACTACATTAAAATTGTTATATTAGAATAAATAGGTAATTCAACCACAAATATGAATTATCGATACAAAACAAACGAGGTAATATAATATTTAGTTTATTTATTTGTTTTAATTATCAGTCGGCTCGGTATTGCGTGTTAAATTGATTGCTACGTTTAATGACTATTATGGATTTACTAGTAGCTTTACCTGACTTCGTTCGCGTACTTTTAAATCAAATCAAATCAAAATATTCTTTATTCAAATAGACTTTTACAAGCTCTTTTGAATCATCATTTTTCCATTATTAAAATTAAATGTCAGTCTGTAAGTCTGTGAGTAAGCTACCACCGGCTCGGAAAGCTGTTCTGCTGAGAAGAACCGGCGAGAAACTCAACAGTTGCTCTTTTCAAAAAATATTTGGTAACAATATTGTATTACAAACATTTAACTTAGCTATTATTTTAGTATACTCGTATATACTCGTATCTTTATGTAAAATTATCTTTCTTGAGTCAAAGAAGGATACACCATAAACATATTTCAACCTGCCATAATGTACCTACATCCTAACTAATATTATAAATGCGAAAGTAACTCTGTCTGTCTGTCTGTCTGTTACGCTTTCACGCCTAAACCGCTCAACCGAATTCGATGAAATTTGGTACACAGATAGAGAAGACCTTCAGAAAGGACATAGGCTACTTTTTATCCCTGTAATCCCACGGGGACGGCAACTACGTGGGTGAAACCGCAGGGCGCAGCTAGTATTTAATATTATATTAAAAGGATGTTAGGGCTACGAATTTGGAACTCAAGCAGCTTTTCGAAGAAATTGTGGTGAATACATAAATATTAAGAATTGGTTCGTATTTACTTAATAATTATACATCAAATACTCAAATATAACCTTGTTTTACTTATTATAATGTATTATATTATGTAATACGAATAGCTTATTACCCTCGCTTCGATTGGGACAATTTTAAGGGTTTAAATTATTTGTGAAACCCTAATTCTTTTTTTTCAAGAAGATAAAAATGTTACTCTATATAACATCGACTATATGGTTAGTGAAAATACCGTCAAAATAGATCCAGCCGTTTCAAAGATTAGCCTGAACAAACAGACATACGGTCAATTTTTTTTACAAGTACCGGTTAAACTTTAAAAATCTGTTCCTTTGACAAAAACTATATTATATATTCGAGTTACATTGGTACGTTTTCTCTATTTGCAGGTCTAGTCCTTAAACGCGAGTTATCAGCAGTCCCTTTTCATGGTCGTTACATGGGGCTCTATAGGGCACGTGTCTACCCCATGAATAACTTACCTTCTGTATAATAAACATTATTTGATACCGCCCATGCTTCTTATAAATATCAACCGATACGTGTTTGGAGACGGTAAGTTCATATAAATATTAATGATATCTAGTAACTACTACGAACGGCTGTAGATCGTGAGGAATTTCGTTTGAATCCCAATTTTGGTGTAATAGAATTGAGAAGATAATGAAGTGAACATCCTTGTACGATTTTCAAGTGCAAATCATTTTCAACATGTTCACTATAAGTTTTCTAACGGTTAATGAAAATATTATGAAGAATACTACTGTTCTCTTAGAACCTAGCAAGTTTTCTCAAGACATTTTAAATTCAGCGGATTAACTTGGCCAGCGATGTCAATTATGAACCCCTTGTATCATCTAATGATGGCTTTCACTGGCTTTTAAGACCTGAAGACACCACTCTTAAGATAAGCAGATAAGTTTTCAGCAGAAAATATCTTCCACAACTTACAAGTTCTATTGAAATGTAAATATTCAATTTATTTTACATTTTCCTGCACATGAATCCCAAAAAAAACTCATATTAATTAATTGTTATGACAAACACTGTATGTATTACACCAAAATTACGTATTTTTATACTCGTTCATTTTTGTTACCTAATAAGACTAGGGTATAAAGGATACAAAGAATTTCTTATTACTTATAACAATATTATCAATAATAATTATAAGGTAATCGTTAATACAAAACACTTATTTTGTGTATAAATTAACATAACGTTTTAATTTTTTCTTAACTAGGAACTACGCCTGTAGCATTCACTTATATTTAAAGTCGAGCAACCTTATTTTTTATTGTCTTGACCTCATCCGATTATATATTTGATTAGGCACAAGTATTTTTACACGCAAACTTGTACACGCACTAACCAAATTGTAAAACCTAAATCTAGATTAATATTTAAATTTTTCATCTCACGTTTGGCGCAGTTTGTAGTGACCTTACTTTTTTGCGCCAGCGGTCGCGGGTTCGAGTCCCGCTGGGGGCATTCATTTGTTAAACTCGAATGTCTGTACTCCAGTCATGGGTGTTTCTATTTATATTATGTATGTATTTAAACTTATATATGTAGTATGTCAACTGTCTGGTATCCGTAACACAAGCTTCCTTCGTAGCTTACCGCGAACTAGATGGCGCTGTGTAATAATGTCCTAACATATTTATTTATTTATTATTTCCGTATTACGTGAACACCCGATTTGACAATCGGTAGACGATAAACACATCTCTTTATGGACGATAACGCCAAATCCTAGGTTCAATGTCCTCTTATCAGTGACCTTTTGTTGACCGATAACGAGTGACCCGCACGTGTGATTACAATTAACGAGATATCTATTTTAATATATTTTTTGTGAAACTAGCTCCGCTTTTAGGAGTCACTCACATTTATTTACTGTTCAACACGAAAACAACCGTACACCCGTAAAAATCCTGGTATAAAAGAAAATTATATACTTACTAATTTTTATATAATAATTTTATTTATATGATTTTATTCTATATTACATATTATATGTAAATAAGCAAAATTATCCTTTTGTTTGGCTGAGAAAAGTTATTTTAATTATGTCACATTAAAACCATCTACGCCTGTATTAGTTACTAAAACTTTTAAAATCGTAAATAATTTAGATATATCACTACATAGTAATAAATGAAGTCGACTCGCTGTCTGTCTGTCCCTATGTATGCTTAGATCTTTAAAACTAAGCAACGGATTTTGATGCGGATTTTTTAATAGATAGAGTGATTCGAGAGGAAGGTTTACATGTCTAATACACTAGCAGAACCCGTGGCTTCGCTCGCGCTAAATCTAAGATAATGAAATAAGATGCTCACATATTCCTTATTTCTAAGGCTCTAGGCCATGGAATAAACTACATATTAATAAGAATTTTAAACTTATTAAGATTTTTACCAAATCCGTGTCATTCATGTACACTTATCGACGATTAGTATGTAATTATTATGTACTTATGATCGATATTCGACCGTTATGATCGAATATATTATCTTCTCTTCTTCTTCTTCCTGTCCTTATCCCACGCTATGTGGGGTCGGCACAACATGTCTTTTTCTTCCAATCTCCTCTGTCATTCGTCAATTTAACATCCACCCCTTTTATACGCATATCCTCTTTTATACAATCCATCCATCTCTTTTTCGGTCTTCCCCTACTTTTTCTTCCTTCAACATGCATACTTAACATTCGCCTCGTAATATCACTTTCTTCCCTACGCATCACATGTCCATACCATGCCAGCCTATTACCCCTCATCTTTTCTATAACAGGCGCCACTTTCAAACATCCTCTTATATACTCATTCCTTATCTTATCACTTCTAGTAATACCACACATCCATCTCAACATTCGCATTTCAGTTGCATGCACTTTTCTTTCAGCCATCCCTTTTACCGCCCAACATTCTGAACCATACAATGCAACAGGTCTAACGACTGTTTTATAAATTTTTCCCTTAAGTTTAAGAGGCATTCGTGGGTCGCATGTAATACCTGAGACCTGTCGCCATTTCATCCATCCCGCATTCATTCTATTATTCACGTCTCGGTTAATATTGCCGTCATTTTGAAAGATCGAACCGAGGTACCGGAAATCGGAGCAGACTGGTAGGGATACACCATCTAAGGCAATTCCAGAGAAACCTGAGGGCCCACCAAAATCACAGAACAGATGTTCTGTTTTCGTTCGGCTGATCCTCAGGCCACCACTCTCCAATTTTTCTTGCCATTTTTCCAATCTGCTCTGGACCTCGGACGAATCTTCGCCGACAAGCACAATGTCATCAGCGAACATCATGCACCAGGGTGCCTGACCCTGTATGTCTGATGTTAGAGCATCCATTACCAGGAGAAACAGGTACGGGCTTAAAGCCGATCCCTGGTGGAGGCCCACCTCCACATTGAACCTGTCAGTTATGCCAGCTTCTGACCGAACCCTTGTATTCGCCTCTGCATACATCGCTTTCACAAGCCTCACATACTTCTCAGGTATTCTTTTCACTTTCAAAGCCCACCACAAAACCTCACGGGGAACTCTGTCGTATGCCTTCTCGAGATCGACAAACACCATGTGCAGATTTCTATGTGCGCTCCTGTATTTCTCGCACAGTTGCCGAAGTGAAAATATCGCATCTGTCGTTCCTCGTCCTGGCATAAATCCAAACTGGTTTTGTGTTACCTCACTTTCCTCTCTCATTCTTCTTTCTATAACTTTTTCCCAGATCTTCATACTGTGTGACAAAAGCTTTATTCCTCGATAGTTGTTACAGTTTTGTGCATCACCTTTGTTTTTGTAAATAGGCACCAACAAACTGTTGCACCACTCTTCTGGGATCGTCTCCTCTTGCAACAACTTATTGAAGAATAAAGTAAGCCAGCTCCATCCATCCGCTTTTAAGCACTTCCATACTTCAGCTGGTATACTATCTGGCCCTGTCGCTCTACCATTTTTCATACTCTGTACTGCCATTCTTACTTCATCCACACTCACCTCTTTAACCACACCCAAATTTGAAGGTACATCGTATAACTCTCCACTCCAGTCATTCTCTTCATTCATTAACTTTCTAAAATATTTTCTCCAGTGTACTTCGATGATCGAATGATCGATGATCGATGATCGAATATATTATTATATTAAAAAAAATATTTAATGTACAGAATTGACTCAAAATTTTATTAAATGTATAGGTAATATATATAACTGCATATAACCTAAGAAAGTATTATTTATTTATTTATTTATTATTCGGAAGACAAACAGTATTTAATTACTACATAGTATAAAACAAAGTCGATTTTTCTGTCCCTATATCCCTATGTATGCTTAAATCTTTAAAACTACGCAACGGATTTTGATGCGGTTTTTTATAATAGATAGAGTGATTCAAGAGGAAGGTTTATATGCATAACTAGCAGATCTCGCGGCTTCGCCTGTGCTAAATCTAGGGAAGAGCCCGAGCGAAGCGAGGGCGAGTCGCTAGTTACATATAAAACGAGAAAAAAAATAATTAACATATACCAATTAAGTCTTTACAATTTATAATTTCTAAAGGTATGTGTTAGCTTAATTAAAGCATATAATATTATTACAGTACATAAAAAAGAATAAGAAAATAAAATAAAAGCATTATGTAGAAGTTAGTAGTATAAGTATAATATATATTACATAGCAAAGTATTTGAGATAGTCCCAAATTTTTAGCAGTCTTCATTATAATGTAACAAGTAAAAACAGTCCGAAGCTATTACAGAAAATAATGAAGAAAAACAATATTGTTTTAACATTGTTTTATTTTTCTACTCCTAATTAAATTTCGAAATGTTTTTGTTTTGACTTGTACATTTTAGATACTGAGAATTTGTAAGTAATTTTTATACATTTTAAATGTAATTAATTACTAAAAAGCACCTAATCAAATGAAATAAGAATTTACGATTTCTACTCCTACTTTCTGCGCCAGCGGTCGCGGGTTCAGGTCCCGCTGAGGGCAATCATTTGTTGAGCACTAATGTTTGTACTCCAGTCATGGGTGTTTACATGTATAATATATACTATGTAGTATATCAACTATCTGGTATTCGTAACACAAGCATAGTAACTTATCACTAGATGGCACTGTGTTCCAACATATTTACTTACAAGAATTACAAGACTCACAAAATTGATATTTTCGGATTTTGTCGCGGATTTATTTTGTTTTTTTAACGAAACGAATGACTTGAAACGTAGGGAACCAAAAATCAAAATAAATCCGCGAATAATCCGAAAAAATAGTTTCATAAATAATGTCGAATATTCGCGTAAGCATAAGAAAGTATTAGACTCACTAACAAACAATACAGCTTAAATAAAAATACCTAAAAACTTACATAACGTTGTACTTAGAATCTAGAATCGGTCAAAGCAAAGGTAATGAACTGTTTTGTTTTATCTATGAAATATATTCGATATATATTTGATAATAATATATCGGTGATATTGAGGTCACTGATAAGCGGTCGATGAACTTTGCAAATAAAAACAACTATCATATGTTTACTTCATACTTTGGTTCTTACAATACTAGGAAAGACCAAATATTTATGCTTAACGCTTAACGAGAGATGCAGGTTCAAATCCGGATCTCGCACCTCTGATATTTTCTTGTGCGAATCATTTATATCATGATTAACACTTGTCTTACGGTGAAGGAAAACATCGTGAGGAAATGCATGTCTGAGAAAACCTAACAAGTTTTCGAAAGACATGTGAAGTCCGCCAATTCGCACTAAGCCACCGCGGTGGACTATGGCCTGATCCCAGGATGTCTAGCAGTGGGACGTTAAAAAGGGCTGATGATGATTTAAATTGCACGTTTTCTTAGATTTTGTGCCAATCATTTTATGACAAAACTTTAATAACTAATTCAATTTAAATATTTTAATAGCTTTAAGGCATGCCAGTTAAGCATACTTAGCCAAGGTCATGTAGACTATCCCCCCAACTTGCGTTCACCTTGTCGTGGTGGGAGGGCTTAGTAGCGTCTGGCAGCCGACCGGACGTGAAGCCAAGAAACGCGCAAGAGGGGCCCACTTCGGTGGGCGCTGCAGGGAGGGCCCACTTCGTTGGGTGGTGTGTCTGGCGGGTTGTTCCTGGTACTTCTCTTTATAGAAGAGAGGACGTTGTAGTTGCATGCGCAAGCAATCCGGCGACGCCCCATTAAGACAGGTGAGGGCAGTTGGGTTTTAGTGGGTAGTTCTGACTTTAGGCCAGTGAGTCCCACATAACCTGTTCTGTACAGATGGTATACGTTAATGCATTTCCCAACTATAAATAAAATGGTCATCTAGATTAGAGAAGACACGAAGGTATTTTGATGTAGGAAATCATTCTAAGGGAATCTGTATATATGGCTAGTAACTTGGGTGATTACCTAATTTCCTGCGCATTGATAGGAACCCTGGATCCATACTCCATAACCAAACCCATTAAGGAAAATCATATAAATGATTGCACTAAAACCTGACGAAAAGAGCAGTTTCACACTAATCATTAAAATCTCTATTTCGAACTACTAGTACTCTTTTACAATTGATTTGAAAGAACAGAAGAGAAGATCGAATAATTACAACTTCTTTACGTTTTCAATAAATAACATTAAGCACATTAACTAGCTATTACCCGCGACTTTTCTTACATTCTTTATGCTATTTATTTATTAGTATATGTAGAAGAACGAACTTTATTCGACGAGTGTTACGAAAATACGTTGATTATTAGATAAGTGCTATTGACATCGTGACTTTGGAAATCTGATTAAATGAAATTGTTTTTTTTTTCATAACATTACGCAACTCATTCTGATTAATCTTTATAAAATTTCGAGTCACGTTGCTTGTCCTCGATGAACTCTGAAAGTACTTATAAGATGTAAACGATTTTTTTAATGTGTCATTTATCTTACACTTGTTATTAGTGGCACAATTTGTTTTGTGCTTTTACTTCATTAAAGTAAAAGCACAAAATAAATTAAGTCTAGTTTTTTATACTTCTTATTGCATGAGAAAGAAGCGGCTAGTTGAACCAAGAGTATAATTATACGTAATATGACTATGTCCCACTGTTGGGCATAAATTTCTCAATACGAGGTGGTTCAATATTACTCTGGATAAATGTAGGTTGACATACTCGTACTTCATACGTCTTTTGATAACTATTTAGATATCCTGCATAAAATAATAATAATGAAAATAACTTGCTTATGAAAATATCCAAGTTGCCAGATCTAGATTCGAACCTGTTTCCCTCGATTCTAGTCAGCGAGCTGCTAATAGGCTACTGTTACCTCATTTGGTTATTTACATATAATAAAGAACTACAATCTGTCCATCTATAAAGTGATATAAACTAGTTTATCCATATGTAAAACAATACGTCCGAAAACAAACGCTGGCCGTGAATCACACAACAATTAGCCTAGATACGCCGATCGCCATGAAATTATAAATTATGTAGGAAGTTGTGATTCAACAATCGCGTGTGCATTCAATGCTACCACTGAGACTCGAAACTTGAACTAAATCTAAGTAAATATAGCTTTATATATGTTTTTATACTGTACTTTTGGTACTATACTAATATTATAAAAAGGAAAGGTTTGTATGTAAGTATGTTTGTAACGAATTGGCTCAAAAGGTATTGGATCGAGTTTAAAAATTCTTTCACCATTTGAATGCTACATTATCACTGATTAATATAGGATAATTGCAAGAAAAAAATTAGGATCCCCACTAAAACTACAATAACAGGAGAGGAGGAGGTGTGCACGCCGCATATATAATATATGAAATAGGTAGCCGCGCGGCTCAGGAGTATATTAAAGCTGGAGTAATTTTGGAGAATTTTCAACCCTGTGAGTGATAAAAAAATTAACGCGGACGAAGCCGCGCATATTGCTAGTTTTGGTATAAAAAAATAGAACATTCTGCTTGTGTAGCGAAACGCACTGCAACTATGTGCACTTTTTTTTATCTAATACATTTTATTTTCGATACAAAGTTTCCAACATTTTGTGATGAAAACCCTTTAAAAATTAGGATAGTAATTACTGAGCTTAGCCAAAACACAAACACAAAATAGCGAGGAACCTTCACATCGCTTCGCTTCAAGTTAGTCCTTGGTGGATAAGAAAAATAAACCTATCCCGTGGATATCGTACATTTATCCGGAATAAAAAGTAACATATGTAATCTATCGCTCGATCACTAACTTTAACATTTTTAGTATTAACTATGTAGTTTCGATGACGCTAAAGCTAGGGATGAACTCGAGCGAAGCGAGGGTAAGTCGTTAGTATTCAATATGTAAGCACTTTTTGAATCTTCAAATGGCTCTAACGATATGGATCTTTCGTATTTAGGTTTTGGTTTTAAAAAAAACTTTATTAAAAACCAAATACCTACATACTAACTGCCAGTTTCTATAACCTATCTACCGATAGACCGGTAGTTACTTTCATACTATTTTGACACATTAAAAGTTACAACCTGTCAAAATCGTATGAAAGTATCTACCGGTCTATCGGTAGATAGGTTATAGAAACTGGCAGTAAATGAATATATGTATTGTTTACTTGTCTGTCTGTTAATGTTGGTATAAATGAAAGCTATACAGACGCACTTTCGTATTACAATATATATAATTAAAAATGATTATGCACCATTCATCACATATGTTTTAAAGGTGAAAGTTTATCAGTCAATGTGTGTCAGTTACTTTAAAATTAAACAACTAAACGGATTTAAGCAAACTTTAAAAGACATAACTTCTATCTTAATTCTATATTTATTATGCAAGCGGAGCCGGTAATAAATACTCTATTTCGTTATTACTCCTATATTATTATTTCTATAAAGGTTTGTGTGGTGCGTTTCATACATGGTATAATGTCTGGGAGAATTTGGATAAAAATTCGTAGAAATAATAATTATTAAAATAATAATTAATAAGTATTAATAATTCGTAAAATAATTTCGACTAATTCGGCTATTTCTTTTTGAAAAAAATACAAAAAAATCAAGTTTGTAAAATACTAAGGGGAAGGGGGTTAGGGACGAGTTCGAGCGAAGCGAGGGTGAATCGCTAGTTAATAATTAAAATAAACAAAATAATCTTTTAAACTTCACATTCACACACAAACTGAAACAACGTCCATACTATACATAATGATATAATCCTTCAACCTTGTACTTTATCTAAACATGACTCAGTACTGATTTCTGGTCGCTCCACGCCCTTCTAAGCTAGTTTAATATTTAATTACAACCAAATACAGCGTAACTGGGTCATTGATGCACGTGAAGTACTGGAATCCTCTCATTTTATACACACGCGATATAAACTTCCTAATAATTATATGTTTACTATGATAATATAATAATTAAGTTAGTTAATTAATAAGTTAATAATAGTATTTAGATTATTATGTTAGCGACTTACTCTTGCTTTGCTCAAGTTCGTCCCTAAATCTAGCGCGAGCGAAGCCGCGGGTTCAGCTAGTAATAAATATAGCTTATGTTATTCAGTGATAATGTAGGTTTCTAATGGCAAAAGAATTTTTGAAATCGGTCCAGTAGTTTTTGAGTTTATTCGTTACATACAAAAATACAAATCTTTCCTCTTTATAATATTAGTATAGACTAGAGACTTAACCTAATTCTCCTCGGATTAGCCCCTAGAATCTAGATATGTTAGTAAACTGTTATTAAAGATATCACAGAAATAAAATATTTTCCTGCAGAAAAAAATATTCTATATATTTATTATTTATTAATATCCTATATTATAAGCTATCATCGTATACCACACTATATCAAATATAGTTCAGTGGTTTTCTCGTGATGCGGTCACAGACAGACACACAAAAATTCAAAAAACTGTAGATTATTCTTATGTACTATCGTTAATAATGATAGACAGCTATTTCTATTATATTTTCAAAAAAATATAATGATGCTCCGCTCCTTTTGGTAGTAGCGTGATGTAATATAGCCTATGTCTTCCTCGATAAACGGAATATCCAACACAAAAATATTTTTTTAATTCGGACTAGTAGTTCCTCAGACTAGCGTGTTCAAACAAACAAACAAACTTTTCAGCTTTATAATATTAGTATAGATTACCCTTGCTTTGCTTAGGTCCGTCATTTTCAGTGTAGATACGTTAAAGCACAAATTCCGTGTAATTCTTAAGAGTTTTCGATTTCCGCGTTAGAACCCTAAATATTTCTGGTATAAAACATACACTATGTAATATAGTTCTATAAACTCTGAATGATAGCATTCAATGAAAGTCCCATTAATATCGGTTAAGCCGTTTCTAAGATAACCACAGACAATAATCCGATAATAGCAGAACAATTACTTCAATTCTTTTGTTAATGGCTTTAAAATGTGCCACAGAAGAAGATAATTTACGATGAGAAGTTACACTTAGGCAAAGTATGTATGAATTGAGGTCAAAACAAACAGGCTTGGTTTGTGTTTCATATTAAAAACAATTTGTACTAGTTTTCTAATAGTTTGAGTTTCGAAAAAAGTGTAATTAGTCAGTAAATTATATCTATACGGTATTTATTAAAAAAAAAACCGAAATGTACCGATATTAGTCACTGGATTTTATTAGAGCTAATCTTTTCCCAAAAATAGTTGCATGATATCACAGACGTTTTAAATTTCGCAATATCAGGGGAATAACCCAACTTCATAAACTTATAGAATAGGGTTTTTTATGTTGGGACATTATTACACACAGCGCCATCTAGTTCCGTGGTAAGCTATGAAGGAAGCTTGTGTTACGGATACCAGATAGTTGATATACTACATATGTAATATTATAAATATAAACACCCATGATTGGAGTACAAACATCCGTGTTTAACAAATGAATGCCTCCAGCGGGACTCGAACCCGAGACCGTTGACGCAGCAAGTAGGGTCACTACAAACTGCGCCAAACGAGTCGTCGAATTTGCTTTACTATAATCGTTAATGTAAGTAATAAATACGAAAGCAAGTATGTTTTAGATGTTAATAATATTAGTCATTACATTTATCAGTAATGTAGGCTACATACAGTGATAGCCCAGTAGTAATAATAGTTTGGAATATTGTACTGTACTAGGTACCCCCTTAAGGATAAAATTTTTCAAAGTTTATAAAAATTTTATCCTTAAGGGGGTACCTAGTCATTATCATCACTACATAGTATAAAACAAAGTCGCCTTTTCTGTCCCTATATCCCTATATCCCTATGTGCGCTTAAATCTTTAAAACTACGCAACGGATTTTGATGCGGTTTTTTTTAATAGATAGAGTGATTCAAGAGGAAGGTTTATATGCATAACTAGCAGATCCCGCGGCTTTACCTGTGCTAAATCTAGGGAAGAGCCCGAGCGAAGCGAGGGCGAGTCGCTAGTACAGTATAATTCAGTTCCTTTGGGATATTAGTCCATCAAGCTACTAGGCTGCTGCCAAACAGTGACAACTATCTCCAGTCTGCACTAAATCAAGCTAACCTAACTAAATTATATGTATTTTTGTAATATGCAAAATAAAATAAACTTAACTAATGTCGTAAAAATTAAATCGAATACCACTTGCGTCACAGTCGAATAAGCCAACAACATATTTTCGCATTCACAAAATATGTCTAGAAAAAATCCGTATATTGCACTCGTATCATTGACCTATAATTGAAGTTGCATGAGGTCAGTCACATCAGGTCTTTTACCTGTTCGGTTTCAATGCACTCTCGTCCCAAAAATCTTTGAAATCTATGAATAAATGTAAGGAATAAACACCTAAACGTATTTTTTTTTGTAAACAGACACTCATTGCCCTTCCGGTGGCAACGGCCTGACGATCCAAGGTTGTTCTGACGTCAAGATAGCTCGTTTATCGAAATTTTGTAATCGGGGAAATTTCGATAATAAAGTTCAAGAAATCGATAACTTTCTCTTTTTTTCGCCGTGAATTTTTACTTTAGGTTTTTTCATTTTAAATTTGTATCTCTTATTATTGGTATTTTAGAAATGTTTTGCGAAACTGGTGTTCCATGGCTTAGTAGTATCTATATAAATTTACGTCTATCTGTTGGTTCATAAAAGATTATTGAATAACACATTAATTTTCCATTAAATAATAAAACAGGTATATAAATTATAAAGATTATAACAATATTTGTCACACCTTTGGACTTAGTCGTTTTGATAATATTATATTAATAATACCTAACTAAAAATTTCTTAAATAGCCTTCAACTGAGCCGAAATTGAGCTTATAAAAGAATATTAGCTTTATTATCATATTTTTAACTTACTATACTAAAGCTATTGTTTTTTTGGTTTTGAGAGAGATTTGTTTTGGTTGGTCTGGCATTCGATTCTAGTTCAAGACAAATATTTGCTTACCTCATTAAATTTTAAAAACTATTAACAACTATAACTAGTATATTTATATTATGTAGTATTATTATTATAATATTACTATTATCACTGTCTAAAGTTAAACAATGTTATTTATATATACAAAATGGAAAGTCATATCTCTAATTGAACACTCCATTATAAGAAGGATATCCGTTGAGTGAAGTACAAAAATGACTAATAGTAATTTACCTTGACGAAATCTCATTTAAATTTTAAGTCATCGTAAACGATGTTTTTTCTATAATATATTATATGCCTGACTAATATCTGGATTTTTTTCATTTTTAATCACATAGGCCTGAACTACACTATAGTGTTGACCGCAGTCCGTTCACAGTCCTATATCGGACTAGTAAAGACATGTTTGAACAAGAAACGATGTGAAGTGTGATTCCAACCTAATTCTTACTGATAGTGTGAAGATGTGTGACCGGCTGATAAAAAATCGTTTTTTTAAATACTATGGCAAACGTTGTTCTACCACAATATAAAGTGGGGGGTGAGAGTAGGAGCGTGAAAAATACTGACCTATACTCATTACTCATACCTACTAAATAAACAGAAAAAACACATTAAAATCGGTCGAGCCGTTTCGGAGGAGTGCGACTACAAACACGCGGCACGATATTTTTATATCTATACTAATATTATAAAGCTGAAGATTTTGTTTGTTTGGTTGAACGCGCCAATCTCAGGAACTACTAGTCCGAATTGAAAAATTCTTTTTGTGTTGTGGCCATTTATCGAGGAAGGCTATAGGCTATTACATCACACTAGGACCAATAGGCGCGGGGCATTAATGGAAAGTGTTGCAAAAACGGGGGGAAACATATTTCTGTTGAGACCTTCACTGCTAGCTATTTGGTTTCCTGCCTTTAGAACGCGAGCGAAGCCGCGAGGAAGGCTAGTATTAGACACCTAATATAATATCCATAAAAATATTTGTAATTTCACAACAATATTTCAACACATTGAAATAATTATTGCGTCGTATTTTTAACCACGTGTTTTCTTTAAACTCGTGACATTGATTCTTAACATATTTAAAGTGTTTTGGCTACGGTCTTATCTATAACAAATTACTTGTAAGTGTATTTTCATGATTCATATCGCTGAGACTGTTTCTCGCAAATTAAACTCTAATCATAGACGTTCTATATTTTATTTATTTATTTATTTATTTATATAAGTACACAGAAAAGCTTGGTAACAATATACAGCACTTTAAAACAGCTATAATTTGATAGCGCATCAACATTCTCATGTAGGGACTATCAGAAGAATACTCTTGGACAGATTTAGCTATTGCAGCTATCTTGAAGTCCAAGTTGTTCATATTTTTAAGTTCATTGTTTTGAACTTAATTTCTTTATTTATATTTATAACTAACTCACCCTCGCTTCGCTCGAGTTTTTCCCTAGGTTTAGCGTCAGTGAAGCTATGGGTTCAAATAAATAAAATTTTTACATCCTCCTTTTTTAAAGTCGGTTAAAGAGTAGCCTAAGTTACGTGTTATAATATTAGGTATCAAGTGAAAATCTCGTCAAAATCGGTCCAGTGGTTTCAGACATTACCCGGAACAAACAGACAGAGAGACAAAAATTATAAAACTTGTTTTTTTGTTGCTAGTATAGTAGTATATGCATTTAGTGAAAAGCTGTTAATTTTAAATTAAAAACAGACACTCCAATTTTATTTATACGTATAGATGTATAGATTTATATATGTGTAAAGTATCAACTATCTAGCAGCCGTAACACAAGCCTCGTAACTTATTATACGGACCTGGATGGCGCTGTGTGTTATTAGGTCCCAAAAAGTTTATTTAATTTTTTTTCATGTAATGGTAACGAAACCCCCAACATGGGTAATCTCTATAGACCTGGCCCACAATTCAAGGTCTTTCAGAGTAATGAAGAATACCATGCTTCGTCTGGAAATGACGTCAAGATATCATGTTTAGCAAACAATAATATTATCAAGAGTAACTTTCACTATCTTCCCATCGCAACTTATCCAGTTGTTGTTCAAACGTACTCGTAATAGGAAAATTTTAAGCATTCCATACCACCTCATATTTTAAAATATAAAATTTTCATTAGTATTTCTTGCTATCCCTAGTTTTTTTTATATAATTACCTTCGAATATTTATAATTTTAATGTTCATATAATAGGTATTTTAATAATTTAATAATATTTTACTATTAGCCATAAGTACAATCATAAACAAAACTATATCATTAAATTAGTTTAACCGTTTAAAATAACTAACTAACTAACTAAACTTTTGAGTTATAATCAGAATAAAGCTAGAACAGCTGACACCATAAATGATCTTTTATTTGAACTACACGCACGAGCGAGCGTGTAGGTATAAACTCTTCACGTTAATCGTGTATGACAGACAATCTGACGCTTGATAAGTTATCAGCTTAGTCAGTAAAATTGATAAATGCATGTTATCAAATAAACACAATATTGTATTGAAATTAATATCTATTGATGTTGTATGGGTCGTGAAATTTATTTTGCTTAGGCAAGTATTCATTTAGCACTAGCTTTTGCTCGTGGCTTTTCTCGTTTGAAACTTCAGTCTCATGTTATATATATATTGGGACATTATTACAACAGCGCCATCTAGTTCCGTAGTAAGCGTATGTGTTACATATACCAGATAGTTGATATACTACATAATATATAAGTTTAAATACATAGATATTATAAATAAAAACACCCATCACTGGAGTAAAAACTTCTAAGTTTAACAAATGAATGCCCCCTGCGGGTCTCGAACCGGCGACCGCTAGCACAGAAAGCAGGGTCACTACCAACTGAGCCCAGCTGAGTTTCATTCGACAGTTCTTCTCAGGTCTGAGGTTCCTTCCCGAACTGGTAGTAGACGTTTAGTAAAAAAATATAATATTTCAATATTGAATGATGTCGACATATTCGTATTTCATACATGATTTTTGTTAATTTACCATTTTTTAGAGAAGATTATTTTAGTAAATAAAATAAAAAATGTAAGTGTAAAAGTAATAATCGAGCTTATACAAGCTAAACCAAATCCATTCTCATTAACTTTTTGTTTCTATTCCTGATTTTGATTGTAGCAATACAACTTGTCGAAAACGGCTGGCTTTTAGTAATATTGCATCGATATTTCCATAACATAAACAAAACCGATTCGTCACAAATATTAAGTGTACGCTTATCCAACGACAAGCAACATCTTCATAGAATAGTAAATCCTGAATTAGTATGCAACTCTCGAAGCGACGGTATAGGTCGTGATAAAAGAAAACGGGACTAAAATCGTGATACCATACGGTTTGCTGATTAAAATGAATTTGCCCTTGTTTTTCTATGGATACTATCGGTTAAATTTTGTTGTTTATAAATCAAAAATTTCATCTAAATCTATTCAGCTGTTTTAGCGTGAAGGAGAAACAAACATACATACACAAAATTCGCGTTTTTAATAGTAGAAATTAATTCAAATTCAAAAAAAAAAATTGCCTCAATTATTGCCATTTCTTACACAACGTCATGAGAGACTACCAGTTCAAATTTTTGTATACATTTACTATTGAAGACGGCGGCTTTGCTCGCACTAAATGGGATGATCCCATGATTAGTGAGGTGTTATAAATAAAAAAATTAGAAGTGAATATTATGTATAAATAATAGATATTAAAAAATCCATCTATTAATCCTATCTACACCTAACTTCACGCGTATTCCGTTTCTATTAAATCCAAATGTTCTTTATATAAAATGTAATTTTTTTACGTACGTACGATCAAAGCTTTGAAGTGACACGTAAGATTGATTGAAACAAAAATTATGTAGGTATAATAACCGCAGTTATTTTGTCAGTCAGTAAATAATTTATTTTTTTATCAACCGAATAGGTTATAGATATAATGAAAATTTTAAACTCTAGTTCCTACTAATTTACTTGAATCCGTTTTACATTATACTTTCTTAGGTTTACGCGAATATTTGACATTATAAATTAAACTATCTTTTCGGATTTTCGGAGACTCAGTCTCTCCCGTGACCATGATTGCTGTAAAGCATTCGAAACGTTACGAACGAAAAAATCCAAATAAATCTGTGACAAAACCCGAAAAGGTAGTTAGTTTCATTTATAATGAATCTGATTTACTTAAATTATAGTTCCACACTTTTAGTTATCGTATTTCCTAGTATTAATTTGACTTCTGTTATTTCAAACAAGTTGATCTCTTGTCAAAAGTGCCAAATAAAGTAAGTACATTTTTTTTAATAAAATCGCGTTAAAATCGGGTCAGCCGTTTTGAAAAGCATTTTTAAGTTTAAATAAGAGTTTATAAAAAAATATAAATAAAGAAATATATTAGGACATTATTTCACACAGCGCCATCTAGTGCCGTAGTAAGCTACGAAGCTTGTGTTACGAATACCAGATAGTTGATATACTACATACATAACTTTAAATAAATACATATTTTAAATATGACCGGACCTATTACCCTATTACAAACATTCGTGCTCAACAAATGCAATGTATGCCATCGGGGCTCGAACCCGCGACCGCTAGCGCAACAAGTAGGGTCACTACAAACTGAGCCAAACGTGTCGTCGAAATGTCTAGTTTATAATGATAATAAATACTAGAAAAATAAATTACTTTATCTTTGCCGAAATTGTTTACATGACTATAAAATAATTGGGGTGAACTAACTTCTTAAAGGTTATCTTGAATGTATGTGTATTATATATTTTTATTATTCGGTACGCTAAGACAGCTGTAGGCTTAGATATGTGTTGTCTACAGATAGATTAACTAGAAAAACACTTTATTGATAGTAACAAAATTTACCGAACCCAATCTAAATACAATCGCTTTAGCCGTTTCTATCAGCTATCATTATTTCAAATTTCATTAAAATCAGTCCAGTGGTTTTCTCATGATGCACTCCCAGACATACACCGAAAATCCTAAAAACAATTTTGGTCTATTTCGATAATAATAACTATTTCTTCTAGTATTATAAGATAGCTACAGTTTAAAAATTATAACTAGTTTCGCTGTTATTTAAATCGATTCAGTAAATATGATTTACTAGAAATCTATTCTAATGTTTACATTATTAGAAAGCATCGAAAGTAAACATTCAGTCAAGGATCTCCTACACTTGACTCTTACAAAGTTAGAAAACACACATAACTTGCTTAATAATATACATAAGTTTTCTAATACATTACCATAGTAATTAACAAAACTTTTCTATTTATTTTATTTCATTTTCCCGAAAATTTGGCATTTTCAATGTAACTATTTTTGAATTTTGAGGAATAGCTTGCTTGTTTCGGTAAGAATGGATATTTTTATGTCAGTTAATCAGACATGGCATATTGGTTCAGTCCACACTGCCCCTACATGAGCCAGAGGTGACGGGTTCTAGTCCCGCTGGGGTATTAATTTGTGTGATGCATGAATCAAAAACTTGTACTCAAGTCATATTTATAGCACTTATGTATTTAAAGTCTTATAAGTATTTTTTTTATTATTTTCATATTATATTCATATTTATTTTTTCCATAAACAAGCACCATTCGATATTGATACAGTTTTTCTCTAAACATAATTGAACGTATACTCGGTATAATGCCATTAGACCAGTCCACAGCTGCGTTACATCTGTTTCCATTAATTAAATTACCATTCAAATAACTTCTTACACTCATTAGCCTTTAGAATTCCGAAATCTGACCTCTTAACTATTTTCTATTTAGTGCCAGTAAATTCTAAAACCAAAGCGTTACCTTCTCTGACCTAAAGAGGTTTTAATGAGGATCCGTACGGTTTTTAGTTGAGAATACAGATTTATAGAGCTAAGAAATCCTTAACATACAGTGCAAAAATTTTTGTTCTACGACTAAAATTGACGAAGTTATAAGGAAATTACTAGCGAATTTTGCTGCGTGCCGCCGCTGTAGCTGTGACGTCATAGTAACGGATAGCCCTTGGCAACGGTAAGGCGCGCAGTGTGTTCGTAACTTTAATATCAAATCTAAGTGTCCAATTTGTGTCGAATTGACCTTTTTAACTATGTATTAATATTGTATAGTGCATAAATGTATAAACACTTGTTTTAAAACGCTAGATTGACTATTTTTTACTTACCAAAGGGCCCAAAACTTCGTAAAAAATGGTTTTCCGTTGAAAAAAGAGATGCTAAATCTCCACCCTCTGTCCAAACTACAAGACATTGTTGTGAAGATTATTTCGATGAACGTACTTACAACTTTACCCAATAAATGATATGTATAGTTATGTTGGTACTCAACTCAACTAAATAGTTGATACTAGTGATTCTCTCTCGCTTCGCTTGGGTTACTGCCTAGATTTAGCGCGAATGCGGCGTGAATTTCGTTACTATTGATAAATTATAGCTTGTGTGTTATTATAATTTGTAAGCTATATTATTATAAAGTTTCATCAAAATCCATAGAATAGTTTCTGCGTGAAAGAGTAACAAACATACATCCATACATTCTTACAAACTTGCGCGTTTATACTATTATAGTAGAATAAGTTGGTATCTACTATTACGTGTAGTGAAAGTGTATCTATGTATTCTCTTATTTTAAGCCAACCGTTTTAATAAAACATAAACAATACTATTACACATACCTACTAATAAACATATGTACCTACTTTTTATTAGTTTTGTGGATAAACCTACATACCTACACAGAGGCGGATACAAGATTACATTTTGGGTTAGGCCTTGTTTTTTTAACGTTGGGAAATGCATTAACGCATACCACCAGGTGGTTATGTGGGACTCACCAGCTTAAAATAATCCAGTCCTACCCACTAAAGTCTTATGGGGCTTCGCAGTATCGCATTTAACCACGACGGCCCGGCAGGTCTGCCAAGGCAGACCACATAGCCCAGCGGTTGCTCCACAGTCCGCTCTGCTATCAGAGAAGTACCAGAAGCAGGAGCATGACTCACCGCTTGCTGAAGTGGTCCCTTGCGTGAGCCGTGAGGCCTCGGTTTTTTTCCTTTCGTTGGAAATGGAGAGACACCTCATGACAAAGAAGTGTCTCTCGTAAAGTCTCGAACGGCAGAGTGTTAAAGGAGTTAGCTGCATCCAATGAGACGGCTAAAAGCACGCTTCCCTCCTTCACTGCGGCCAGAGACACAACCTTCAGGGCATTCAGGGCGTCCACGGTCGACCGACCTGCCTTTAACCCGAACTGAGCCTCTGAAAGACCCGGCCCCATCTCGAGACGCTGAGTGATACGGGCAGCAAGAATGTACTAAAAGAGCTTGCCCATCTTACTCATCATCACGATTGGCCTGTAAGAAGAAGGAGAGTACAGAGAACGACCCTCCTTGGGTAGACACAATTTCTCCTCCTTTTAAATCTGCGGGAATTGTCCAACACGAAGACGTACATTGAACAGGTATTCCAGGGCGATGTACAGAACTCGCCTTGGAATACCGTTCAGTCCCGGAGCCCAGAGTCCTGGTCTGTATATCGAGGGGATATCCTCAATTACCTCAAGTAAAGGGGAGGAGTCATCTGCACTGTGTTAGACGACTCCAGAAAATAACCTACTACACTAACATGGCTTTTCTCACTGGTGAGCCCTATGCGTTTTCTACATAAAAAAAGGTCAAAACGGTAAATATAGAATTTCGTTGCACTTTGTTAAATGAGAAGAAATGGTAAAATTCAGCTCTATTATATTATTATTTTTATATAGCATATTATTATTTTATTATATTTCTGTTTTTCATGTTGGTCCGAAATTATAGTGCGCGAAGTGCGAGCGAATCCGTGGGTTCTGCTAGTGTATTATACATATAAACCTTTCCGTTAATTGTGTATCAAACGTCATAAGGTTTTTATTCATATTAAAAAAGTTTATATTGTCTAAAGCGCTAAGGTAAGATTTAAAATAGTTTTATATGGTGGTTAATTGTTATTGAATTTTCTAATTCTCCGCGCAATTTTCGTAATATTTTATTTCGTAAGAACCTTCTCCTGACAATAACAAACACAACAAATAAAGAATTAGGGAAATCGGTCCAGCCGTTCACGCGTGATGACGTGACCAAGGGAAATAGGGATTCATTTTTATATATATATAGATTAAAAACTATTCAAAATCTTCAAAATTACCGTCTTCACTTTCAGTCGTTTCTTTAATAAGTAAATTATATTTGTAAAAATCGTAAACAAATATGTTAGTAACTAATAATTACACCTGACGGTTTGATAAATTTTATCTCTGAGGGATATCAAGGGAGGACCCTAGACTCAACAATAAGTATTTGAATTCACATTTAGAAGGTGATTGAGCTTGCACAAAACCAGCTTCTACTTTATATGCACTCATATTAAGCTGTATATATACTTAAATATCACAAAATAGCACTCTTAAAAACTTAAATTGCTAACACTCTTAAAAATAGTTGCCAACAGCGTCGCGCGGTACTCGGGCGGCGGGCCGCCTGTGTTCGATCCATCACAATGACGTCACACGCGACCGCGTAATTTGAATTTGCCCGCAGAACGGCGTCATGTTTATCACTTAATATCTTCGTAAGTTTTGGTCCGATTTGGATAATTCAAAAAGATATATCATTCTTATGTCATAATTAATAACGTGGATACTAGTAATATGGCATTTGCTATAACTGTACTGATCCTCATTAAGCAAACTCGCAAAGATTCACCCTCGAGCTCCCAACTTGACTATTATTGTAATTTATTGCTTTAATTTTATATGCCTCTTATATAAATAAATAAATATGTTGGGACATTATTACACACAGCGCCATCTAGTTCCGTGGTAAGCTACGAAGGAAGCTTGTCTTACGTATCCGTAAAATCCGTAAATAAGTATTTACCTATATTATCTGGTATCCCAGATAGTTAATATACTACTTATTATAAATATAAACACCCATGACTGGAGTACAAACATGTGAGTTAAACAAATGAATGCCCCTAGCGGGACTCGAACCCGCGACCGCTGGTGCAAGAAAGTAGGGTCACTACAAACTGTACCAAACGTGTCGTCGATATATAACAATGTTAATAGCTAGCTCGTAAAAATTATCTATTTTGTATAAGCAACTAGAAGTAATGATTAGAATAAAGCTAAAGATTTGTTCATGTCATATTAAATTATCAAGCTTATCATACTTATAAATAATATGTAAAATAAGTATTTACGAATGAAAAAAACAATAATATTATCATAGTTATTGTTTGTGTTATTGTTGTTAAAATAATGTAATATTTTTACTTTATCTTTAAGCACAACATAATTTTTTGCTATACAAATGATTAATAAGGACTTGTGTCTCTAGTAATATTAATAAAATAATCAGACCAACTGACTTATCGAATAATTTAATCAAAATAGTTGAATATTTTCTTAATGATTTCTTATTTTGGATGATTGTTTATTTTTTTTCATTTATGAAAATAATAATTACAAATACAAATATTATAGGAAAGGGTATACAATAAAAATCTGGTCATTTTTTAAAAACTGGATGATTTATTTTACCATATAATAATATATATTCATTATTGAAACAAAGTACAATACAAAATGTACACGTTGTCTTAACTATCGCAAAGATCCCATACTTAACAATTTAAAAATCTACGTACAATATTTGCAGTTACAGTATTCGCCTTATAGGATACGATTTAATAATTTATACAACGCTCGAGACCTGTTTAGGACCTCGCAATAACTTACACATAAAGTATACCTACATCTATTGCTGAATAACTTTCGTTTATATATGACCCAATAGTAGATCATTTTATTGTTTAGCAAAACCGTGCAATGTACCGCTTAGATCATCGATTAATACATATTTACATACATTTTTGACCAATTACACAGTTGGTAACACACGTTACCAGTATTTGGTAAGCCAAGAAACTGTAACTGTTTAGTTCTAGAGAGATCCATCGGTAACAGAGTCCTAATAAGTTGAATATTTTTGGTATCAATTGAAAAAATAAAAAAAATCAGGTATCAATTACAAAAGGCCACCATTTTTATCGAAACAACGCACAGTTAACACTCAGGTTGACGACTCTGAGTGAGAAAGGTGTAAACCTGCCCAACATCTTTTAAGACTAGAATGGTTCGGAACACACGGCTACTGTGTAGTAATATACATATATCTATAGAGAAAATCTAAAACATATGTGGCCTTATGTAACTTATTAACAATGTATTTACAATGTCCAATGGTAAAAGAACAAAAGGATAGAAATGACATTGATCAGTCCCATTTTTCCATTTAAAGCCATGCTTATTAGCATCAAAGTTAGAATGTTTTGGCATGTAAGGTACTCATGTCTGTAATACATTGTAAGCACACATTTTAAGTATACAATTGCTGCGTCTAATATTACCTTAACATTAATTGATAGATTTAATGGACCATTTTTTTAATTATTTTCTTTTATTTTGATTGCAAAACCTACAACAACTAATAAATATAAAAATCTAAATAAAACATGAAATTGGTCGAATGAATTTACAAAATCATCGAAAGCTTTGATCTTTAACTTACAATGAAGTGTTGGGAGAACAAAACATTGTGGAACGTAAAAATATCTATCACACTTAAATGTAACTTCTGTTACAATATTATTAAGATTAATATCTACATTATGTCTATATTAGTTCCTTGACTCAATTGTGCGAAGTTTTCGTTTGTTTATTAATTATCATTATCATTATACCAATTACTAAAAATGACACAGCTACGTTAATGATCAGATAATAATTTATAATATCGCTATACGCACACTACTGGTTGAAGTCGCCATATAATATAATGATTAATGATTACTGTTTAAATTTATTATTATAGACACTTATTATATCAGTAATATTAATTATTTATTTATAGATTATGTGCTATTATTGAACGGGGAAGAATTTTCGTTGTGTCACAATTATTGGAAACAAAATTGAAAATATAAAGATAGAAGACGCTTACTAAATAAATCAACAAGTACATACATATGTTACAGATATAATTACGATCAATTTTCTTTCAAACAACATAACGAGAATATTTTTAACGATTTCAGTTCTGTGAATGAATCACTAACATTTTCAATCGAAACGTTTTATACGATTACGTTATGTATAATGTCAAACATACATAACTTTTAACCTACGTATAATGATTTAGTATGAACATCAATCTACTTATGTGACAAGCGATTTGTAAGCATAGACTCAGGCAAAGTTTGGTCAACCTTTAATTCTGTACGGTGGTACCTTATTGATTTATTTTTGGTTTGAAATGAGATCACATCTCTGAAAAGTCATTCTAAAACTAACAATTACTTCGAAATGGATATTTAAAATGACGGACCATTACCTCAATTTATTCACTTGGTACAGAATTAAAGATGTAACAGAAGGGTTCTGTGTCTATTCGATTTTTCCCCTCTTTCAAATAAAAAAGAATAAAATCGAACAGGCACAGTCACATAGAAAATTTCGATACAATGAAGTACACAACAATTTTAATATAATTACATACATAACCTACAACAACTATCTACGTCTTCTGATGATATTTATATTTTCTTTGAGACGCGTATTATATATACCCTCTAATTTTTTGTCACAGTATCGCTTTATTTTGACTTTTACATTATTATAAATACGTTCTTATTTATTTACAGTTTTAAAATACCTCGACAGATATAAATAGGCTACGAAGAGAGAAGCCTATCGATTTAAGCAAACTATCGGAAAACATTTTTGGAACGACTACAAGGGAGTAAAGGAGAATTTACAAAAGGGTACTTTTTACATTCTTAATTTCAAACAAAATATCGAAACCCTGATAATTCCAATTATTGAAAAACCACAACAAGAAGCGCATAATACAACAATAAATTCGATGTCCTTCTGCAATTCTCTCGGGATAATGCTTTTACAATATCCTTACTACGAGGCTATTTCAACATTGAAATCGAAAGTGAAGTAGAACTTCATGAAATAGATATCGATCAAAAGGTAAAGAATCTGTATCATTTCTATTTCTTTAAGTCTAATTTGAGCTTTGACTATAATATTGGTTTAATTTTTATTAGCAAAAAGCGCAAAAAAGTAAGAACATAATGCTGTTGAAGCACGAACGAAAAATCTTGCACAAAGTGAATCATTATAAGGTTATGAGATGATTATAAAATTATTGCTATATTCAAAAATATTGAAGGAACGGTATTAACGACATTGAATACTAACGTTATTACCAAAACCTTCAAGTCTAATGCTAGTGAACTTATAATATCATCTGTGGTACTTGTAATTGCTTCAGTACTAACCATTGAACATCTAGATTCGTCTGTTGAAACTATCGTAACTTGAATATTCACTTCTAAATCTAGAAAAAATATAGCCACCATAGCTTTTTGAATTGTCGTTTGAAACAGAATAATTTTGTTTGGAATAGTAGCATGACAAACAGGTACTATGTGGTATATGAAGTTGTCACTTTAATCAAATTTTATATTTGTTGCTGAGATTTTAAAACTATTCAGGTTAATTTGTCGATTTGAGATTAAAACTATTTAATGGTGAACAGATGATATTATTGAATACGCAAGAGTGGTATCTTTTACTTTGCAATGAAAGCAAAGTTTATGTAGAAGGAAAATCAATACAAAATGCATGACTGGCATCTGAAAATAGAGTTTTACGTTTGAAAGGATCTAACCACTACGCGCTTATAAAGTTATATTGAGCAACACTAAAATATACATATTATGAAATTTCCAAGTAAATCTTTAGGCACAAATTTATTTTTCCTTTCATTTATTATCAATTATATCAATATAGTATAGTATATAACATATCGCTCTACAACACACAAGATATTTACTTACAGATTCACATTACGATTATGTATAGATAACATATATTTATGCATTTCTTTAAAAATAATTGGATTTCGTAGACACACACCTAAGTATTACACGAAGTTAATTTTTACATAATATATTTATAAGAATATAATATAAGTAAAGCATTTTCTTTTTTATCAGCACAATAGATCCCTTATTATGAAATATATCTTAGGGACACAGAATATCTACAAATATTATTTTCGTTTTCTGAACCATTATATTTTAGAAGATTTATAGCTATACCTTACAATGAATGAGGTAATATTCATTTCGGAAACATTACCCCGCTAATTAACTGACACCATTTTCAATGAATTGACAGTTTATGCGAAATTTTTATACAAATTGTGTTTGTTCGCGCTTTACTGTGGACATCGGACGGTATTCGGCTTTGCAACTATAAATTCGTAAAAAATGTTACCTAACTTTACAAGCGATCGTTGAAGATGAAGGAGAGACCACTACCCGATCTCCACAGATAAGCAAATTATCAAAAATATGTACGTATTGTTTTCCTTCACTAAAATTATGCCCAGTTCTAAAAATAAAAAAAGTTAGAGAAGCTAGCGCTGCTAAAACTAATCTATGCGATATCAGTCTCCACTAGATTCTTATAATTTAGAAAATACATAAAGTAAATCACAGAGTTTAAAATAGCAAAACATTTGTTGGAAACCGAACTAGTGTTTTGTTCATACAAATTTATTTATTTATCACCGTCCCGCGAACTAATACATTCTCTTTATTGATATGTATCTTTTTATAGACGTTTTATATGTTGAAGCGTGAAGATGTAAAATGAAGGAAAGAAGAAGGTTAGTGTCCGTTTGCATCGATCCTGAGATGCCGTCATTTCTATATAAAATACTTCTTACGTTACCATTGAACTCAAATAATCTTATCTACAACAACCTAACATATACTATAGCAAGACTTATCCACTCTGAAATATCTATTCAAATCCCTTGCCATGGCTTTATTAAAATTGTATAGAAAAAGTCCCGCATTCAATCAATTAAAATTCTAAAATATGATTGCTACGAGTCTTGCTCCAATAAACCATGACAAGGGCACGACGCCGAAAATTCCTCATTCAAAAATCCCGTATTCCGACATTTCTCAAATGACATACCGATTAGCTTCCAACAGTAAAATAATCGTAGCTACTAGAACTATGTGTGCATGAAAATATAAAATGGACTTACGGACAGTAAAATATGACATTGGCTTTAACCTAGAGTTATTTATTTTGCTATTAATAGAACGATATTCACCTAACATTTTAAAAGTAAATAAATGATCGCTCTTATAGTAAACTTGTAAAAGTAACATTAATAGTGACGTAGGGTTTGAGAACTTACTATAGAAGCCATGTCGATTAATATACATACACAGAAAAGAACGCGACAACGCGGTGCGAGCATGCGGCGACTGGACCGTGGCTTGCTAATCAGGCGACGGAGAGTAAAGACGGATTATTTTCTGAGATGCGTCTGAGACGTGCCGTTTGGAAATCACCTCGATTAGAAAAAAAAACTTTAAAAAAGCAATACCATGAAACGAGAACCAACTCACAGCCTATGTTTTAAGCCCGACGACGCCGGGGAGCCGTTTCCAAATAGTTCGCATTGAAAAAATTGAAAAAAATCAAAGTGAATGCGACCGTATGGCCAATTAACTTGGAAAATAAATTCCACACCTGATTCTTATTAAATAACTTTGTACATTGAATCCAAATGTCGACACGTCAATTGGATGTAGGCACTCTCTAGGCGGGGCGGCGAGTGGTCGCCGCGTCGTCGGCCCCCATGTGGCGGCTCGAAAATGAGATCAGTGGTACCGGCCAGCGGCCGTGGCGACCCGAGCACCGCTTTAAGACGACGTTAGGTACGACGAAAACGTGTGATCATCCCAATCACCCGCCACGCCGATTTCACTTAGCATGTCGGACACGTCCGGTGTGCATGAGAATTCAAAATGCGATCCGGAAGAGGAGGACGCCGTCTCGAAGGACTCCATGTCAGTCAATGCGTCTAAATCGACCTCGCAGTCCGCGGGTAAGGGCAGCAGATCAGTTATGGAGTAAAGATCTGTTAGGTCAGTCTGCTCACGTCGCGTGCTATCGTCGAAGAAGCAAGCAGACTCGGGAGAGTCAGGCGCCCCCGCTGGTGATGCTGGCAGTGGGGGAGGAGCAGGTGTCTCGATGGGGACGCTCGGGACTGTCGGAACTGGCCGCGTTCGCCGTCTTGACACACCTCTGTTGTTATTGCTGTCTGCACGTTGCTTACGTTTCTGTTTCGTAACTGCACCGCTTCTCTGGGCTGGTTTAGCTGTCTTCTTGCGGGGCCGGTACTTGTAGTCGGGATACTCGCGCATATGTAGCTGCCTGAGCCTTTCCGCTTCATCTATGAACGGTTGTCGCTCTTCATCGTTCAAAGTTTTCCATACGCGGCCTAAATTTTTGGATATTTCTGCATTATGCATATCAGGTGTTTGCTCGCAAATTTTTCTACGCTCAATCTGCGACCAAACCATGAAAGCATTCATCGGCCTCTTGATGTGGTTTGGGTTGTTCTTTTTCGTCTGCGAACAAAAAAACTGACATTAGTAAAATATATTAATAAAACATTATTAACTATACCTATATAAATTATATAAACAGGAAATCAGTGTTATCAGTTAAATGCAAGAGAGGACGATTATTATTTTAAACATGTCCGATATGCTGAGCTCTGGCAAAGAGCTTGGTACGCTGAATTAGTATGCATGACGTTGCACCATTAAGTCCGCGTCCTTACTATTAATGATATTGTTATCATAGGAATTATTACTATTATTACAAACAAGTATAAATGTAATCAATTCTATTGGTTGGTGGAGGAAAACTTTACAATGCCATCGTATATGTAAATGAATGATAAGTCGATAGCTGTTTGTTTTGAGACTGAAAATTTTAATCTACTATTAATTATGCAGTGCGTTTTGGTTATCGTTTTTTAAATACATACATCAAGTACTTCCGTATAAATGGAATGCTGTGAAACATTGACTTACAAGGATGTTAGAGGACGCCGGAAATCATTATCAAATCGTGGAGGAAATACCAAAGGCGATTCAATAGGTTACAATATCGCACTTTTTGTCTATATACAGATAGATTGTACGAATGTATGTTAGAAAATATATCAAAACATAGGGAAGCTTAAATAAACAATCTTTTACGATATAAAAATATAATAATACCCAACTATAACCGACTATGTGTTTTATTATTCAAATCTTACTTTCGCTAAACTCGGCTTTAGTCCCATTGGTAACAGTGAGGGAAAAAATCTCTCGACTTTATATTTTTTGCTCGTCTTATTTATATTCAGGACAAAAAAGGGTTTGTCAGATGGCGACTAAATCAAGTTTGGTACGCCCACTCCGGCTCTCAAGGTGAACTGAGCAGAGGTAGGTTTTTTGCAGTACCGTATTCAGGTTACCGGTGCTAGTATTATTATTGCTGCCTAATATCGAGCAATCTAATATTGAAATAGGCTTATTTGGTTATTTAGTTAATTATTTATTCAAATTTTGTACTATCACAACATACCTGTTTAGTGTGAATTCAGTAAATATGTATGAACTTATTTATTACTATAACTAAGAAATGTTAACTTTATTTTTAGGTAAATTCTATTTCTATTCTTGATCAGTAGTTTTTATTACTCTTTTAATGACTATATAGTAATAGAAAAAATACATTAAATCGCTCTATATAACAATCAAGTAATGCAAATTAACAGAGCTTTCAAGTGAGTTATAAATTGCGAAAGTTTAACCTTCTACAAGTACAGAAGACGCAGCTATTTTTAAAGCTCATATTTCAAGCTTGAGATTTTTTTCGTTTTGTTAAATCTCATTGCAAGGTTTACTTTGTTAAATATCTTATTATGTATTCAGAGAGTGACTGACATAAAATTTTCTCATATAATTCAATTTTATCAGCCTCAAAGTTTCTATCTGTTAAATTTTTATAATCACATTTAGATTTAGGATTATATTATTTCAAGAAAATGAGATAGCAGAAGCTTAGCAAGAAATTAATCCCGATATAAAATATGTTGGTACATTATTACACACAGCGCCATCTAGTTCCGTGGTAAAGTGCTAAAAAGCTTGTGTTACGGATACTAGATAGTTGTACGCTACACATATACAACGTTAATTACATACATCTTATAAATATAGATATACCCATGACTGCAGTACAAACATTCGTGCTCAACAAATGAATGCCCCCCCGCGGGACTCGAACCCGCGACCGCTGATGCAGACAGTAGGGTCACTACAAACTGAGCCAAACGTGTCAAACGTTACTAGAAGGAAAATGTCAGAATCTAAGTAAGTAGCCGTAACGTGCTCTAAGCCGCTATATATGGCCAAGCAACTTGCTACTAGAAGCAACGTCAATACACACTCGTCGTTTGATGCAAGGGCATCCACTTCTCTTCCTGGCCACGACAAATATCTTTTGACTGGATCTATTCATACAGTTTCACCTTCTAATCTGTACGCATTTGAAATCTGATACCACTTTACGATATTACGTTAATCTTTAATCACGAGAATGAATATTTTATATCAATAATAATTGCCAATTAATATGGAGGTCATGAGTTCGATTCTATGAGTAATATGTACATTAAAAAAAAACTCTGTTTTCAATTTCAATATGGACGAGTAAAGTCATACCGGCAATACGATTGATCAGATAACAGCTGTTAAAACCACTTCAGTTTTACGGTCATTGTGTTAAAGCATGCTATGGCTTGCATTTGTTTTCAATACAATAAAATCAGTGAAATAATTCTCATGTTTTATTAATAATTGCGAGACTAATTGTTTGCTTACCCGTCGAAATGCCACACCCGGCATTAAAAAAATGGAGTTGCGATACTCGAGTAGGGAAACATATAGCGTTTCCGTGTTTCAAGCACGTATTCAATTCCGGGGGTTTCGCAAGCAGAACGGAGGTCACGACGATAAGGTTTTTAAAGATGATTTATAACAACTTCCTTCCAAGAAACAAATTCTCTAATCTATTTGACAACCGGCGCCCAATGAATTAGATATTTAGTTACAGGACTAAAGTTATTAATGGCTAGTAATTAATAACTTATCAATGATTTTGATATTAATTCATTTACGAAATGTCTGACGGCTTTATTAGTTTTCGTATAATGTGAAAGAAATATTGGTAGCAATATCGTGGTAGTAAATTATACGGAAACACTCACAAATAATAATATCCAAGTTTTCAGACTTTTTAGAGAAAGTTAAAAATTCTAGACTTCAGCTGATATTGCTTTAAGACTTTTGTAATTTCTTAACATTAACTTTCATGTATAATATTTGTAAAGAAATAATCAAGAATCGAAATAAACGTTTGTATAAATCTTAATGTCGAGAGCGAAAAAGGCAAATTAATTACAACGGTGTTATGTTTTCTGCGTTAACATTTGTTGGCTTCGAAATCACTGATTTAGAACCAGTGTATATTGAAAGCATTACACTGGAGGTAATAAATTGTGGGTCCTTTTACCATACCTTGTTAAGTCCTTATAAGAGTATAGAAATTCAGAAATTTAATCAACACGAGATATACTAATATAATAAAGAAATTTAAACTAAACGCCATTTCTAATGAATGGTTAAAGACTTAGCGTATATATAATGCGAAGTAGGAGAAAATATTAATGAAGATGTTGACAATCCCAAGTACTTTAGTACTGAACAAAGGCTTTTGAGGATGGCGATTAGGTTGGCATTGTAATGGGGCCTTACCAGATGATACCTTTTGTGTTTGCTGATAATGAGTTACAATAGTCAGAATGAAACTTTTTGGGGACCCCTTGAATTCAAAACCCGGAACGGTAACGTCAAATGTGTAAAGGGCCCGATAATTGATGGTAATTTTAAAATTGTTCATAAAAATGACAGATTATTACGCTTTATTCCTTTGAAGACGCATCAAATTTTAAATCATTGATTATAATTTTTATCTTGTTGAAAATTTCACAAAAAAAATGTTATACCTACTATACAGTGTACGTTTAATTGAATTGTAAATGCAAATGAAACGTAATTGTTATTAAGCTCATAAATTCTTAAAATAATATCGATGCTCAAAATAAATAAAACCTCCGAAATATTATATCAAATTTACGCTTCACCGATCATTTTATTAAGGCAGACCCTTATTACTGAAGCAATTTGATCGGGTTCGTTTGAGAATAAAGAAGGGAATTTTTCAGACGACATTTTGCGCTTTATTGAGAAGAATTTCGTTCCATAGAAATTATTACAGAATTAAATATACATTTCTCAAATATACGTTTCTAAATTGAAAAAGTGAATCAAACATTCAGTTAGAATGAATCGTTTCGATAAATGTTTACTCTAACTTTATATGTAACATTCAAGAAATAAGAAGCAAGAGGTTAAACGAATCAAATTGAAAGATGTAAAAGTAACGTCTCAACAATAGCTCTTTAAATGGAAATAAAATACCAGAAGTCGTTGAATTGTTTTAAATTTAAATATTAAAGTCTCTTAGGGGCACTGTCGGCGATATATGTTAAATAAGGGTTAGAGAAGGCTGAGATCGTTGTACTAGGAAGCGAATATAAATTGCGTATAAGTCATGAATAAGCTCTCGAGTATTTTTGCCACTTTATGGCTTGGTACACAACTTTTAACTTAACCGAGGTTGTATAGAGCAAATTTGCAAATAAACCAGTTTTGGTGTTACTAAAATGGTTTTCTGAAATTTACTAAGATTTACTATAATACATATTATGAATTTTATACTAGAAAATCTAAATAATATACTCATTTATACAAGAATAGAGTTTGCGCCTTTTTATAGATTACAAGAATCATTAGGCCATGATTTGTATATATTATATAATAAAAGATTATCTTTTAATCGAATCTATATAAGAGTTTTTTTAATTCATTAAAATTCTGCCAGTTAAGCACGTTACATGAACAAGGCCAAGCAATAATCTTATCATACATTTAGATTGAATTGTAGTGTTTAATTGCTTATGTAATTTTATTTTAAAATACTAATTTGTACAAGAATTTATAAAGTCAATGATATATTCTCTAACTGCCAGTTTCTATAACCTATCTACCGATAGACCGGTAGATACTTTCATACGATTTTGACAGGTTAAAATGTGTCAAAATAGTATGAAAGTAACTACCGGTCTATCGGTAGATAGGTTATAGAAACTGGCAGTTAGGCGTAAAATATTCTACTTGAAAAAAGTTTCGGTAAATTCGAACGGTCAATTGGAGATGTCTTGTTGGGAGGCGAAACACGTGTCGAGTGAAGTCGAGTGACTGCGTCAGCGGAAAGAGATTTTTTTCCTTTATTACTCCGATCCATCAACAGTTTTTTGACTTTGCCGATTCTATAGAAAATGTAGGCGAATTACATTGAAGATTTTCACTTGCCTCAATATGTGTACGAATTGCTTAAACTAATCATACGTACAATCGATATTTACTTGTATCTTCTACTAGATAAAGTTATGAATTTAAGACGCCTTTAGTGCTGTATAATATGAAATTGTGTATCAAATTTTAAGTGTTCACCTTTGAAATCACAGAGCGAGACATATAGGCCAAGGTTCGTAGTATTGTATGTAACATCACGTTCCTACTCTCGTTGCGAGCCACTTTTTACTGGTTTTAGCAATAAATCTTGAGTCGTTTGGGCGTACATTGAAATTCTAGCGAGGTTCATTTTCAATAACGGATGCTGATTGAATCTGTACCTATTATCCAAACGTAAGGTACTGTTTATATTTCATTGGTATCGCTTATAATATTAATGCGATTTCGATCTTCAATGTTTGGAAATTTTTTTGGAAAAAACGAAATACTTTCGTACTTTTGCATTTTTTTATGAATTAGTTTAATAGAATTTTCCGCTGTTCGATTCTTTCTAATCTATATTCCTATTCAACATTTTGCAACAAAAAATGAAGGCCAATGTATCAGAAATCTAATTTAAATCCAAACGTTAACTTTTTGCACCTATTTAGCTTGAAACTAAGAGTGAACGAGCAGAATACGGAACATTTTAAACATAATTAATTCTAAAACACCTCATTCTACGAATTTGGTAAGAATATCGCAATGTATTGAATAGTAAGTGATTTTTTGTTACCATTTTTTCAATAGCCATCTACATATTAATTTGAATCTAAAAGGATATGATAAAGGCCCAACCGCAGACGCCGAACACTTGTAATAAATTATACTTCATACATTATTGAGTTAGTAACACAAACACATAACCGCTTATAACTGTGAAAAAAAAATATACACGCTATTTTCTACTGTAGTTTAGTGTAATAAAGTATTAAATTGCGTACTTAAAAATGATGTACGCCTCAAATTTGTTCTACGTACGAAGAAACAATAATAATCCAATTCTATATATGGAAACACCAAATTAGTAAAGTCGTAAATGGTTCGACATACATTTACATTTGACTAGTACTTTTCTATGGCTTTGTTTTGTTTTAAGTTTTATTTACTGTCCTTTTATGTCAACTTAACCTTAATACTTTCCTTTCACTGTCTTTAGCATTGTTTGAAATGATGCTTAGTGCTTAATCCGATAATCGTTTTTAAAATATCCATTATAATTTAATTTATTTGTTAAATATTAAACTTTAACTTATAGTCTAAGTTGTCAATATATTAGGTAAACTCGTTTTTTCTAGGCAAAATGCATTTTTTAACAACAAGACTAATGGTCACCAAAACTTGTCGCAGATCTAGATCTATGGGATCCTATAGATCGGAATTCCTTCTGTTATTGTAATTGATAGTAAATAATAAAAACCATACGTTATAAAAGATTTAACCATTGAATAAATTTTGTTGTGTTAAAAAAAACAGTCATCCATAGTAACACTGTTATGAAAACGTGGAAAGATAATCTATAGTAAATAATAATAATAATAAATAAATATGTTGGGACATTATTACACACAGCGCCATCCATTTCCGTGGTAAGCTACGATGCTTGTGTTACGGATACCAGATAGTTGGTATACTAAATGTATAATTTTAAATACATACATATTATAAATATAAACACCCATGACTGGAGTTCAACATCCGAGTTTAACAAATGAACGCCCCCAGCGGGACTCGAACCCGCGACCGCTGGCGCAAGAAAGTAGGGTCACTACAAACTGCGCCAAACGTATGTATATAGTACATATATAGTTGCTAGTTGAGACTCAAAGCATGCGCGCATGAATACACGATTATGGTGAAAAGGGGTCGAATATACGTATCTTTAGAAAACGCCCGAGTTCATCGTGACTGTTGACACGTGTCGGGAAGTTAGGTTGCGATTTGCGAAGGCATTACTGCTAAGGCCAGTTATGAATTGAATAGTATGGTTACGCTTTATAAAGGTTATATGTTAATTTTGTATTGTGTAGACGGTTTTTGATGTAGAGCTTGACTTGACGAAATAATACAAAAACTAAGTCTTTAAATTTTTTACATATTGCACTCCAGTAAGTATAATACGATTTTTTATGGTAAAAAGGGGGCAAACGGGCAGGAGACTCAACTGATATTTGATAACCTAATTTTATTTAATTATAGTAGTGATAGTAGCCTACGAAGCTTGTTTAATAGATATTAGATAGTTGATACACTACAACAGGTAAGGTTTAACCTTTAAGTAAAATAAATAAAAAATATGTTGGGACATTATTACAACAGTGCCATCTAGTTCAATAGCTACGAGGCTTGATAGTTGATACACTACAAATATATAACTTATAAGTTTAAATACATACATATTATAAACTAGTGGAACCCGCGGCTTCGCTCGCGCTAAATCTAGGGACGATCCCGAGCGAAGTGAGGGTGAGTCGCTTGTTAAGATAAACATTTCCATCATACATTACATATGTATAACTCTAGCGGTTTTGGCAGCGCACGCCAGAATAGCTCGCAGATGGTAGATTTTTTACTACTTACTTGATACTTATCGTCATATTTTGGACAATTCACACAATATCTTTATAAATTGTAGCCTATGTGATATTCTGATGTATAAGCTATATTATTGTAAAGTTTCATTAAAATCCATTCAGTAGTTATTACGTGAAAGAGTAACAAACATCCATACATCCATACATCCATACTTACAAACTTTCGCGTTTATAATATTAGTATAGAAGTATAGATATAAACGCCCATGACTGGAGTACAAACATTCGTGCTCAGCATACAAATGAAATCCTCAGTCTGTATTATTATAAAAAAACAAACGACCATACTTGTAATATTATCTGAAAGTAACTAACTTGATAATTTGCAGGTGAATATGTCATTAGAATTAGGTATCCGCTAAGAAAGGATTATGGAAATTCAATCCCTAAAGGGGTAAAAATGGGATAGGAATTTTTATGGAGATCCATTACCAACGTAAGCCGGCAGAGTCGCGGGCAAATGTTATTTGAATAAAGTTATTGCTGAGAATATGTAAAATGGCGAAAACGTATTGGCTATACATAGTAAACTAAATAATTCAAATTCAAAATATTTTGTTTAGCATTAAATGATTTTTCCTACCATGAGTCTACAGCCAGTTCCGAAAGAAGAAGCTTCAGACCTGAGAAGAACTGGCAAAATAACTCAGGAAACTACTATATAAGTTAACTAATATATATTAATATATACTAACTAATACATAAGCTAAGCTAAGCTATACAATATATTATGTATGAATATGAACACACACACGTCGATACGTCAACAAGACGTCAGGCACTGGGTATTGAATTCGAAACCATTCGTGTTTATCGCCTCCAGGCTTACCAACTGAACTGTAATAAACCTGTCAGTTCATTAACTCGGATAAAGCTATATAATGGAATTAAGCATCACGTTTGTTTCAAAGACAATGTTATGAATTAACCAATTTTTATGGGTATTATTGAGGATTCACAGAATTCACCATCATCATTGAATACTATATAGATTCTCATGGTTTTTTCCTTCAAGGCAGGTGATGATCATGATGAAAATGATTTACACATTAAAGTATCTCAGAAAGTCAGGATTTGTTAAGCCAACACGTTATCACTGGTGTACAACTGCCTTACGTTCGCTTATTTCGCAGTAATGTAAGTTTTTCGATTAGAGCCCTTCTAATAACATTTCTCAATTCAATGTAAAAGTAATTTACATCTAAGCTTACGGAGTCTTATTACAAAAACGATTGAGTTAATAACCATAAGAGCACCAGTTTCGTTACAATCGTTATATTGCAAGGTCAAGCAAACGCCGCGGGCGCACTTTAAAAGCGGAATACAGATTTATCATACTCAAAATTTGCCTACTTTATATTCTAAGGTCAACAAATAAGTGTCTATTAAATAAAATTAATGTTTTTGTTGTTTTATATGTAATTTTTAATAATAAACCAAAGTTAAATCAGTTGCCATTTGCATGGAGTGGAGTGCACATTACAAAAGGACTAGTCGATGAAAACCATTGATTGGTTACGAACCCAATATTGCCGGAACTAGTAACATAATGAAGGGAAAATTTTATGATTAAAACCTATTCATTTGTACATTACAGATGCTCAAGTTTTAATTATAGTTGTACTACTTTTAGTTATGTATTGTAGGAATTATTGACAGTAATTAAATATGATATGTATCAATAGGGCAAGTATTTTATTTCGAAAATTTCTATACGTATGTTTACTTGTTACTCGTTTACACTGAAATGGTTGGACCGATTTGAGTGGAATTTAGTAATTTAATAGATTATTATCTGGAGTAAATAGCCATATAAGAATGATACTGTACGAAACGAAGGCAAGTCACTAGATTTCTATAAATATTTATTATTTGTATATATAATACTACTGTTAAATTAATTGTAGGTATTTTTTTATTTTATCTCTACCCTAGTAATATTAACTGAAACATTTATTCCCGCCACCAAAACATCTGTTATTTTTTGCTATCCGTACCGGTATAATCACGTCGTAAGTAATCACTCTTGATTTTTTGCTCTCCAAGCCACAATAATGGCTTGTTTGTAATGTTACATCGTGAAGGTAAAATGAAGGTCTCAAAATTCAATTTTTTTCTAAGACAATTACCCTATATCGATTATTATATATAATTTCTGGGTCACACGTAACTGAAATTACGTTTTCACATTTTTCCTTGATCTTTTCTAGTTTTTTTGTACTATAATTACTAATAATTATATTTATACCCTAGTTGTAATAGATATTTAACTAAGCTCTATAGTAGTAATAGTAGGTACTGGTTTTGGTTTTGTAACTCACTTTTCAAATTAAGAAATAAGATAATTTATCATGTAGTGTTTACCTTTAAATTATTTTACATACCCTGTGCATGTAATATAAATACTTTTTGTTATATATATTTATTATGTAAAATCTCTGGTAGACTCCGGGAGGCCCACTCTCCTTCCCCCCTCCCTCCCACTTCCCTCCCTCCTCCATCCCTCCCTTTCCTGAAAGGCCGGCAACGCATCTGCAAGCCAGGCTTGCAGATGTCCATGGGCGGAGGTGATCACTTTCCATCAGGTGAGCCTCCTGCCCGTTTGCCCCCTATTTACCATAAAAAAAAGACCTAATAAATAAAATAAAAAAATACAATAGATTTATAGTAAGTTGCATGAAAGGTACTTATGCATAAATATTTAAATCGCCATCCCACTCGCTTCATAGTAATTGGATAGGTAATGATTTTGCTGGCATATTATATTCTGCACCACAATACTACGTCATGTATACAGTAGTTGTAAATTTAAATTAGGCACTTGTATAACTCAGTTCCTTATCTTGATTTTCGCACTTCGACTTCTTAAACGAAGTAGGAAGCGTTGTCTAAAGGCTATTTGAACATGTTAATAATATAATTGATTAAATATTCTAAAAAACTTAATTTTTTTTGAAGTTTAAATTAAGTAGGCACCTGTTTTGTATCATTGCCTATTATTGCCTTGCATCTTATGTAAGAACGTCCCTTCTGTCTATCCCTAGATCTTTTATATATAGTAGGTTACGCCACCTACTAGAAAATTTAGTTATAAGAGTAACCTATGTGTATACTAAGTTTTATCAAATAAATATATATAAAAAAATATATCATAAATTTTTTTATGTACTTTCTACATGAATAACATACAAACAAACTTTCACTTTGTAATAGTATTGTGATGTCATGTAAATCCAGATGAAACTACACTCTCAAGCCCTCATTAGGTCAAGAAACTAGTTCATAACAGGAGTCGAACGGCATCACAATTATCGATTATTAACCACTTAGTTCGAGGTGAAACTTTAATGCTAACTAGATCTTTGCCTTTCCCTTGCATGTTATAAAGATAGATGCTAAATATAGACTCTTTACTCAATGATTTAAACCGAGCTGAATGAGACAAAAATATTCGCTATAATATTTTTGATATTATTAAACGTTTTCTAAAGGTAAAATATAAAAAAAATAGACGAAAACATCTTAAATTAGTTTTTAATTTAAGTATATAAGTAACTTCATACTAATTTCTTAAAGAAGTAAAGCAGAATTAGAGCAGTATGTATCTTTTTACTGCAAGCGATAAAATTTATAACATATTCATCCCAACATATACCAAAAAAACATAATTTCCTCATACAAAACTCTATAATTTAATTTAAAGTTCAGAAACCCGAACAGTAAACGTTAGCCATCTTAAAAATTTAAACAACGTTAAGGATTTAATTAAAACAAGTTCGATAGGAAATTTAAAACAAACTAAACTCCAAGATCAATATGTGCTTTCGAATCTTGTTAACAGAGTAAATTTAATGCCAATAGAGTTTACTCAGCATTGATTCTTTTACCCTCTAAAGTAATAGTAACTCTTGATTCAGAACGCGAGCTTTCTTCTAATTTATGAGAGCTTTCCTTAAAAAGCTCTATGAAAACAGTCTTAGATCAGTGTTTTAAACATGAAATTATCTAATTTTTCATCCTTTTTTGCATAAAGATTGTAAGCTGGCTATATTTATTCATGTCACGCAAAAAATAAGGAGCGGACTTTTAATGATATTGTGGATTTGAATTCTTTTTTCGCAGTAAATTATTTTTTCGTTTCAACTGGATATAGATCAAGTGAAGATACTTAAGTAGCATAATGCGTTCAAAATATACTATTAAATACGATATAACAGTAAGTTAGTAGACTTCAAAACAGCTTTTCTCTAAATGCATATTTACAATACTTACGTCAAAAAATCAATTTTTAAAATTTGGCTGTCTGTCTGTTTGTTTTGGGTAATCTCTGAAACGGTTGCACCGATTTTGACGATACTTTCACTTGCGGATAGCTAATGTTATAAGGAGTAACTTAAGCTACTTTTATTTTATTAGAAAATTATAAAAATCGTTTTATTAATTTAACTTACACCCAGCGAAGCGACAAATAAGAACAATGTCGGTTCGGTAGCAATTCTTAATACAGTAAAAAGCTTACAAAAGCTAAAACTATCGTAAATAATACGAAATAAAAGCTCCAACATTATACTGTAAACTAGTTTAACCAAAAACTACTATATTAAGAAATAAACAAGCATTTATCATTGGAGATGACCAAATTGTATGCAACAGCGGATGCAAAATATCGTTACATATAAATTTATGATTTTAGAAGATAAATTGTTTAGTAGTGGTTCGTGATTTCCTGCATAGTAATGTATTCGAGTCGACCGGTCAAGCCTTGAAGGTTGTCATAGCTTATAAGTAATAGAAGTGGCAGTATTTAACTTGTTATTAACGTTCATTCTAAATTAGGCTGTAGACTAAATTAAATTTTGATAACACAAAAATTACTTTGTACGACGAAAGAAAGTATTGTGAAAAAACTTCTATGGAGAAGCTAAGTAGTGTGATAGATGTGTAAAGTTAAATCCATTTTTTGAATTGTGTATTATACTACTATATGACTTGAAACGAAACACATGTCTAGAAGAACGTTAAATAGCTGAGCTTACTATTTATAATTATCAATAAATAGAAAAAGTATATGTAAATATACTAGCGTTCATTCAGGGGTTGAAATTCAATCATTATTTTATTAATCACACTAAAACTCGTCAATATCTACTTACGAACAATACTACGTGTCAATACATGGATGGTGTTCAAGCTTTAAATATTTTCCAACAAAGAATTCTCTAACAAACCATACTACACACAACAATAAAATTAATTTTATAATAAATAATTAATATAATATGATATAATATATGCCCATGATAAGCTACTAGGTTTCTGTTATGAATACCAGATAGTTGTTATATAATTGTTAGTTATATAATATAACTATGTATACATAAATATTATAGATATAGACACCTATGATTGATACCTACAAGTAAATATATAAATCGAACCCACGACCGTTGGCACAGTGAGTAGTGTCACAAACAGCCATACGTGTCGTCAATTATTATAATTAATTACTATGAATAAATTACACGATGTTATACCATCAGTAATATAAATTACAGTAACAGTCCCTACAAATTAACAATTCCCTTATAAAATATACACAATAGGAATTCACAATTAAAACACCCCTAATAAGATACAAATGCGTCGAACTACAAAGCGTAATAAATAACGCAATTAACTAAGGCATGATCGTTTTCCGAGGTATCTCTATCTAAATATGGAAAAATTTATGATAAAACTGTTATCAAGGAAACGAACAACTTATATATTTTATTAGCAAAGCATAAAAGGATAATTTTATTTACAGGTTTATTGTTTAGAATTGATTTTAAATGAGTTCGATTCTCGATTGTGATTATTTGAATGATAAAGTAAAGTATATAACCAAATTGTCATTTCCTTAACATATCAATAAGCTTCATTTTTTATTTTCATATACAGTAAGTTAAATCTTTATATATACGAGTACATTATCTATTTTTTTTATATAAGATAAAAAATCTCAAGCAGTTCAAAGTGAAATAAATAACTTTAATCGATTAAGCAAATTACAAACTCCACGCCATTTAACTCTGAGAGACAGATCAAGCGTAGGCATCGAACGTGCGTGCTATTCATATTCAACACGCGTCACGTACTCAAGCTGTGTGCGGACTACAGATAGGCAGCTTTTTATGCCCCACCACACAGTGTTTATTGAATCCTGTATCGCGATTAAACTGCCTACATATGACCTAAAACTTTTAGAAATATCATCTGATTTATGTAAATTAATGATTAACTCGGTTAAAGTTATAGAGAACAGTTAATTTTCTAATTTTCTTTTTTTTATTTGGTTAGCTCTTTTATGGGTATTTGTTAAGAGTACTTTTTGAATTCTATCAGTTATTTACTTAACTAGATTCTTTCTGGGTCGTACAGTATAGTAGTATGGTATAGTAGTATGGTTTTTGGGAATATATTGAGCCTGATAACTAACTATTATCATATCAAATTTTATCAAAATTTATCCAGTAGTTTTATCGTGATGCGTTAACAGACAGACATACAAAAATATTTAAAATTAATGTACCAATTCAACTCAGAACTTTGTAATACTCGTATGTAAGTAATAAAAACATATACACTATATCTAATATTTTTCACATAGAATCTCACATTCCCTAATACGGAATATCTGTAAAAAATCAATGTAAACATTAAACGAAATAATTCCTCTGTTACTGCGTTAAGGTAGGATAAACAAACAAACATTTTTTATATAAAGCATTGGCAAATAACCGTTTTTGAGAACAAAAATCGTATTTTAATCAAATAAAGTACTTATAAAACTTATTTCGAGCTCTTAATATTATAAACTTGTGACTTGGTTTCCAGCATTACAAGCGTCTACAATATAATGACAATGCAAATTTCGATGCACCTTACCGTCTCCTTTGTGTCGAACTGAAGGAAAGTTGAGAACTAAGTGCGAAACTACTGTGTGGATTTTTATATATGTAAAATTTTATGACTGTTATAAATAAGCTTTAAGCTTTAGTTATTCTAAAGTATGTTCGAGTAGCATTTTAGTTATAGATTCTGAATATATTACAAGTTTTCAGGTCGTGTAGAATTGATCTAGAAAAGGGTTGATAGAAAATATAATATACACGATAAAAGAGTTATAAAAATAGTTAATTGTCTTTTACTAATTAATAGATGAAAAAAATGTATATAATTTGTCACTAGTTCGCTACACTGTAGTTTTTTTGAGTATTTTTATCTAACAAATTGTTATGTGAGCGGAAATTACCACTTTAATTATTGATAAATAAAAAAAATTAACAATTTGAAATTTCTTTTACACATACTTACAATACAGACAAATCTAGTGTTATCACTAGTCTAGAATAGAGCTTTAAAACTTATTAGTCATGACAGTAAATATGAATATAAGTAACATAGCAATAAACAATAATTTACGATTTCTAATAAAATGTGTACGACAGAAGGTGGACGGTCCCATAAAGTGCAGACGGTCTGTATCTTTCACTTGGACTTAAAATTGAATGAATCGATTTCTATACAGCCAACCGTTTTAGTGTAACCTTAACCAACTTCTACGAAAAGAGGTTCAGATCTTTACATAAAATAAAATTTTAAGTAGTAGAATCTCTACATTAGAATTTATTTGAAATAGTTATAATCTACGATACAGATGTAGAATATTTTAGAAGTAGACATTTATTTAGAGAACATAGTTTTTAGAATTATTGTCCATTTTTTTAATATGTTGGGACATTATTACACACAGCGCCATCTAGTTCCTTGGTAAGCTACGAAGCTTGTGTTACAGATACCAGATAGCTTATATACTACATATATAAGTTTTTAAATACATACATATAATAAATATGATCAATGTTATTTCTAATAACTATACTAAAAGTTGAAGTAAATCTATGGATAAATCCAAGACGAGCTAAAGTTTGTCACTAGTCAAAAAACAAAACACTTAAGTTGTAGCCTAAACGTAAAAACTGAAAAATAAACCGATTTTCAGTTCGTTATTTAAACAAATTATGTAGCCGTGTACAAGTTTTATTTGTTTGACTTTAATATGAGCAGAATATCATGACCTCACATTTACCTTCGAAGTTTCAACGAGATTGTAAGTACTTGAAGGAGAATGGTGGCTTTATGGCGTATCTCTTATTTTAATATAACTTTAATGTATTATGCTGACGAAAATTATCATTTTAAGACGTATAATATTTTAAACTTATTATGAAGTAATCGTAATAATGCATTGATTTAACACGTATGTTACCATGTAAATATGTAGTAGAAAAAATATTCATCTACCCTCATATAAAATGTCTTAAACTTAATAAAAACTAGTTGTTAAAAAAGTAAAATAATTATAAAGAATAGTTCATTTTCTTTTCCTAATTAATAGATGAAAAAATCTATGTTATTTCTCACTAGTTAGATTATTTTTTGTCTAACAAGTACTTTCAAAAACGAAAAATTGTTTAATTAAAAAAAAACAAGCGTAGTGAGTGCAAACTAAACACAGTCTATAAAAGTTCTCAAACGAAGCATTAACTATCTCCACTTGGAAAATATTTCTTAGAAATTCATATTAACTCGAATGCTCTAACTTTGCAGTCAATTCAAAACAGTTATCAAACTTGTGCTTACATTGCAACACTTTTGTGCTTTACATGCGTAATAAATGGCTTTATTATCATAGAGAAGTATAAAGTTAAAATTTTCCGCCTCATAAACCCTAAGAATGTTGATCTTAGACGGAGTTATGAAAAGTATAGGATTTTAAAATATTTGTTCACATTAAAATGCAATGAGGTACGTAAAATATTAGTAGTTAGTTGTTTACTTTGAATTGTGACTATTATTCGATGAAGAAGAACCGTGGATATGGTATTGTTGGTCTATCGAGAATATTTATATTAAATCATTATTATTAAGAATAATATAAGTTCTTTACATTTTTCATATCAATATATGTTTATAAGTAAAATTAAGTAGATTAGTAGAAGAAAGTAACCTAAGTTACTCTCCGTTCCACCTTGTATACTACACTACATACTAATAGCACTTCTACATAAATAATATATATGTAAGACAAGCGACTTTCCCACACTTTACTCGAGTGCAACACTTAACAGTATAGTACCTATAAAATCTAGGTCATAAGCTATATAACTACTAAGTTTCATCAAAATATGTCTAACTCAAAGCTTATATATGGTTATTTTCACGATCTACCTCTAAATTTTGATATTTTCTAGGAAATTAGTTAATATTCTCAATACCAATATCCATACAAAATATATTTTCGTTGAAACCGACCTCATCTCTTCAGGGGACGGAAAGTCGTAAATTTACCTTCTCTCGATGCCGCGATCGAAAAGTTTCTGCTCACTGAAATTCTGCGGCAAACGACTACTTCACGTCAGGTAAAGCCTTAATACAAAACTTTAGAATGACTGTTATTTATAAAATGACAAAAGCAATTTTAAATAAGATTTAACAAGAATCCGCTTGTCAAAAAGCTGTTTAAGTCTAGGCTTAGTAATCGATGTAATACCTATGTTTAGTATATAATAATAATAATTTAATGGTTAGTTAGTAAAATGTGATTAGAAGGTCCTAGGTTCATGATTCATATATTTGAGAAGATTGGGAGATAGGCTTTACAACTAGTTTTCAGAAAAAATAATAATTAAAGACACGAATAAATTAACAGCAACATTGTAAACGATATTATAAATAATTACTAGATTTCACACTCTTAATTTAAAAATCGTGTTCAAACTGCGATAATAGCGACGAAAAAAACTCAAGTAATTTGCATAAGGGAGCACGATTCTTGCATATATCTTTTTTATTTGTACTAAAGACCTTACAGACTGGAAATTATCAAAAATAAAAAAAACAGATATAGTATATACTAAACCAAAATACATATCTACACATATCATTTTAGTGAAATATAATATATTATTGCATTTCTCTCTCTCTCTCTTCAATTTGTTATTTGTTTTTTAATTGTCATTTGTAATATTTTGCATCTATATCTATTTCTTTGTAATAAGTGTTATGTTAACAATGGAAACTTTTATTGGTCATGTTTCTATTAATTGTTTGTTATTTATAAATTTTATTGTAACACCGTTTGTTTCCTTAATAAATAAATAAATAAAAAAATAAGAGGGAGTCATCAATTAATAATTCAGCTATGTGAATGACACGTATGGCTCAGTTTGTAGTGACTCTACTTGCTATGCCGGTGATTGCGAAGTCGAGTCCCGCTGGTGGCATTTATATTTATATTATGTATGTATTTTAAGTCATATAACATGTGTATTGTATCAAATATCTGGTTTCCATAACACAAGTCTCGTGGAAACATGGAACTAGATGATTGATTCTTGTTCTAACAAAATTTATTATTATGTTGATATAAAAAAATATTTAAAAATGAATATTATATTAAAAAGTCTTAGTTGTAATATTTAACCATAGCTCTATAGTAGTAATAGTAGGTACTGGTTTTGGTTTTGTAACTCACTTTTCAAATTAAGAAATAAAACAATTTAGCATGATGTGTTTACCATTAAATGTAATAATATAATATAAAATCGCTGGTAGACCTAATAAATAAAATAAAAATAAATAAAAAAAAAACTAAATATTTTGAAGTGGTAAAGTTGAGTGTGTTTCATTCCTTACAGCGAAATAGGCTTGATAGCATCTGCACGCAACGTATCCATGCTCGTGAACCGTACTAATTATGCAAAAATTTCAAATCCTTGAACTTATTGTATAGAAACATTACACGCTTTACATTTTAACACTTGTTGAAGAAGACCTGGTATTCTAAGCAATTTCATAAGAAAAATAGTACATAATCAAAGACTTTTTTTGTTTTTAAGGAAAATAATGAGAATATTTGTTTTTCTTAAATATTCTTAACATTTTATTTATTCATTAGGAGATAAATGTCAAGTTAAAATGATAAAAGCTATCTCCTTTCACTCAAGTCGTTATCACTGACATTAGCTCAGATACATATTAACTTATATGTTAATAATAATATTAGTGTGATGATATTTCTTGTTTGTAAATGTGGAACGGTTTTGATACAGTCTGAATATCAAACAAGATTATCTGCGTAAGCCAAACTTTCCTAACGAACGGAACCACGCACCAACTGAAGTCAACGATAAATTGAAAGCTTAAGCAGCAACTCGAGGAAACATCTTAAGAAGTCATAATCATACTTAAGTCAAGACTAATTCAAGTCATAATTAAGTTAAAATTGACTCTCTCAAATGTCCCCTTTCTGAGCTTGGTTGCAAAGTTATCGGGGGTTTCAATGAAAATTTATTGTTCCAACAACTATTTCTCAAAATTGTCCCAAGGGTTCGTGGAATTTGGCAAATATCGTTGAACTGCCAATTTGTTTTAAGGACCTAACTGTTTGAACTCTTGAAATATGCTCCAGTTTTCTGGGCGTCAAAGTTTTCAGTATGAAGCATGTTACCCTATAGGTTAAATATTGAGCGACTTTGTTTGGAATTCTGACATATTTAATGATGGACCGATGTTTGGTCTAAATTGTTACATTCGACGAAAGTTTGAATATTTAAACCTTTTTGATTTATAATTTTCCATTACACCTCTTCATGTCTAAAGAGATCATAGCATAAATCACTGAACAAGCAAAAATCCTCGTGAAATTCTAAAAGACATTGCAGAAACTTGTTTTAACCGTTTGTTTCCTAAATCAAAAACTATTGAAAATTTTGTAAACTTCCGTTCACTCAATATAATTATTTTCGGATGCAAGAGCACACTTGCTACAACAAACTGTTGCCTGCATTTTATTTTTCAAATCGGAGTCCCATGCCAACCGTTTCAAGTCGGGCTGTTTCGCGGTCTACCAACTCTCTCGTATCGACAGGGACTTTAAAAACTCCAATACGTTTAATACTGTGCCCGCTGCAGGCACAACTTAATAATGTATATAGGAAACTTGTTTCATTCTACTTGAGGAACGCTTCGAGCCAACTTCTTTGTTTACTTACTATTCTATTCCTTCCTTTTTAAAAGCGACGCTTTGCATGTCGGTTACGATCTCGCTCTGTTTAAAGAACAAACCGTTGGGGAGTTTCTCAAATAGAAGCTTATTGCCGAACGTTCTTTTAACTTTGTCGAGAGATTTGGGTGTTGTAGTTGAGAATATTATAGTCGTAAATTTTCTAAAAAGGCGCAAACACAACTCTAAAGTTCGTTCCATTCAAAATATTCAAAACGGGGGGAGGTTTAATGATATTCATGAATGTTAAAGCCGCTTGGCTGTTGTGAAATGTCGCTTAGACTTGTAACAAAACAATGACACTAACTTAAGCTTGGGATGTACGGCCGCTATCTCCATTTGATTGCGAACATAAACATAGCCTTTATTACCGCCACAATTTCGTACTATATTCCAGAGTTTTAAACTTTGATACTGCCACGGTAACGAATCACCTTAAAAAGTTTGATTTTCTTAAGTAGAATCCGTAAGTCACTTAAATTCGCTAACGAGACAACTCTGAACGCTTATCTTCGCCAACCCGGAGTCCGAAACTTTAAACAAATAACTAACTGTTAAAGAAAGGCAAACAAATTTACAGATCAACTTATATAAGCTGCTGGAAATAAGCAAGTATAAATGGTTTAAGAGATCTTTGCAGTCCCAATGAAGAAATAAAAGCATAAACGTGTTGTTTTAATGCAAAATGAAATGACGTCCAGTCCACAGGAAAAAGAATAAATTAAAAGTAAGGATTCGGTCCATTGTTGTTTTTGCTCAGCCTTTTTGCGTGTTTTCCATAAAGAATGCTTAAATGTATTTCGGTGAAGATAAAAATGGACGTTACGCTCGAGGATGGCAGAATGATAATAAGTTTCACGTCCGTCTGCATCTTATTTTGCTTTAATGGCTTTAGGTCGGACACCAGCGAGGAGCTTCTACTTTACAGTTCGTTTAACGTAAGGCATATTAGCCAAAGCGTTGTTGACATTCACTTAATAAATAAAACATTTTTGCCACAGTTGTTAAGAATTTGTAATTATCCTATGTAAGACTAATTTTAACTGGATGAAAAATTGATTACACTATTACACCACCATCTGTGACCAAATTCACTCACAAAATCCATATTCTCTCATATATTTGAATATTAGTTGTATTACTTAGAATAGCAAGATTATAAGATGAGTTGCTTCCAAACAAAATATACGATCGAAAGACGAAATTAATTCTCAACTGGGACATATTTCTCTGTTATTTCAAACCACAGCGCTGATTGAATCAAAGTAATCCTTAATACATTTCACGAGTTGAGTAATGTAAGTAATTACTTTGAAGAAACTATACACAACGTCTACCACAAGAGCAGGCTCGATTCAACACAATTTTGAATTAAATTCTAGTAATGTATCATTCTTATCATTCGTTAGTTTGAAATAAATTGCTGTAGAAGCATCCACAGCCGCATTTGACTAAATCTCCATAGTCAAATTATTCACTCTTGCAATCCTGCCAAAGCCCCGCCGCTTCGTTCGTGTAATATTGAATTATAGTGGGGCAAGTAAACCATTGCGAAATGGAACACTGTTGATAAGTTTGTCAGGCTGTTTATAAATTTGTTTCTTCTTAATAAGATCCATTATAGTATTAAACTTTAATTAATTTTACATTACTTTCTTATATTAGTATTTGACATTTTAAATGAAACTCATGTATAAATTGCTCTATTTGGTTCAATAAAAATAATTGATCGAGATAATTCAGTAAAAATATATCCTTGGGACAGAAGATTGTTGATCTTTATACCTGTTTATGGGTTCGATGTCGGCTCACAGAACAAATTACTATAGGGCAATAATCTTGTTTCCATAACTAAAGAAACAACTTCTTACAAAACATGTATATATTTTTACTATAAATCTAAGCCTCTAACTTCTGCCATCCATCTTACATGTTTCAACGAAAAATGTTCAATACTTATATTTTAAATTCACTCAGCATACAAGCCATTAGTGCGAGAGTAATACCGGCATATTTCAAACCATTTTCAATCTTCCTATTTCCAAATACGCTATTTTCCCGACAACAGAGCATCTATTTCAATGTTTAAAAGCAGTAATATTTTAGAGACTGCCTAAAATGATTTCGCGAAGGCTTTTTGACGACGTCGTTGGAACGAATTCATTTTTCAAAGTAACTTTGTAAGATGCGGCTTCAAATACAGCTTACACTACGCTTTATTAAATTTTAACGTGATTGGTTTTTATGAGTTAATTATAATGTAGGGCTTTTGTAAGCTTTTACCTTTATGGATAATTTTAAGGATATTATTATTTACTTAATTATACTTTCCTCAAGCCAATGAATGTTATATCTATCTCATATATTATAGTTGAAAGGTGTGTAAAAAGACAATAGAAAATTTCGAATGTAGGTTAATTTTTGATCCTTTCTAAAAGTTTAATAATTTAGTTAATAATCAAAAATGAAATGACATTTCTCTTAAGTTTAAATAAAGTACTACATTGCTTCTATACTTGTATTGGGATACAAATCAAATTAATAACATTAGATACGATTTTATTTATTAAAGTGGTCTGGCACAAATTTTAGATGGTATCGCCAAAAACTCAATATGAGCCACATACAAGATTTTTTGCCACATTAAATATATACTGTTAGGTTGATAACACAAGGTTGGGCCAACGAACTTTTGTTTGAATTACGAACATACGAATAAATAATAAACAGTGTCGAGAGTTCAGAGAACTTAAACGTCTAAAGATTATTATCGGAAGTGGAATTTTAATAATAAAAAACTCTTTAATTCGTACTTTTCATATTAAATGTACGAAAATTTACATATTAAGATTAATGTTTATATTCAGATTTATGTTATCTTTATTTAAGGTTATACAATGTTAAAAAACTAAAATTAGTTTATGCTTCTGCCACGTGATTCTTTTAATTTAATTTTTTTTCAGTAAAAAGACACTCTAGTCCAATATAATACTTTACACAGGCTGTTTGAATAGAACTATGTACGCAGCTCGTTTTTAATATCCCACTATTGGACAATAGCCTCCCTATATGAAGGGGGTCAGGCCATAGTCCACCACGCTGGCAAGTGCGTGGATTTCACATGTCTTTTCGAAAACTTGCTAGGTCTTCACAGATATTCAGATCTCCTCACAATGTTTTCCTTCACCGTAAGGTAAGTGGTAATGATGTTAGTAATGATTCGCACATGAAAATATGCGTGACTCGGATTTGAACCCGCTTCACTCCAACTACCACAGTCTTATTATTAACAAAATTAGTAAGCATTTACTAATAAACGATCACGAAAATGAAATTTAATTCGTGCTGTTAATAAATAAGTCCAGCCATTCCTGTCGTAGTCATAACAGCAATAAAAACGGCAGAGCCTTGCACCAGGTGCTGCATACAATTTCCAAAAATAATACAAAGCACACATAAAAACTTCACGTATCGTACGTAAATGGGGTTTTCGGAGATCGGTGTCGGCAAAATATTGCTATTGGCTTACCTAGCTATGTGAACGGGAATTTTAAAACGTATTGAACGATAGGATTTTTGAAACGATTTACGGGAATGCCTTGATTTTTTATCGCAAGAAATGAAATATGAAGTATATATGAATACATGTGTTGTTCTAATTCCATGGTAAGCTACGAGGCTTGTGCTATGGATACCAGGTAGTTTAAATACATACATAAATATAAACACCCATGACTAGAGTATAAATAATTCCGCTCATTACAAATAAATGCGCCCAGCAGGAATCGAACCGGAACACTAGCATAACGTACCTATAGGGTCACTACATACTGAGCGAAAAATTTCGAATGGCATAGAAACCATTTTTTTTAATTCCTTCCATCTAATAACGGACTTAGGCCATTAAAATAAGTACAAATCATATTCATAATACATTACAAAAAATAATCACTATAAGCTGAAGCTTTATAATTTTTCTTTAAAAGATCTTCACAAAATCATTTCTCTATTACAGATAGCGTCTAGATTAGCGAATACAAAGGAAACTAAATCAATTTGCTACAGTCTGGATGAAATTTAATTTTTTATACCGACTCGTCCAAGTGTTAGTAAATTAAGCTCGCTTTGTAAGTTTGTAAACAATATTAATCAATCTCTTGTAACATTTTTTGCCTTTTTGAATTTAAATGTGTTCATAATAAAAATTTAATATCGTTTTCATACTATTTAAATTGCCAAGAGTAAATAAGACATAGAATATAACTAACAGTCGATAAAAATATGACGAATGGGCATTAAAAAAAGCTCAGTTCAAACTCGCTTATAAAAACTTACATCTCTCAAACAACTCAACTACTTAAAAGAATATAAAAAGCTTCAATATAATATTCATTTCATATAAATCAAGAGGTTAAGAAAATAGAGTGATCCAAAGAATATCTTAATGTCATAATAAATAACCGTCGGTAGAGCTTTTAGGAGGAAATATTTTTATTTGCTCTTGATTGCTGTAATGGCGAATGATTTTTAATATAGAAATTGCGTAAATGATATTGCAAATGTATTTCGGTTCTTTTAATTTCACTAAAAATGTAATATTATTACATAATTTATTTATTTCTATCATGATTACCACTTGTCTTACGGTGAAGGAAAACATCGTGAGGAAAACTGCATGTCTGAGAAAACCTAGCAAGTTTTCGAAAGACGTGTGTAACTCGCACTAGGCCAGCGCGGTGGACTATGGTCTGATTCCCCTCGTACTGAGGGAGGCCCGTGCCCAGCAGTGGGGCGTTAAAAAGGGCTGATGATGATGATTATGACATAAAATAGCGTAATGTAATAAAATTTTAACTGAGTCGAACCTGTAAATTAATATGTTTGGAAAATCTTATAAAGTTAATAATTAAAAGGCTGAATCTTGACGCTTTGACGACACGCGTGGCGCAGTTTGTAGTGACCCTACTTGCTGCGCCAGCGGTCGCGGGTTCGAGTCCCGTTGGGGGCATACATTTGTTGAGCACAAATGTTTGTACTCCAGTCATGGATGTTTATATTTATAATATGTATGTATTTATTGATAGCTGATTATTTGGGTCAACATATAATAGAAAGAGAAATACAGTTAAAACTACTATACATTTCTCAGAAATGACATATTTTCTATAAGTTATAGACAAAGTAGTCGAACTAGTGATTCGTTAGTCTTTGATATAAATATCGTCTGTCATTAAATTTCAATTAATCCTAAGCTACGTATGGAATATTAAAGAATGTATGGAAATGTAAAAATTTTCACATTGAACAAGGATTAAAGCTGCCACTATTGACCGTGCCTGGCGTGCGAAGATAAACACCGATCCATCGACGTATCTACTATAATGTGTTTAATCCCTTGATTGGGGTATTTTATATTTGAACTAACTATTACTTTTGGCTTTTGCTCTAACTTCAATGCTTTTTTAGAATAGTGTGTTATTAAAAAACATATATAGTCTATAAACAAATAAAATATATGTTTATTATGTACTTGCGAGTCAACCTCGCTTCATCCCTAGGTACCTTTACTATAAGTTTTTTTACAAATATTTTTTTATTATTATTATTAAAACCATTCGTGTGCCTTAAGAAACATACAAATAAATCAATTTTAATTTATATAGATGTAACAATAAAACAAAAGGCTGTTTTGTTAAAAATAGAGTCTGTTTTAAGCATCTTAATCAAGCATACGTAGTAGCGTGATCCGTATTAATTTGTATTATTCGGTAATGTTACATATATTAGAAATGTGTTTAACGTTGCGACTCTACATATTTTGGTGAAACTTTTGATAAAGATAGTTTATGTAGTTGATTAAAACTTTTTTATTCACACATGCACTATATAAACATATCCGTGTTGAATTCTAGTAATACTATATAACGACCCACTTCATTTAAAATTAAGAGATAACCTAAAAGACCTATTCTATCTTGACAATTGTACATCGATTTTCACGCGTTTATTTAAATTGATTGCTTTTTGATAAATACTCCACTCATGCATCCCTTAAAACTGTTTCTATCATACTAGTGTATACCCGCGGCTTCTGTTACGTATTTTCTTTCGTATACTCTATTTAGAAGGGACTCTATTTAAGGGGATAATTTTAAATATATATTTCTGTTTCAAAGTTTAAGTTATGTTCCCTTCAATACGAGTGGGATTAACTCATCGTTTCCTTTAAAACTAGATAAGTAATAATAATGTTGAAAACGATTCGCACATAAAAATATCAGATCTCCTATCCCTCTCTTTTCCATAAATTTTTCCTTCTCCATGTAAGAGACGTAAAATCCGTTCGTCTATTTAATACTTAATAACGACATGTATCGCAATAATTAAAACTTTTAATGCTTTTTTAGAATACAATAGGCTTAGACCTAATCTGAATAGAAGTGAGGGCATTAACCTCAGCTTCATTTTCATCATACGACAAATTAGTAAAGCTATACATTATTATGGCTCATAAAATAAAGTAAATCTAATCAACTATTAAAAACATGTTTACACATGTCGTATATTTTGCAATAAATTATCTTTATAATTACCTACTACCTGTTTGTGACTCTTTATAATTAAAGTATTAAACACAAGATTTTGCCCCGGTTTCGCTCATAGGAAGTGCTTTGAATGTAAGCTATTTTATTGCAAAGTTTTACTATAAACGGTTTAGGTGTTATAGCCTATAGTCGTTCTAAACATACTGACAAGTTGTTTTGCATTAGTGATATAAGTAAATTTAAAGTTTATGAAGCGATATTTATAAGACTCAAAAAACTAAGTTTAAGATACCTAATACATTTTTTTAATTCATCATATTACAATATACATATGAATGTCCTTTTGATAAATATAGAAGATTTGTAAAATAGAAACCAAATTAGAAAATGCCAAAAAATAGTTCGACGAACTCTTTCTAAGTTAAAGTTTATCAATTCTAGCTGAGTGGAGATCGCTTGCTCAGTTCATTGACATAGGCTCTGAAAGAATAAAATTTCAACCGTGAAACTAAACTTTATTGCAGATTTTTGCAAATGGACTTAAAAATTTGGTTTAGAAATAATCAGGTTTTTACAATTATCTTATATACTTAATATATTTTTATAATCTTATATATTTTTTTGGATTCTTTTGAAAAAAAATTTTTTTTTGCTTTTTTAACTAAGTAATTATAGCTCCTATTAAAATGCTATTAATTTTAATACTTAAGAATTAAATTTAATTAATTAAAAAAACTTAAAAATACACCATTCAACATACAGACAAGTCAATTAATTTAATATTAACATAATACAAGATTATAATTTAAATATGAATACTTTCAAGTCATAGTTGTAATTTTTATTACGAAGCCAAATCGGTAACAATAACTTGGAACCGAATTAATGCTCGCGAGTCAAGTTTAAACGAGTGTCAATGAACGTCCTTCAGTTTGTTAACCTATAACCTCTAGTTAGAATATGACAGTTAAATCTTATGATTTAAGAGATAACTGAAACTTGGTTAATATTTAACTGTGCTCTCTGATTTAACTTTTAGTGCAATGTTACCCCTTTTAAGGTCCCACGGCTGGGACGGACTACACTTTAATAGGAGGGGGATGAAACCATAGTCCACCACGCTGGCCTAGTGGGGGTTGGCGGACTTCACATGTCTTGCTAGGTTCTCTCATGCACGTTTCTTCACGATGTTTTCTTTTATTTAACGTAAGACAAGATTACCATGTTAGAAATGATACGGACATGAAAATATCAAAGCTAAACCTAGATTTCAACCCGCATCACGCGCTTAACCAAGCGAGCGCGCTACCACTGAACTACCACTGCCTATAGGATATCTATCGCAATATTCACAATGTGACAAAACTAAAATTGAATCAATTGAAAGCTATAAAATTGTAAATTTGTTTAAATTTTATTCGAATATACAATGAAGTGACGATAGTTTGTCGAAATCGCAAAAATTGTCCCATATATTATTCACGATCGTTCAGTAATGAGGTTCTTGAACCCGCTCTTTACAATTGTATAGTGTAGTATAATGAAGCGTTTGTTTAATGTGAATTCTAAGACTTTGTTTTTATACTAGCTGTAAATTTGACTTTGCTTGTGATTTTATTTCATATTTAGATTTAGTTGGTGTGGATTCGATTATCGTTTGAGGTAATTTAGTTTAAACAAACTATATTGTTATATTACTTTGTATATGTCATATGTACATTATATAATATTATGGTGAAAAATATATCAAATTTATACTAGTATATTAATATAATTAATTATAAACTTGTATTCGTTTTTGTATTTTAGCAATACTTTTGTCTATTGTAAATGGATTTAATTTTCTTATCTGATCCAATTATGTATAAAAAGATGTCTGTCTGTGAGGTATACGAAAGTCTAAAATTTTCAAAGTAGCCAAAAACTATTGATATAAGGACATAAATTTAGATTTTTGTTATATAAATGTACTTTTACTGTTAGCCCGAAAAATATTAAAAAATAACGAAATTTCAGGAATCCCGTTAACATACGTTAACGTAACATGACGTAACATTTACATACCAATCGGGGTGAACGTCCGGCGGATATCGAATACACCTAGATTTAAAAAAATGCCCATATATTATTCAAATTGTATTTTAAGAGCATTTTTCGTGTGAAAACATTTCCTGTATTATCATCTTATGTATAATCGATTAGATTCAATCAGCTGTTCCTTTACTTTAATGTATACTACATATATGAATATATAAATAAATCATATAATATGTACGTACATACAGTACGTATATAACTAGCTTTACCCCTCGGCGCCGCTTGCTTCTTACGCTAATAGAAAAAAAAAACCTTTAAGATAGCAAGTCTTTAGACTTTAAAAAAGGCTAGTTTATGTGTCTGTAAAATAATTATTTAATATATATAAATGTATATATACAGACAAATAATAATATCGTTTTTTTTGTTAATATATGAATTAAATATGAGGTTATATAAATTTTATGAGTAATTTTTAAAATTTAAATACAAAATTTTATATCAAGTACAGTAAAAACATTAATAACTCTTGACTCTAACAAAAATATTTTGCTTCATCTCATGTTCATCGTTTTAATGATTTTCCAATCTAACTTTCCTAATAAGGCGCGATAAAAAATTAACGTGTCAAAGTTTAACGCAACACAGTGTGGGCGGAATGTAGGCGGTTGTTGCTTGAAGTGACCATAAATGTTCATAGAATCAATGGAAAAAATACCATGTCGATACAAAATTAAATATTTAAATTTGATTTATCTTTGTTTGCTGTGAAAATTAAGTATATACGAAAGGCGATGTCCATTCTGTAATAGGTTACTGATTAAAAAAAAATCTAACAATTCAAATGTTATAAATGAAACTTTCTTTTCGGATTTTATCGCGGATTTATTTGGATTTTTAGTTCCCGACGTTTCGAATGCTTTACAGAGTCTCTCCCGTCTCTCCCCAAAAGTTAGTTTCATTTATAATACCAAATATTCGCGTAAACCTAGGAAAGTATAATTCAAATGTTGTGTTAAAGAATTTGCACCAACCGAGATTCGAAGTAGTGACCCAAAAATATTTTTATACAATCAAACCCAACCACTATGTACGTATAGATAATTTAGAATTATTACCATAGCAACGTTATTTAGTTTCTGAGGTAGCGACAGCACGTGGGTGAATACCTACTGTCGAAGTGAACGTCAAAATGAAGGTTGCAATTTAATCTTGACCTTAATGGTAAAATTTAATATATTTTAAAAAACGATAATATACTGTTAACCAACTTATAAAATAGAAGGTTCTAGCTGTCTGTCTGTCCCTTTGTATGCTTAGATCTTTAAAACTACGCAACGGATTTTGATGCGGTTTTTTTAATAGATAGAGTGATGCAAGAGGAAGGTTTATATGCATAACTAGCGGAACCCGCGGCTTCGCTCGCGCTAAATCTAGTGACGAACTCAAATGAAGCGAAAAATAAGTTTAAAAAATATAACTTCACATACTTGTGTGACATTCATTATTTTTCTAAAAACTTCCTCGGCCTTTATATCGATAATAATGAATATTTCAATAACATTTTCCGTAATATGTTTAATTAACAGATTCGACTTAGTCAGATTTTGCTAGATATATATAGATTTTTTAGATATTTTATTGTTAACACCAAAATCTCGATAGCTACTAAATAAGTAGATGATAGATGGACTGATATAATTCTAAGACGACAAAAACTACTGTATTTCTTTGTATTTACTTATTTTGACGACTCGTTTGGCTCAGTTAGTAGTACCCTTTCCGCGCCAGCGGTCGCGGGTTCGAGTCCCGCTGGGGTCATTCATTCGTTAAGCACGAATGCTTGTACTCCAGTCATGGGTGTTTATATTTATAATATGTATGTATTTAAAACTTATAAGAGTTAATCAACTATCTGGTATCCGTAACACAAGCACTGTAGCTTACCACGGAACTGGATAGCGCTGTTGTAAGAATGTCCCAACATATTTATTTATTATATGGGAAATCATCATCCGAATCAGTTCATCTTACAAATCTCACCATTTTCAGAAGTCAATTCAAAGCAAGTTATTTAAAAGTCAGGATTATATTTTGTTAACGTTATAATTGCGCAGGCGCATTAATACTATAAAGCGGTCATGCCAGAGCCAATAAAAATTTAGGGCATACTATATTATAATACAGATATCTCCAAGTAAAGTGTAGGTGTCAACAAGCTTTTATTTTTGCTAAAACGAATAAAAATGATCATAAATAAGTCGAACTTTCGAGTCGTTTGTAATTTTGTAGTTAATGCGAGTGACATTACTTTTATTAATACACCTTTTCAAATACACATGGAAAGCTTTTAAGCGAACTTTGAGAGGGAAATGCATCAGTAATATGTGTTTATAAATATAATGGTTATGGAAATTTTGTTATATTTGCAAAACGATGTAGTTTTGAACATTTAAGACTTCCACTACTTATTTAATTTTTTTGCACGAAACACCCAAGTTTTCGCAATTTCGTAGCCGAAAACACCTATTAGTGTAGTTCGTTTCACACGTTTGCTTGAAAATTAGTAGAAAGATAAGTAGAGTTATTATAAATGAAACTAGCTGGTGATTTTTGGTTCCCGTTTCCTAAAAAGGTAGGTTTCTTTTATAATAACAAATATTCGCGTAAACCTAAGAAAGTATTAAGTAGAGATATTTAAACCATACCCTAATATTATTATGTGGAAGAAGTTACACATAGTTAACTAAAACGTTGATACGAATGAGATAATTAACCATAATTATAAAGCAACAAAAGAACCCTAAATACAAAACGTGGTTTGTTCAACACCTCACATCTCAATCTTAACTAAAGAGCTGACAGCGTAATTACCTATTGTTTTAAATTATAACACAGCTATATTAAGAAGTATTATTTTCTATGAATTCATAGAGGAGGCCCTACGTCTTAATTTAATCGTATTTCCCCCAAAATTACGGGAGCACGCCAAGTTAGATACTTATCAAGTCGATGGATATGGCAACTAATTGTACGTCAGAAATAACTCGAAGGCTTTAAATTTGTAATTTTTTATGATGATATACTACTGTATGTATTCGGCGACGCTTCAATTTTTGTATATCTATAAATATAATGAAGTACTAACTAAATCGAAGCTGTAGGTATATTTTGTTTTGGCAAACCTAATTGAAATACTGATTATTATTAACGATATAGTTTTTAATTTTTTTGTATGTCTGTGACTGCATTGAGAAAAGCATTGGACAGATTTCGATGAAATTTATTAAGGTGATAAAAAGTTATCCCAGTATTACTATATAATGCAATAGATTTACTCAAAAGTCAGAACCAAGTAAACCCACGCAACGAAACTAGTGTTTGACCATCAACACACCTTATTACTATAATAACTCTTCCAGTTCCCGCAATTTGTGATTATCTCAAAGCTTGAATAGAAATTGAGTATTAGAAAGGAACTGATATTTAAATTTCAAGGTTTAGTGTTGTAATATGAGCCATGGATATGGGAGTGTGCTAACGTCTTGCTTCGAACTAAATCTTTAACTAAAGTTAAATAGATAAGTTTATTACTTAGTAACCCTTGAAAATAATATACTGAGTAACTACAGCAAATGTAATTTATTGAGTACGAAGCAGTCATTCGTCCACGAAGTGGGTAACCTCAGTCGGGAATCGAATCTTATAATATACTATGATATGGAATTATTATAAAGATAAATATTTGTTAGTTTCTATATAAAGAAAAATGTTTTTAAATATTAAGATACAATGGATTTTGATAAAATATTTTTACAATTTGTTAGTTTGTTCGAAAATGGTAATCTCAGAAACTTCTAGTCCGATTTGAAAAAATATTTTTGCATTAGCCCTTTTAAGAAAATTGCAATACAGTGATCATAAATATGAACCAAATATACATAATATAGTGTATTAAATACTAATCATCAAAACATATCTGGAAACAAACTCGAGCAAAGACAGGGAAAGGCGCTAAAGAATATACTCCAAGCAAATAACTATTATAGTCAACTATTAGATAATTTACAGTGTTTCTTCATATTATTTATTCAAATTGAGATAACATTTAATTTGAAAACGTTTTAAATCAATCATCAATCAAACAGCTACCGATTGACCTTTATATATCGAAATAAAAATATTTTATAATAAGCATTGTTCATAATTGTATGGAATTAGATATTTTTATATGAATAATCAAAGGGAAAACAGTTCAGTCCTCTTACTCCTCTTGTTTTTGTTAAGAATTTTAGCGTTAGTGTTAAAAAAATGATGATTAGTAGACTGAGTAGACTGAGTTGACCGAGTAGACCGAGTAGACTGAGTAACCAGTAAGTTGATAGAAGGAAACCTGTAATTCTAAGTCCACGTAGCTTGAAATTAATAAATTATAAGGAGAAAATCAACAAGTTTTAGAAGAACGTCGAACAAGACGTTCTACTAAAACTTTATTTTTTATGTTTCTACTATTGCTATACGAGAATCGAACCCGCTAATTGGCTTAGACTATTTAAACTCTAATATAGATAATTCGCTTGCATTAACGATTAGCCATCGGCCTTAACATACAATTGTTATTCAACGTTTTTGTAGCCTCGATTATTACGAAATATTCGCATGAGCGTGTTACGTGCTTCAGAATTAGTCGGAAAACGTAAAGACTTGACCTTAGTTTTTTCATTTGATAACATTGTTTAATTTTTATTGAGTTCACTTGTAATTGAGCCTAAAAAGAAAATAATAAACAAATATGTTTGGACATTCTTACAACAGCGCCATCTAGTTCCGTGGTAAGCTACAATGCTTGTGTTACGGATACCAGACAGTTGATATTATTACATGTATAACTTTTAAATACGTACATATTATAGATAAACACCTATGACTGGAGTACAAACATTGCTTAACAAATGAATACCCCCAGCGGGACTCGAACCCGCAACTGAACCAAACGAGTTGTCACAATTAATTTTAAACTATCACAAAATATAATTATTAGCAAACAGATTAAGCGATAGAAACGTTGTTTCTAACAGTAAAGTGAAAATAGGTAGCGATTCTAACATCAATAACCGTTTGAAGTCAAAAAACTTGTTCTTAATAGGCCAGGTGGCGCTTAGTCCAAACTATCGAAATCTTACAACTCATTTGCACATATAAATATTAATATTAGGGCATGCATAATGAAGCGGGGAAACCTTGAATAGAATATACAGTATAATTAATCAACTTTATAGTTAAAATTTACGACGTTGTGAAATATGTTTAGTTTAGTTACTGACAAATCTGCATTTGGTTGAATATTTTTAATTATTTCTATCAAAAAGGGCTTAATAATTATAATTTTAGTATTAAAAGTCATGGATATTAGCGCCTGTAATTAGGCTTAATTCTAGTTTTAAACTAGTATCTAGGTAACTGTCTAATCGATTTTTTCTACACTATGTGAAGTCTAACTGACAATATTATCATAGTACAAACAATATTATCTAGTTTATTTAGTGATTAACACAGCAAGTATAGTGGAACTTTTTCGAAGGCCTTTGATTTTCGATACGTTTTGACGAATGCTAAAAATTGTAATTATTTTTACTTCTTACATAAACCAGCGGGACTCGAACCCGCGACCGCTGTCACAAAAAATTGTGCTACAAGCTAAACCAAACGTGTTGTTAAATATGAAGTTGATACTGTTAATTGAATGCATGTATTACCTATAAATTAACTTATCAGGAATGATAGCCTCAAGGTTCACTTGTGGACTGTCACTTCTAGTTAGTTCATTTTCTATTATGAATAGGTATTGCAATTAACTTCTGCCTTCTTAGCTTTGGCCTCAATCTATACAAATTATATTAGTGTCGAAATACGATCATAATTTTAGTTAGCACTAAAGCTCGGCAAAAGCTACAAAAAAGGTTAAAAAAACTTCTGTTTTGTCTTTTGCTATTTATATATAGATAAATATTAACATATTAAGATGAAGAGTGTGTTAATTTAACCTTCCCTCTAGAATTTTTTATTGAAAGCTAGTTATTAAGCAAAGGCAGTGGTTGCTCAGTGGTAACTTGCTCGCTTGGATAAACGAGTGATGCAGGTTCAAATCTTAGTCTCTTGCTTCTAATATTGTCGTCTCCGAATAATTTCTAACATGACTACCACTTGTTTTATGGTAGAGAAAAACATCGTGAGGAAACCTGCATGTCTAGAGAACCTAGCAAGCTTTCGAAAGACATGTAAAGTCCGACAACTAGCACTAGTCCAGCGCGGTGGACTATGGCCTGATCCCCTCGTATTGAGGGAGGCCTGTGCCCAGCAGTGGGACTATAAAAGGGTTGAATAAAAGGAACAATTATAAGTGAAATATGTGAGGAAAGCCGCTGACACAAGCTAGTTAAGTATAAAATTGCAAATGAGGTCAAATTTATACATTAAGTTATTGACTAATGTGCTTTTAATGGACGGTTCTGAATAAAATATCTACAGTTTCAAATACATGTCTTTATTTTAGTATAAGTGGAATGTTTTTAATAAATTCATTGTATATTATACTTGACGCCTTTTGCTTACTTTGAAAGCAGTCGCGGGTTCGAATCCCACTGCGTTCATTTATGTAATGAGCAAGTATGTATTTACTCTAATTATGGGTATTTATATTTATAATGTGATTGTATTTAAAACTATGTAATGTATCAGCTACATGGTATCCGTAACACAAGCCTCGTAGCTTACCATGGAACTAGATGTTGCTGTGCTTTAATATCCCAACATATTTATTTATTATTATTCATTTACATTAACTTTCAAGGTTCCTATTTGTGATTTTACGAAATAATAAGTTAATTTTTGCACCAGTTCCAGTCGACTTTTATTATTGTTTTAATGATAATGCTTGTAATAATTAATTGTAATACGCCAATATTAAGCTGTCAAACTCAGTGGTAAGTGGGCTATTAATTTGAAGGCCACCCTTTCGATTCCCGCTTGAAGCAGATTTAACTTGGACTTCTAATAACTGGACGATACATAAGTTTCCTGGCAGGTAAAATTCTAATAACATTCGATAAAGTATTACTTGTCTATAGAAATTTAGTAATAAAGTAGCTAACATTATGTTTAGTGAAAGGTTAGAACCTACAGCCCTTCTTCCGAAATGTCACTTCTATGACCTTTATCAATAGTGCACTCGGCGACAGAACAAAATGTACTTTAGCAATAGCTTTAGCCCGTGACTTCACCCCTAATAAGTGGGTTGGGATTCAGTTAGCCTATAACTTACTGACTATATCCTTGTCAAATCTTATCAAAATCTTTTCAGCAATTTAGTCGTGAAAATGTAACAGGCTGATTTAATTTAGATGTATTTAAAGTAAATCTTAATCTGTAGATGAAGACGATGAATAGAGTTTATTTAAAACTAAAAGTAATTCACAATTATCCTATAAGTACATAAGTGTCTAATAAGAAGCCAGGGATAAGGGATTCAATTCTGGCTTAGTGCAAAAATATATAATAAATATCTCGGATGTCAGTAAGGTAGTTTACGACGACAAGCCTCAACCAGTTCCAAGCTATATTTAAGAAAAGATATTATGTAATAAATAGATACAAGTATGTATTACAATATTTATCAAAGTTACTAAGTTGACTCTTGATCCATACATAAAAGCTCGTGGGCGTTATTGTGTTTCGAAAGCATTTATTAAGGACATTTCAGACAGGCTTAACAAGCGTATTGTAATTGATTATTATTAGTATTATATTGTTATTAAAGTTGCAATAGCTTTACTTTGCTTTGGAGTTTCTTAAAAGCTGCGCCGGTTTTCATGAAATACAGGTAAGCGAAACGCGAACGCACTCGAGACAAAATTTAATAGCTAAAAAGCTGAGCGGGTTTTGAAGAAATACACAAAAAAAAAATTTATAGCTAATGTAAACATATTTTTATATAAAATATAACCTTATTGAGATACCAAAATAAGTTAAGAAACTAAAACAAATGTACCTAAGTATTTAATATTCGCTGTACCCTTCTCCGATAATCGAACCTGTACCAGTCAAGTAGTTATCCTGATTTAAACAGCTTCACTAGTTATTTTTGGAATCTATTTAAGCAAATCTATATAAATTAAAAAGTCTTAAGAAGCTAGTAAAGATTTATAAATTCTGAAGCATTCAGCATTTAATATAAAATACTATTCATCTCCTGTAGCTCGGCGAGACGAGACTAACACAGTAAAAGGGCGTGATTCCACATAAATATTTAATTAGTCTCCATTTACTTAAGCATTGTTAATTTTCGGCCTTTCTAGTCTAGGTTTATCTTTAATTTTTAGGAGGCCGCAGTTTAATTAGAAATGAAGACATTGTATAAAATTACTTTTTATCTCAAATTGTTAGTGTCAATTCTTGCTGGTTTAAATAGAATTATTTAGCTATAAATATAATGATATAATATTGAGAGGTAATCAATATGAAAATGATTTGCACGAGTCGGGACTTGAACTCGCTTTATTTGACCCAGAAATGACGTTACTACAGACAATAATGTCATTTCACTTCTTTCAAAAGTCAATAGCGTTTAGACAAACTTATTATAAATAAAATTTAATTTAAAATTCATAAAAACTAGAGGGAAATCCCCCATAAAATAGCAGATCAATCAAAATATTAAAACAATTTAGAAAGTTACTCTCCCTATTACCAAATTATCGCGAGAAAATATTTGCACCATCACGATGTAAAAAGGAGATACAGTGAAGTGGGGGCATATCGGTCTAAGTCCCCTCCTGTCAATTTATTGTGATTAATGAACCCTCTGAATATCGAAACGTTGATGCGACCAACGCAAACGTATTATGAACCTAAGAATAGCGCACACTGTAGTATTCAACTAGATTGCTAATTTTCAAGCTAAAAAGGCACCGATTTTAAAAGTAATTTATATTTTTTTCTAATATAAAAGTTCTTTAGGCCATACTTAAAAAGTGTAAACTATTAGTAAAATATACTTGAAGCAAATAACACTGCTTAACTAAAACAACTCTATTTTATGAAGTCAATCAAAAATGCATTATATTTATAACTAGCGACTCGCCCTCGCTTCGCTCGAGCTCTTCCCTAGATTTAGCACAGGTAAAGCCGCGGGATGCTAGTTGTGTATATAAACCTTCCTCTTGAATCACTCTATCTATTAAAAAAAACCGCATCAAAATCCGTTGCGTAGTTTTAAAGATTTAAGCGCACATAGGGATATAGGGATATAGGGACAGAAAAGGCGATGATAGTGATAGTGAAGACATGATGTATAATGACATTAAAAATTTATCTTATGTAAGTAAAAAAGATTCAGATAAATGTTAAAATATTTATCTTTCTAATGCAAATTATTTTCTTTTACAAGATTTTACAGAATTTTCATATGAGTTCAAAAACTTACGGGAATTATAAAAATTTAATAATTTGTTGATGAACAAACTCAACTTCAGTTAAAAGTAATGTGTGCAAAGCCTTACTTGCCCAAGTAACCGTTGCCTCGGTATTAACTTTTAATAAAGTCGGACCAAAAATTACTGCGGTGTTGGCAGCGCAATGGTTTCGCGGTCTTGAAACATTATTAAAAATTAATATTTCAAACTTTAGGAATTTTCCAAGAGTTGGAGTTTTAAAAAGATTGTGTTTGATAAAGAAAAAATCTTTTTTTACTTTAAGCAAGAGTCGGTCTATATACATTATATATATTATATACATTATATATATTAAACTATATACTAAACTATATATTAAACTATATACATTATATATATTAAACTATTTTTATTTTTATTTTATTTTTATATTATTATACAGACGAGTTTTGATCCTTTCGATACTTTTGTAGTTACCTATATTAAACACAACTTATATTAAACAAAAAATAATAATGATAATATTCGTCATGAAGTTACAAAAATGACTTTAACTTAGACAAGTTCAATCTCTCCCAAATTCAATATATCAAACTACTTTAAAAAAACAATTGAGTTTTTATTAAAAAAGAACGTATAAATAAAACAAAACTTTATTCCACAATATTAATAAACAACCCACTTCTTGTTTCTAATTAAACATTTTCAAAGGCAATTCTAAATTAAGTTATGAATTCAAAATTGATTCCATCTGCCGTGAGCAAGAAGGGTATATCAAATAAATTATCTGACAATAGCAGATGACTTGTTCACGAATGGCTGTCGGCTAAAAGTCTATTATTGTATGTCGCTCACGATTCTGATTTTCAAGAAAATATATTTTCAATCTATACTAATATTATAAATGCGAAAGTTTGTAAGTATGGATGTATGGATGTTTGTTACTCTTTCACGTAAAAACTACTAAATGGATTTTAATGAAACTTTACAATAATATAGCTTATACATCAGAATAACACATAGGCTACAATTTATAAAGATATTGTGTGATTTTTTTTAAAATATGACGATAGGTGTAAAGTAAGTAGTAAAAAATCTAGCATCTGCGAGCTATTCTGGCATGCGCTGCCATAACCGCTAGAGTTACACATATGTAATGTATGATGGAAATGTTTATCTTAAACAAGCGCTCACCTTTACTTAGCTCGGGTTCGTCCATAGATTAAGTGCGAGCGAAGCCGCGGGTTCCACTAGTATTACATAAATATACCGTTCGGTATCAATTTAAAAGTTTATACGACGACTTCCTACATACGACTATTTCTTGTTAAAATATTGTATTAAATCAAAGCTAAAGATATAAGACGTCAAATTGTTACAGTTGTTTATTAATTTTATCTGTTTACGTTTGGCTCAGTTGGTAGTGACCCTACTTTCTGCGTCAGCGGCGCGGGTTCGATTCCTCCTGGGGGCATTCATTTGTTGAGCATGAATGTTTGTTCTCCAGTCATGAGTGTTAATATTTATATTATGTATGTATTTAAAATTTATATGTGTAGTATATCAACTACCTGGTATCCGTAATACAAGCCTCGTAGCTTACCACGGAACTAGATAGCGCTGTTGTAAAAATATCCCAACATATTTATTTATATTTCATAATAATCCTTAGAACTGTTACCTTTTTCACTTCAAACAATTAACGTGATAAAAGAAAGTTAGTACAACAAAGCACCTCAGCCACTAGAGGCAATTGTCTCATAATATCGGTTAGCTGCCAGGAAAATAGTCACTTTAGAGTAACTGTTTTTTTCAAGTTGGCAACATCTAGACGTTTTATAGCGACACTTTACCGCAATCAAGAGGATCATTAGCTTGTAGATGTCTGCCAAATATCCTATACCCAGTACCCTGCTTTCAATGTTTTCTCACCCTTCTGCGAGAAAGACGTTGTAACACACACCTTTTTTGGAAGATATCCTAACTGACATTGCCAAGTTTTGCACTTTTTGCTGAACATTAGCGAATTTCTTTACAGGATCATTTATATCAGTATGAATCTACATTAACTTTTAGCATCGATTTTCAAGAACATTAATCTTGGAGTAAAACAAATTAATCAATTACGTAAACACTTAAGGGAGTATCTAACCGTGAGTCGAAAAAATTAAATGGCGAACTACGGAAATCGTAGGCGGATGGCAACAAAAAAACAAAACATCAATTTTAATGAGTCGAAAACCGAGAATTTTCTCTTCCATTTAGAGAGCAATATTTTTTCTACAACATTTAATCAGAGTAAGAAGTGAAATGGTAATTTGTATGGACCGCTCGATGTAAATTTTATGCAAGAATTCGTTCACTCCCTCTCCCTAAAAGGGGAAGATTTTTGCAGCGGACAGAAAATTTTGCTTAGCCAAGTGAAATTTTAACTGCCTCGACAGAGACAGCTCTGGAAATGCGAATACTTAATGCTAACTTACTCCCCGCTGGTTCATTATACTTCATAATTTTGAAGTGAAAAAATTGATCCGTTCGGTATCTATTTGCGAATTTCAAATAACTTTTAAAATATTTCTAATGAAATGTACACAAAAACAAATTCAGTAACTGATAATATTTACGATATCAGATACATCAAAAAAAGAAAGTAAATAAAAAGTAAAAAATTTTGTATCGTCCCGACTTATTACAGAAAAGTTTAACGAGTTCGACTTCGTAATAATAAAGAAATATCCAAATCCCGAGCTAAAATGTTCGAGTGATTTAATTCAAGTTCTTACAGTAAATTAATGGATCCTTGCCCCCATTTGAAGGCAGTTATCAACTTTGAAACTCGACTTCAACTTTCCAGTTTGTTTCAATTTGTCAAGTCCGATAGAAATTCAATAGGTATGATAGATACTTTGTATAGCAAACAAAAGCTGTCCCATTTTATTCCCCTAACTCGTGTCATTATTGCCTTTGTACTTTTTGATGGACGTCAATCGGCAAAGTAATGTTTTAGCAATTACATTTTCCTGATATTAATCAAACTAGTTTATTTGTGATAGAGAAATGGTTTTCTAATCAAAATTTAGTATATAATAAATATATTTATTATTTCTTAGATTATATAAATAAATATATAGAGAAATTTACACACAGTACCTACTAGTTCCATGGGAAACTACGACGCTTGTGGATACCAGATAACTTTATATAATATATACATATTATTATTAATATAAACACCCATAAATGGAGTACAAACATTCATGCTCATCAAACAAATTAATGTGCCTAGATTTAGTCAAAATGTGATATAATTCGAGGTAATAAACGTATATTACAAGAAGCTACTATTTAAATAGATATTAATAGAAATAAAGAATGGATCTGTATTAAGATGGTAACTTAATAAAAAATTAACATTAAATATGAATCTTTATCGCTGAAAACTTTTACGAGTAAATGAGGATTTCATACGTACTCTAAGAATGTAAGTTAAATAAAATATAAACTGCTTAAGTTCACAAAGCAAATTGGCTCCAGTCTTCGTGACAGTCTATTTCTTTACTAGTTACAATTGTTGCAATATTTAAAGTATCTCGGAAATAACTTATTAAGTTTGATTTAGAATTATAAAGTTCTTACCTAGTTACGTATAATGTTTAGTATAGATTCCTGACAGACAGACAGACAGACAGACAGACACACAGACAGACAGTCAGTCAGATAGACAGACAGACAGACAGACAGACGGCCAGACAGACAGGCAGACAGACAGACAGACAGTAAGTCAGTCAATCAGACAGACAGACAGACAGACAGACAGACAGACAGACAGAAAGACAGACAGCCAGACAGACAGACAGACAGACAGTCAGTCAGTCAGTCAGTCAGTCAGTCAGAGAGACAGACAGACAGACAGACAAGCTGTTTTCTCGCAGCTTAACTAAACGTGGACCCAAATTTTATCAAAATCTGTTCAGACAACAGTCAGACAAACAGGTTTTGCTTTCCTATAGATAACAGAGATTATTAAATAGTTATTTTACAGTTTTGACCCAGAATTTTATTATTTAAATAGACTATCAACATATCGTAATTTAATAGATCAAATTATTATTGCCCAAAAAGTGACAACGTGTGATTTTTGTCACATTGACGTCAAAATTAGCATCTCATCTATAAATTTCAATATACACTAAAAATTGCGATAAAATATTTACTCGATCGGCCGTATTATGCAATTAAATCCTAACGTGTAATTACGAATACTATATTAAAACAAAATAAACACGCACTTAATAAATTAATGTTCGGACATTATAACAGCGCCATCTAGTTCTATGGTAAGCTACGAGGCTTGTGTTATGGATACCAGATAGTTGATACACTACACATATATAACATTAAATACATACATATTGTAAATATAAACCCATGATTGAAATACAAACATTCCTGCTCAACATCGGGACTCGAACCCGCGACCGGTGGCTATGCAAGTAAGGCAATTACAAATTGAGCAAAATGTGTCTTCAAAGTTAAATAAGATATATGATGTATACAAAAATGTATTGTTTCCAAAATTAAAACATTTGAAAAGCTAAGTAGAGATTTGACAAGCGAAGTGGACGAAGTATAAATAACTAGTTAATGAGGATGTAGCTGCTTAAGTGGTATGAATTAACATGTCACTTAAAAATTGAGTAGGAAGCAAATGATGTTTTAACGCTAAACCTAGATTAGCACTAGTTATTAGACAGCATGATATAACCAGTCATACAACGGACCTAATAATAAGATCGTAACAAGGTTACATTTCCTAATTAACTGTCTTAAGCTTACAATCTACTAAAATTAGAGCATTTAATTTTGTCTCTGCGTAGGTTTTATATATTTGAACGGAATTTACTAAATAACGCCTTCTAACACCAGTGAAAGTCTAGTCAAAATCGGTCTAGACGCTTCTGATATTAGCCGTAACATATATGCAATCAGAAAATTAAAAAATCAGAAATAGTTATATAGACTATAGGTAATTTAAATACGGTAATACCCGTATTACCAAATATGATAATTTGTTCGTTCTAAATAAATAAATTGTTATTGGCTTACTTAAGTTCAAAAGGTCAGACACTGATGCCAATCCTTGTCCAGACAGATAAAAAACGTGGTCATAAGAATAAAAAAGAATTATTATTTGTAATGGAGGAGCGCACTTACTATGTTTAACAACATTTAATATTAATTTTTAATTTAATATTCTTAAACTTGGTACAACATTAAAGAACGATAGTAAATATTATAATAATCTGTTTTATATATAAATTAATAACATGTTATTGTATGAAAAAATGGAACATGCTTAAAATGTAAATTTTGGTCGTAATTATTCTTTTCTGACACACTGATTTCGTAGATCTTACCAAATAACAGTTGAAGATGTGAAGCATTTTACCTGTAAACAAAAAACCAAATTAAATTGATTATAAAAATATTAACTTTACGTTTAAATAAACAATAACTTGTTTTTATTTTCTATTCGCTAGTAATTTAAACTTAAGTTAAGAACTTATAACAAATAAAAATAAAAATATTATTATTTCAGTAAAAATGCTTAAAACATTTTATTAATTTAAAAGGCTAGAAATTAAAAGAAATATATAGCACACGTAGTAAATATACATTTTAATATAGCTCACTATTGAAAGTGTAAATTATGAACGCGAAAACATTAAGAGCGTGTCTATAATAATATACAGTCAGTATATCGGAGGTAGTAAATTACAGTATCTTTACGATAGCAGTCAATGGTAATACAGATCACAAGAGATCACGAGCTAAAATCAACTTAGCAAAAATCGTGACCCGAGCGCATGCTGCCCAAAATGAAAATCGAAACGAGAGCGCCATTGCCAGACATTAGCGTAAAGCTACGAATACACTCACCAGCTTTCTACATATGAACTGTAATTTGCCCTCAATTACACAATACTTTTACGATGACCACAAAAGTTATATTTTAACTTTCCACTCTGTCAAGGCAATTATATCTACGAATTAGAATATTTTACCTCTATACGTGAAGAAGATGTAGGAATTAGCTAATTGGCAGGCAATCGAGAACTCAATGCGGAAATAAAGATTGAGGTAAATCAATATTTTTCTTTCCAACACTGCGCTTTACATTTCTAGAGCAATTCAACTCAAATCCATTAGCGTTCCCGAAAAAATAACATCGGAGACACCAGAAAAAGTATCTACAAACTTAAAACAACTGAACATTTATATGAAGGAGACAAATAAACGGATGTGTTTAAGCATTTCAGTTAAGTTATGCGACGACACGTTCAATGACGAAGAAGCAAACTGACAAAATAAAATGTTCCCAAAAAATCCTTTGAAAAGGTTTATACAATAAATCTTTTAATCCTCTTATATACAATTTTATCGAGATTGGCCGGATGGAACCGTTTCTTTGTTTTTCGTTGCTACTGCCGGCGTATTTTCCAATGTCCGCTTTTTAATTAGTACTTTTATGTGCATTTACGATGTTAGAATCGATTCGGGCCGTTTTTATTTTCTGGTTCATTTGCCATTACAAAATTATAATCTGGTGTTTTAAGGGGCTATATAAATTTATGATTTGTTTTTACTACCTGTCGCCTTGAATTTTTTTGCGTCATTCGCATAAATAATTGTATATTTTTTTTACTTTTATATTATATATGAAAATATTTAGTAATTTGTCATTATAACTCTATCGCGATTTAAAAAATTATTAAAATCTTAATAGAAATGGCTTAAGTATCTCATAGATCCTTATTATATATTTTATTGCATATCTATCTCAAGGGAAACGAAGTAATAACAGAAGCAATCACTCGTAGCTTCGATAATAAAGACGTAACTTGAAAACGTATCTAGCAAAGTTAAATTCCAATCGACTGATTCGAAGACTCCGTCTATTTCAACGTATGTGAAATGAAAATAAAACCAGAGAATACAATACCTCTTATATGTTAAGCTTATTTGAAGAATCTTATAGTTACTTGACAAGGACAAATTTCAATTCTCCCAAAGAGCTTACACCGTGAAGTGTTCTAAACTCATCAATCAAATGAGGCAATGTTAGAAAGAATATAAAAAACTATTATTGATGGAGACAGGTAGACTGTATCCGATACGTACATACAGGACGTTTTGATGTATTAGATTCATATCATAATACGGGTGTGTGATAATGATCATAATGTGCTGTATAATTTCTAAGGTAATGTTTCGCGAAGACGCTTACCAAGGGAAATGGTAATAGGCCTTAAAGACTTCTTGAAGACAGCTTCGAAGCTTTATACATTTCTGTCTTATAAAGGAAATTGCTCGGAATTTATTGAACATTCAAATTCTTGCAACGAAATAAAACCACTCCTACTAGATTTAATAGAAAGGTAGTAGAAAAGTACAGTAAATCGTACTTGAGTGCAACTATCGACTAGGTATTTATCTATTGTGATTCTAAAGAAGTTATTCATAAAAAAAGTTTACTTTAATAATATAAAAAAATCAGCTTCAATTTTATCGATATTTATGGACGTTACAAGTAATGTGACGCTGGGTTTGTATATCGTCCGCCCCCATGCACAATAAAACGACCTTATCTCCACTATGTTTTCATTCATTTTTTGTTGTATCTTCTATTTTATTATACACAACTGGGAGCCCTCATGCTTCTCAATCCAGACTTTGAAATTTACGACCAAACAAACAAAGGTTAGTTGGGCTTTGATTTTATCATATAATCCCTTTCTGGTTTCATTCTTTACTAGTGAATGTCTCAGTTACTTCAAAAAACTTCAAATACGAATCAAATTGAAGCAAATTTTTTAATTTATAATCTACCTAAAGTAGCCTCATAAAAGATGATGCTACAATACAATGACGTAAAAACAAATTAATTTACTAAAATTACTAAGAACTCGCTCTGTTAAAAATATACTGTAATTAAAATCACATTAACGTTGAAGTTAAATCTGATAACATTGGTATCGGAATATTTTGCGAGAATTTTGTTTATTCAGATGTTCAAAACCAAGTTAGCAGTTTCGTTACTCAAGTGTGCGGCATATGTTTCTGTCAGGTGCTATAACCTACAATTTTGGCAATACAATGACAAATTACAAAAACTGTTCGACTCATCCAATTTCACCAGTTCAGACCGAAATTTGAAGCCACGTATTGTAATGTTGAACATAAATACTTTCTTATGTTTACGCGAATGATAAACATTATAAATGAAACTATCTTTTCGGATTTTGTCGCGGATTTATTTAGATTTTTGGTTACCGACGTTCCGAATGCTTTACAGAGAGTCTCGTCTCTCCCGTGACCATGATTGCTGTAAAGCATTCGAAACGTCGGGAATCAAAAATCAAAATAATTATGTACATTAATTTATAACATAAATACTTTTGAATTTATACTATATTTTATAGTTTGTGAGTCAATTTTTATTATCATCATTAAACTCTGATTTCTTTTATCATTCCGTTAGTTTTTATCTGAACTGAAAGCGGTTGGTTTTAAAACTTGTTTAATTTGATGTTGACATCAAGTGGGGGCTTGAAAGAAAATATTGTTGGAGTAAACATTTGTGTTGAGCCTTACAGCCTTGCGAGCTATGCTTATCTTCATGCAAATACTACTTAGTGGCGAAACTGGTTGGTTTAAGCGTAAGCAAAAGCGGCGAATGATATATGATAAATTCACTAAGTTTATTATGATAACCTAGTAAGGAAATGTTTTATTGTCTCCCCCCAAGTTATTTAAGTTTATCTTTGCAACGGGAAATAGGAGTTTGAACGTAGGATTAAAATTAAGATTATGAAGTTGGACTTTTAAAGTTATGCCGCTAATTTTATGATAAAAATTATTACTATTTTGCTTTACATCTAAATATCACCTTATGAATATGTATTTGTGACCTTAATGCAAACGTAGCCGCGGTTTTCGCTAGTTATACATATAAACCTTCCTCTTGAATCACTCTATCTGTTAAAAAACCGCATCAAAATCCGTTGCGTAGTTCTAAACATCTAAGCATACATAGGGACAGACAGACAGCGGGAAGCAACTTTGTTTTATACTATGTAGTGATTTCTAAACATATCAATCATCATCACTGAGTAAATATTTATGACTACATAGATAATGTTAGATACATTAATAACCAAACACATGTCTTATAAGAAAATATAGCAGCATAAATAAGTTTTGCTTAATGTTAATATTACCAAAATGTTACATATTCATCCGCGATCTCCTATGAATTATGCACAACCAACAGTTAGTTAGTCATCGATCCATGCTCTTGATTTAATCTGCTTCAAGCTAATGTAGAGTGTGTTAACAAAGGCCGATGTTTTTACAAGTAATAGGTAAATAGAGAGTTACTTAACTAACACATAGTGGAGTTTTGGTTTTGTCGTTCAAAATGTGATTGGCACTTTAATTTCGTTTGCGTATATCCCAAAGAAAATGAATATCATATTTACTTTTTGTGTGTATTGATATGTTTAAAGTACATCATTATGTTCTATTTCTACTTTATTTTTTGATTTTGACCAAAAAAATCGTTTATTTGTTTAATACGGACGTATGGCTTTTAAAGCATATAATAATAACCTACTTAATGTACATTAGCCAGAACTGTTTTCACTATTAGAATAGTACACAACGCATAAATTAATTTAAGCAATGGTAGGTACTTGTATAAGTAAAAATAAGAATTAAGAATAACAAATAAAATAATGTTAGCTATTAATATGTAAACATGTTGGGACATTATTACACACAGCGCCACCTACTTCCGTGATAAGCTACGAAGCTTGTGTTACGGATAACAGATAAGTTTAAATACATACATATTATAAATATAAACACACATGACTGGAGTAAAAACATCCGAGTTTAACAAATGTATGTCCCCAGCGGGACTCGCACCTGCCACCTCTGACGCAGCAAGTAGGATCACTACAAACTGCGCCAAACGTGTCGTCAATATTGCGTCGTTAAACTCTAAAAAGACGTCACACTTCTTTTCATCGTCATGATAATCAAATACATCAATAAACTTGTTTTTTTCATAAAACGAAAGTGTTATTGTACTATGATACATCAATAAAGTAAAATCGATAAGCGGTTTAGATAAAAAAGTAAACACTATTTTAGCAATGAAATAATATTATTCGTCCAATTTGTCTATAATCTATAAATAAGAACGTGTTATTGTACCTACCTACGAAATATAAATTTTCCTACCAAAATTGATGCTACATAAAAATTAAAAGCAAACTTACTGATAATTCGCTTTAAAAAACATAGAATAAATAAATACGTTGGGACATTATCACAACAGCGCCATCTAGTTCCGGATTAAGCCATAAGGCTTGTGTTACGGATACCAGATAGTATACTACAACTCTATAAATTTTAAATACATAGATACACCCATGACTGGAGTACAAACTTTCGTGCTCAACAAATGAATTACCCCAGCGGGACTCGAACCCGCGACAGTTAACACTCTCCAATTTAATACACGTGTAAAAGTAGATTATAACATAAATACGTATATTTAAAACAAATATCATTCAGTTACGCAGAAATTACGACTGAATTGAATGATAAGTCGAGTACAGAGTACCACGTGTTTGGCATTTTATAATTAGGCACGTGTGATTAGTTGATAAAGAGTACTAAATACTCGACACCGTCAAGAGAAGTATTGTGTTTGTATTATTTTCCTTGGTTTTTTTCTGTTTCGATACAATGTGAGGATATTTTCGGCACGAATGTGTGAAACTAATTCGTTCAGGTATTATAAATTTGATTATATTTTATGTTATAGTTTAATCGTGTATAATTAACCAGAAGTATCATTTGACCTTCGATGTTAGGAAGCAATCGTTTTAATTTAAAAAAAAAACTAACTGCGTCCTGTGGTTTTACTCGCTCTTTTCGATCATAGCGTGTTTTTCTTGAGATATCTAATGAAAAAATGTTTTAAATAGGATTTTTTGGTTCTAGAGTTAGCAGTTTGAATAAAAAAAACTGTTCGGCTTCATAACTATAATTATTTATACTACTACCATGTAATATGTTATGTACATTTATCACATAACAAAAAATATAAAAATTCCATTCCCAAATAGCAAAACTAAACTGGAGGTTATTACTTTATTTTATTGTATGTATATCTTATTTATGTAAGTATATAAGACTATCACTAAATCTCTTTATATACAAATAATTTTAATGAAATGTTAATTAGAGTAACCTTAAAATAATATTATCCGGCATAATAATATGTAAATATTATATCATTGAAATATGTTTGAACTTATATAAGTGTAACAAAACTTTATTTGTAACATAACTATCCTTTCCCGCGGCTTTGCTCGCGTTCTTGGGCGTAACGTGATGTAATATAGCCTATAGCCTTCTTCGATAAACGGACTATCCAAAACAAAAAGTATTTTTCAAATCAGATCAGTAGTTCCTGAGATCAGCGACCAAACCAAACAAACAAAGTAACTAACAAACAAACTCTTCAGCTTTACAATATTAGTACAGATAAGTATAGATATGTAGGTATGTATACATTTTAACTAAGTCGGATCTGTTAAACACTTTTTGAAAAATCTTTTTGAAATAGTCATTAGCTATTATCGATACTGATTCTATAATTTTAAGAAATGTTTGGAACAACATCACCACAGGATAATTTTTATGAAATTTAGTATGACGATAGCTAGTTACTGAGTCTATATAAAGGAAAGGTTTTAACAAGAAAATATTTAATCTCAAAGAAATTCTACTAATTCTATACTAATCTTCATAATGTACAGATAGACAAACCCGAGTGACAAAACGATAGTTTGTACATATAAATTATGTATATGTTTGATCTTAACCTATGTACAACAGAATCGTTGTAAAGTATATTATTAAGGCCAATCGAGTAATTATTTATCTTTTAATTGATTGGACGCTTAAAGCAATATTATCAACAGTCAAGGACAAGTAAGAGTAATGACATCTATATTTATATATAAAAATAATAAAAAAATAAACAAAACTATAGTGTAATAGTAAAATATTTATAGTGACACTATTTACATACTACAGGATCATTTTGAAGTTTGAATATTGTATAAGAAAAAATAGCTGATGCATGTATGATCAAAGAAAAAAATGAAATAATTGTTTAATTATTCATACACTTTCGTATTTATATTAGTTCTAAAAGTAATACAATTAATAGTATTTTCATCCATTCATAATATGAACTACACCTATAACCTACATTTAACCTAATAATTCCAAAAAATCCAAGCAAAACCATAGTTTATTACTAGTTTTTTATACCATTATAACATATCTGAGGCTCTCGACCTCTTATAGGGATAGGGCTATTACTTAGTGATAAGAAATGACAACATATTGTAAAAGATAAGTGAATCGACCACACAACTCTTGTTGCAAAGCAAATTAAATTTGCTTTACAATAAAGTAAGTACCAATTATATAAACTACTTAATAGCTTATAAATAATTTAAAATTAGATAAAATATGATTTCACAAGAATATACTGAAATAATATATGTTTTTATATGAGCTAGAGAAAGGAGATTAAAGCCCAAAAATATATTTATTGCGATTTTTTGTGTGACATACAAACATACATCACTACATATTATAAAACAAAGTCCTCCGCCGCGTCTGTCTGTTCGCGATAAACTCAAAAACTACTGCACCGATTTTCATGCTATTATCACCAATGGATAGAGTCGTTCTCGAAGAAGGTTTTAATATATAATTCGTCAAGTTTTTGTATAGATTTACTAGTGGAACCCGCGGCTTCGCTCGCGCTAAATCAAAGGAAGAATCCAAGCAAAGCGAGGGTGAGTCACTAGTAAATAAATAAAATATATTACACCCATAGAAACTAATAAAACAAACTGCTCGACTCCTTCACGTTATCTCTATAAAGAATTGGCCGATACGTTACAATAGCACGACATCTAAGACTAGTTGGAGTGCCAAAAGTTGAATGCATTATTTTAAAATTGGGAATCAAAAAGCTGTAAAAAATCTAATAAAACGCTGTATACGTTCTTAGGTTTACGCGAATACTTGACATTATAAATGAAACTATCTTTTCGGATTTTGTCGCGGATTTATTATGAATTTTGGGGTTATAAACTTGTGAGTTAATTTTTGTAAATTGTGGGTAGGCACTGTCTGTAACAAGTGTATAACCCCCTGAGACGTCTAATACCTTAGTATCTCCCGTGACCATGATTGCTGTAAAGCATTCGAAACGTCGGGAAACAAAAATCCAAATAAATCCGCGACAAAATTCGAAAAGATAGTTTCATTTATAAAAACAATGTATTTTATGCTTAAACAAGTATTTAGTATTAAGACTTTAACCAACTAAAGTAATTAGCATGCAAATAAGGATGTTACATCGTATTTTATTGAACTAACTATGAACTATGAAGTATACACAATAAACGACTAATGATTTAAATGTACATAAAAGTTATTTTCAATTTTCTTCTAATTTCATAGAAATCACTAAATTTGAACAATCTGATATATCATCTAAGAGTTTTTATTTCTTTGAGTGGAATCTTAATCTTTTTTCAAATATAACCTAATTACTCCTTCATCACAATCAGTCTAGTCGTTTCAAAGAGTAATGGTAACAAACAGAAAGACAGGCAATAATGTAAAAAAAATCCTGTATAGATATAGTTGTAATAAATTACATCTAAATTAGCTTTTTACGATAATACAGGTATAATTTATATTCTAAATATTTAACGTACATTCGCACTATACGTGCAACAGTGTAAGTACAAAATCCATCACAATCGTATCAACGTTACATCATTTACACGCGCTCTAGTGTTATTAATAAACAAAGCACGTGTTAAATACTCTTTATTTAGTTAGAATTAGAAATTAGCGCAGATTTTTAGCTATTAATTTTATTTCTACACTAAAAAACAGTCAGACTGGAAAGTATTTGAGTGATTGCTTTAGGCCGAAGCTTAAAAGAAATAGACAAATTAATCGAAAGATGCTAAAATTGAATATTAGATTTTGACTTATATTGTCTAAGAAAAATAAGTTTATTTTTGTGTGTAATTATATTGTATAACTTGCTGTTGTATTGTCTTTTTGAGTCAAGTAATTTTGGGATGTAAAATAAGAGGTATGTATAAAATAAACAGGGCGTAATTTTGTTAATAATATTTCTCAACAAATTCGATGTCGTGTATAATCGCTACTCGATGATTCTCTTGACCCAACCCATTAGATAATGTAGTGCATTATATCACCTAACGTACTAATGATTGCAATTTAGTTTAACTAGAAACTTGCATCCGAGTTTGTTTCTGCTAATATTTCATATTGCATAAAGAAAAAATTTAAATATGAGGTTCAAATTTCAATACTTTCAAAGGATTCCTAACTGAGTCTAGTCTTATATTTGCCTCCTTATCTCTCCTTTGCCTTTGCATCAAACAAAGAACTAGGAAAAATATTTCACAGATATATTTTAGTTGTGATCGCTAAATGTAGCAGGTTCAATCCGGGATCTTGCAACTCTAAGTTTATGTGCGATACATTTCCAATATGATTATACATTATTTGGTAAAAGAAAACATGCGGCACTAGGCTAGAATGATGGTCTATAGCTTGATCACTCTCATATTAAAGAAGAGTCCGTGCCTAGTAAAAGAAAATTAAAACGGGACAGTACAATTTGAATTCAAATTAGTTGTTAAAATTATTAACAATCAAACTTATAAATGGCTAGAAAGTTAATTTATACGTGTTATTAAAAATGTAAACAATGAGTCACTTATGCAGGAATAACTTGTGCTGTATTCAATTCAAATAAACAGTGTTAGATCAGTGGGTCAGGAAATATCAATTATTGCCTTTAACACATATTTAAATTTTACAACGTATGATAATTCATTTTATTTATTATTATTACTATGTCGTATTTTCTAGAAACTAACTATGAAATTTATGGAAATTGATCTCGCAATCGTAGCACCTACTATGCTAAATCTTATAAACTAGCATTTACACGAGACTTTGCCTACGTTTTAACGGATTTTTATGGCGTTTGAATACAAATATTTTACTGTTACATGAATTACCTTGGCTATATAGCTTTACCTAGCCTAATTAAGAAAAGCTATAAAAAATACATTTTTCAGGAAATATAACCTCTAGAAAATCTTGACAAACCTCATCAACAAAGTTTGATCTAAATCGTTAGTCGAGATACAATAAATATTTAGATACTACAAGAATTGCTAATTTAATATTATAAAATATACAACGTATAGATAACTAGCCTTCCCGCGGCTTCACTCGCATTCTAAAGGCTGAAAATCAAAAGAAATATTTTTCTCCCGTTTTTGCAACATTTTTCATTGATGCTCCGTTCCTATTGGCCGTAGCGTGATGTAATATAGCCTTTAGCCTTCCTCGATAAACGGACTATCCAACACAAAAATAATTTTTCAATTCGGACTGGTACTTCCTGAGATAAGCGCGTTCAACCAAACAAACAAACAGACTCTTCAGCTTTATAACATTAGTATAGATATACGAGGTCAAAGGCTTTTAGTTTCGAAAGTGCTTCCTTTAAAGCAGGTTTGAGGTACAATGGTATAGTTTTTTTTTTATTGAAGATAATCTGTTTACTAGTGCGCTTACTTGGCGTAAGATCAGAACCCTACTGGGATAGACGGACCGACGCCAAAACGTGTATCAATGTTTGCGATCTATTTAGCCAAGCCAGATTTTAAATAGTAAATACTATATTATGAAGTTGGTAAAAGAACTATAAAAATAAATTGCGTAGTAAAATTCTTTACCTACGTATGTATTAAAAATGAAAAACATAAAAAGAATAGTTCGTAATAAATACATATGTATTACGTATATGATCTAAAATGGAATTCGTGTACACATCAAAATCCGTTGCGTAGTTTTACAGATCTAAGCATACATAGGGACAGACAGACGGGAAGCGACTTCGTTTTATACCTGTGGTGATTTCCATATAGTCATTTTCTTGATACTTGTTATTTTTTTTGAATATTTGTTATATATAGTATGACGTATATAAGTAGGCATAGACAATTTCTGTTAAGATTTTTTTTAACTAAAGAAGAACTTTACTATTACCACAAAAAAAATATTTTTTGTAGTATTTCAACACCTTTAGGAGCAATTACGAGCTATTATTGAACGGCATTCAAACGGTTCCCTGATTTATTTAATATTAGGGCTTGGTGGGTGGCAGTGAGATAAAAATAGCCTATAAATTTAGATATATCACATGTAAATATACGTAGGTGTTATATATTTATTGGAAGCGGATCACGAGTTTGTCTTAATAAATATAATATTTATGTAGATTACTGAAAAATATTTGTCGTCAAGATTAATGTAAAAAATATATAAAAAAGTGAAAATAACTTGTCACAAAAATGATTGACCTGCAGACAACCTTGGGAGACGATGGAGAAGGATAAATAAAAACCATAGTGAAAAAAAAATTACTTTTAAACACAGCAACGTGATAAGTTACGAGCCTTGTGTTATGGATACCAGATTTTTAATACTCTACACATAGATATATTCCTTAAATACAATCATTTTTTTAATATAGTCCCATGACTGTTGCGACATTATTACACACAGCGCCATCTAGTTCCGTGGTAAGCTACGAAGCTTGTGTTACGGATACCAGATAGTTGATATACTACATATTATATATTTTTAAGTACATACATATTATAAATATAAACACCCATGACTGGAGTACAAACATCCGAGTTTAACAAATGAATGCCCCCAGCGGGACTCGAACCCGCGACCGCTTGCGCAAGAAAGTAGGGTCACTACAAACAGCGCCAAGCGTGTCGTCAACTAACAACTAACATTCTTACTCATCACACATATATATATGCCCCTAGCGGGACTCGAACTCGCGACCACGCATGTAGGGTCACCACCTATCGTCAACGGTATAAGGTTATTTATATACGACTATGGCCTGGCCGAGGGGGACCTCGTACTGAGGGAGGCCCGTGTCCAGCAGTGGGACGTTAAAAAGGGCTGATGATGATGATGATATACGACGTATTTCGTGTTTCTACTGAAATTCCTTTATTTTGAAATATTATATATCCACTTGTTTTGGCCTGATGTATGAGTGAATATCCTTAGAAAGTACAAAGCAGAAATAGAATAAACGGTGGCACGTGTACGAATACTACGCAAATGCTATTGCGTCGGATCGCAGTCGCACTAAATCGTATCACTCACGTTTTAACGTGGTTTATTTAACGTTTTGATCAATATCATTATTTATTTTAGTATAAATTACTAGAATTCTCGCGATTTCTCTTGCCTAGTTACGTAATAATTGTGTAACACTAAGTCCTAGGGTGATTTTGGAAACCCTAGATTTAGAAATTTCCCAAAACTAAGCTATCAATACAAAAATAAATCAAATCTGACTAATTATAAACAGCTTTTTATTATTCTTTAAATAATGAATAGGTTACTTCAAGAGAAGTATCATATAAACTACAAGAAAAATCTCTCATAGTGATAAATCGCTTTATAATTACTTAAAGTTAGTTTAACGTACTGGTGTATGAAGTACTTTACAGTTTATAGATAAGTTTAAATATATAACAAGTAAAATCAAAGGTGAATACTAGTTAATAATTATAAGATCATTATGTCATTTCATCTACAATATGACGCAAGATGTAATACACGGGTCGAGAAAGCATGCCAAACACGCGTCACGTTTCTCAAGTTAAAACGTAGAAAAGATAATTTTCTAATACACGTGATTTACCTATAAAATTACTAAGTTACACTGATATTTGTTTAGCCAACTTTAACCATAATTTTAAAAGACTAGTGTATGCGGTGTCTCTGAATTGGCTGAACCGAATTTGATTGGACTTTAACTGGCACATAGATGGAGTTATATGGAGATAGTTACTTTTATTATAGAAAAAGAATTAGAGTCCCACTTAAAAAAATTAAGACGTCAGACTGGGGACTGCAAGTCGGTCTAAAATAAAATCAAATACATGCTTTGCAAAATAATATTTAGCATCAAGCAAGAATGAGATGAAACAAAAAATAACGATAACGTTCAATATAAAAAAGATAATTATATAAAATGGACTTGTAAAATACACCTCGTATTCTTTCTATGTACTAATGACATCATATATTGCATGGGAAAAAAACGCCGCAACCACTACTGTAATTTTCCATGGATTCAAGTTAATGTTAGAGCCACGCACTATATTTGTCCTAACGGGGCTATATGTATCACATCTCCGCCTGGGAACCGATGTTAAGTACTTATTATGTTCGGAATAGGTGTTTTAGCTATATATAAAAAGACTTCCGCTATGAACTAACAAACAACGCTACTCCTAGATCTAGATTTTTTAAAATTTATAATTTGTGAATGCTTAGAAATGTATTATTATAAATAAATAAATAAATATTATTGTACGCAGCGCCATCTAATTTCGTGGTAAGCTAGGAGGCTTGTGTTACGGATACTAGATAGTTGATATACATATATAAGTTTTAATACATACATATTATAAATATAACAACCAATGACCGGAGTACAAACATCCGAGTTTAACAAATGAATGCCCCCAGCGGGACTCGAACCCGCAACCGCTAGTGCAATAAAGTGGGGTCACTATAAACTACGCTAAACGTTCACATTATGTATATAATCAGAATGTGGAAGAAATATAGATATCGATAGGTAAATATTACAACCAAAATACTATATTTCGAAGTTGGTTAAAATTCAAGTAACACTAAATATAACTGTAACATTCCCACTGTTGGGATATATAAATTTAGTACATCAGTCAAGACAGATTTAACTGAAGACATATAGAACAGTAAGTTCACGGTCAGAAAGCCATTACTGTGATCACAACATCGTAGTCACGACGATATATGGCTATATAATTATAAACACATTAGGGTAACCTTAGCAGTTAAGTACTATTCTTTCTTCGACACTAAACTATGTCAAGTCACAAACTAAATCTAGCGTTAGTAACAAAATTTTCTATAACGGCCTACCGTCCCACCGTTAACCAATTGGTAAAATTATAATACCGAAAGCTACTAGTTCTACTTATGCAAAGTACAGATGGATATATCTTGATTAAGGTAAAGTTGAAGACGGAGAGAGAAGAAATAATTGTGATGATTTTTCTAAACATATATGTCAAGGATAATTACCGCGTAGTTTAATTTTTCTACAAATCGACAATCTATACTGACTCCAATCTATAATAAAGGGTATATCAAATCAAAGTAATAATGATTATAAGCTCATTATAAATACATTGCTAAATCACTGGCACGGAAACACTGCACATGACAAGATCAAAAAGGTGAAAACCAATTAAATTTCAGATGATTGAATTAATTTGTATTTAACTTCCAATTAATACTTAATTTGAACGTCAGGAAGACGTCTTTGAGAGAACTTTTTGGTCTACGATCAAAGTACGGGCGTTAACTTTAGTACGCTGTTCGAATAGAGACCTTTTCTTTTAAGGCGTCAGAAGTTTCCCTAAAGCTGGTGTTTTCGGGAAATGAGTCGCATTACCGAGTCAATAGATTCCGACATGAACTGAGCTGAAGTTGCTATCTTATTTAGCCTTTTTGTTAGTGAATTGGAAGTCCTTAATTTAAACAATTTGCACCGATGTCCAACTTGAGTTGATTAGATCTTTTCAAATTGTAATAAAACAGGTAGTAATAATGAAATGACTTTATATTTTATTCTTAATGCTCCAGGCATTATCATAAATATGACAACCATCTTAATAAATAAAAATTAGATGTGTCGCAAAAATAAATTATGTGCTAAAGAATCATATTATATAATGTTCAAATTTAAAATATTAAATAATATCACGATTGGGATTTATTTTGCATGTATAGTAGTCACTGATAACTTTGAAGACCCTAGAGGCAGTCTCCATTTCGCTAGAATATCGTGACACCACTGTGTAGCGCACCAGATGCACCCAATCAATAAGTTTGTCCAAAACGGACGCAGATGCAATTCAAACGTGAGCCCGCACTACTTTGTTACGAATCGAACTTTTTATAGCTGAACAACAAAGTGGTCGAGTTTTCGACGCGGTAAATGCAAAATTTATGGCTCGCTCGCTTAATAAAAACTACGTACGGGCTCGTAATATCGAGTCAAGTATAAAACGCGTCTGTAATAATAGAACGACTGCTAGATTATAAGACGTTTTATGGCGTCCGTTTAAGATCTGTTAAAATATTAAAATGTGAATTATGGAACAAGATGCTTATTTGTAATTTGTTTTATGATTTGCTAAAGTGGCGAACGCTGGAGTTATTTTCGTTGGCCTTACAAAATTGTAACTGATGACGATATGACGTTATAATCTCAGGTTCGATGACTACGCAGGGCAATTCTGTGTATATCCAATAGATAATAACAAAATGTAATACTGAAAATTAATGACGTTTTATTATGTCATGGAATATTAATTTATACATTACAATGATTATATCATGTATAATAAAATATATTGTTTTACAATCTAATGATTCTAATCCTTATCCATGTAAGATATATAATGAATTTGTATAACAGTCTAATGCAAGACAAGTGAAGCCTCGGACATGAGCCAGTAATAGCTAAGTGTACAGTATTTGAGTCTGTCAGTTTAAACGTCACGCTTACAAGATCATACACCTAAGCTAATTATGCATTGCAAAAGGTTTCTTTTATAAAAGCGCTGAGGCGTGTACATTTGCGTTCTAATTGCAATATATTCTAATACTAAATGTTGTTTGACTTAACATTTACCTTTGGAATTTATATTAATGTTTCCTACTATAATAATTTGGGACTTATTAATTTTAACGCCTATTTTTAAGTTATTGGGCTTAGAATAACCGGTAAAAGTTCGTCCTTTCCAAATTTCATTGAAACTGTTTAGCAGTTTAAGCTGTAAAAACAACTTACTTAAGGATATAATAGATTAATAGCAAAGTACACTAGAAAGTATCTCATTTGCTAATCAACAATGTCTAATAACGGTTCATCTATTTTAAAACCTAGAAAGCAGCATGGTAATAGAAGAGTAGAGCGTGCATAATTATTGTGTAAATAAACTGATTATAGTGCAATTAACTTATGAAGAATGGCCATTTTCTGCTGATGCCAATGCGTAGAAATTTACGAATTCCAAAGCATAAAATAAAATATTTTACTAAATTAAACTTTCAAATTGTAAAAGCTAAGGAAATCTCAAAATAGCAGTACATTAAATTTATTAGTATCAATAAATATGTTACACAACTACTCATTTATAAACAGATCAATAGACGTAAATCAAATGAACATAATATCAAACTCTATTGTATTCGATTTGGCAAATGAAATAGTGAAAAGTTCGAAGTGCGCAGCGTCAAGCGAAAGAGTTTTATTGATATGATCTCTGACTTCTATTATCCTTTGACGATCGTCTAGCGAAACGGTCAATACGCTCGCTCTTTCTATACGGACTGGATGTTCGATTTCCATTGCTTACAATTGTCTGTTTCATAGTTGAAGTTTTAGTTACTTACTTATTAAAAGATCTTAAAAGCTATTTTGTTAAAACTGTTCCAAAATTTCAAAATTTTAATTGATGATGAAACAAATGTTTTAGAATGTTAGTAGATGTTTTTTAGTATAGTAAAGTAAATATAGCAACTTGGTCCATTATTACTTCAATCTGATCATAAGTCAGTGTGAAAATGGCCGAAGATAGGGTAGAAAGCTAGTACGTCTTTTGATGGTCTACGATAAAAATTTGCATTATAATACGCTTTCAACCGGGTGGTATTCTATTTGCAAATTTATCTTCCATTGAAAAGGGGGATCTAAAAAAGTTTCAATGAAAACTGTCGCGACGCCATATTTTCCTTGGCTTTCTTCATAAATCGTATAATCTACATATCCGTGTTTGCCGTGTACAGGAATTTGGCATCATCTTTTTTTAACAGCCCCGTTCCGAAGCCATTTCTCAACACGAAGTGGAATTTTCGAGTTTAAAAATATTGCAGATCGTGAACAAACTAAGTGAAATGAGTTCAAAGTCATTCACCTATCAGTAAACGTTTATTACATGAAATAATTAGTGTACAATTGCTTTATCTGATATACATTTGAAATCTATGAATGCTTTAAAATTTATTATATGCGATAAAAGATGAGGACTATAATAGTTATTGAGCCAATTTAAGACGTTGTTAAAAGTGATATTTATATCCTCAATTAGCTTGAGTAGTGACATCCACTTCCTTTAATTGTTCCAGCGTAATGACAATTACTGTAGTAATTTTATTTGAAGTTTGTCTTAACTGAGATATAAAGGGATGAAAAGTTATAATTACTATTGACTATAAATTATATTAAATAACAAAATTCAATGTCGGCGTCATCAATAAATTTCAATCAAATTAATAGTTGGTTAGATCAATTTATGATGGAAATATTAAACAAAATCAATAAACTTTTACTAATGTCTAAACTTGAAATGAGAACGTTACTTGTTACTTTTTGCTATAGAAGATTATTTCAAAAATCGTCAAATATCAAACAAATAATTTACACAACCAAAGAAATCCGTATCACAATAAATCTTTTGCACGAATCAAGTATACTTTATCTCCAACACAATCTAATGTATTCAGATAAATGACATTTTTAAAAGTATTATAAATCAATGTAACATATTAAAAAAAGAAAAGTGCATCTTATGATTTTATCTGCATACGACCAGAAACCAGTTTCTCGTATTGATTTAATAGCCATGTCAAATTGATTAAGGTGACACTGAGCAAATTTAATCTTTGCAAAAACTAGACATGTCTATAGATTTTGCTTAATTTTTTATACTTCTATCTCAACCATTTGAGATTTAAGGCTAAAACTATAATTAAGTTTACTAACTTACTAGCGACTCGCCCTCGCTTCGTTCCGGCTCTTCCCTAGATTTAGCACTGGCAAAGCCGCGGGATCCGCTAGTTATGCATATAAACCTTCCTCTTGAATCACTCTATCTATTATAAAAACCGCATCAAAATCCGTTGCGTAGTTTTAAAGATTTAAGCATACATAGGGATATAGGAACAGAGAAAGCGACTTTGTTTTATACTATGTAGTGATACGCCTAAGTCAAACATCAACTCTTAAAATATTCACTAATATGCAGATGGGGCACGAGTTGATTAGCATAACAAAATCATTTATATAGCAATAAAACAGATATAAGTATACCAATTATATTATGATGTCAAATTTTAAGATAGCTAAATCTAGTCTACATTAATAAGATTGGATTCTAGAGGTCATTAGAGGGTGATATAAATTAATTTTAAATACGAAAATTGAATGCAAAATGATAATTACAAGCAAAAAATCAAAAGATTGAGTGGGTATGTTTAACCTTGTTGTAATTGTCGCATAAACTGCAGATTTCCATCTTTAAAACCTACATATTCAAATATAGTTAGACTTATACGGCATATATAATAGATGTTATCCTATCAACTTAATTTTACTAGACGTTTCATTAAAAGCAGCTTTTAAGGCTATTGTTGTAGCATGTTCTTTCGTATTTCGTTCCTCTATCAATCTCATTGCAGCCTATTCAATTTCAATAATGTAATGATTATCCACACCATTAAACTCAAGTAACGGTGCATCGATGGGAACTTCCTCTACAGGACCATAAAATGCTCATCAAAATCGGCGGCTCAATTTTAAAGTTATGTCCGGAGGCATAAAAACGAAATTGGGAGTATCCTTTTAACAAGCACTAAATAGCTTTCTTTTAACTGTTATTATTTTTAATTTGGTACCGACTTCTTAAATTTGCCCTGTGTTTAAGCCAATAATAAAATGGATGATTAACTTCGTGTATCCTTAAATTCTTGATGGGTTTGGGGCTTTCTCATTTTTTGCCATACTAATCTTATTTATTTTGACCTAAATTTAGCTATCTACCTACTCATAAAAAATAAGTTGAATAATAAACATTTTGGTAAATAAACATACTGTACCATCTAGTTCCAGGGTAAGCTCCTTATTATGGATACCATTAATAACTTTAAATACTACAAATATAAAACCATGATGAAGTACAAACATTCGTTCCCATCAAATAAAGAACTGCCCTCGGTGGAACTCGAACCCGCGACCGTTGATACAGCAAGTACCTAGTGACCTACTACAAATTGAGTTTAAAATTGTTTTTTTAAGAATAATGTATATTTCCTTATCATTTTTTATATAAAAACGTATTCTTTTGTATAAAATGTTAGCAAACATGCATAACTAAAGCGAACTCGAGGACAACGCCTTCTTAAAAAGATAAAAACTTAGCTTATCTAGTTAATTCATTAAAAAAATGCTACTTCGTTAAACAGAATTTCGACTGTACCCCGTTGGAAAGGAAATTCGAGGCGGGTGATTAATTTCACTGGCATCCGAGGGATTTACTTCGTTCTAGAGTCACGCTACTCGCGATGTAAATCATCCGAATGCCGTACTGCCGATTTCGGGGTTCCGTAAATTTAATTAAAATTAGAATATAAGACTAAATAATCTATTGCTTAAACTTAATCAATTTATTCACTTTGGCTTCCAAAGTTGTACTTTTGTATGGTATCAAAATTTGAATCTTCGTTATAATAAAGTAGATAGAACATGATTGAGCACTGGGCGAGACGGCTTGGATATAAGATTATTAATTTTAACATAAATCTATTACATGTAAATATTAAAAATGGTAATCATTATCTATACATAATATAATAATAATCTTAATCAAAATATGCATTATTAACGATATAATAAAATTTTTGTTTCTCTGTTTGTCTGAGAAAACGACTGGACAGAAAATATTGATCTCCAAATCCTTAAAACGTAAGTACCTAAGAAAGAAACTGAGCCGAGTGGAGCCAAGGCAATTCGCTAATTACACAATGTTACTATAAACAAGCTTTCAAATATCAATCATCAAAATCCGTTCACCCAGTCGAAAGTTCTAACAAACATAAAGGTAACAAACATAAAAAAACAGATGAATAGAGAATTTTTTGAAGTCGGTTGATAATACAGAATATACGAAAATTTCATACTGAAATATACGGGTCCTTCAACAAGCATTCGTGTTATTGCTGTTTAAATTTTAAGTAAAGCAGGAATGCTTAGATCCCACGCCACTGCAGCTGGGCGAAAAGAATTTTGTATTGACTTTACTTCGTTTAACTTTTAGTACTGAAAACACCTGCATTTTCTTTGGCTTGCAGTCAAAATTAGTATTATATTTAAACTATTTCTTTAGGAGCATGCCATTGGTAAAATATAGAATATTTTTAGCACTTGCAAAGAAAAAGTAAAGTCTAATTATACTAGCCTTTCCCGCGGCTTCGCGCGCGTTCTAAACGCTGGAAACGAAATATCTCCCGTTTTTACAACATTTTTCATTGATGCTCCGCTCCTATTGGTCGTAGCGTGATATAATATAGCCTATAGGCTTCCTCGATTAACAGACTATCCTGAGATTATCGCGTTCAACTAAACAAACAATCAAACTCTTTAGTTTTATAATATTAGTATACATTAGAAATTTCTGAAATGTAAATAATTTCATAACAGTGTAAAATTGTGTATATCACATGAAAATGAATTGACTGTTTTTCAATATTCCAAGCAATTACATATATTGTGATTCCAAATAAAATTAAATATATCCAAGCCCAATCCACTTAATGGAAAATGAACAGAAGTTTCAGCTAGACCTTTCAGATAAACTTGGTTAAACGCTAGTTTTTTTCCAATTCAATAAGGAACTAATTGTGTAAAAGGAACTGTCCACAAGTTAAATGGCTAACACGATTACCGCGAGTGAATATCAGTAGAAAAAGTTCTCGGATAGCAAAAGTTGGGCTTTACAACGTAACGATCACGACACGATTATAATACGATTTTTTATATATTTCAGTCACGTTCAAGCTTGTGTTTTTTGCTTTAAGTGTTTTATTTTACTTTGGTTTCTTGTTCAAGATAAAATCTTACTTTAAATTAATTTAAGAATTATTTTAAACATATTATTTAATAAAACAATTGCACATGATTTTTACATACAATTACATATCTACGACCATAATTTTGATACTTTAAAGTGAGTAAGTAGTAATGCAATTATTCTGTAAACTAGAATACTAAAATTCAATACGCTATAATTAATCAGCCCTTTTAACCGCGCTGGCCTAGTGTATGTTGGCGGACTTCACATGTCTTTCGAAAACTTGCTTGGTTTTTTCAGACATGCAGGTTTCTTCATGATGTTTTCCTTTACCGTAAGACAAGTGGTGATCATGTTAGAAAAGATTCGCATATGAAAATATCAGAGATGCAAGACCCGGATTTGAACCCGCATCACTCGGATATCCAAACAAGCGCGTTACCACTGGGTTACCACATTAATGAGTATCATAAAAATTAACTGTTATTTCAAACAATTAATTTCAAATATTGGGTTAAAATGTTTTGAACTATTCACAAGAAACGCTGTTTAATCGTAATAATAGACTCGACTGTAGAGAAACAAATCAGTCCGGTATAGCAACACGAAACAGGTTAGAGTGGAACCGGTTTAACAAAATAAAAGTTCTAAAGGTCATTGCCGATATAACACGGATAGACGATCTAAATAAAACCCTATCGTAACGTAGTAAAGCTACAATTAAGACATCAAACATACATTTTAGTTGTAAAAAAATTGGGAACAATAGAATATAATTTTTATGAATTTCTTTTAATTGGTATTATCATTCAAAAGTCAATCAACTTTTAAATTATATTAACAAATATTTCTTCCTAATATCCACTATATGAGTAAAATTTGCTCAACTTTCGTGGGGATTTAGTTTTGTAAAGAAAAAGGTACGTAATATTATTAGCACTAAATTATTAATTCAAATGTTAAAGAAAAATAGTTGGCATAATCGAACCTGTAATCTAAGTGCTACTGAAAACTGATTATCTAGTTTAGTTTTAGGTACGATGCTTGTGTTATAAAAAGGTACCAGATAGTTGTTACACTACACATATATTAAAGTACAAAGTACTAATAGTTCATATCACACAAACCTCTGTATGCCTCTAGCAGGACTCGAACCCGCGACCTCTGACTCAACAATTAGGACACTACAAACTGCACCAAACGTATCGAACATAAAACTCAAAACGTAATTAGTTATAATAAATATCAAAATGTTCATTATACGTAACCTTCAAATTTTATGGGTTGATACTTGTAAAGAAGTTAATGGCAGAACAAATGTCGAGACGCGACTTTTTAAAGAACATTATTGTCATGACGATGTGAGGATAATTCCAAAATCACGTTTTATTGTTATATAAAAAGGCAATTTCAATTCGAGTCATATTTTACATCTTTTAATTTATCACCACAAAAAGCAATCCTATAAAATAAAAGCTTAGTCACAAATTCATAGATTTGTAAAGCCTTCTTTTTTATTGTATACCCTCCTCTTAAATAGTGAAAGCTCAGTGTCTAACTGAAATGACTATGTATACCTTTGAGAACAGTATTCATCAAAATCTACATTCACCAGTTTCATATTGAAAGCTTTAAGCTACTGTACTTTGCAAATTGACCAAAAAAAACGAATATTCCACTTTTGCCATGCCTTTGAAATCCTAAAAGTATAAACACGAAACAATAAAAAGAATCAAAATGTAGTCTGTTCTACGTCAAAGCCTTCGTTACATTCCAATCAAAGTTGTACAATAAAGTTGCCCTTCTATAACCATCTAATCAACCCTGAAAGTTTCATTTGTGTGGAAATAATCATATAAAGGAAGAAAAGGGAAATCTAAATAACTTTTAAGCTGCCAGTAACAAAAAAGAAACGAACAACTAAAACTAATTGTAGTTTATTTATTATTTTTACAAGTAATGTTCTAAATTGAGACATTTTACTATTTATCACCTCTAAATAAACTTTGTTTAGAAACCACCTTTGTTAAATAAACGTAATAAATAAATAAGAACAAGAAAAATATTTAATAGTAGGATTAAAACTAATGTTCAATATTAATAACTAGAATATAATCTTAGTATCTTAGTAATTATTATTATACCTAAACGTATTAGATTTCACGAACGTCAAGTTCGTTCCGTTTATTGGTATCGGTATAGCTGTAAAGACATTATGAGAAGTTCCTAAATTATTATATTATAATTCAATAAAGTTACCTATTGCTCTGAATAGCTCTAAGATATTATAACAAAAAAGAAACGAACAACTAAAACTAATTGTAGTTTATTTATTATTTTTACAAGTAATGTTCTAAATTGAGACATTTTACTATTTATCACCTCTAAATAAACTTTGTTTAGAAACCACCTTTGTTAAATAAACGTAATAAATAAATAAGAACAAGAAAAATATTTAATAGTAGGATTAAAACTAATGTTCAATATTAATAACTAGAATATAATCTTAGTATCTTAGTAATTATTATTATACCTAAACGTATTAGATTTCACGAACGTCAAGTTCGTTCCGTTTATTGGTATCGGTATAGCTGTAAAGACATTATGAGAAGTTCCTAAATTATTATATTATAATTCAATAAAGTTACCTATTGCTCTGAATAGCTCTAAGATATTATAAAACTTTTATAATAATAATGATTAACAACTAATCAAAGTTTGTAAAATATGTTTCACAAATCTAATTTAGCTAAAGAAAGTATAAAGCCGTAAAACTAAACAATACTTTCGTAATTATAATTTTAGAACCCTTCGCAGTTATAGCCTGACTACGTTATTAGTCCTGCATTCAGTTCTACTGGTTTAACAAATGCTGTTGAAAGAGGAATTTGATTCGGATTAAATGGAACCCGGTATTAGGGATTGTAATGAACGCTCAATTTTGATGTAATTTCGACGTTAAGCTAGATGCTGAGTGGGAAACGAACAGCTCAGATTATAAAGTTCAATCAGTAAGTTTAATTAAATTGCACGGCTATAATTTCAAAGCCTTTTAAGCTTTTACTAGAAATTATTAAGAAAATTGTAAATAATCTATTAGGAAACTGGATCGTTTCAAAATTAAGTTTTTAACTGTTTATTTTATTGCTCTTCTTTATTCTTATGTTGTAAAGTATTTTAATGGTTCAGATAATTTAAAATAACGAAGCAAAGAAGTTATAACTTATAATGAGATAATACTAAATAATGAGATGTAAACAATAAATGTAATTTAGGATTTAAATACTTAGCCATAAGTACAAGAAATGGTACCGTAATTTTAAGCGTCCGAATAATACAAATTTATAGCTGAACGGCGCAAATAGGTTGAATTTTCTTAATTTAGTCGAGTGTTTTTCAAACTAAAGCTTGAGAATTGAAAGATATATGGTCCAGTCCGGTGTTTCGCGTAGAAGTTGCGATTTTCAGTCGGCGTCAACGTGGCTAACGATTTATTGCCGGACTTTCTGTTTTCACATGTCACGGGTCGAATTTCTCAAGTTGATATTTTGGTGCGAAACTACAATTTTCGATGTTCAATTTTAAGGATTTATCGCGTTCGATAGCTTTGCTTAGTGGGTTTTATTTCAATTTAGGATTTTATGAATTCTCACTTATGATGTACACAATATTGTAAGTAATTAGAAAAAACATTGAAATTCCTTTATTGCGTACTGGTATTTGAAATATTATTAAGCTAAATATTTGCACTGTAAATTTTAAAGTCTAACATAAATTTTATAATATAAATTTGGACTACATAGCAACATATCTAGCTGACCATCAATAATCTCTAAAAAGATTAATGTCAACACTAAACACAAATTTTAATATCAAACAAATTCTAGGTATCCGAGGTAATTATTGTGCAACGAACGCCGTTCTCCAACATAATGGTACCATTAAAACACCACCCACAAGTGTAGAGCAAATTGTATTGCCGACATGGGTACGTATTTTACAATCAAACGTTGATTTCGAACGCTACCAAGAGCGCATTAGGGTACATAAATTTGCTTACTTAAACGATAAACTTCAGTAAAGGATTCACACGAAATTGATTTTGAAAGCGGGTAGCCTTAACTGTTTAATTTATTGTTTCGGCATGTTCGCTCGTTTTTCTTCAATGCTTGAATTTTCATTTGGAATCTTTTAAATCGTTGCATTCTCAGCCCGAAACGATGTTATCGTCAAGTTCGAAACCAAAAACTGAAAGACTAATGAGAATTCCCCAAATACCTAGCGTTTCGTGAGTGGAGGTAGTACCAGCGTTATAGCAGACAGGCACGAAGAAAAAGTTAGCAGCCTTTTATTTCAAGGAAGTGTTTGAAGTAAATTAAAAGGGAGTTAAGTTTTTCACTCAATCTTAAATCTAACAATTGTTGGAGAACGTAACAATCACAAGTAATAAATGAAGCCGAGGCGCGGTGCAACCTTGGAAATAGATCTATAACCGACATCGCTATATGTCAGATAAAAAACACAACAAAAACTGAGTCGACACAAGTCGGGCTCGCCGTTCGGATTATAACCGTCCAAAACTCCGCCCTTTTAGCATTTTTTGTGCACACTCTCGTACAACCCAGCGAATTTGGACTTGAAATGTCTGCAAAGCGAATATTTTATTCAAAAGTAAACTAACATTTTAAAGAGAATTTCAGATTTTTGTTATAAAATATATTTTGAGCTAAGATTTCTTTAATTAGCTACAAATATTTAACTTTAATTAACACATAAAATTCCATATAGACATATATAAGATCGCATTAATCATACTTTTGAATAAATCCACATCGTACTTAATATGAAATAGAATTATAACATGACGTAATTTTTAATGACCAGTGATATTTCTCAATTATTGAATAACAATAATCACGTTTTAACTTTACATATAATATCATCTCGTGGTAATGAAATACTTAATTATTGCTATTGTACTGAGAGCCGTTCAATAATACAATGAGCTAATCGCTTCCTTATTTTACAAGCACGATTTGCTCTCCTTCGAAATTTATGAACATTCATTATAATAATTTATGATATCTTAAATGGGTCTAAAGGTAGTCGTAGCTCAGCGGTAACTCGCTCGCTTGTATAACCGAGTGATGCGGGTTCAAATCCGGGTCTCGCACCTCTGATATCATGTGCGAATCATTTTCTATCATGATTACCACTTGACTTACGGTGAAGGAAAACATCGTGAGGAAGCCTGCATGTCTGAGAAAACCTAGCAAGTTTACGAAAGACATGTGAAGTCCGTCAACTCGCACTAGGCCAGCGCGGTGGACTATGGCCTGATCCCCTTCGTACTGAGGGAGGCCCGTGCCCAACAGTGGGACGTTAAAAAGGGCTGATGATGATGAAATGGGTCTAATGCTATCTGTTCTTACATCAATGGTCGTAGGTTCGATTTTTTATTCGCCTATCGATAGTTATTGGTATAGTATACGGTTTTCGGTTGTTTATACTTCTTACGTTCCAAACCAATCTATTTGGTTCTATTTTTAACCGACTTCAAAAAAGGAGGTGGTTATATGTTCCGCTGTATATACATATATATTTTTTATGTATGTTCACCGATTTCTCCGCCGTCTGTGGGCCGATTTCAAAAATTTTTATTTTGTTCGACCGACTCCAACAATAACTAATCTTTTTAGTTTCGAATTGGTACGTTTAGAAGTCGGTTTTCATTTTTGTTAAAAAATAATGTATATACATTATCTTTTTTAACCGACTTCAAAAAAGGAGGAGGTTATATCTTTGAAGTTGAGTTGCGATGAAAATTGTAAACCACTTAGTTCTCTGTAAAGCTGCGAATGACCCAAGATTACCACTTCCTAGTACATTACAGTGTACGCGCATGAACTCGCCGAAAGGCCACTCACACATAAGATGACTAAAAATATTACGAGATGACATTGAAATGTTAATGCACTCCGCTGGCGCATTTTACGGATATTTCGAACCGACTTGGCAATAAAATTGAATTTTTTTTCATATTGATTACTCTTTTTTAATTTGTAGCTTAAAATGGTAACACTTAGCCTTACTTTATTTTGATAATGCTGTTATAAGTAGGTATGCTTTATTATTAATTTATTAGTTCCGACTTGATAGTCTATCTGCGAAAACATTTAGGGACTTAGAATTATTAAAATGACATATCATTGATTACTTTAATAATATTTAATGCCATACATTGAAAAAAAAATCGTATGGATATTTGCATATCTGAGAGATACTAGTAAGTTTTCAAAAGACATGTGAAATCCACCAGTCCGCATTTGACCGATGTGGTGGACTATTTCTGATACATTGAACGGAGGTGCCCAGCAGTGGGACTTAAAAAGGTCTGAGTATATAAAAGACTAGAATAGTTGACAGTAAAATACGTTACTAATAAAAAATCTAAATTTTGTTAAAATAAACTGGTTAGACTGGATCTTTAATTTAAAACGAAAACTAACTAAGTACCTACTTATAACCATGCCTTTGGATTAGAAATACCTACATTATGTACATACGTGATCAAATTCATGTTTTAAGAGATTGCACAATATCTTAGTTTATTACATTAAATGTTAAAAATATATTAAAATTAAGACAAGTCGTTCCTAGATACCTCCTTTAGTATAAGTTTTTACTTTGATTTTTTTTTATTAATACCTTCCGTGTACCTTAAGAAACATAAAAAAATAGCCGAAATAGTCGAGCCATTCTCGAGTTTTGCGCTTAGCAACATTCATTTTTATTTTTATTTATATAGATTAGTTGAATCACGACAGTTTGAACTTTTATATTCTTATAAAAACTAATTTTTTAACTAAATACATTCGTAAATTAATAGGCGTATTATTTCAAATTATTATGCAAAATAGTATTTTTATAACTCATATCATATAATTAGTAAGTTTAATAACCTTACCAAAAAAAAATTTGAATAATCAAAAAAAACGGTGGCACAGAAAAAAATATTTTTTCATTTCAGAAAAAGCACTTGGAAGGTTTCAACGAAGGTATTTTCAATACACAATTTTGATCGATTAACTTCAACTCTAAAGTTTTTACAGTCTGAAATACTTCATACCAAATATAAATAAAAATATTACCTAGTTATTTCAAATTTTAAAACAAATAACTTTGATTTACTATTCACGCACGTATAGAAAAATTTATTTTAAATTTTTTATCAGTAATCGTTTTACTCACGCAGCTAATTTATTGGTCTATTTAATTTTTCAACTTCGAAACCTAGTTCTGTTTATTTGATTGTTGATAACAATTTTATATTAAAAATTTAGAAATATTTTTTTTGTGGAAATTATTATTTTTTTCACTTTAAGTTAAAGTTTTTTAACATTAAATTAGTTTTTTGTTTTTATTTGTTTAGTTAAAGTACTATTAAAACTACTTGTTTAATCGACTTAGATATTCAAGTGTGATTAATTTTTAATTTTATATTTTAGTAATTTTATTGATAAAATTTCATGTAATAACATATGGAATCATTAATTTTTTTTATCGGTTCGGAAAACCCGTTTCCCTTAAAGCCCACAAGTTGCATGTTTCATAATAATTTTTCTTCGTTAGCCACCCGCTTGGCAAATTTAATTTCTGTATGGGTAATAACCACGTAAGCTGCGAAAAATTAAAATTTCATTCGCGATAACGTAAAAGAGCGTTATAAAATAACCGCCTATTTTAAATATAATTCGAAACCTTAGATTTTTTATTTAATTTTCCAATTCACTTCGATAAAGAATCGAAAGTACTCTAAATTTTTTATGTTTTATTTTTTAACAATTTATGACTAACTATTTATTACTGCACTATGACTATATTCGACTTAGTCAATATGTCCGTTTTAAAACAATATTTCGAACCAATTCACTTTGACAAATAATCTAAAGTACTCTAATTTTTTTTTAATTTTTTATAACAATTTATATCAAACTATGTATTTATTATTGAACAATAAATTATATTCGACTTAGTCAATATTTCTGTTTTAAAACAATATTTCGATTTGTTTATATTATTATCGCTAGTACTAATTACTAATTGAAGCAAACAATTTTTCCCTAATGAACGATTGTTGTACACAGATTGTAATTTTTTACGACATTACTTTTTGTAAGTGAACTTTAATTATTAAAAATTATTTTTGTCTTATACTTGAGTTATTTATTTAGTATTTATGATTTTGTTTTAAAATATTATTTATAGATATGTTATTTCGATTGTTTTTTTTTTATATAGTGATAAAAACATGTTTACAAAATTTCTTTAAGTCGTTTAAATATTTCCCTGTGATAAAATTTATGACGCGCAACATTGTTTTTGTTTTTCGGTTTTGAAATATTTTACATGATGATAACACTTTGGAAAATAATACGTACATTTTTTATCGCAATCACATGTTATTTATTTTTGTTTATTTGCGTGTTAATATTTTTAATATTTATTTTTCACTCTCGCGTAAATAAATTTAATTTTGTTTAGGCACTTCTTAATTTATTTTCATTTCTCTCTATTTTTCATTAGAAAAACACTTAAAAAATTCATATCTTCATTATTTTGCGAATAAAAATTATTTATTTCAAAACGTTTATTTCTTACGGGTTTTTTTCACTTTCGGTAAAAAACTCAGCTTACCTGTGTGGCATCAGTGTACGGCGTCGATGAATTTTTGTCTACTAATTGCGATCCAAACACCGGCATACTCGCGTTTGGTGTCAAGGACCTCACATCCGAAATTTGCTGGGGTACCATATTGTTAATCCGAAACCCCCAAAACACAACACAGTTCACAAGCACTGCACTAAAAAAGTTCAAGCCTCTCGGCCGTTATATCTCCAAAAGCTTCCCTATATCTGGCGACAATACTCAATTTTCTTTCTAAAATTATAAATCTGTGATTCTCGTGAAAGATTCCATAAGTCATAATTTCAGCGGTACGAGCCGCGGTTATCGAGAGGGCATTATCACGTCTGCACTCTGAGAGGGTAGGAGACTAACTAACTGGTCTCTGGGTAGGCAACGTGCAACTGTCAATATACTCAGCTGTTCGCCCCCCCGCCGCGTCACCCCCCGCACCGCACTTTGCTTGCGACCGCCAATGAGTGTACACGCTCACGCTATTTTAGTTATTGATACTTTTATCGTATTCTATTTGTTTTATTTTTTATATTGTTTTGTTGGTTTTATTTGAAAATAATTGTTTGTTTATAAATTATATATTATAATACTTTCTTAGGTTTACGCGAATGTTTGACATTCGCGTAAACCTATATAATATAAATGAAACTATCTTTTCGGATTTTGTCGCGGATTTATTATGGTTTTTGATTCCCGACGTTTCGAATGCTTTACAGCAATCATGGTCACGAGAGAGACCATAGATAGATATATTATATAGATAGAGGGATATATTTTTTTTATTTTATAATAATATAAAGTAAATATATTAATCTTTTAATAAAGATAATTATTTTATAGTATTATGTATATTTTAAACTAATTATATTAATTGTTTGTAATTGTTATTATATCTAATATAAAGAAAAAACGTTAACTTCAATAAAATGAACGTCTATTATGACTTTTCGCGTAGGTACCTATATTATTTAATGGTAATTTAAATAAACCGATTTTGATGATATTTCAAATTAAGTATAACATAATATAATATATCGTATGACTAAAACTAAATTGCGATTGAATAGTTTTGTAGTCGTAACGGCGCAGTGGTATGCGAGTCAGAATGGTGTTACTTTACCGAAGGTAGTAGGTTCGATATCAGGTTGAAGATAAATTGAATTTTTCATCATTTTTATTACTTCTGGCATATAAACTTCACTACATTCAAGGTAATTAAAACGCAATAGGTAACAACTAGCAATAGTTAAATGTGTTAAGGGCAACAAAAAATACAAAATACAATACATACGTATAGACATACTTTTCTATAATATTTATTGGACATTTAGGGTAGTATTCAACGAATAGGAGTCGAACTGACGACCTTTGACATGAACCCTACAGCATCCTTTATCAGAACTCATAAGTATATTTAATTTAGGCAACATAATTTTCTATAATTGGCTAACATCTATTTATTTCCAAGAAAACTCAATTAACACGTCTATCACATGAAAATGATAACAACGCGTCACTGATAACTTATCTAAATATTAAGGCGAATATTGATTTGTGAAATTTAGTTATTTTAACACTCTTCGTATTATTGATTTTTTTTACGGATATATTACTACTTCCTACTATTTTACATTTGGAGGTGTTTTCTTATACGTTTATGTTAATGTATAAATAATTCATGGTCTTATTTTTTTAGTTCACTTTAAAGTCATTTAAATTCCATGGAAAATTCCATGACTTATGGTGTAATTTATATTAAACTAGCGACTCGCCCTCGCTTCGCTCGGGCTCTTCCCTAGATTTAGCACAGGCAAAGCCGCGGGATTCGCTAGTTATGCATATAAACCTTCCTCTTAAATCACTCATATCTATTAAAAAAAACTGCATCAAAATCCGTTGCGTAGTTTTAAAGATTTAAGCATACATAGGGACATAGGGACAGAGAAAGCGACTTTGTTTTATACTATGTAGTGATACGCAAAGACAAGACAGATGAGTGAGTACCTTTTTCTTATTTTTTTCTTGATTTAGAAGCAATTTTTTTCAAGCTTTATCAATAAAAAAATATTTGGATCAGTGCTGAACATCGAACGTTGGACTTTCTTTTATTGTTCTAATTTCTAGACTAAAGTGAGTTTAATACTACTACTATTTATATAGAGAAAGAAACTAGTGATCCACCCTCGCTTCGCTCGCCTTCATACCTAGGTACAAATCAACGGTTCGTACGAATAGACATTAGATAGTCGATCATTAATATCAAACAATAATAAAGCTATCCCACGGAACCTATACATTTTCCTGGAATAAAAGATATCATTAGACTATAATGAACTGACGACACGTTTGTAGTGATCCTACTTGCTGTGGAAGCGGTCGCGGGTTCGAGTACCGCTGGTTCATTTGTTGAGCACGAATGTTTGTAAGTAGTGTATCAACTATTTGGTGTTCGTAACACAAGCCTCGTAGCTAATCACGGAACTAGATGGCGATGTGTGTAATAATGTCCCAAAATATTTTACTATTTATTTTTTTATCTATCTCTGTGCCAAATTTCATCTAGATCCATTATCTTCATGTTTATTCTTGTTGCTTAAATAGCAATGTATGATTTGTCAAACAAGAATATATTTTCTTCAATAAATATATTCGATGCTTTAATTATTATTATATAGTGGTAGCCTGGCGGTAACACTTTCACTTGGTTACTAACCAGGTGAAACAGGTTCAAATCTCGGGTCTCGCACCTCTGAATTTTCATGCAACATTTATATTTTAGAGTTTCACAAAGACCTCGCTTCGGCCTCGCTCGCTCGAAAACTCATAGTAAGGCCTAACCGTTGAAAAAGGATGAATGATGAAAATTACTTACCTATTGATTATAGTGCCCTAAGAAGAGAATACAGACAGACAGACTGACAAATTAATAGTGCAGTACATCAAAACCTTTTAAAAACGGTTAAGAGTGAACTAAACTAAAATTTTAACTACATAGTGTCAATATGAATACCTTGCGTCGTCAAAATCGTCTGTCAATCGATTTATATTACAGGCGTGTTATTTAATAAAAGTTCTACTAAATAATTAACATCTGCCGATCGCCCGCATATCGCCGTTTTTTATTACTCAAGTACCTACTTCAATTTTTTATATGGAATTATAGTTTTTATTGCTTTTTAAATAAGATTAAATATCCTGTGCTAAGATGTCAGGTGTTTAACTTATTTGCAAGGCTGGGCAATTTTAGGATTTAAATTAGGGTTCCTTTGAGAGGAGTTTAAACCCTATTTGGTTCTGAAAATATTATTTAATATATCATAAAATAGGTCTATTGCTTTTAGTACTAAATTGTTCTTATCATTAGCAGTAGGTACATCAAAGAATGTATACCTGCTTTATTATATATGGTAAATGATATACCATCCAATAAAAATCATTTTTATCTCATACTCTCTTACATACTAACTTTAAGTCAGTATAAAGTTAAAAAAAAATACAGTAGGTGCATTATAATTTTCATAATAATAAAGAATCTTACGTTATTGGTATTTGTTGTTCTAAAAAAAACATGTGAGTATCAATACAATACATTTTATAAAACAAAGTCCTCCACCGCGTCTATCTGTCTGTCTTTCTGTCTTTCTGTTCGCGACAAACTCAAAACAACTGCACCGATTTTAATGCTGTTTCCACTATTGGATAGAGTGGTTCTCGAGGATAGTTTTAGTATATAACTAGCGGAACCTGCGGCTTCGCTCGCGCTAAATCCAGGCACGAACCCGAGCAAAGCGCGGGTGAGTCACTAGTATGTAAAATATTAATATTATGTATTCTATAGGTTTAGTTAGTCCTTTTATGAAGCAAAAAATCTATAGTCCATAAACCGTAGAGTGATTAAAGCTACATTTATTATCAGTATACCAAGTGGCAATATATTTTTAAATTAACATATTTAACTACCCTTATCCCATTCTTATAATGTTATAAGTGCAAAAGTTGAGTGGATGTTTGTTACCCTATGACTTCAGAACGGCTAAACGGATTTTAATGAAATTTAGCACAGAGATAGATTATAGTACGGAACAGCACATAGGCTACTTTAATTCGGAAAATGTATGGTTCCCGTAAGTTATCCTTGATGTAGATGAATGAGTCGCTGGTTATATGGGCGATAGGGTAAGTTGTTGTTTTAAAAGTTAAAATGCTATAGCAGCTTGTTTTAGATTTACGATTTATAAGCGAAGCGAAGTCAGTAGACCACTATAGTATAAATCTGAATATCTAAGACTAGACTACCTATAAGTTATTCCAGGTTGTATATATCTATCTGTGTGCGAAAATTTATCCAAAAAAATGCTAGCTTAGATTTAGGCAGATTTTCTTTACTAGTTTATTTTAATTACAAAAGTACGACAAGTAAACACTAATTAACGTTAATAGTTTCTTAGATTTACGCGAAAATTTGACATTATAAATGAAACTATCTTTACGGGTTTCTCTCCCTAACCTAGTCTCTCCCGTGACCACGATAATAAAGCATTCGAAATGTCGGAAACCAAAAATCAAAATAAATCTGCGATAAAATCCGAAAAGATAGTTTCACTTATAATATCTAATTCATGTTTTTATCTGTGGTATATTATAGTCTATTCTGTTGTATATAGTCTATAGTCATTGCTTGTCAACATTTTATATGAACAATTTTGGTCAGACCAGAGAATCGAACTCGTGACCTATCGTCCTTTGTAATTACCGCGGGTAAATGCTAGCAGTAATATATGGAATAAAAATATTTATTAAACTAAACTAAAACAACTCTAATCTAAACTAAAATATTTATTAAATTCTCTTATAACCTGATTCTAAAGCGGTAGTTTCAACTTATACCTAGCAGTAAAACTTACGTAATATGTACCTATACCTATAATTAAAAAATCAGTTTTATATCTATGCTAATTAATGCGTAATAAAAACTAAACCATATAATTAGGTATAATGTATTAAAAATTTTCCATTCTTATAGAATTTTTATTCAAATATAGCTTTTGACTACAAACTTAAAATTAATTTTTAATCGACTTCCAATATAGAAAAGGAGGTCACCAATGTAAAAAATGAGAAGAATATATAGTAAATAAAAACTGTTCTTAACATTCAGATCTTTTTAACGTCCCACTGCTGGGCACGGGCTTCCCTCAGTACGAGGGGGATCAGGTCATAGTCCACCGCGCTGGCCTAGTGCGTGTTGGCGGACTTCACATGTCTTTCGAAAACATGGTAGGTTTTCTCAGACATGCAGGTTTTCTCACGATGTTTTCCTTCACCGTAAGACAAGTGGTAATCATGATAGAAATAATTCGTACATGAAAATATCAGAGGTGCGAGACCCGGATGTGAACCCGCATCACTCGGATATTCGCATCACTGGGCTACCACTGTCTGATTTCTTAGTTACCTACAAATTTTTGTTTTACTTTTTAATACTTAGAATTTTTCTAGATATTTAGGTAACTACCTATACCCTCTCTAGGTTCAGTAATCACATCACTCGTTGTTATTAAATGATTGTATTATCAAAAGAATATAACATGATTACAAATCGAACATGACTATTAGAACTAAGCTAAAATCGATTACCAAGATTTGAAACAGCTAACAAATATTATAGAAGAAAGTTGAAATAACCGGCGTTAGAAAATCTTTTATGGCACGTAAAAGGTTTGCATAAAAATTAATTATTTCATTTAAAATATGAGGACTAACGATTTACCCTCGCTTCGCTCGAGTTTATTATCTATACATATAAATAAATTCTAAAAAAAAATTAGCCTAAGTTACTCCTTAGTATATCAGCTATCCGCCAATGAAAGTCTCGTCAAAATCTGTCCGGCAATTTCAAAGATTAGCCGAAATGAATTACCCTTATTACCTAGCGAAATAAGCTCAGACTTACCAAATATACAAAAAAAAATTCATAATTAAACTTAAGCTGTTTCGGAGGAGTTCAATAACAATGTAAGACGAGATTTTTATATATTAAATAACATACATAATATGTATTAAATAAAAAGCTGTTATATGGATGTGTCAAACAGACACTTCAAATTTATTTATCTTTAGGTATATCTGTATTATTTATAGATATAGTAAAAATTAATTTGCAAATTATCGATCAATTCTTTCATTAATACCTATTTAGAATCGATCCTCACTATGATAAGTACCTATTTAGTGATAATACCTCACCAACCTGACTGAACCTGAAAAAATCTGACCGAGAACGGGCTATATTTGGCACTATATCCTGTGACGCGACCTGTAAACGATTATGTATAATGCCTTGTACTGAAAAAGTTCAATAATATAATTATAATAAACCGAATGGACATAAACATTACTATTCTTAATATAAGTTATTATAATCTTTCTTTAATAACTATTCCTTTCTAACATGACATTATTTAGATTAATTTTTTTTTGTACTTTTAATTCTTGAATGTTGAAATGCTATGTACACTTTTTGTTGACATGCATATAAGATATATTATTGTTAATACTTTCTTAGGTTTACGCAAATACTAGACATTATAAATGAAACTATCTTTTCGGATTTTGTCACGGATATATTATCAATTATGATCTTTGGTTCCCGACGTTTCGAATGCTTTACAGCAAATATGGTCACGGGAGAGACTAAGGTATAAGACGTCTCAGGGGGTTATATACTTGTAACAGACAGTGCCTACCCACAATGTACAAAAATTCAAGATGGCATTAAAGTACCTTAAATTTATACATTTTAATTCTAAACATTTAAAAAGTTTAAAATTTTTGAATTATATGTAAATATTATGGCAATATTATTAACTTATTTTTTTCGAACTCAGGATATACTACTAGTACTCTATTAGCTAAAAGCTTTGTCCTTATATCAACATGTACTTACTAATTAAAAGTTACGTAAAGTATAAGCGGAAACTGATTTAAGATGCGGTAGTGATACAGATTCAGGACAGGATGTTAGGTTATCTCAGTTTGTATTGGCCTGTTTGTATAATATGAAGCAACCTACGGAGATTATAAATGAAACTATCTTTTCGGATTTTGTCGCGGATTTATTATGATTTTGATAGTAAATCCGCGACAAAATCCGAAAAGATAGTTTCATTTATAATGTCAAGTATTCGCGTAAACCTAAGAAAGTACTATAGGGATTTGTTTAAATCAATGTTTTGACGACACGTTTGGCTCAGTTTGTAGTAACCCTACTTGCTGCGCCAGCGGTCGCGGGTTCGAGTCCCGCTGGATTACATACATAATATGTTGAGCACGAATGTTTGCACTCCAGTCATGGTTGTTTATATGTATATTATGCATTTATTCAAAGTTATATATGTAGTATATCAACTATCTGGTATCCGTAACACAAGCCTCGTAGCTTACCACGGAACTTGATAGCGCTGGCTGTAATAATGTCCTAACATAAAAAAATACGTAATATTAGCAATGTCCTCTAGTTCCGCTTGCGTTTTGCATACTGAACTGTTTCTTCCTAAATCTTAAAGTGGTAGCCCTATAAGAATCGCCCTTTAAGGCCCATATTAGGGATGAGAATTATAGTAAAATATGACAAATTATATCAATAGAGGCAGTAGCCTAGTGGTAACGCTCTCGATTGGATAACCGAGTGATATGGGTTCAAATCCTGGTCTTTTTCTGATATTTTCATTTGTAAAACATTTTTTGTAGACATAATAACTTAAACATAATTATTAAAAGGCAAATTAATTGATTAAAAGTTACTATATTTAAAAGCTCAATTCACAATTTTACTACAGTATATTCAATTCAACTTGCAGCAAACAAGTTCATCAATATTTCATTACTACATCGAACGGTTATTCTACATAAAGTAAAATATCCAATAAAATAAATAATACAGTTGTGGTTATCGAAATATTTCACGTTGAAATTCAAAGGGAAATTTCTGATAAAGAATTCCTCCCCGCGTTAAGGTAACTGTTCAGTGGAAGTTGTAAAATATTTTGCGCTATATCTTCTAATATTAAATACAAGCTAATTTGACGATACGTACATTTCATTCATTTTTTTGTTTTTTTTACTCTATGATGTTTTTTTTTTAATTTTAAATCAATAAAGAAGTAATTGAGAAATAAAATAGTTAATTCAAGTCTTGACTCTACCAGAATCGAACCCGCAATATCTATTTCATACATGTATTTAACTATTCTGAGCATTGCATTCATCATCAGATACCTCCTTATGTTATTGCATTTTGCAAGTGCTTGAAAAGTTTCATGTAAGTTTATATGTTTAAGAAAAGAAACGAACTAAGAAATGTAAGCTTAAAAAAGCTATTCAAAGCTTTTGCTACAAAAGCGAATGTGAAGAACCTTTATATGAGTATATACGGAAAATAAATCGGAGCACGTAAAATAAAATTCCGCGTAATTATTGAATCGGAGATCGAAGGCTTTGAAAAAAAAAACGTTTCAAATGTTCTCCGTGATTGAACGCTTGTATGGGATCAACGTAAAGGGTTGCGAATGGGCTGGCATATTTTATTTTCCATTTTATTTTAAGTTTTACTGATGGTTTGCTTTGATTTTTAAATTTCACTCGAGTTATCAAGGCATATAAATTCATTAAGTGAAGCGAGATATAAAATATTGTGGTAAAACTGGAAAATTGAACACAGGTTCTGAACTCAACTGAATCTCTAGTTTTATCATGAAAACAGAAAACGCTTATAAACATTTTCATCCCCTTTATATATGTATTATAGGGGATGAAGTTTGAAAACCTTTAACCTTCAGTGTTTGTCAGAGTTAATGAGCTAATCAGTATTAATTTCTGTAATATACTAAGTGTTCGAATCTTCCATACATTATAGTATTTTTACGGTTGTCAAATATTGCTTCTTTAATAAAAAGTATTTGAAATCGAATGGATTTTTATTGAAGATTATGTGAATATTACTGTTTCTTAATAGAATACAAGGAGTATTCTACACTTCTCTTAGAAATCTTCGTGATTTTATGGAATATTTGGCGACAAATGAATAGAGCAACTAGAAGACCTGATCCAGGAATCGAACCCAGTTCCTTTCATCACATTCACTGCATACACATGTATAAATTAGTACACCAGCAACAGTCATTGGAAAAATATGGAATTTTAAAAATTATAGTCTATATCATACTCGTGTTAGTCATGTCATCGATCGGTACACCATAAGTTGAAAGGAAAACAAATTAAGTACCACACAAACACTGCAATTTCAATATAATAACTATTGATTCAAAACTTCATTGAAATACTATATTTGTGAACAAAATTAATACTTTTTTAGATTTACGTGAATAACTTTCATCATCATCATCATTAACATCAGCCCTTTTAACGTCCCACTGCTGGGCACGGGCCTCCCTCAGTACGATCAGGCCATAGTCCAGATAGCTATTTATTTGGAAATATACTTTTATATAAAAAAATTAATATATACTTTTTAAAATCTAAAAACTTAAAACTTAGGGGCTAGTGACAAACTCGAGCGGAGGGAGGCTGATTCTCTTTAAAATAAAACTCTTAGCTTATTTTGTTTCGGATTTTTTTATTTTTGGTTCCCCGAGTTTCGTATGCCTTACCGAAATCATGGCCACGGAAATATTAAAGCATTCAAAATTTCGGGAATCACAATTCAAAAAAATCCGGACAAAATCCGAATCGTCAGTTTTGTTTAAAAAGAACCAAAATTAGCTGACTGTATAATGTATATACTGTCATATGATGTCACCCTTGACCTGGTGACTCAATGACTGACATCGATAGATATTTGATACTCATACATCGTACAATTCATGCATTTCATTTGAAGGTTGTTTTTAAAAGTAAGCAAAAAATATTCTATGACTAATACATGTGCCTTTCTATGACGTTAAATCGTAATTTGGACTTGGAATTATGTAGAGTAAGCTATATAGCTTTCCATTTCTTTTATATTTGACGTATCGATACAAATGTGGCTTAGGTATACGTTTATATACATATTTTGTATGTTCTGTAAGTATACATAACTTTGTGGGATTAAAATTATCTATACTATTCTATACTAATATTATAAAGAGGAAAGATTTGTATGTAAGTATGTTTGTAACGAATTTTGTAACGAACCAGGACACTAACACAGGACAATAACGATCACTTTAGAATCAAATCAAATCAAAATATTTTGTTCAGCATATGAATTGTTACAATTTCTTACTTAACGTCATGAGTCTACCACCAGTTCGGAAAGACCAACCTCTGACCTGAGAAAAACTGGCAAAGAAACTCAGCGGGACTAATATTACTTTTTTTATCTCTTTTTCAAATTTAATTGCAAATTAACAATAATTATGTATATTGAAATAGCCTGGCGGTAATCACATCATTCCCAAGGCGTACTGTCTTCTACAAAATCGTTTACCGAATAATGCCTTTAGTACACAAACATTCCTTCACATTTCTTTTAAATTAGGCAATAGAAGCTTTTTGAACGTTTTCTGGGAAACATAGTGAAGCGAGCTTAAAACTCAGGTCTTGCACCATGGGATTACCACAGATCACACAATACACCTAGTATCTCATTTCCATCATGAAAGCTTTCAACTGCGTTATATTAAGTTCCGGGTTCGAGTTCCAGTCGAGGCAAATGATCCACTTTTACTCTTATTTTTTCAGAGACCATAATATAGAGCTTTCAGGCCTGCATTGATTTTCTCTGCGGATGTCAATATTATATTATAATTGGCAGAGCTGTTCGATGTCAGCTATCTATCATAGACGATAGATATTATTTATTAAAAAAGAAGTATATTGTATATGTGTCAAACACGTTATATGGAGTCCTTTTTATCATCCCACTAAATACGAGTTAACCTTTATTACGAGTGTTAGGCTATATTCACTGCACTGGCCTAGTGCGGGTTGGCGGACTTCACATGTCTTTCTAAAACTTGCTAGCTTTTCTCAGACATGCAGGTTTCCTCACGATGTTTTCTTTCACTATGAGACAAGTGGAGATCATGCCGGAAATCAAACACGTGTGTTTATTACTAATATATGTAGGGATCTATAATTTTTTGAAAATAAATTATAGCCTATGTTACTCAGTAAGGATGTAGCTTTCTAATGGTGAAAGATTTTTCAAAATCGGTCCAGTATATTTTGATTTTAATCGTAACATACAAAAAAACAAAAATTAAATCTTTCCTCTTTATAATATTAGTATAGATAGAGATGCTCTGTACATCCCTGAACATTTCAAATAATATATGTATGTGTTAAGTTTAAATGTAATACATATTATATATGATACTACCATAAACGATTACTATGTAAATACTGCGCTTATTTAAAAAATATAGTTCCAACATGAATATTACAAAAAATCGCCACAAAAACTGTAATACAATAGAATTGACCATACGAAGTCAGCACACCACTATCTATAAACCTATTCCCAACATAAAGACCTAAAATATACAATATAATAGTGAAAAATCTACTTTATTTCTATTGCAATAAAATTTAATTTAGAGCAGCATAAGCAAATGCAACGCAACTAGCAATAATATCGCCTATCCCGTTCTAAGCCTCTCTTTCAGATTTTAACCGGTTTTAAGGTAAGAAAGTGGAAGCTTGTAAGATTAGGTGATATGTTTTTTTAACCGACATCCAGTAAAAAGGATTCATGTTTATGAAAAACTATAGTTTTAAATAGGCATATTGTGTTATAGAATTTTTTATATTAATACTTATTACTCCTTAATAACTACAGAAGATAATATTATTATAATAATTAAATTTATATATAAAGCCCTTACATATTTAAATTATTATAAGGCCCTTTACATGAGGATGTCAGTGAAATAAAGGAAAGGTAAAGTAAAAGTCGGTTCTAAATAAAATGTATGACTTCTGTTGTCTCTTATAAACTATAGTGATAAAAGCTTTGAAGAGTCTCGCTTAAAAATAGATAATTATTATGGTAGAATTTTAACCATTGAGCTTACACTAGTATAACTAACTGCCAGTTTCAATAACTCTATCTACCGATGACTGGTAGTTACTTTCATACGATTTTGACAGGTTGTAACTTTTAATGTGTCAAAATAGTATGAAAGTAACTACCAGTCATCGGTAGATAGAGTTATTGAAACTGGCAGTAAGTTAACAAAACTGCTCTTAAATTAATAATTCTAATTATTTATTATATACATACACCAAAATATGTTCCAACATATTTATTATATGTAGGTATGTATAATGTACAAAATTATTATGATAACAAGTACATATATGACCGTAATAAAATCACAGTCTCTACCATGTCCATGATTTCTATAAATCTTTCAAAATATTGGGAACCAAAAGCCAAAATAAATCCCCAAAAAATCCGAAAAGATAGTTGTATTTTAGAAAAAGACCCTTGATAATTAACTTAAATTAAATATTTACCAACTATTAAGCATTAAGATAATTACATATATTTTTTGTTTAATTGCATTTTAAATTTCTAACGATTCACTGCGATGATTCATAATGAAACTTAAAAACTGTCTCGACGTAATATGATACTCTGATGTCCGCATCAATCTTTTGTTAGTCATTATAAGAATTACAGCTAATTAGTGACACTTCGGTTAAAGTACTTGTATGATATCAATATAAGTAGTTTAGTGGTAGTGCCATGCTTGTTACCTTCGGGTAGCAACCGAATGGGCCGGCACGCCCCGTATAGTTCATTAGTACCACTCTCTCACAGAAGACCGGCGTGAAGTGGCAGCTATGCTGTCGCGTTTCGTCCGGTGAGTGAGAGTCCGAGAGGCCCACTCTCCTTCCCCCCTCCCTCTTCCCTTCATCCTCCGCCTTCGTGACCCCCTCCCTCCCACTTCCCTCCCTCCTCCCTTTCCTGAAAGGCCGGCAACGCATCTGCAAGCCTGGCTTGCAGATGTCCATGGGCGGAGGTGATCACTTCCCATCAGGTGAGCCTCCTGCCCGTTTGCCCCCTTTTTACCATAAAAAAAAATATTTAGTACAAGCGATATACTCTCATTTCGCTTATGACACTAGGTAAATACGTGTATACGGAACGTAGTCTATCTGTTGCACTTAAATTCATCAAAATCCGTCTAGCCATCTTAGCTTTAAAAGAGCACTAGTAACTCAGCCTCGCTTTGCTCGAATTCGTTCCTAGATACGTTTTAACGGCTCGTACAGGTTTCATAGAAATGAGATATAATGACATATTTTATGTACTAAAAGTATCCTATATGTATAATATATGTACTACCGGATAACCAACTATCATAATACCAAGTTTCATCGAAATCTGTCAAATGGTTTTCTCATAATGCGTTATAGACAGACAGACAAACCGATAGACAAAAATTCTAAAAGCTATCGATTAGGCCACTATATAATAATAATAATATAATATGTTGGGACATTCTTACAATAGCGCCATCTAGTTCCGTGGTAAGCTACGATGCTTGTATTACGGATACCAGATAGTTGATATACTACATATATAAGTTTTAAATACATATAATAAATATAAACACCCATGACTGAAGTACAAACATTCGTGCTCAACAAATGAATGCCCCCAGCAGGACTCGAACCCGCGACCGCTGACGCAGAAAGTAGGGTCACTACCAACTGAGCCAAACGAGTCGTCAAAACGTCACTATATAATAATTACTATTTTAATAAGATTTTTAAATGTACAGATACAACTTAGTTAAAATTTCATTTTATGTATAGAAGTAATTTATATTTTAAATTATTACTATTTTAAAATAACGTCAAGCATCACCAAGGCATATCACTAGTTTAATATAAATCAAATAAACGATCAATACAATAGCAATTACGAGTAATTACTAAACAAACGATACGTTTCATCATTATTATAATAAAGATATTAAAAGTAAAACATTTTGACCTTTTCCTCGAGACGCTGATCTTTAGATAAGTTTTTTTGTATCGTAAATGTAAGTGAACTCAATTTTGTACGTCACGATATGAGATCATCTTTGATAAATAAAATTATAGGTATAGTTAGTTATATCACCTTGACCTATTAGTAGGACTATTATTCAGGTATTAATGTATGAGTTACGTAAAAGGTATATAATATAATATACCTAATATAATATAAATCTATATATATACATAAAATTGGAGTGTCTTTTTGTAATTTCAAAATGACAGCTTTTCACTAAATGCATATGAAAGTTTATACGAATCTAGCAGAAAACAATTTTAAAATTTTTGTCAGCTGTATGTCTGTTTGTTCCGGGTAAACTCTGAAACAGCTGGACCGATATTGACGGGACTTTCACTCGCAGATAGCTAATGTTATAAGGCGTAACTTAGGCTACTTTTCAAGCGAATTCAAAAAAGGAGGAGGTAGAAATTTTATTCGTTGGTGCTAACCTAGTGAGTCGCTATAATAAATATGTTTGAACATTAACACACAGCACTATCTAGTTCCATGGTAAGTTACGAGGATTGTGTTGCGGATATCAAATAGTACATATACTACGAATATTATACAAATAATATATACATATTACTAGCTGTACCCGCGGCTTCGCCCGCGTTCATTTTTTTCATTGCTAATCAACCTCATTGGGTTGATCTGTAGGAAGAAAAAATTGTCTAAAAATAAAAAAATAAAAATTTAGGGGTGGACTACCCTTAACATTTAGGGGGATGAAAAATAGATGTTGGCCGATTCTCAGACCTACTCAATATGCTCAAAAAATTTCATGAGAATCGGTCAAGCCGTTTCGGAGGATGGGAACGAAAATTGTGACACGAGAATTTTTTATATAAGATAAATATAAACATCCATAACAGAAGTACAAACATTTGTTGCTCACAAATAAATGTCCCCAACGGGACTCGAACTCGCAACCACTGGCACAGCGAGTAGTCTCTACAATCAGAGCCTAACGTGTCTTATTCATAGTATTAATGTAATTACTATTCATGGTATGTAAATAGGTATAAAATGTAATACCTAATATATAAATAGGTAGAGACAAAACAGCTTATTACAATTTTTTGTTCATTGTGTGTTGATTTCCTTATTCATTGTTAGTAGGTAGTAACGGGCATTATGTTATCAGTAAAAACCTAGTTTTAGTTGAGTTTCGATCACTAAGCGAACTCTAGTTATACCTATACCTAATTCACTGACCGACTTTGAAAGAAGTAGGTACTCAATCATATATAATATGTATGTATGTATGTATGTATGTATGTATGTATGTATGTATGTATGTATGTATGTATGTATGTATGTATGTATGTATGTATGTATGTATGTATGTATGTATGTATGTATGTATGTATGTATGTATGTATGTATGTATGTATGTATGTATGTATGTATGCTCAAAAGTATTAATTAAAAATATTTCCTTACTAAGAGTGAAAGAACTACTTTTACTTTTTTGCTGGAAAAATAATTAGGTATGATGTTCATTTGCACCAGCTTTAGTCGTCCTCTTATTTACAAAACTGTTTGTTACAGTGTAGAAATGCTTTAAATAATATATTTCACATATGAAAATCTATGTGAATTTTGATTTATGCAAATATCATGTAGCTATTGAGATTACTTTAATACTATCTACATTAAACAAATTGTTATTACAATTAAATCTGTAATTGTTAAACAATAAAAGCTTAATTCGATATCATTTTCATAGCCCAAATCACCAACTAATAAGTGTGTTCACGCTGTATCAGATGGACCGATTTGGATGAAATTTAAGATAATTAAATGTAAAGATAGGCAACTTGTAGTAACTAAATTTCTCAAAAATTCCACTGTACGATATAACAATATAAATATTAAATACTTTGATGTCACTAAAGTTAATCAAGACAAATCATTTTAAGTTTTTTTTTAATTTTTATACATATAAACCTTCCTCTTGAATCACTCTATCTATTACAAAAGTCGCATCAAAATTCGTCGAGTAGTTTTAAAGATCTAAGCATACATAGTGATAGACAGACAGCGGGAAGCAACTTTGTTTTATACTATGTAGTGATAGATTTAGCGCGAGCGAATTTTAAAACCTCCCCAGAAAAACGAAAAACCCCTAACCTTTAATTTATTAAAAAAACCTATTTATTGATGCGGTATCAAACAGACAAACAAAAATTCCAATAACTGTACATTCTGTGTCAATAATAATGGCTATTTCAATAAGAATTTCCAAAAAAAAAATCAATGTACATTCTCCTGAGTTACAATTTTATTATATAAGTATATAAAGATTAATAGATTTAATATAGAAAATCAATAGTACCGCCTAGTATCAGTACATGCTATGTCCTTAAATATCCTAAACATGAGTGTACGATAGCACAAGTGGTCTTTATCTAACCCGATTCGTCAAACTTCACGTTCCCACCAATTATTTGCCAAAGATAACTGTAACTGGGCTTCACTAATATGTGCTTTTGATAGTTCACCCACTTTAAATAAGGCCAGATAAATGACTATTATTATAAATTGTTTAATTACTATTGTATTATTTACAGTGGTTTGTACGTAAATTGTTGCGGGATCTGATGATCATCACTACATAATAATATAAAACAAAGTCGCTTTCTCTGTCCCTATATCCCTATGTATGCTTAAATCTTTAAAACTACGCAACGGATTTTGATGCAGTATTTTTAATAGATAGAGTGATTCAAGAGGAAGGTTTATATGAATAACTAGTGGAACCCGCGGCTTTGCCTGTGCTAAATCTAGGAAAGAGCCCAAGCGGAGCGAGGGCGAGTCGCTAGTAAATAATAAAATCATAGCGACATTATTAGTTCTGAACCTTTGCAGCTGGTTTTCTTTTGTTGTTGTTGTATTCAGACCCTTCATATAATATACGGGAGGGATATGGCCATAGTCCACGCTAGTCTAGTGCGGATTGGACTGTAGATGTCCTTCGAAAACTTGCTAGGTTCTCTAAGACATGCAGGTTACCTCACGATGTTTTTCTTCACGACAAGCGGTAATCATGCTACAAATAAAATAATAAATAAATATGTTGGGACATTATGACACACAGCGCCATCTAGTTCCGTGGTAAGCTACGTAGGAAGCTTGTGTTACGGATACCAGATAGTTGATGTACTCATATATAAGTTTAAATACATACATATAAATACCCATGACTGGAGTATAAACATCCGAGTTTTACAAATGAATGCCCCCAGCGGGACTCGAACACACGACTACTGGCACAACAAGTAGGGCCACTACAAAGCCAAACATGTCGTCAAACCTTTATGAAACTTAACCAAATAACTACTGTAACTTACTGTAGATAGTTTTTTTTCTATTTCAAAACAAACTTGTATTTCAAAGATTTATATACATATATTGATAAAAACTTTTTCGATAAATTGGACAAATAAGCTCTGAGACGACTTTTCTTTCGTAAACTTGCTAAGTTCTAACACGCAGGTCTCATTACGATACTTTTGTGTACATAAATGTCAATTACCTTTAACTTTATTCACCTGTACATTATTTTATATTGCATACTAGCGCTTCACCCTCGCTTCGCTTGGGTTGGTCCCTGTGCTTAGCGTAAGCGAAGCCACGGGTTCCGCTAGTTAAATTTAATAAAATTTCTACCTCCTTCTTTTTTGAATTCGGTTATAAAGTAGCCTAAGTTACGCCGTATAACATTAGCTATCTGAGAGTGAAAGTTGTGTCAAAATCAGCTGTTTCTAAGATTAGGTGGAACAAACAGACTGACATACAAAAAGTTTAAAAAAATGTTTTTTTTTGTTTCTAGTATGGTATATATTTTCATATGCATTTAGTGAAAAGCTGTTAATTTGACATTAAAAGAGATACTTCAATTATATGTATATGTATAGACTAGTGAGTGACCCTTGCTTAGCTCGGGTTCGTTCCTTAGATACGTTTTAACAGTTAGTATAGGTTTCTCAGATATGTCATATTTTCCCGCAGTATCCTTTATGATGACCCGAATAAGAAGCTATCATCGTAACAAATTTTATGAAAATCTGTACAGTGGTTTAATACGGTCTCAGATAAACAGACAGTATTCAGCCTTATTAACTTCCCAGTGCTGGGTACTGTTTCCCTTCAAAACGATAGGGATTAGGCCATAGTCACATGTCATTTGAAAACTTGCTGAATTCTCTCAGATATGCAGGTTTCCTCGCGGGGTTTTCTTTCACCGTAAGACAAGTGGTAATCATGATAGAAATGATTCGCACATGAAAATATCAGAGGTGCGCCGGATTTGAACCCGCATCATTCAGCTATGCAAGTAAGCGCGTTATCACTGAGCTACCACTGCTTTTTAGATAGACATACAAAAAATATGAAAAGTAATTAGTAAAAAGATTTGTGAAAAATTATTTAATGTACAGATTTGACTCAGTTATATTTTTATTATCATACTAGTTTTTTTGCGGCTCCGCTCGCGTTCTAAAGGCTAAAATAAAAAAAATATTTTTCTCCCGTTTTTACAACGTATTTCAGCGTAGCGTGACGTAATATAGCCTATAGCCTTCCTCGATAAACGAACTATCCAACACAAAAATAATTTTTCAATTCGGACCAGTAGTTCCTGAGATTAGCGCGTTCAACCAAACAAACAAACAAACTCTTTTGTTTTATAATATTATAGATACGATTTAGAATCGATTCCAGATTAGTTTTTAATTCACACATCCAAATTAACACAAACACAGTAATAAGTTTTGTAAAACTGCGTGTGAAGATCAAATGGACCATTTCGCTTCGTAGATATAACTTCGTTATTATTAACATGGTAATTATTTTAGTTTGTAAAACAAACTTGAATTTAGATACTGAAGGTATTTTAGCACTTATAGTATGTTTACTTCATTTATATGTAGAAAAAAATGCTTTTTTGTTTATTTTTTTGTTATACAGTTTGGGCGATAATGAAAATTTAAAATAATAAGCGGTATATGTTTTTTGGGACACTTCTATTATGTATAATATTCAAGAAACTTCGTAGTATTTTGCAATACAATCAGTATTGATACTTTGCTATGTACCAGCAATACAACTGAATTTTTTATATTTATTGTACACTCACGCCTTGACTTCTTAGATATGTTTTAAGGTTAGTTTCAATTTCAATTAATTATATATAATTCCGTAGTAACAACTATCCTATATTTTGACCTAAATAACCACCTATAATTAAAACAAATTTTATCAAAAGCGGTATAGTGGTTTTTTCGTGATGTGGTCACAGACAATCAAACATTCTAAAAACTATAGATATGGTCTCTGTATCAATTTTCAATAACATTTCAATGTACAGATTGACTAAGTTGAAATTTTATTATATATACAGATTTCATAGAAGTTCAACAGTTACTGCCCTTAAAATTAAGGAGAGACGGATATATAAAGTAAATAGAATTCATGTAACTTTTAATGCTTTTAGTAAAAGAAGTGGTAGGTATATAGAATAGGTATGTAGTTATTTTGTCATTTTAGTGAAAACAATTATTAAGTGATTATGTTATCTGAATACTATAGTTAAATAAATATCCATTTCAAACCATATATGGGCATTCATAGTTTTCTTATGATCTCATTTGAGAGCTACTTGTAAATGATTTTGTCTGACATTTAAAGTAATATCTATAAATGGTAATACAGTTGTTTTGGTTTATTTAGTTCATTAATAAATTTTACTTAAAAAAACAGACAATTTTGATAACTTTAAACACTGTATCAAATTTATCTCAGTTTTTGCTAATATATTTGAACTGCAACTTCGATATTTTTTAATTTTAATTATGGGTGTAAAGACAATAACTTTATTTAAATATTTTAATCTAGTTTGGTTGTGACCAGCCCAACATACAATTTGGTCTGGCTTTATGGACAATCTTTTTACATACAGTGCATCGCCCTCCAAACTATACTACTTCTAGGCTTCTAGTAAGAACAAGTAATTCTAGATAGTAAATTACCAGAAAACTGGTAAACTGTCACTTAGGAATGTGTTACTAATAAGCTTATCACTTCTAGTTTCTAGACTCTTTTCTATTCAGCAATTTTCCAAGAACAGCCTACAACGTGGCGTGATTTTAAACAACCTAAACAATGATTTAGTATTTACATATCGCATGCTTCAGATAAGTTTCTCGTGAACGTTATCATTGAATTCCGCACGTACTAAGAATATTTTCATTGCTGATCATGATCATATTTATTTTTGGAAATGACATATTTGATATTACTAATGTAACTATGAAGATAGTTTAAGGAATGTGTGGAATTGAAAAATTTACATCGAAGCAAGTAAGCAGAATATGGAAAAAATAAATTATGTAAAATATATTAGTTGGAATCAAAAAATCCACATGAAAAATTATTATAAAGCCTTTGACTTCTTTAAACCTTTTTTTAAATGTATGCAATCAACTTCAATGATGCCATTGCAAAACGTAATTATTATAAACATAAGTTTATGTACAAGCACAAATATATAAGAGGACAGAATAGGAACGAGTGGTAAGAGATCAGGAAGAAGAGAAGTGATGGAAGAGAAGAGGAGTAATTTAACTGGGGTACAAACTTTTGTGCTTACCATCACATAAATTAAGCCCAGTGGTGTTCAATCAATTTTTAGTGGGGTTCACTAAAAATTGAGCCTTCGCGTAGTCGTGTACCTCGCTAACTAAAATTTTGTTAATAAATATTTAATTCTAGAAATCACTACATAGTATAAAACAAAGTCGCTTTCTCTGTCCCTATATCCTTGTGTACGCTTAAATCTTTAAAACTACGCAACGGATTTTGATGAGGTTTTTTTTAATAGATAGAGTGATTCAAGAGGAAGGTTTATATGCTATGCTAACTAGCGGATCCCGCGGCTTTGCCTCTGCTCAATCCAGGGAAGAGTCCGAGCAAAGCGAGGGCGAGTCGCTAGTTTCCAATAAAAAAATACAAATTTACAACAATGTACCCCCCGACACGCTTACAAGTGGTTCGGTGATTCAAATTAAGATTTTGCTGAGTTACATCACGTAGCATATTTTCCAAGAAATTAGATCGTATGGAAAAAAGCGTGCGTTGTTTCGTGCACCTGTGGGACAATACACACTTGATCGTTTAGATTTAGATCATCATAGCGATTAAGGTAGAAAGGTATTTAAATATAAATTATTCCGATTTTGGTAACGTTTGTAACGAATAGAAGAATTATGTGTGACGAAATTATAGATATATTTAGCGATAAGGCCGCCTAATGTCTGCCTAAAATCTGTTTCAATTATGTAATCTAAAAAAATCTATGAAAATACATAAAAATGGAGTCGGTTAAAAATAAAAAAATGTTTTGGAAATAAAAACTACTTGGTCAAACTATGTTAAATTTTTATAGGACCAAATGGCAGCTATTGCCCACTAAACAAAAGAAAAATCATGTAAATCGGATCATATATCACAGACTAATTGGTGTACATACATAAAAAAAATGCCGATCGAATTGATGACCTGAAATAATAAAGTGGTAGTGCCATGCTTGTTACCTTCGGGTAGCAACCGAATGGGCCGGAACTCCCCGTATAGTTCATTAGTACCACTCTCTCACAGAAGACCGGCGTGAAGTGGCAGCTATGCTGTCGCGTTTCGTCCGGTGAGTGAGAGTCTGGGAGGCCAACTCTCCTTCCCCCCTCCCTCTTCCCTTCATCGTCCGCCTTCGCGCCCCCCTCCCTACCACTTCCTTCCCTCCTCCATCCCTCCCTTTCCTGAAAGGCCGGCAACGCATCTGCAAGCCTGGCTTGTAGATGTCCATGGACGGAGGTAATCACTTCCCATCAGGTGAGCCTCCTGCCCGTTTGCCCCCTTTTTACCATAAAAAAAAATAACCTCCTCCTCCTTTCGGAAGTCGGTTAATAATGATGGGCAATAAAGAATATTTGACTTAAAATTGTATGTATTTTTTAATATAAGTTGACCCTACCCTACTAGATGTGCCAGCAGTAGTAGGTTTAAGTCCCACTGAGGGCATTTGTTTGTGTGATAGGTGTTTTATGTATATAAAGCTAAATAAATAATCTGTGTAGTGTATCGACTATCTGGTTTCTATAACACATGCCTCGTAGCTTACTATGGAACGAGACGATGCTGTGTATTAATATTTTAATATTAAATTATTTTTAAATTTTTTGTATGACTCGCTGTATGTATTGATTGTAATATAGAAATTAAGGGAAGTAAAAAATACCTTTTATAGTACATAAAGAAATTTAAATTTTTTTATTCATATAACCAATCAGTTAACAATTTTAATAAGTTTCTATACTTTTGTTAATAATGAACATTATGAATCACAAGTGTATTTACACCCATTACAAGTACAGTGTTTCGTTACCACATTTAAAGAAAATTTTCATATATTATGAATTATTTACAATTATTCGATTTTAAACCTTCCATCAATCACCTTAGGTACATTTTACACAAACGTTAGAAAAAAGTGAATTTGCTATGCAAAGTCCATTTTTCTTTCAGACTTGATAGTTTGACGTTTTATAAGGGTAAAAGTATTTTTTGTGTGAAAATGTTTAATAGAATTTTTCTTTCTTAGAAATATAACACGCTGTATTGTTACCTGTTATTTATTTATGTTAAAATTTGCTTTAGAATTGAATAATTGAAGTTTTTTTTCACCGACTTTACTAAAAGGAAGTACTAGTTACCTTGTAAATGTTAACGAAACGATAATTATGAATAATGAATTGATCGTCATAATTCTATTTAGGGTTCTGTAGCTAATAGGAGATAGTACGTACATACATACACATTTATACTGACAAGATACATGGTAACAAAATAACCTGGATAACAAAATTTGGTGGTTTGTAATCTCTAGATCTGTAAATATTATATACTTAGCTATTACAATTTCATTAAATCTGTCTGTGCGTCATAAATTTCATCTATTTAATACTATATAAAAAATCGTAAAAACATCGGAAGATGAAAATAAAAAAAATATTAGGCGAAAGGCATTTTCTATTATATTTGTACCTTTGAGCAATAAAGGTGATCTTCATAAATGCCTTCCCCTAGCCCCAAGATTTATGTGTAAAGTTTTTTGTAGAGCAATTCAATTCAGTAAAACCATTGTGATAACGGATTAAGGGGATATATTGTTTTTTCCCTTGCAATTGTTCTTCAAAGTTAATTATTTATCGCTTCACTTCTCGGTTAGTTTTGGGCTTTTTTCTTTAAGATTGGAGCAGTGTTTCCCAAACATTGTTCTGCCAAGGCCCGGTAATTTTCACACTGCCTCTTCATGACCCACTTAATATTTTAAACCCAAGCTAATACACATTTATTAATACTAAAAATGGTTCATTAATACACTGCGATGCGTTGATCGATAGTTGGTATTATTTTTTTAAACAAGGCGGGATCGTTACGACCCGGTATTTTATTTTGATGGCCCGGTACCGGGTCGCGACCCGCGCGAATGGGAAACCCTGGATTGGAGAGTTTCCGTGTATATTTATAACTGTTATGGTTTCTAAAAAAGCTCTAGAGTTAAATCTGTGGGAAAATATGTGCTTTTAGCGATTGTGTTAGCTTTTGTATGTGTCTTAGATAATAAGGAGCTTTACGGGATATCTTTTGACGTATATCGATTGACATATACGATATCGATTAGCGCTTTCAACCAAACAAACAAACAAACTCTTCAGCTTTATAATATTAGTATAGATATATAGATTTAAAAACTTTACCGTTAGGGTTCCTTATTAGTTATATGATACTCTGATTATTTCGTAGTAATCGTAGTCTAATATATTGTAGTGTGCTGACTAAGGTTATATACATCGAAAATTGTTCTCCAAAAGTAAGTTATTAGTTTAATTTAATTTCTCGACCCTTAGCCCTTTTGCTACTTCATGAAAAGCTCAAATTTTATTCGGGATAGGTTTTCCAATTAAGGTCACCGCAATGTTTGGGTTTGGAGTTAATAGAATGAATTAATACTAACTTTGCACTCGATTTACTCATAAGTATTCTTATTATACATGTTATTGCGTGTGGTTTTGTCTACATTTATTTATTTAGTGCATTGGAAAGAAAAATATAATATATTTCCCATGAAAATCAAGAATAAGAGCGAGCAGTATCTTTAATGTTTAAAAATAATATATCTTATAGTATAAGGTATTATTGTATGTATTCAGTCCTTCTTAATATCCCATAATATTAGACAAAATCTGTCCATCAATATGAGAGGAATCAAGCCAGTCGCATGACCCGAACTTGAACCCGCATCACTCGATTATCCAAGTCGATTACCACTGGGCTACCACTGCCTTATTAGAGTACTAGCATTTCCCGCGGCTTCGCACGCGTTCTAAGGATCGAAAACCAAATTCTTTCTGAGTCACGCGGTATGATACCTCGCGGAATTAACGCCCATCCTTCCCGTTTTTGCAATATTTTTCATTAATGCTTCGCTCCTATTGGCCGTAGCGTGATGTTATATAGCCTATAGCCTTCCTCGATAAATGGACTATCCAACACAAAAAGAATTTTTCATATCCAACCAGTAGTTTCTGAAATTAGCGCGTTCAAACACACAAACAAACAAACTCTTCAGCTTTATAATATTAGTATATATTAGCTGCTCAACACAATTTCTTAACCAAACATTGTTCCCTAAACTAAAAAGCTAAGTGACTTAAAAAGAAAACAAGAAAGCTAATCAAAGAAATGGAGCCTTCGATAAAATTATTTTCTACTTGCTTTCCTACTAAAGGATTCCGCGCGAGGTTTCACCAGACGGTATCTCACTCACCGCAATTACAAGTACAAGCTGAAGATTGTATTAACAAATATTTTCTTACTTATCCATGTGGTACAAGGTTATAGTTTTTTTATCGTCCGTTTTTTTGCCTCACTAACTTACTAACTAAATATGTATTGAAGTATCTATTATAATTATTATTTGTAAGTTATTTCGTTTATTTGAAACTTAGTTACTTTAGATTTATATTAAGAATTTAAAGTTGAGCTTAAGTAATCCAGATTATTATAATTTATTTGTTTACATCGAGCTTATTCAATGATGATAAATGTTATTTATCTCTGTCTGTCTGTATTTCGTAAAAACTATATTATATATAGTATAACTTTTCCGACAGTAGTATCTATCACTTCGGGTCATATTATGTTATCCATACTAAACTACCCAATTCGGATGAAATTTAGTTTTGCTTTTTCATACTGAAGAAAAACTTTAAAAAAATGTACGCCTCCAATCATAACGTATCTTCGATTATTATTCAATCGCATCAGTCTTTTACTTACACAGTATCTTCCAAACTTCCCCCAGTTTTCATTATTGAAAGGTCGCAATATCCCGCCCACGGCGCGTCCCCTTAATTAGTACATCTGCTCTGATATTGCTACGAAAAGGTGTGAGCAAAGCGACTGACAGACTGAAGCACTAGATAAAGTTAGAAGTTGATAATGTAATACTAAAATAAGCTAAGTTTGTTTGTTTGAACGTGCTTATCTCTAAAAATCTAAGTCTGATTCAAAATTTTTGAATTTTGTGCCATATTTAAAGGTCTGGTCTATCAAAAATCACGATTTTAAAAGCTTTTATATGGAACAGCCGTGGAAAAAGTATTTGATAATATATTTAAAGTGGCTTATTCTATTTATTTCCTATAACTTTTTTCTTCGAGTTATTAGAATTTTGAGTGCAAAACGTTAAAACATCAATTAGTGAACCATGGGAAGTTATTTATTAATATATATTGGAATACATGAATAAATAGATATCATTTGAATTACTTACTAATTATATGTGTTATACTATAATTAGTAAGTAATTCAATTTTTTTCATCATTTCATCATCATTTTTTTCATCATCATTCATTAAAAAAATATTACTAATTATATGTGTTATATTATGTTTTTCTTTTATGTTAGGAAATTTACACACATCACTATCTAGTTCCACGGTAAGGTACGAGCCGTGTGTTATAGATACTAGATGGTTGATATACTACACATATATAAGTTTAAGTACATACATATTATAAATATAAACATCCATGACTGAAGTACAAACATTCGTGCTCAGCAAATGTATGCCCCCAGCGGGACTCGAACCCGCGACCGCTGGCGCAGCAAGTAGGGTCACTACAAACTGCGCCACGCGTTATATGAGTGTTTGGAGCAGATGCAAAATATTAGTGTAGTGACTTATAAAAAAATGACAAATTAAAAAACAAAAAGACTAAAAACAACATAACATACAAACGACAACTATCTTCTAGTAAAAGTGCTGTAAAATCGGTTGAGTAATTACAATAATAAAAAAAAATATATTTAGATATAATAAATATAGATATACATATAAAAATAGATAGATAAAGTACAGATAATAGAAATAGACTGTCTAGATAGTGAGAGCGGTCAGTAGTTTCTGTGGTCAAACCATACTCAATATTGTTTCCTGCTAAGCTATTTAATGAAATATCCGTCAATTCCCAAACATTTTTCGGTAAATCTGACACATTCTTTCATATACCCTGCTTTTGCTAGATATTATTCATTAATTAAAAAAACTAACTACTAAGAAGTTATTATTTTAAGAATAAAGGTTGAACGAAACGTAAAAATTAAAGATACAAAAGATTTGAATATTGAAGTATTATTAAAACACCTTGTGTACCTATCAATGAATTGAAGAAATTAAAATGAAACTTAGACAAAAATCTATATCTGTAGGTATTATGTATACATCTATACATGTAAATAAAATTTAAGTGACTGTGTTTAATTTCAAATAAACAGCTTTTCACTAAATGCATATGAAAGTATATACGGTACTAAATTAAAGTCAATTTTTAAAATTTTTGTCTGTCTGTCTCTCTGTTTGTTCCGGCTATTCTCTGAAACGGCTGAACAGATTTTAACCGGTTTTTCACTCGTAGATAGCTAATGTTATGAGTAGTAACTTGAGCTACTTTTATTTTAAAAGTTTAATTTTAACTTGAAACCACCGCTTCGCTCGTGCAAAATGTAGGTGAAACGAGGGTAAGTCGAAAAAGTAGATATTTTATTATATACTAGCATTTCCCGAGACTTCGCACGTGTTCTAAAGACCGGAAACCTAATTCTTTCTGAGTCGCACGGTATGATACATTGCAGAACTAGCACCTGCCACTCCCGTTTTTGCAACATTTTTCATTGATGTTCCGGTCCTATTAGGCATAGCGTGATATAATATAGCCTTCGAACGGACTATCCAACACAAAAATAATTGTTCAAATTGAACTAGTAGTTCCTGAGCGCGTTCAACCAAACAAAAAACGAAACAAACAAACAAACAAACAAACAAACTCTTCAGCTTTATAATATTCGTAGATACCTACACATAGATGCAAAGGTAGTATAAAATATTAAAGATATTTCGTTGTATAAAAACATCAGAGAAAATATTAGATTATAAAATGTCATATCGTCTCGGAATCTTCATAATTTTTAGAGAGCAAATGGCATGCGATATTAAAGTACGAGCAAAAGATTAATAAAACTTGTATTATCGATATATTCTTAGTATACGACGAACCCAGGACGATGGAAACTTAACAAGAATTTACCTACTGTTAAACTGTCTGGTAGTGACCCTACATTCTGCGCCAGTGGTCGCAGGTTCGAGTCCCGCTGAGGTCATTCATTTGTTGAACACGAATGTTTGTACTCTAGTCATGGGTGTTTTATAATATGTATGTATTTAAAAATTTTATAATAATACGTGTAGTATATCAACTATCTGGTATCCGTAACACAAGTCTCGTAGCTTACCACGGAACTAGATGTGGGATAAGATTTTATAAGTTCTGTTTAATCGGTGAGTGATACATTTCGATTCATTACTTCGGAAACTGTAGATATTATAATATAATTGCTGTTGAAAGTATTGCTGGAAATATTTGCTGTGGAAATAATTATAATAAGAATAGACAGTTAAATACATATTATGTAATGTGTAATAACGTGTAATTTGAAGACCATCCTGTCGCAGCGTTAACAATATACAAGCGAAGTTATGGTATCATCATCATCATCAGCCCTTTTTAACGTCCCACTGCTGGGCACGGGCCTCCCTCAGTACGAGGGGGATCAGGCCATAGTCCACCGCGCTGGCCTAGTGCGAGTTGGCGAGGTTTCCTCACGATGTTTTCCTTCACCGTAAGACATGTGGTAATCATGATATAAATGATTCGCACATGAAAATATCAGAGGTGCGAGACCCGGATTTGAACCCGCATCACTCGGTTATCCAAGAGACGCGTTACCGCTGGGCTACCACTGTACCAGTTAGGGTATGTCGCTGTTATAATATTGCTTCAACTAACAATTTTTATAATACTTTCTTAGGCTTACGCGAATATTTAACATTATAAATGAAACTATCTTTTCGGATTTTGTCGCGGATTTATTAGGATTTTTTGGTTCCCGACGTTTCGAATGCTTTACAGCAATCATGGTCACGGGAGAGTCAAAATCCGAAAAGATAGTTCCATTTATAATAACAATTTATAATTTTCTTTTCCAGAATCCACACACTTTAATAAATATAAAGTAAAAAAATAATAAATAATTAAAAAATATAATAAAATAGAAATTAAACGACAATAAAAAAAGTATTAGTTATGTAATTAATAAAAAATAATAATCAAAGGGACTATTAATTTAAACTTATTAGATAATAACTGTAAGGGTTTTTTAATTGTTTAATGTTATTTTAAATATAAAGCCAAATTATGGATTATGTTTTATTAAGTTTATTTATAGCTTCCTTTTACATCTAATGATTGTTAGTGTGTGTGAGAGAGAGGGAGAAAAAGACAGAGACGTAAATTGTGAGTGAACAACAAAATATTGTAAGTAACTTTAAAAACAGTAACTTAAAAAGATGCACATTTCAATTTATGCCTTTTTTAATTGCTTTTCAGATGACCAAATTTGTGTCATAAATATAAACACCCATAACTATACAATAAACTAATATTAGAGCTTAAAAATGAGTGCCTCCAGCAGGACTCGAACCTGCTGTCACAGTATGTCATTACAAATGGAACAATGTTGTCTCGATTTACGTATATCATCACCGTCCCTAGGACGTAAGTAAAGGCTCTTCAAATATTGACCCAAAACTTAGGGAAATGTAACCAAACATTGAGGTGTCGCTGCTTATTTATTTAGCAATAGAAATCGTTATAATGTACACGAATACAGGCTCGGGAAATATTTAGATTATAGTTTACACATGAGTTTGAAATTCTTCTTGGATTTGTATTTTTTTGTTTGTATCGCAAAGTGTCTTAAAGGTCATACTGATGTACGTCTGTAGGTCTATACATAGATCTTAAGTTTCCCTTCACTGTAAGACAAGTCCAGGTCTAGTAGAGAGCATGTACGGCTGTAGGTCTGTATATAGGTCTTAGGCTTCCAAGACAAGTGGTAACTATTAGAAAGTAAAGATAATATCATAAGTACAAGAAATGGGATTTGAACCCGCTTCACTCGCTGTTCAAAGCGAGTGCCTTACCTTGGACTAGGCACTGTCTGCAAATCTTTCAATACTTTTAGTAAAACTAAATGAAATCTGTACATCGATCGACTCAAAAGCCAATTCTATAGTTATTAGAATTCTTGTTTGTTTGTCTGTCTGTATGACTGGACTGCATCAGGAGTGAACCACTGGATAGATTTTGATGTGATAATAGCTGGTTACTTGGGCCAATATATAGAATACTTTTTACTGTGGGAAAATATATGAAAAACAACTCTGTTACCATGAATAACTACTCTGTTACATAAAAAAATAGGTAATTAATCAGTATTAAAGGCGTTAGTTGTTTGAAAAGTTAATTAATAATATATGAATCAATAATACTCTAAAATGTTTCTAATATCTCAGCAAAAAAAAGTATTCTAGTTTCGGAACATAATTTTTGAAACGGATTTTAAAATGACTCAAGTATGTTTGTAACGAATTGGCTCAAAAAGTACTAGATCGATTTTAAAAATTCTTTCACCATTTGAATGCCAAATTGTCACTGATTAATATAGGCTATTTTTATTGCAAGAAAAATAAGGATCCCTACTAAAACTACAATAACAGGAGAGGAGTAGGAGTGCACGCCGCACATAATATATGAAATATGTAGCCGCGCGGCTCAGGTGTATATTAAAGCTGGAGTAATTTTGGAGAACTTTCAACCCAGTGAGTGATCGAATGAAGTTTAGTAGCGATTAAAAAAATTAACGCGGGCGAAGCCGCGCGTATTGCTAGTAAGCTACATAATATCAGTGCAAATGCCACATACACAACCATTTTGATAAAGGTAGAAGCTTCGATAATATTTCCATCCTGTACCTCAACGGTCGGAGCAATGCCCTTATTCCCGTCTCACTATACCGAAAATATACGAGCGAATCCGTCGGCAAAAGCAAGGTATTTAATAAAAGACAGATACAGATACCATTCAATTCAGCAATTTGTTAAAGATTTTCGGTCAAAGCATTCATTTCGTACCTTAATTATACATCAAAAACGTCTACAACTGCTTTATTCATGTTTCTTGATGGGCAAAATAATTAGCGTGGGCTGTTTCAAAGAGCATCGGTAATTTTAAATTTTGATAATTCAAAAAGGGATGTTTTTGGAGGTATTTCGAGATTTGTATGAAAGCTAATGGATGGACCGTTGATTTATATTGTCAATTTGTAATAATTTAGCTTGTTAAGACTCTATGGAGGGAATTGAGATCTTTTCATATAAATTATAAGCTTAAATATATAAATTATTTCAGCGTATTGCTTTTTATTTTATTTACATAAATTAAACGTTTACGAATATGTCGGAAAATATTATTAATCTTCTAAATTACTACAAAAATAAAAAAGTATTCAATATTCCCGTATCTCAAAAACGGCTCTAATGAGTTGGATAAAATTTTGTATTTACGAAGAGTGAAAAGAATGTGTATTTACTAGAAAAAATGCGAGTTTAGTTCGCTAGTAGGTACGAGTACTACAAGTTATAATGTCACAAACTATATCCCTGAGCAACATTTTACATACCTTTACACTTTATTTTTTACAAACAAAATCATAAATATTATCAGTTTTCAAATGATTCAATGAAAATAATTTATAATTTATGACGACACGTTTGGCTCAGTTGGTAGTGACCCTACTTTCTACGCCAGCGGTCGCGGGTTCGAGTCCCGCTGGAGCATTCATTTGTTGAGCACGAATGTTTGTACTCCAGTCATAGGTGTTTGTATTTATAATATGTATGTATTTAAAAATTTATTTATGTGTATAAACTATCTGGTATTCGTAACACAAGCCTCGTAGCGTACAAAACTAGATGGTACTTTAATAATGTCCCAACATATTTATTTATTTAACATATTTGATGTAGTACGTTAAGTCGCTTGCTTAGCCAGTGGAAAATAATGACGTATTCAAAATACAACAATCGTACAATCTCCAACACTATTCGAGCCGTTATAAACCAACATTTTTTCCATACTAATATAATTATTCGCCTATTATTCGAAATCAGATCCAATCTAGCTTCCTGTTGTTCATGGGGCTCGAAATGTCATCGAACGAAACCATATACTTATAAAATTGTAAGGAAATAAAGTTATTACCGCGATTATAACTAATTATGATTTTGTCTTTTTTAGTATTATAAATGTGAATAGCTCTTTGTTTATAGGTATCAATTTGACGCAATAAAAAAGATGTTATGTACGTTTTTACGGATTTTATATGTTTTCTAACGGGCTAAATTTTATTTAAAGTGCCTGAACTTTGTATGAAAATGACATCTAAGTAATACTACAGAAGAACTCCTCCACTTAAGAAATTCTTTGACTTAATGAAAGCTTTTAAGCGAGCTTAAATTATGTCTTTTGATCGACAAAATCAATTTAAATTTAATGCTTTGTATAAGATGATTTTTAGGCATTAAAAATATATTACTGAGAAAATAATATAATGTATTTCAAGTAATTACTCTATTCCTAGTATTATATACGCGAGCTTAAATATCCATTTTTGTTAATACAACATTCGACCTCGCTTCGCTCGGGTTCCTCCCTCGATCTAGCTCGAGCGAAGCCGTGGGTGGGTACTAATAATACATATAAACCTTCCTCTTGAATCACTCTATCTATTAAAAATATCTGCATGAAAATCTGTCGCGTAGTTTAAAAGATCTAAGCTTACATAGGGACAGACAGACAGCGGGAAGCGACTTTGTTTTATACTACGTAGTAATAAACAAAAATAAATAAATATGTTCAAGTATCTATAATACTCTTAATTAACATATATATCAGTGGAAACTTTATTGGTCTATGTACCATTTTTTTTAGTTATTCTTATTGTATATATATTTGTAAACACTGTTTGTTTCCCCAATAAAAATAAAAAAAATATATTATTTCATGATAAGCTACTATACTTCTATGACAAATACCAGATATTTGATAACATATATAACTTTAAATACATACATATTATAGAAATAAACACCCACAAAGAGTATAAACATTCTCATCACACAAAAGCCCCCAACAAGACTCGAACCCGCAACCGCTGTAAGTTAAATACAAAGCCATTCTAATCATACCATAAATAAAGTGTTGAAAATAAGCAAATTCGTCTACCGGATATGATACAAAGTACTGAAATACGATTAAAAGCCTCGCGTGGCACCAACAATTAATTCAAAAATCCAAACGAGCTTTATCTCCATAGTAAATAAGGCAAATGTTGGTAGAAAGCTTATTATAATTAGTTGCGTTGTTACTTCATGCTATAGCATGTAAGTGATTTTCCAAAGATTGAACACAATAACATTTAGTGTGATATAATCCGCTGTAAATTTAATTATATATGAAATAGATGAGGGATAAGGTGTGAATGTGGTTGGTTCTGGTTCGGTGGTTATTAAAATAAGATATACATTTTTTGTTTTACTAGCGACATTTTGTTCATATAAAAATTTAAGGCGTACGACCTGGATTTGAACCCGCTTCACTCGGTACGTTAAATGAACGCGTTACCGCTTTGTTACTGCCTTTATGAATATGTTATGTTGTTGGGACATAGTAGTAACATCACATAGTACATAGTAATATAATATATTTTCTAAATAATAAAGCTTAGTTCGATAATTTTGAACTAAAGTTTCTTATTTTGCACTTTTAAATTATGAAATTATGCAAAAGATAATTGAAAAAGGTTTAAATAAATAGTTTAAATAAAGAATCGGCAAAAACATTTGAATGAATACGTTTATTAAATACATATTCCCTATTGAATTTTTAAAGTTATATTATTAATATTAGTACATCTGTGGTCGTATTTTGGCTAATTATGTCAGCCATGTGGCCATGACTGCGATCAGAGCTTTCATTTAATTGGTAACTAAGGGAATAATGTATCCTACGGAGCGAATAAAAACATAATTGAAGCTTTAACGAAAGCTCTCAATATCATACACAAAATATGACATACTATTTTTTTTGTAATGTGTTGATGTTTCTAATATTGTTATTTATAATTAGATTATATTAGATTTAGCGCGAGCGAAGCCGCGGGTTCCGCTAGTAAATGTATACTAAAACCTTCGTCGAGAACCACTTTATCCATTGGTGAAAACAGCATGAAAATTAGTGACTCCAAAAATAACAATAATTGGAATTTTAGTTGATTTTACTTAGTTGGTGCATATTAATTTGCTTAGGAATTATTTTTTTGAAGTCATTTTTTTGTTAAAATATTTGATTATGGTTTAAGCTTTCTATGAGGAAACTTTTATAAGTCTATATTTTACCAGATTTCCGTTTAACTAAAGCTTTTAAGCAGATACGAGTACCAACATTTGAAAAAGAAAAATATTTGTACTTTATAAATCTTTTAATGGGAACGAAATAGTAATAATGTTCTCCAACCGATTTCAGATACGGTGGCAAATGTCTTTGAGACTAGGCATACTAAACAGAAAGCCTCAATAACTTAACTTGGGCCGACTCGGGCCTCGAACCCCCTAACGACACGCTTGGCTCAGTTGGTAGTGACCCTATCTTCTGCACCAGCGGTCGCGGGTTCGAGTCCCGCTGGGGGCATTCATTTGTTGAACACGAATGTTTGTTCTCCAGTCATGGGTGTTAATATTTATATTATGTATGTATTTAAAAATGTATATATATATATTTAAACCTCTCGATGTGAGGCCGTACATGCTAGCCACTACACCGTCAGTCCAATATACCACCATATCAGTCATACACTGTTTCTATATTCCAAACACCTACTAACTTAATTATGTATCTCGCGTGACAAGGAAAGACGCGTGAGTACGTATAAGTGATGTATTTGAAACACTCTAATTAAAATAAAACAATGCTTCACCTCTGATTATGGACGTGCTTTTTCGGCTAATTAATTCAAATACGTTGTTAAGGAGAATATTAATAGTGTTTATTTGGTATTTGATAGAAGCTGTTGCAAACATTTTATGCCACTGATTATTTTACACTAGCAACGTAACGACTAGCCACGTTTTAACGTTATATACGTTAAAGCATACCTAGTCGTTCTCCATACAAACTTTAATGCCCCTTTTCACCCCCTTAAGGGATGAATTACGGGATAAAAGAAATGACGCGTTTAACGTTATTTTTTTAATTAAATAAATTAAAAAATTAAAAAATGACACATTTGGCTTCATTTGTAGTTTACTTGCTGTACCAGTGGTCGCGGGTTCTAGTCTCGCTAGGGGTATCTATTTGTATGATGATCACGATTATTTGTATTCTAGTCATAAGGGCTTATATTAAGATAGATATTATATAAAGGCTTGTGTTACGGATACCAGATCTGTTCTGATCTTATCTGGTATCCGTAACACAAGCCTCGTAGGCTAGAAGTAGAGTCGTAGCTTACCATGGAACTAGATGGTGCTGTTTGTTAATATCCTTACGTATTTAATACTAAACTTCAATGGAGATTTCCAAATTAAAAAGCAAGTTGTTTTTCGACCTACCTTTGCTTAGACCCTTTTTTAATTTTCAAGGATATCTATACTAGAAACCGTTGTTTAGATTGCCCTTGGGACTAACTAGTTCTGGTAAAAAGTATTCCATGTTTACTTTATATTATTGTCATAACACACGAGCGTGCCTAAGTTCATTCACAAGTTTTAAAACCACCGATTTCTTACTAATACTACTAACTAGCTAACTTATTTTATAATAATTCAGTTAAATAATACATGTTAAGAAGAACTCCGTCTTAACAAAAACTACTCTGCCAAGTCGTGGACTGTTTAATTATTATTCGCCGCCAAAGGAACATGACATCAATAAAAGCCGACACTACATTTTTAAAATTATAAAACGACTTGCAAGCAAGAGGCTTTTATTTGTTTTTATTGGATAAATTAGAATCACTTTGGTATATATTTAGTTAATTTTATTAGTAGATATCATTGAGTTTTAAAGAAAATATTTGAAGTCGCAAAATATGAAGTTGAAAAAATTTGTTAGAATTAAAATAATCTACCTTGTTTAATTTTGTCGAGAACTCATTTTTATTTTTCGTTCAGAACTTTTTGTTTACCTTTGGGACGTTTAAAACCTTAGTCTCTCCCGTGATCATGATTGATGTAAAGCATTCCAGACGTTGGCAACAAAAATATAATTCTTAAATGCAAAAGATAGCTAGTTTTATTAAAAACATACCCCTTTTATATAAATTTAATAAACTTTGAATTTTTTTTACGGAACATACAAAAAAATTATTAGCTGAATAGGTCCAGCCATTTTCGAGTTATACGCTTACCAACATTCATTTTTATTTATATATATAAATATAATTAAAAATAAGTTATTACTAGTGTTAATTTTGTCTATTAATGACTAGAAATTCAGTACTGCGAATATGATTTTCTTCAGTAAAATGGTGATCAGGCTATAGTCTCACAAGACTTCACAAGTCTTTCAAAGGCTAGGTTGCCTTAGACATGCAGCTTTCCTCACAATGTTCTCCTTCGCCGTAACTTACATGGGCATTTTGAAATAGATTTAAATGGGATTTGATTTCTTTTTTTCGATTTTCCAAGCGATCACATAACTATTGTGTTACTAAGATTAAATTATTATTAATATGAGTATTACATATAATGTGCTGTGTGAGTAGTATAAGTAAACTTTAAATGTCATATATTTAGCTTTACTTTCATTTTTTTATATGCTTGGTTATAATTTTAGTTTAGAAAGCCACACCCAGGGGTCGAACTGAGGACCCAAACCCTCCTTTAAAAGGAGCGTTGAAAAGCCATTTCATTTGGAATTAATTACATAGAAAAAATACATTACACTTCCTCAACGAGTGTCAACTTGAAAATTAAATGGGTAACACTTCAAGAGGAATTAGCTTCTAAAATTATTGTTTTAAGGGCTATTTTCGTGTGCGTATGTTTGTTACAAATTCTGCATACGTTTTCTCATGACCGATACTAACCACCTGCGTATTTCAAAACTTGGTCGTTTGCATACATTATGCTTTTTTAGGGTTTCGTAGTAAAATATCTTTTTATGTTTACTCAATGGCTAGTGGTTCCTAAGTACTTTAAGCTTTAGTAAAGAAACGATAGAAAAAAATATTTTTGACCTATATCATTGAAGTTTTGTAAAAGCTCACCCTGGAGCTTACAGCATATTTTATTACAGATTTATAAAATAGCATAAACTAAAAAACAAACAGCAAAAACACAAATAAACTTTAAGAAACCTTATCTAAATACATAATTTTGATCCAAATCGTTACAGCTGTTTCCGAGATACGAAATAATAGAAAAAAATTACTCATTTAGTATAAAAAGTTTACATCTGATAGTAAGCACAGATAAAAGCTTCATACTAAGACTATTTCAAGACTATACAAAAAAAATCTTGTTATGCTGCGAACTAACAAACTGTACCTCATTACGACCTAATTAAAATATGTATGTATATAAATTTAGTAGCCTCTTATTTTTACATTAAATATTTAACTGTAACATATTTAATTTTCGTTTAATTTGCATAATTTTATAATTTAAAAGTGTTAACTTAATACTTCTCATGAGAGATACCAATCTTAAACGATTCACTTTAGTTCAGTACTGGGCAGCATATTTAAATATTTACTCAGATCTATATGAATACTAGTTTACACTGACATTCTTAAGCTATAGAACAGTTTGAAGTTTAGTAAGATATCCTAATGTCTACCCTAGACCTAGATTATGACCTGGAACTATAAATAAGCCTACAATTAGTTAAAAAATCACTAAAATATTCTGTTGTTTCGAAGTAAAAACAAATACATTCATATTATTTCATGTACAATCAAAAGGATTTATTTCTAGATGCATTTTAACTGCAAGAATAGAATAGAGTATATTATATTTTCTTGACATTTATGATAATAGCGTGATGATACTTCAATAGACGAACTATGTTATGTATAACAAGTTTTTTAAATCGGATTCGTAGTTGCTGATATAAATGCGTTCAAAAAACAAACAAACAATAAAAAATATATATATATATATATATATATATATATATATATATATATATATATATATATATATATATATATATATATATATATATATATATATATATATATATATATATATATTGAGACATTATTACACACAGCGCCATCTAGTTCCGTGATAAGCTACGAGGCTTGTGTTACGGATACCAGATAGTTGATATACTACATATATAAGTTTGAATACATACATATTATAAATTAACCCATGACTGGAGTACAAACATTCGTGCTTACCAAATGAACACCCCCAACGGGACTCGAACCCGCGACCGCTGACGCAAGAAAGTAGGGTCACTACAAACTGCGCCAAACGTGTCGTGTACTAAGAAACTCTGCCTTTATATACGATAATATTAGTATATAGATTAACGTCAATATTTATTTATCAAGTTGCATAATACATATATAAGTAAAAATATAAAATAATTTTAAATTATACTGAATCATATTTTTGAAATTGAATTTTGCTTAACAAGTAAATAGGCCCGTATAATGCTTAGTCAAGTAATAAGTTAAATGAAAGGGTTATTTAAAGTAAACTATCCTATTAGGGGTGAAACATCCCTAATGCTGGTCCCTAGGTGAGGCGGTTATCAAGGACAGATAGATATCGTTTGGGGAAAACCTTAGTTGAGTCATAATAGGACAATAATAATGAAAACTTTTAAATTAGTTTTTATACTATATATAAAATCTATACTAATATTATAAAGCTGAAGAGTTTGTTTGTTTGGTTGAACCCGCTTTATTCAAAAACTAATGGCCCGAATTGAAAAAATATTTTTGTGTTGGATAGTCCGTTCATCGAGGAAGGCGATAAGCTATATAACATCACGCTACGACAAATAGGAGCTTAGCATCAATGAAAAATGTTGCAAAAACGGGAGAAAAATATTTCTTTTGATTTTCAGCCTTTAGAATGCGAGCGGAGCCGCGGGAAAGGCTAGTATATTATATATTTGTGATATTGGGATGTCTTCCGCTTATTTTGCAAAAGGAAGTGTTGCTGAGCCTAAAAATGTTTTAGGGAAATAAGTGCAGGATAGGATATTATGTATGTATTTAAAAATGTATATATATATATTTAAACCTCTCGATGTGAGGCCGTACATGCTAGCCACTACACCGTCAGTCCAATATACCACCATATCAGTCATACACTGTTTCTATATTCCAAACACCTACTAACTTAATTATGTATCTCGCGTGACAAGGAAAGACGCGTGAGTACGTATAAGTGATGTATTTGAAACACTCTAATTAAAATAAAACAATGCTTCACCTCTGATTATGGACGTGCTTTTTCGGCTAATTAATTCAAATACGTTGTTAAGGAGAATATTAATAGTGTTTATTTGGTATTTGATAGAAGCTGTTGCAAACATTTTATGCCACTGATTATTTTACACTAGCAACGTAACGACTAGCCACGTTTTAACGTTATATACGTTAAAGCATACCTAGTCGTTCTCCATACAAACTTTAATGCCCCTTTTCACCCCCTTAAGGGATGAATTACGGGATAAAAGAAATGACGCGTTTAACGTTATTTTTTTAATTAAATAAATTAAAAAATTAAAAAATGACACATTTGGCTTCATTTGTAGTTTACTTGCTGTACCAGTGGTCGCGGGTTCTAGTCTCGCTAGGGGTATCTATTTGTATGATGATCACGATTATTTGTATTCTAGTCATAAGGGCTTATATTAAGATAGATATTATATAAAGGCTTGTGTTACGGATACCAGATCTGTTCTGATCTTATCTGGTATCCGTAACACAAGCCTCGTAGGCTAGAAGTAGAGTCGTAGCTTACCATGGAACTAGATGGTGCTGTTTGTTAATATCCTTACGTATTTAATACTAAACTTCAATGGAGATTTCCAAATTAAAAAGCAAGTTGTTTTTCGACCTACCTTTGCTTAGACCCTTTTTTAATTTTCAAGGATATCTATACTAGAAACCGTTGTTTAGATTGCCCTTGGGACTAACTAGTTCTGGTAAAAAGTATTCCATGTTTACTTTATATTATTGTCATAACACACGAGCGTGCCTAAGTTCATTCACAAGTTTTAAAACCACCGATTTCTTACTAATACTACTAACTAGCTAACTTATTTTATAATAATTCAGTTAAATAATACATGTTAAGAAGAACTCCGTCTTAACAAAAACTACTCTGCCAAGTCGTGGACTGTTTAATTATTATTCGCCGCCAAAGGAACATGACATCAATAAAAGCCGACACTACATTTTTAAAATTATAAAACGACTTGCAAGCAAGAGGCTTTTATTTGTTTTTATTGGATAAATTAGAATCACTTTGGTATATATTTAGTTAATTTTATTAGTAGATATCATTGAGTTTTAAAGAAAATATTTGAAGTCGCAAAATATGAAGTTGAAAAAATTTGTTAGAATTAAAATAATCTACCTTGTTTAATTTTGTCGAGAACTCATTTTTATTTTTCGTTCAGAACTTTTTGTTTACCTTTGGGACGTTTAAAACCTTAGTCTCTCCCGTGATCATGATTGATGTAAAGCATTCCAGACGTTGGCAACAAAAATATAATTCTTAAATGCAAAAGATAGCTAGTTTTATTAAAAACATACCCCTTTTATATAAATTTAATAAACTTTGAATTTTTTTTACGGAACATACAAAAAAATTATTAGCTGAATAGGTCCAGCCATTTTCGAGTTATACGCTTACCAACATTCATTTTTATTTATATATATAAATATAATTAAAAATAAGTTATTACTAGTGTTAATTTTGTCTATTAATGACTAGAAATTCAGTACTGCGAATATGATTTTCTTCAGTAAAATGGTGATCAGGCTATAGTCTCACAAGACTTCACAAGTCTTTCAAAGGCTAGGTTGCCTTAGACATGCAGCTTTCCTCACAATGTTCTCCTTCGCCGTAACTTACATGGGCATTTTGAAATAGATTTAAATGGGATTTGATTTCTTTTTTTCGATTTTCCAAGCGATCACATAACTATTGTGTTACTAAGATTAAATTATTATTAATATGAGTATTACATATAATGTGCTGTGTGAGTAGTATAAGTAAACTTTAAATGTCATATATTTAGCTTTACTTTCATTTTTTTATATGCTTGGTTATAATTTTAGTTTAGAAAGCCACACCCAGGGGTCGAACTGAGGACCCAAACCCTCCTTTAAAAGGAGCGTTGAAAAGCCATTTCATTTGGAATTAATTACATAGAAAAAATACATTACACTTCCTCAACGAGTGTCAACTTGAAAATTAAATGGGTAACACTTCAAGAGGAATTAGCTTCTAAAATTATTGTTTTAAGGGCTATTTTCGTGTGCGTATGTTTGTTACAAATTCTGCATACGTTTTCTCATGACCGATACTAACCACCTGCGTATTTCAAAACTTGGTCGTTTGCATACATTATGCTTTTTTAGGGTTTCGTAGTAAAATATCTTTTTATGTTTACTCAATGGCTAGTGGTTCCTAAGTACTTTAAGCTTTAGTAAAGAAACGATAGAAAAAAATATTTTTGACCTATATCATTGAAGTTTTGTAAAAGCTCACCCTGGAGCTTACAGCATATTTTATTACAGATTTATAAAATAGCATAAACTAAAAAACAAACAGCAAAAACACAAATAAACTTTAAGAAACCTTATCTAAATACATAATTTTGATCCAAATCGTTACAGCTGTTTCCGAGATACGAAATAATAGAAAAAAATTACTCATTTAGTATAAAAAGTTTACATCTGATAGTAAGCACAGATAAAAGCTTCATACTAAGACTATTTCAAGACTATACAAAAAAAATCTTGTTATGCTGCGAACTAACAAACTGTACCTCATTACGACCTAATTAAAATATGTATGTATATAAATTTAGTAGCCTCTTATTTTTACATTAAATATTTAACTGTAACATATTTAATTTTCGTTTAATTTGCATAATTTTATAATTTAAAAGTGTTAACTTAATACTTCTCATGAGAGATACCAATCTTAAACGATTCACTTTAGTTCAGTACTGGGCAGCATATTTAAATATTTACTCAGATCTATATGAATACTAGTTTACACTGACATTCTTAAGCTATAGAACAGTTTGAAGTTTAGTAAGATATCCTAATGTCTACCCTAGACCTAGATTATGACCTGGAACTATAAATAAGCCTACAATTAGTTAAAAAATCACTAAAATATTCTGTTGTTTCGAAGTAAAAACAAATACATTCATATTATTTCATGTACAATCAAAAGGATTTATTTCTAGATGCATTTTAACTGCAAGAATAGAATAGAGTATATTATATTTTCTTGACATTTATGATAATAGCGTGATGATACTTCAATAGACGAACTATGTTATGTATAACAAGTTTTTTAAATCGGATTCGTAGTTGCTGATATAAATGCGTTCAAAAAACAAACAAACAATAAAAAATATATATATATATATATATATATATATATATATATATATATATATATATATATATATATATATATATATATATATATATATATATATATATATATATATATATATATATATATATTGAGACATTATTACACACAGCGCCATCTAGTTCCGTGATAAGCTACGAGGCTTGTGTTACGGATACCAGATAGTTGATATACTACATATATAAGTTTGAATACATACATATTATAAATTAACCCATGACTGGAGTACAAACATTCGTGCTTACCAAATGAACACCCCCAACGGGACTCGAACCCGCGACCGCTGACGCAAGAAAGTAGGGTCACTACAAACTGCGCCAAACGTGTCGTGTACTAAGAAACTCTGCCTTTATATACGATAATATTAGTATATAGATTAACGTCAATATTTATTTATCAAGTTGCATAATACATATATAAGTAAAAATATAAAATAATTTTAAATTATACTGAATCATATTTTTGAAATTGAATTTTGCTTAACAAGTAAATAGGCCCGTATAATGCTTAGTCAAGTAATAAGTTAAATGAAAGGGTTATTTAAAGTAAACTATCCTATTAGGGGTGAAACATCCCTAATGCTGGTCCCTAGGTGAGGCGGTTATCAAGGACAGATAGATATCGTTTGGGGAAAACCTTAGTTGAGTCATAATAGGACAATAATAATGAAAACTTTTAAATTAGTTTTTATACTATATATAAAATCTATACTAATATTATAAAGCTGAAGAGTTTGTTTGTTTGGTTGAACCCGCTTTATTCAAAAACTAATGGCCCGAATTGAAAAAATATTTTTGTGTTGGATAGTCCGTTCATCGAGGAAGGCGATAAGCTATATAACATCACGCTACGACAAATAGGAGCTTAGCATCAATGAAAAATGTTGCAAAAACGGGAGAAAAATATTTCTTTTGATTTTCAGCCTTTAGAATGCGAGCGGAGCCGCGGGAAAGGCTAGTATATTATATATTTGTGATATTGGGATGTCTTCCGCTTATTTTGCAAAAGGAAGTGTTGCTGAGCCTAAAAATGTTTTAGGGAAATAAGTGCAGGATACACACAGTAACGTCTTGATTAAAAATATATTTTTAAGGCCTATTTTCTTTACTTTCTACGTCTATATTAATTTTTCTCCTTGGTATACCTAGATTATATAATATCATGCGCTACTCCAGGTTACAGGCTATCGGTGTATAAAAAATGATCCAAATCGGTCCAGCCGTTACAGTGCTTAGGAGCACCAAACGCCGTATTTATAGTGGTGGGAAATAGAATATTAATTTACTTAAAGCTAAAAGTCTTTCATCAGATATAGCATTTGAATTTCTATAGTTTATTCAGAAACACAAGATTTGTATTAAAGTTAAAAGTATAAAATATGAATTTGCGATAGTATTTGTCACATAAAATTCATTATTATATTATGTACAAAAATAATAAAGAATTCTTAACCTACTCGTAAGTAATATGCACTTATAGGCTTTAAGCCCAAGCTTGATAAGTTTCATTAAAACTTACATTCAAACCTACAGTCTTTCACACGACAAATACTGTTTATGGGATAGCCAAAAAGCTAAAGATTTATTTCTAAAGAAAGCCAATATATATAAATGGTTAAATTTTTATTGCGGTTTAAAGTTAAGTATATCCATTTTTGTATATTTAAACTGAAGCCATAATCTATTTACTTTAGCAATTACATATAAACAGCTTTTCAAAGTTATCAAAGTTTGTTGTACTTTAGCTTGTAACAATAAAAACCACTCTCGTCCATAACACTGCACTTAGGACTCTTAATTCAATTTTCAACTTTATATCTCACACTTTGAAACAAACTGACTTGAAGTCGATAACCGAACAAAACTTTCAAATAAAATAGGTTAATAGTTTTAACGCCGAAAAGACTTATAATTTGTCTTAACCGATACCTTTTAGGTCAATGAATAAAAAGCAGATGTGCTAAGTGTATTCTCTTTATCGCTAATATTTTAATGTTTTTTTTGTATTTTTCGCACTTTTTAATGTTTTTGAACTTTGATCATCCGATCAACGAAACGTCACGAACAAAAAATCGAATTAAATCCGCGACAAAATCTAAAAAGACAGTTTCATTTATAATTTCAAAAATTCGCGTACATCTAACAAAGTATACATAAGTCTATTTGAATTTCACTCTGTTACGTTTTTACGTTACGTTAAGTAAAAGATACATATAAAAAATATTATTTTAAAATGCAATAAAAGGGTAATCAATCAAAGTAAAAGGATAGTCAAAGCTTTCTCTAAGCTTCTTTAAATACACTTGTGACAAGACCGCATTCGTTTTCTTAGTGAAAAATATAAAAATCAAAATATGCATATTAGTAGTGAAATTCATATAATAATTCTGTGAAATAAACATTGGGTCTATTTTATTCAAAAATATTGGAACTTTCTAAGTTATTGTAATGTATTCAAAAATGAATGTATTCAAAAAAATCCCTCTGTATCGTTTCTACATACTACTCTATGACTCTAAATTAAGAAGCTACATCTATCAGTGGTATAGCCAGTTATCTCTACAGAAGCTCGTAGCTAAGCTTTCGATGACAAATTGTTAATTTATATAAGCTTTCACTGCTTTTAGGAGTTGCTTAATAGTAGCGTTGACGCTTATTTGTCATATTGAGCAATATCAGACTATGAGTAAGAAAGGTTAAAGTTAGATATAGTAGCATTAACTTTAATTACTTACTAATTTGTACTAAGTAATATAATATATACTTATAATAAAATCTGTAAATTGAAAAGTTTTCTAAACTTTTAGAATCTATAGTTTAAAAAATTTTTGTCTGTCTGTCTGTTTATGACCGCATCACGAGAAAACTACTAAACGGATTTTGCTAAAATTTCGTATAATGATAGCTGATTTACAAGTCAATATATGGAATGATTTCTACTGCGGGAAAATATGTAATTTCTGAGAAATTTAAACTGAGCAATGCAATGGTGATTTATTTTCTCCCTATACCATGATTGATGCATAGTATTTGAAACGTCAGGACCAAAAATAAAAAAAAATCAAATTATAATTTCTTTTAAAATGTCAAATAACATATTATTTACATTACGAATTTAAGTCAATAGCAACTTTTACTGGAAAAGATAGCTTAATAGCGTCGTGACTTCATTATGAGTAATAAATCATTTTCATGGGGCACTCAAAATTTGAACGTGGGGTCGATTTTGTTTATAATTATAATTTATGTAAGTTAAAAGAAAGTAACCTGGAATACTCGTAGTTGAAACTCGTTTGATGTACATTTTATAGCGAGATTTAATACTTTAAATGTGCATAACTATAAAATATTTAATATGTTCTTATATTTATATGAGAGTTTAATGGTAAAGTGTGGTGTTTTATTGGTTTTGGTAATAGCATATGTGGGTCGTAGGTTCGATACAGTACATCTTTGTATTCTTGCTTCATAAGTTTTTTGACGCTTATAAGCTAGAAAATGAAGAAAGCTTCGATCTGAATAATTTTAAAATTACATTGGCTGTATTCATTTACATTCACCTTAAGGAGAGCTAGTCTAGTTTTAAACTTATCTTTTTCAATTTAACATTAACTATATTAAGTTTACATTTTAACTAAAGTTCAACGACTTCCAAGCATTGATAATCCAGCATATTATGTTTTAACATGTCACAAGTCGTCTAAAATAACACTAAATATTCAATCAATATAAGACATTTAGGTGTCTATAATAAAAGTTTATACGTACTTATGTTTCGACTATTCTTAAGAATGTCTTTACGAGGTAAAACTCATCGTATGTAATGATCGTGTTGCGTTATGTTATTGGGCTGTTAAAAAGTTTAATAGGATATTTGGAACCATACTCTAGGCATACTTTACTTATACTTACACTTTAGACTTCATTTTTTAAATTTAATTTAAGTATTATAAGCTAGGCTTAGAAAAGAGAATGTTGCTCTTTTTTTTAACTAGAAGATTTTTGAGAAGTTTGTATGAATTTATAAATGGAAAAAGTAACTCAGCTTCAATGAGTTTCAGAACGTCATAGGAATAAATTTGATTACTAATTAGTGTAGCCTCCAAATCCAAATACGTTCAACTGTTCCAGTATGAAAGGTGAATGAACTTTCGCATTCACTTAATCTCTTGTCTCTCTATTCCTGTCATACTGCCTCTTATACTACGATGGCAGGACAATGCAATTCAATCAGTTAGAGATCATGTGCGAAACCGACGGCCTTACATTACCTCTGAGTGAAACACTACCAACGAACGTTCTCTAGGCTGATAGCAAATCAAATCAAAATATTCTTTATTCAAATAGACTTTTACAAACTCTTTTGAATCGTCATTTTTATATTATTAAAATTAAATGTCTGTCTGTTAGTCTGTGAGTAAGCTACCACCGGCTCGGAAAGCTGTTCTGCTGAGAAGAACCGGCGAGAAACTCAACAGTTGCTCTTTTAAAAAAAATATTTGGAAACAATATTATATTACAATATTTATCTTTTTATCCTACGTGAGACACAACCAGACTTTAATCCCACACATTTACATCTACTAAGTATTCCGTGATGGTGTAATAAGCCTTATTCAATAACGTATTTTTAATTTTAGATTTGAATTGCTTCAAAGGCAAGCTCAATTGACTGTGGAAAAATATTGAGAATTCTTTAACAGAATTACATATTAATAATTTTTTTCTCGACTAATAATGTCTATGCCAAACCCGGGAATCGAACCCAGAACCTAAGGATCGAATAATAGTCGTAGATGCTACACACTATACTACTAACAGTATTCACGTAATGAACCTAAGACCTATTTACATAAGTATTCTACAATGTACACACAAAATCACACTGAACACAGAGGTCTTCTGAAACGACGAAAACAGAAAAATCTTTAATATTTTAAAGAAAATATTTTTATTTCGAATAGTAACAAGTGGGAAGGAGCGCAACTTGTAAGACCGAGTATAAAGTCTTGAGCAGCTTTTAGTACCACGTGTAGCTTGTAGATTATTCGAAATTTTGTTCATACTTTACTTCTTACTGGGATTCGTGTAAAATACTAAACATAAAATTTAATATAATAATTCTATTTAAACATACATAGTATATTATAGTTTTGTTAGAATTGAGTGTTACTAGTTATTTAAATAAGTTAGTGTGTTCATATTTGAAGATTCGTCATGACACATAAACAGACAAGCAGAAAAATTATAAACTATAGATTCTGCCTCTGTGGCGATAATAATGGCTATTTTAATTAGATTTTCACCAAAACACCACCAACTTCCCTACTCCGAGCTATTTCTTAATGAAAAGGAAGACTCAATAAATAAACCTGGTCCGACCCGGGACTCGAATCCATGCCCTTCGGATGAGCAGTCGTTGATGCTAACCACGACACAACTAATATAATTACAACACTAATTACATCACTTATGTTATAGATAAACTAAAATATATTTAGCACAAAACGTTACTCCAAACTACGGCATCTAATTCCATTATGTTACAGAGAGAACATAAAATAATTGAATCTGTGAAACGTCTGGTTTTGAAGGCGTACATGGACGAATCCTTTATACGCTTGCCTCGGGGTACGCAATAATAATGCATATCAGATAACACATTGAGTGCACGGTCAATAATTGGAAAGACATGTACGCTAGACGCCTCCAGGGCAGTCCGATTTTGGACGAATTTGGCCCATCTATGCTAGTATCTACATATAACAAAGGAAGGTAGAATTTGGGCAAGGTATTTTGCTTTGAAATATTTCATGCTATCATTATGAATGCGAAAATTAGTCGTTTTGAACGTTTGTTTGTAAACTTCAAACGGGGTACCGAATCAATCTTTGGAGTTTAGACACGCACGTCGATGGCAGGAAGCTGGGAGGAAGATATGCTGAACCATTTCTTCCCGTGGGATCTAAATTTAATAGTAGTAGATATAGTTGTGATGAATTTACCGAACATGTTTTAAACTTTACGATTTAATTTTGACATACGGAACATGCTTTAAATTTTTAGGATTTAATCTTGACATTATCCAACATGAAACGAAAAATATGTTGTATACCGATTACAGATATGGTTCGGATCAAATCTGAAACTGGCTGATTTTAGCGTTATGTATAGTATGTATAGCCTATAGCCTTCCTTGATAAATGGACTATCCAACACAAAAATATTTTTTCAATTTGGACCAGTAGCTCCCGGGATTAGCGCGTTCAAACAAACAAACTCTTCAGCTTTATAATAGTAGTGAAGATCAAAAGTAAGTTAATGTCTCTAGCAAGATAATACTTCATCCAATACTAACTAATAACCCAAACCGAGACTCAAACCCAAGTCCTCCATATCTGCTGCGCTCTAAAATACATTAGACTTAGTTGATGGACGCTTTGTACATCTTATTTCATATCCAGGAGTACATCTATTTATCATATGAAACATCTGAACTATTGCAAAACCAGATTTCAACAAAATGATCTACTTACTTATATATTATACATATGTATATATAATTAGAAACAATTACCGAGTATGGAAATGCGCAATTTTATTATAATATAATTAAGGTTTTCTAAAGAGATACACAATGTCGATGAGCAGATAGCCGTAGGATGTGGATAAAAGAAAAATATTATTATTAAGATGAAAAAAAAATAATTACATATATTATTATGATCATCATCAGCCCTTTTTAACGTCCCAATGCTGGGTACGAAGGGGATCAGGCCTAATGCCACTTAGCGGACTTCACAGGTCTTTCGTAAACTTGCTAGGTTTTCTCAGATATGCAGGTTTCCTCACGATGTTTCTCGAACCCAGGACCTCTCGATGTCACCCCACCACCTGCACCGAGACAGTTACTTATAAATATATACTACGAAGAAAAGGTTTTTTTTTTATTTTTGACTTATTTTGACGTTAACTTTGGCTAAATAAGCGTTAAGTTATTCTCAGAACTATATAATATTCATAATACTAGCGATTCCTGATTTCGTCAGTAAGTTGATTATAACGGTTAATATAGATCTCTCAGAGATGAAATATTTTTGCAGTATAAAGCATCCTATAATATGTTGACCCGGTTAACGAGATTATTATCACGTAATTTATTACTAGATCACGTGATTATCATCTACCTACAAACTTCTTTAAAATAGTATAACATTTTTAATGTTAGGACATTATTACACACAGCACCATCTATTTCCATGGTAAGTTACGAGGCTTATGTTACGGATATTTGTGTTAAACATTCGTGACTAAAGTGCAGATATTCGTGCTCAACAAATGAATTTTCCCAGCGGGACTCGAAGCCGCGACCGCACAGCAAGTAGAGTTACTACAAACTGAGCCAAATGTCAAATGTGTCGTCGAAGTACATAAAGTAGTAATTTTGTTTAATCCATACAAATAATATAAATGTGTCAGGATGGATGTTTGTTACTCTTTCATCCTAGAACAGATGAATAGATCTGGATGAAATTTTTCGTGAGATAGATTATAGGTTAGAATAGCATATAGGTTGTTTTTATCCCGGAAAAGATAATGTTTCCCATGGGGTAGACGAGTTCTTTCCCACCCGAAGCAAAGCGAGAAGGTGTCGCTAGCTTATAGTAGGTATATGAGTTTTTAGAATTAGCTAGATTTAGCGCGAGCGAAGTCGCAGTATTCACTAATATCTTTATAAATTTTAGCCTTTGTGTTATTTTGATATGTAAGCTATATTACTGTAAAGTTTTATCAATATCCATTTAGTAGTTTTTGCGTGAAACAGTAACAAACATACTTCCATATACTATTACAAACTTTCGCACTTAGAATAATAAAAGTAGGATATTATTTTCGTATAAAACGGTTATATTGATATTTACTTCAAGAATCTTGTTTCATCATTTACTATTCAATTAATCGAACAAAAACTTTAATAAGTATATATAAATAATGTATCCATTTAAAAATAACATGAAGCAACTAATAGTCGGAGCCTATACAATGGTGCGTAGTTCGGTGGCACTAACGCTCTTACCAGACCGGTTTCAAATTCAATCTCCAACTTGCTGGCGCCATAGGCCTTATTCAAACGAGATAAAGCTGTTTTTCCATTTAGCAAGGTCCATGTAAAATTTGCAAAGCATCATCTCGAAAGGGCAAGAGGACGTGGTACGGTTCTGTAGATTTATTTCGATGATATATGTAAGATATAAGCAATGTTTTTATGTTTAGAAATATTTACATTTTGAACTAGTTTTTAAAGCGGTTTTGTTTGTGTTTTGAGTGAGAAATGACTTAAGATCAGTACAGCAGTATATATAAATAAAATTGAAGCTGTTTTTAATTTTAAATTAACAGCTTTATTTAATGCTTATGAAAATAATACATCAAAAAATCAATTTTTATAATTTTTCTTTGACTGTCTGTCTTTCTGTTTGTTCCGGCTTATCTCTAAAACGGCTGCGAGCTAGCTTATATTATAAGGAGTAACTTAAGTTACTTTTATTTTATTAGAAAATTATAAAACCGTTTAATTTATTATAATTTACGCCGGCTGGGTTTGCTACAACTAAATAATTTATAACGTAAAGATATTATATACTTTTTAAGTCATAAAAGACGAAAAGTTACTTAGAAACACAATTATTTTAGTAAAAGCTAGAATAAGCTTAAAGTTTTATCATTTTATACATAGAAAGTAGTTTAGTACTTAAAAATTATGTTCATAACTGTTATTATAAGCTGGCTATTTTAAGTTAACTACAAAGTGTTACAACACTTTCTTCAGATTTTAACCCAAGTGAGTAAAAGCTGAGAGCTTTTTACTTATCATTAAATATATAGTATGTAATATAAAGTTGATTGGCATTATCTATATTTAAATAGATAAATACCAGTTGATTATCTCTTTCTACTCACTTTATCAGTTGATTTTCTTTTGCTTTATGGCTATTGGTCTATTTCTGGTTCTAGTTCTAGTGTTATTTTATGAAAAACGGACATCCAAACTTTCGAATTTAAAATAGTAGTGAGATTGGCGAGTGTTATCAATAAAAATAATACGACATACTTTCAAACAGATTTTTTAAGGCCTATTTAAGTAAATTACAAACATTGCTCTCCTCCTACTTGCTGTGCAGAGGTCGCGGCTTCGAGTCCCGCTCGAGGCATTCATTTATGGGATGAGCACGAATATTTGTACTTCAGTCATGGGTGCTTAAATGGTTAGCTTCCCATGAAACTAGATAATGATGTGTGTTAATATCTCAAAAATACCTGGTAGCTTTTAAAGATGACAATATCCTAACTAATATTATAAATGCGAAAGTAACTCTGTCTGTCTGTCTGTTACGCTTTTACGCCTAAACCGCTGAACCGAATTCGATGAAATTTGGTACACAGATAGAGAAGACCTTCAGAAAGGACATAGGCTACTTTTTATCCCTGTAATCCCACGAGAACGGCAAATACGTGGGTGAAACCGCGGGGCGCAGCTAGTCAACAATAAAAAGGGTTGTTCTTTAACTCTAGTGAAATAAAATCATAATTTAGTGTTTCTAACTATTTACTAGGCAGTTTTTCGAACAAACAATTTCTTACTCTACATTCATTTTTATTTCCAAGATATAATTTCCGGACCGCAACTTCTTTGTAGACGATGTTTGAGACTTAAATTGGTCTCCAAAGACCCTCGATTTTCCATTCTCTTTTATATCAAAAGAATCTATGACAAGTGATTGATAATATTTAAGTTAAATGTAACAATTGTAGTTTTGTGGGTTTTTTTCTGATCTTCTTAAATAGGGGTAAATATTTGTTTCTACAATAGCGACTTGACTCTTTTTCATTTCATTTTTTAAAGCTGATAAAGATACTTTAAATTAGTAGCTCCTGTGTCAAACTTTTTTTTCTTTAACTTGGGGGGTAGAATTTGTAGCTTTGGTAAGCTTTTAGATATAAAACTCCTTAATTGTGCAATAAAAAAAGGATTTAATTGGGATAAAAACTGACTTATATTTTAAGTTAGAACAAATCTCTTTAAAAAACACGTAAACACGTTAAAATCGGATAAGTAGTTTCGGAGTTTATTGCGGACCAACGTGACAACATTAACTTTATTTATTTAGGTATAAAAATAATAAATAAATAAATTTTAGGAACATAACGTTGTACATCACGATATAAACTTAAAACATAGCTCGAATCTAATGAAAAATTAAAGCAAGCATAAGATTAGTATGGGTGTTTTGGTTATGCTTCAAAGAGAACCGTTTTAATTTTTTTGAATTAGCAATAAATTGGATCCAAGAAGCAAATATTAGCATGAGTCAACCAAGTCATAATTTAAGTAATGTAAAAACGAAACTGTGATTATGTAAATCTTTATATAAGTATAGAAACTTCTTTATCTTGTAACTTTTTCATAAATTTGGAAATCTTTAAATTTTAGAAAAAATTATATGTTTTTTAGTATTCATCATTATGTTGTTTTATTTAATTTATGTTTATGCATTACAAAACCTGTTTCCAAATGTGTTATATTGATAACACTTAAGTTTATAAAAAGCTACTAAGCATACAGGTAAAGATTACAAAAATGTTGTGACTATTTATACATAGACTAGATGCTCCTGCCAAATTATAAGTTTGTAGCACAAAAAATGAAGGACTTTCATACAAACTCGCGAGGGCCCTTAGATCTCCTTAACCTGGCCCTGTTGTAAAATCCGTCCCTTAGCGGGTGTCTACTAACTGAACTAAACTAAAACTACCTCTCTGCCAAATTTCACTTGTATATGTCCATCAATTTTTAATATTTCGTTTTGAGTGAGTAACTGAGTGAATTTTCACTTTTATTTATTTAGATTTTTGAATTTTAATGTGGAACTTGAACGTTGTAAATTAAATCTTAATGAGAATATAATAATTTATATGAGAGATATGATTTGTGGAAGCAGGAGGTGGATAGCCACTTCAAAAAGCTTTAAGTATATACTTTAAGCTTTTACTCATTTCATTCGTTTTAATGAGTCTCATGTAATATATTCCATACTGTTACTATTTTAAATTGATGTTTTTCTGAACTATATTTAAATAACTAGTAACACAACCTTGCTCCACTCGGGTTCATTCCCTAGGAAGGTTTACAGAAAGTAAATATTTTATGACAGTTAAAAGTATCATATATTGACCCGCTTAACTAGCAATTATCATATCAATTTTCATCGAAATCTGTCGAGTGGTATCGTGATGCGATCACAGACAGACAAACAATAAAATATTTTATGTATAGATTCGACTTAGTTAGAATTTTATTATATGTAAAGACTAGCATTACCCACGGCTTCGCGCGCGTTCTAAAGGCTGGAAACCAAATACCTCCCGTTTTTGCAACATTTTTCATTGATCGTCAGTCGAAGCGTGATGTAATATAGTCTATAACCTTCCTCGATAAACAGACTATCCAACACAAAAAGAATTTTTCAATTTGGACCGGTCGTTCCTGAGATTAGCGCGTTCCACCAAACGAACAAACTCTTCAGCTTTATAATATTAGCATAGATGACTAACGTTATAATATATCTTCTGGGACCCTACATTCTATTTTCTAACATTTATGTAAATACAAACTATTCTTTTAACATATCTCGACCTGATTAAGCTAGTTCATGTGGGAACGCCATTATCATGCACGAGAGACGTCATTTTGAAATAATTGAATAAAAAATGGACGATATACATCTAAATGAACACTAGAATTCCTTCTTAGAAAGATCTACATACGAACCCCGTCCTTTGGAGAGCAAACAAAAACCAGTTGTGGCTGGTTCAAAAATCATGAATCACGTTTCCAACTTAAATTATAACACTTAAAGTTTATCTACTAAAGTGATGTAAAAAGCTCTTTTTATATTCAATTATTATTAGACTACTATTATAATTACTGTGTAATAAAATCATAACGCTAAAATTTGTTTGTAAGTATCTATATTTTTATTGCTAAAATGTCTGGACGTATTTTAAAGGAATTAGTTAACAATTAGACTATGGTCTAGATTTAAAGATAGGTTATTGTTAGTAATAAGTTTTTGAAAAAGTGGCACTGTATATACTAAAAATATTAATATTAAAGCTACTCACGTTGTGATTTTCTAGGGATCAGATCCAAGCGAAGCAAGCAGTCGATTGACATAACATTAGATATCTAAACATCTGTGAATAAGTGTGTAAATGTGATAATGGCTAAACAGATTTGAGTGAAATTCTTAGTAAAAATAGCTTATAACCTGGTTTTATACATTAATCTTAGAAGCTACTTCTACTACTTTTTTATACTATCCTGTAGATAAAAAATTTACTCGTATTGACTACTAATGACTCATGTTTTCACTTGTGTAACCTTTTCCTATTAATTGAAAGAAGTCCTTAATGAGATAAAAATCAAATCTTAATCATCTTAAATAATAAAAGTAAATAATCGAATGCGTAAAAATCTAATTGAAAAAATAGAAACAAGTACAATAGGTACTTAAGTGTAAATAATATTAAAATATGTGTTTATGTACATAATTTTAATCGCTTCAAACCTGTTTTTAATTACTTGATTGATAAAAGACGTATGAATAATCAAAATCGGTTAAGCCGTTTAGTGATTACGCGGTAACATAAGATCAAACAAACATATATACAGGCTAAGCACATAACCCTTCTTTGTTTAGCCACAGTCGGTTAAGCTTATAAAATGAGAGTTATCTTCAATAGATAAAGAAGATAATTAATATTTATTATAACACGGTTTGTGTATTAAAATATCAGGACGTACAGGAATTAAATTGGAAACCGTAGTCACGAAGTATACACCGGGGCAATGTCGCGCCCTCCTGCCCGCTGTGCTAATAAAAACTGGTTTTAGATGCATTTTGTATGTACGATATTTGTCTATTTCTTAAAAAATAGTAAGATTAGTATAAGTAAAAATATATATAACTTTAAATAATATTAATTATAATATATCTAATCTTATAAATTCTGTGTGGAATGTGTACGTTAAATATTTTTTTGGATATTCTTGTTGAAATAGTTGTTATAATCGATACAATGGCGGAATTTATTGTTTTTTAAATTTATGTAAATGTGTGTAAGGAAATTATTTTATCCCTTAGAAATTTGCAAACTATAAATAGGGATGAAAATGAGTAGAAAGTAGCTAGTGTTTTAAACAAAGCTATCTTTTCGTAGATTTATTGTGATTTTTGTTTCTTTCATATTTTATAGCAATAATGGTCACGGAATTGATCAAAATTCCGTTAAAAATCCCAAGAGCTATTCTATTTAATATAAATGTTATTTGTATAAAGATAGGTATACTTTTCATATTATAATAATATATTTAATTATTACAATCAAGCCTCAATTACTGAGCAAATACAAAATATAATAATAAATATTTAAAGAAATGACTTTACGTTCAAAATAAATCGTATCGTACACTTTAAGGAAGACTCTCAATTTGCCGATCGCTGCCTAACTATAACCCGTTTATATGTATAATATATGCTTAGTTTGTATATATCTCATACAAAATTACCACTGCAATATTAAAACTAAATTATTGCAAATTAGAATAAACTAACTTACCGTTGTGTTTGTATGAGGGCAATAATAAGCGATTGTATCTCGGAGGTCTATGAATTGATTTTAATATAAATAAATATCTTGAAACTGTTACACACAGCGCCATCTAGTTCCGTGGTAAGCTACGAGGCTTGTGTTACGGATACCAGATAGTTGACACACTTCACAGCTATATCTATAACAGTTTAAATACATACATATTATAAATATAAACACCCATGTACAAACATTAGTACTTTTCACACAAATGAATCTTGTGATACATATTTAACTCTACCTTATTTATTGAATTTACTGATTAATTTTAATTAAATTTAATTTTAATTTTAATGAAAATAGCTATTGTAAATATGTAGACGACACGTTTAACTTAGTTTGTAGTAACCCTATTTACTGTGCCAACGGTCAAGGGTTCGAGTCAAAGTTGAGCAAGAATATATGGAAAAAGAAGAAGAAAGAAGTTTTTTTAATTACATAGAGACACATCAATGTTATTTATGATACGTGTATCGAATTTTGCGTAATAGAATATTTAAAATACATATTATATACGATTTGCATTTATAAGGAACATTTTAGTTATCTATACGTATTACAACTCTAATATATTCCAAACAAGTAGTTAACGAAGAGCAGATGTAAAAGGGAGCAAATAAAATAGCTATTTAACAGTAATCGTATCTAACTACGTATTTTAAACTAAAGCACATTAGTGTATAATGTATAGTACTTTATGTCATGTTATAATCTTTACGTACATACATAATATATTGATCGTAGTGTTAGTAGTCTACACTAGTAGCCCAGTAGTCACGCGTTCGCTTGTATAACCGAGTGATATGGGTTCAAATACGGGTCTCGCACCTCTGATCTTTTCATGTGCGAATCTTTTCTATCATGGTTACCACTTGTCTTACGGTGAAGGAAAACATCGTGAGGAAACCTGCATGTCTGAGAAAACCTAGCAAGTTTTCGAAAGACATATGAAGTCCGTCAATCCGCACTAGGCTAGCGCGGTGGACTATGACCTGTCCCCCTTTATTTAAGGGAGGCCCGTGCCCAGCAGTGGGACGTTACAATAATACTTACTTAGGTTTGCTAAAATATTTGACATTATGAATAAAACTATCTTTTCGGATTTTGTCGGAAAGCATTCGAAACGTCGGGAACCAAAAATCAAAAAAACTCCGCGAGATATTCTGATAAGATAGTTACATTTTTATACCTTTTATTGAATAAAAACCTTTTGTTCCTACGGGAACCTACAATAAATGATTCTATAGAGTAGTTCTCATAAAGTAGGGGAGGAACTTTAAATAAGCCCAAGCGAAGACGCGGTTTTCGCTAGGTAATAATAAGTAGATAAGTAAAATTATTTAGTGGCATAATAAATTCAATCATAACAACTACATTTGTAGAGCAATGAAAAAACCTATGAAAGTAAACAAACCGTAACAATGAGTCAGCGATAACCATGCGCACGCGCATGAATAATTGCGCTATGTGACTCACTTGTTGTTAGGCACGCTTTACCAAATTACACTAAATATTATTTAAATAAAAATATTATGATATAACTGAGTGCTGATGCACTCGCTTATGAAACCGAGTGAAACGGGTTCAAATCCAGGTTCTCGTCCCTCTAATCTATACTTCTATACTATAATATACTATATTACTATATTACTATATAATATAATATTAATATTTAATTTAATATAATATTATAAAGAAGTTTGATTATTTGTTAAATTGTAAGGGGTAATCACAGGATCTACTGAACCGATTTAAAAAAAAATTCACCAATAGAAAGCCACATTATTGCTGAGTGTCATAGGTTATATAAAAAACCGAAAAATAAAAAGGCTTTTACATGGTAGTCCGTTTTGCAAAGTGAATCGGAGAAAAAACGGTCGAATTAAAGCATTTCTTACGAACGCTGCCTTAACTATGAATGATATATTTTTGAGTTCTAGAGAAAAGATGTGGAGCTTAAAAATGTCTACAAAAAATTCAACGACAGCATATGTCTAACTTTTATATTTAAGTGACAAAAAGTAGTTTTTTTAATATTAGTATAGATAATTTAATTTTTAATATTAATAAAATAATTTAAATTATTTAAACACTCTGTACTAAAAAAGGATTATTAACATTATGCCCAACGAAGTGGGCTCGGGTCAGCTAGTACTTTCAGATACAGGATAAAACAATTAATTCATGATAATTTTTCTATAATATTTGGTAATCAAAAATGAAATGGAATTGATCCTATTTTTATTAATATTGATGAATTAATAATAATAGAAAAAAAATATCAATAAAAAATAAATAAGTAGGAATAATTGTGTTTCCAAATTACTACATATCTTGAAGGAAAACATCGTGTAGAAACCTGTATGTATAATGTATATCCAGAAAGAAGCAAGTTATCGAAATAAATAAATAAATATAAATATGTTAGGACAATATTACACAGCGCTATCTAGTTCCGTGTTTAGCTACGAGGCTTGTGTTACGGATACCAGATAGTTGATATACTACATATATAACTTTTAAACAAATACATACTATAAATATAAACACCCATGACTGAAGTACAAACCGACACCAGCAATTTATACTAAGCTAACTCATAAAAGTGAACTTTACAGTAGAGGCTTAGAAAGGGAAAAACGTGATAACTTTTATATTAATTAAGATACTTTTTTGAAATTTGGTATCCATAATAGTTAATTTATTCATTATAATTTCCCATATAAACTTTTTCAAAATTATTTATATTTTTTGATTTAGCGCGAGTTAGCCGTGTGTGCACGTAATTCCTTACTAAGATTTAACATATTATACACGTCTAACTAATGTTAGCGTAGTTTATTACGGGACATCATAGCGCTAAAAAAGTATTATTTTCTTTGTGTTGTAATAATAATTTTAAAATATATTATGCATTTATTATAACCTTAGGCTTTTATATATAATCACAAGATATATTATTATAAATTCTTATGCTGAATAACAAGTTATTAAAGTTAGCTTTATTTAAACGGTACATGCGTCACTGGCGGATATCGGATTAAAAGGCGTCAAATTATACATAGCGGACTATACATCGACCTGTGCGATAAGTTAGCGTATCATTTAACTTTCCGTTGAGCTATAATACATGTTGCTTTTTTATATTTTTTGATAAAATTCTGTGGATAATATTATTTTTGTAAGTATAAATATATCATTGAACAAAAATAGTACAGCAATTGATTATTTATTAAAATCTCGTGTAGTAGGTAAAGGTACAAAGGTAAACCTATTAACGATAAAAGGTCAGATCAATCACAGTTCGCCTTTAATTTTTATATTTTAATCTAGATTACACATAATATTGTATTCTTAATAAAAACACAAACTTCTAATTGGTAAATATAAACAACATAATTTAAATAGTACCTAATACCTAGGTTGTAATCATTAGGTACTTGTAAACGTTCAAACCTCATCATCACTTAAGTTCTTCTTATCATGTTCAGTAGTTAATAAGTTCATATTTTTATCACAATAATATTTTAAGTCTTAAATTTTACAACATTAATAAAAATTTTAACAACGTGTTGTATGTTTTTTTCGGGAAAGGGTTCCAAGTGGGATAATCTAGTAGATTTCTTAAGAAACACTATATTTGATTGCTTACGTTATCACTTAAACTATACCTACTTGTATTCTCGACACTTTATATACCCGACAAATTATCAGGAGAAACTTCAATTTTTTAACTTTATTCCATATGATTTTATCGTTCACGCTCATATTACCATGTGATGAGCTTAAAACTCTTTGAAAATTAAATACAATGCAAGCTACTTTGTCACTAGAGACAACTTGCTGTTTGCATTCTAATTTTAACTTACGGAAAATTTCCTTTTCTGTTCAATGTTTAATGAACTTTTCTTTTAATTCGTCTGTAGGGCTAGATGTATTACAGACAGTGCCTACCCACAATAACGTAAGCGTAACAAGTATATAATGCCCTGAGACGTCAAATACCTTAGTCTCTCCCGTGCTGTTAAGCATTCGAAACCTCGGGAACCAAAAATCCAAATAAAGCTGCGACCAAATCCGAAAAGATAGTTTCATTTATAATGTCAAATATTCGCATAAACCTTAGAAAGTATTACAACTAACTTTATTGATTATTCCTGCTTTAGTTTTTCATTTTGATGTGGTATTAATACTCTAATGCTTCGTTACACAAACGTTTTCTTTTTCTACCTATGCACTCATCTTCAAGTTTAAAACACTTGAGACCCACATTAGTCCTTTTTTAGATCTACGTTTATTATTTTTCGATACTGCAGAATAGTCACTACCATAGAACGTTGCAGTTCGACACTTGGTGGAGTTAATGTCAATGGAGAAGGTTTTTTGATTTAATTCAATACATTTGGTGAATTAAAATATATTAAGTGGAGTATTGAAAGCCCCCAAGTCATTCAAATGTATATATTATAATAGTACCTACATCGTTTTCGTTATTGACTATATCTCGGCTTGCAGAACTTAATGAGTCATACAAAGCCACGAATTCAGTATTATCAACGTTTGCAGGTAATGATTCTAAAACCAAAGGTATAATATATTAAAATCATATAATTATTTTTATAAAAAAATATCTACATTTAGAATATTGTCAAGGTAATATCAATAAATTAATTAAAATACCTTATAACATAAGTATTTACAATAGTAAAGTCGCTAAGTAGTGCATTTTACAAACGAACAAGTATACACAAACGCCCTAAACTACGCTAACTAAATGTTAGCGTAGTTTTACATGGAATTTAAGCTATGTGGCTCAAATTTTCTAAAAAAAGTAGTGTATTAGTATAAAACGTAATTATATACTTTAACCTACACTATAATGTTTAATAATACATTAAATTTACCTCTCTAGACAGTATGAAGCGGCATCTCACCATTTTTATCAAAACTCCTCAATTAATATTTCTCCTTTTTGGCTAATTCCACTTAATATTTAGATCAATTTCGTGAACATTTTATAATATTAACATAACACTAACAATATTTTAAATAAACTTGTAAGAATGACGCTATCGATTACGATTTACTGAAAAAGTTTTAAAAAGTAAGCGGTTTGTCTTTTTCCCGTTTACACTCCGCTAATAATAGTTAGCGTAATTTAAAACGAGTAATTTCGAAAAGTACCTCTACTTAGCGTTGTATCAAATTTGTAACTTCGTTATTTTTGTGTATTTCTTCACGATTTTTTTATTACATATAAAAAACCACATTTTAAGCAATTTGGTATAAAAAAACGAATTTACCTAAAACTCGAGTTAGCGTAGTATAAATTGTTGGTGTCGATTAACATTCGTGCTTAACAAACGTATGCCCCCAGCGGGACTCGAACCCGCGACCGCTGGTGCATCAAGTATCACTACAAACTGAGCCAAGCGTGTCATCAAATGTATTTGAATTCTTCCAATACGCACTTTACTGGCTAGGTGTACTATGACCTTATCCCCCAAGCATTCAAGATGTACCCAAAATGTGTTAAAAAGGCATAACTACTTATCTTTTAGTACATGGTATCTAGTTTCTATAGGATACTAAAGTGAAGAAGACACGCTCGAGTAAAGTAGGGCTTTCATTAGGTCATTAATTAAATCATTAAGATTAAGCGGTGTATTAATTAACACCATCGTCTTGAAGAGTGACTGGTAATATTTTATGAAAGTTATGGGTTTAGCTCTCGTTTGGGGTTAATGTTTATGCTAGTTACACAGATATTTGATCTCCGTACATATATATTAGCTATATAAACACCCGTGACTGAAAAACATACATTCATATTCATCACAAAAATTGATGTCCTCAGCGGGACTCGAACCCGCGATCGCAGAAGTAGGATCACTATAAACTGAGTCGTCTAATTGTCTTAATATATAAGTAGACGATGATTAAGAACTTCTTTGAAATCCCCTATCCTTCAATCTCATCCGGTGAAAAAATAATTGTAGACTTCCGGTAAAGGTTTTTTCAAGGGTTGAAAGGGTTTCTCTACTTACTGACTCAAAACCTCTTGACTGAAGGGTCTATAAAACTGTGTTTCACTCAGGAACTAAACCCAGAACCTTCGGATGGCGTACTTGCCAGTCACCAGGCTAACAAGTCAATTATATATCACATGTAAGATTGAGCGAACTCTAGCACCGTGACTCATTGATAGTATCGTTCAACTTTCCCTTCACACTGACTACATTTTAATACCAATACAAAAACTTTTAACAAATTAACGCGATGTCGTAATACAAGTAGAATACATTTAGTGAAACTAAGGAAGCATAAAAGCTTTTAGGAGCTTTTATCGTTTTATAAAAAAACTCGTATTTGCCCGCGGGTTCGTATGCATGGTGAGAGGATAAAAGGACTAAGAAATAATATAGACGATGTGTTACAGAACTAAATATAAAAGCAAGCAATAGCAATAATAATATAGCTAGTATACGCATTATAAGAATGTAAATAGCTAATGGATTTAAAACTAGAGTAAAAAGGAAACTTAAATAAATAATTTAATTTTAATGTGAATTAAAAATAATATAGTGCACAAGTGTTCGCGCAGACAAGTGCAATTTCAAATTTAAAATTCAAAAATTTAGACTCATCTTACTCTCATACTCTGGTTTAACGAATTCAACATATTATAGGGAGTGAATTAGGAAAAAAACTGAAGTGAATTACCGCATACTTCCAAACTCTATTTTTAGCGAATAAAAAACAATTAAGAAATTGAATAAACCCGTACTCGAACCCGGACCCATAAGGTCAGCAGCCACACTCGCCTCTATATTCTTATGTAATCTACTCGTATCTAAGAAGCGCAAGGAAATAAAAAGCCAGCCTATGAACAAAAGTTAAAATAACGGAAAATACGCCATGAACGACCTTATATAAGCCACAAAAAGCTCTATCTTACGAATGATTCTTGGAAGACGTACATTTATTTCTAATCACGCATCGTACTGTTTTTTGATAAAATCGTATTCTATCAACTTTAGTAATAGAAAAGATAAGTTACAAGTGGGAAAAAAATAAATAAAATATGTTGGGAGATTGTTACACCCAGCGCCAACTAGTTCAATGGTAAGCTACGAATGAAGCTTGTGTTACGGATACCAGATAGTTGATATACTACATATATTTTTTTAAATATATACATATTATAAATATAAACACCCATGACTGGAGTACAAACACCCGAATTTAACAAATCGATGCTCCCAGTAGGCTCGAACCCGCGACCGCTGGCGCAAGAAAGTAGGGTCACTACAAACTGCGCCAAATGTGTCGTAGTTACAACCTGGTACCAAGTTGGTAGTGTAGACTAAAGGGTCATATAGACTGTCCAGTCCACATGAAAGGGGTTTTATCAGAAAAATTGATAAAAATAGTAGCGTCTTTTGCTGTTATTCTCAACTTTGTCGTACTAATTTTTTAAGAATACGGGAAATTTTATAATTTTTACCAACCCCCGACGTAAAAACTGCGGGGATGTTATAAGTTTGACGTGTTTATGTGTTGTGTCTTTCTGTGCATCGTAGGTCTCAACCGGATGGACCGATTTTGTATTTTTTTATTTGAAATTTTATTTATACGGGTGTATTCTTGGTTTAGTATGATGAAAATCGGTCCAAGATGGCTGCCGTTACAAAATGGCGGATTACATCTTTTTTCACAACTACCTCAATACAGGTATCAATTAAAAAGACTTTACTGGTAAAATACTATTTTTATGATTTTATATCGGGGATTTTTATATTAATTTATTATACTTAGTAGTACTACCACAGTCTTTAAAATATATAAAAAAATTTTTTGTGAGATAACCGATGAAACACAACTAGGGTAGGGGTGTACCGCTGTCATCGGGGTAAATCGCCATAAAAAGTCGCAATTTAATTTATTCAGTAGCAAGTGTGAAGAACGTTCCTTATGCAAATGCTTTGTATTTATGACTCGAGGGCTGAGGGAAGCGCGAAATATAAATTAAATAGGATCGTCAAACTCGCCCTCGTAAACTGAATGTTATAGTGCACACACATTTTTTTTTCATTTCAAAATTCTTTATTTAACACATAAGTTACAAACTGTTTACAAATGATCTTATTCTATTTGTATACAAAACATGAATAATTATGCACATTTAGACTAACAACGTCTTTAAAACATATATTTTCTTGATTAGACCACAGTTGAATTTCTTGCATATCAAACAAATAAAATTGTGACAAACTAAACAAAGAATGTGCATGTCTTCGTATGAACTCACATTATAATTGATAGGTATAGGTAGATATTACATTGCATTGTCATAAAGTAATTGGTATAATAATGTACTTGGGTTATCGAATATGTAATTGTTAATTTAGCATAATGCTACTATATTTTATTTTGTAATACCTATTGTGGGTAGACGAATAACAAAAATCAAGCGGCTTGAACGAAGACCGCATCCTCCGGTAAGCGAGCTAACGTCATGATTCTTCGAGGAAATAGTGATGCGGTAACCGGTGTCGATATTTTGTCGAGTATGGGAGTGTACATAATCTGCTTTTGCCGATATTTGAGATTAATAAATTTTTATTTTGCGGATTTTTATATAAGTAAAATTTTTGGCTTAATTTTAATATGTATTCTTTTAGTAATGGGAATTTTATATGCCTATGAAGTTTATATAGGTTTGTACGGAGACGGGTATTATAAGATATTTTTAAAGCCTTGTTTTGGATAACCTGCAGTTTTTTATAGTTAGTATCAGATATGCTGCACCAAGCAGGTGCAGCGTAGGTTAGACATGGTCTCACGAGAGTCGAGTAAATTCGAAGTTTTGTATATGGACTGAGGGACGATTTGCGATTCATAATAGGTTTTAGCGAATTCAGGGCTTTTGTACTTTTTAATATTAGTGTATCTGTATTTTTATTCCAGTTTAATCTGTTATCTAATACAAGTCCCAGATATTTGACCGATAAACGCCATGGAATATGGAAATTATTTATTTTAACTAAATTTTTAGGGAGGGAACGTTTTGTTGTAAATAAAATAGCTTCAGTTTTTGTAGAATTTAGTTTTAGTTTCCATGTGGTGAAGTAATTATTAAGTAGTTCTAATGATAGTTTTAACCTGCCTGTAATTATATGCACATCTAGATCACTAGTATAAGTAGCGGTGTCGTCTGCGTAAATAGCGAGATGACAGTGAGGTTGTTTAGGTATATCATTTAAATATAGGATAAATAGAAAAGGACCAAGAATTGAGCCTTGCGGCACGCCGGCTGGCATGATTTTTGGTGCAGAATGGGTTTTATCAATGTAAACAGAAAAGGTGCGATTTTGCAGGTAGCTCTGTATAAGTTTTACCAAAGAAAGAGGAACATTACTAACTATTAGTTTGTGTAGGAGACCTTGATGCCAGACGGTGTCGAAGGCTTTTTCAATGTCTAAAAGTACCATACCCGTAGAGAGTCCTAGATTCAGATTGTGCGTTATGTGCTCAGCCACTCTGGCTAATTGTTGTGTAGTCGAATGGGAACTTCTAAATCCAAATTGTTCAGGAATAAGTAATGGATGAATAGTTTTAGAAAGACGGGACAAAATTACGGATTCGAGGAGCTTGCCAATACTAGGTAATAAACTTATAGGTCGATAGCTGATTGGTAAGGTTGGGTCCTTTCCGGGTTTCTTGATGGCAATGACTTTGGCATTTTTGAGAGATGTAGGAAAATAGCCAAGTCGTAAGCATCCATTGAAAATTTTAGTAATTTGAACCAACATTTTTTGGGGTAGGTTTTTAAGTAGTACGTTTCCAATTTCATCATATCCAGGAGCTTTATTGAGTTTTAATTTGTTCAAAAGTTTCCGAATTTCCTTAGGTCTAACTAGATGCACAAAGTCTGTCGTTGAATAATTATCAAGATATTTAATTGAGTTATTTACAGCAGACTCTGTATCATCGTCACTAACCCATTGCGCTGTTAAATTCATATTCTGCAAGAAAGCTTCTGATAGCACTTCACAATTTTCAACGACTGAGGAGGTGGATTGTGTATTTGATATTTGGAGTGGGGGAATAGTAGAGGACTGCCGGTTAACTGATCTAACTACGCGCCATAAATCAGAAGTAGGGTTATCGACTTTAGATAATTTGTTGTTCCAAATACTGTCGTTAAATGCTTGAATTTCAAGCTTAATGGTCTTTTGTAAACTGCGAACTTTTAAGTACAAGACTTTTCTGTAGTTTTGTCTTTGTTCCTGAAGAGCTAAATTTTTAAGAGAGTTTTTTATTTTAATATGATTACGTATACGCCGAGGGAGTTTAGTTTTACCAACATCACTTAATTTAGGAATGGCAACATCACGTGCATGAATAATTAAGCTTACGAGATGTTCCAAAGACTGGTTAATAGTGTGAACATTATCAAAAGTTTCAGTGGTAAGACAAAGATTCATATTTATAGAGGTTCTATAAGTATTCCAGTCAGCCTTATGATGATTGAATATTACTCGTTCTTGTCTGGACACACTACCAATAATGTTAAAGGTGACCGGTAAATGATTTGAGGACAACCGAGTTAAGGTACGAAGCTCGGTTACAAATTTAACATCTTTGGAAATGACAACATCAGGTGTAGATGGTGTACTAGTACTACTATAGTGGACAAGAGTGGGGTTGATTGGAGCAAGAACTTCGTAATCATTAGCCAACATATGATCAAATAGGGTCTCACCACGACTATTTGCAGCCACGCAGTGCCAATAAGGGTGTTTTGAATTAAGGTCTCCCATTAGTAGAAGTCGCTTGTTGCTATTTATGATCAAGTCTAGATCATTTAAGACCAGGGGTAAGTTTGGGGACTGGTAGGCCGAAACAAGAGCAGTATTTCGACCAGAGATGGAAATTTCTATACCTACGCATTCTAAGTTTTTGGTTGAAGGCAATATGAGAGGACTGTGTGGGATGTCAGATTTAATAAGTATCGCAACACCTTGTCCATAATCATCAACTATTTTGTCTTGTCTGTAACAAGAATATCCAGGAGTATCTAATTTAGTTTGGGGAGATAGTTTAGTTTCAGACAAAGCAATTATGTCAATGGAAAGCTCGCTTACCAGATTCAGGAGTTCAGTAATTTTAAGACGAACGCCGTCTGCATTCCAATATAGTATATTTATGTTATTAGAATTAGACATATTGACCAAGATGCGTGAGAATGAGAATAACTTTATCCATCATACTGTGACAGTTTACAAATTGACTTTTGATGTTCTTTATAGTCATAAGGATTTCTAGCATATCTTTAGTTGTCTGGTCATGAGTAACTATATTATGTGCGGTTGATTTTTCAGTTTTCGGTGCTTCTGAATAATCCGAGTTTGTTTTGTTGGCTGCAGCAACGGTATTCCAGGGCCGATCATCAACTAAATTGGATTTTAATATTTTGGTAGTTTTGGCAGCTCTATGCTGTTCTTGACGTTCCCTTAGGATTCCAAGATATTTTTCGCGCTCTCTGCATTGCCTGTAGTTTGCAGGGTGGTCCTCACCACAATTGCAGCATTTGGCTGGTTCATCTCGCGATTTCTTCGGACAGTCTTCGGTGCGATGCAGCTCAGTACATTTGACGCAGCGTGGTGGTAAATTGCAATTTCGAGAGGAGTGACCGAAGCCTTGGCATCGAAAGCATTGGGTGCCGTACCGATTGTTACTTCGGTATTTTCGGTATATTAGTGCACACACAAATTGTTTAATTATGATTGTTTGAAGGCAGTAAATTAAAGGCACAGTGGATGTTACTTGGTATTAAAGTAGTAAATGTTAGAACAAATGTACAAGGTGATTGTTTTGTTTTGTGTACGCGAGGTTTGTGTTATTGTGTTTGTAAAATATTTATGTACAAATCTATACTAATCTATACTAATATTATAAAGAGGATGTATGTAAGTATGTTTGTAACGAATTGGCCCAAAAAGTACTGGACCGATTTTAAAAATTCTTTCACCATTTGAATGCTACATTATCACTGATTAATATAGACTATTTTAATTGCAAGAAAAAAATAAGGATCCCTACTAAAACTACAATAACAAGAGAGGAGGAGTCGTACCGCTCATAATATATGAAATAAACCCGGAGTTTGTCATTACTATCTTAGATTTGTTTTTATTGTATTTACTCGTTTGACTTTAACAAAACTTGATTCACTATAGAATACGACACAATGAGACATCTGTACGAAACTATTATAGATTGCATTTGTCACTCGAGTGAACGTTAACCGGTCTTTTTCAATAGCTACTTCTTTGTAGCTTAGTGTATGGATAGTGAACCATTATACGATAATCCGAGTAATACTTACAGTGGAATTATAATGAGTTAGTTAAAATAACTAAGTAGTTTGAATTGTTAAAATATTTTTTAGGGTCGTATTAAACAATTTTATTAAGAAGCCAGTTTTAAATCTCTACGTAGAAAAAAAAAGTCGCCTGTATGTTTAGATCTTTAAAACTACGCAACGGATTTTGATGCGGTTTTCTTCAATAGATAGAATTATTCAAGAGAAAGGTTTGAATGTATCATACATGCATTTTACTGTAGAAAAATTATCTAATTTCAGAGAAATCTATAATGAGTAATCGTTGAAACATATAAAGTGATTCGTTATTTTTTTATAATAGACTAGCGAGTCGCCCTCGCTTCGCTCGTGCTCTTCCGTAGATTTAGCACAGGCAAAGCCGCGGGATTCGCTAGTTATGTATATAAACCTTCCTCTTGAATCACTCTATCTATTAAAAAAACCGCATCAAAATCCGTTGCGTAGTTTTAAAGATTTAAGCATACAAAGGGATATAGGGACAGAAAAAGCAAATTTGTTTTATACTATGTAGTGATACCTGAGAGATACTTTGAAGAGAAACACTTAGTTTTTGTAGTAGACATAAACACTTGTTTTGATAACTTGTTAGACTAATTGTTTAATATATAAGTGATTTTATGCACTAAATTTCCCCATATTTATGTAATTAGTTTCACTCGTATTATTTAATATTAGAAAAGATATTCTTTAACACATTTTTTAAGTCTATATTTTGTTTTATTTAACAAAGTGAGTAGTCAATAATATGGTCAATGAAAAAAATCAAATTGTTCTAGGGAACCGTATTTTTTGTTATATAAAATAACCTATTGTGTTATTCCAGACTATAATCTATTTCTATTCCAAATTTTACCCAGATCCGTTCAGCCATTCTTGTATAAATAAAAGCGTAAAGCATTCGAAACGTCGGGAACCAAAAATCATAATTAATCCGCGAAAATCCGAAAATATAGTTTCATTTATAACGTCAAGTATTCGCGTAAATTAAAAAAGTATTATTTATAATAGTATTAATAAGATTATTATGGCATGTCCTGATAATCTCAATTCGAAGTAATTTAAAAGAAGATTTACCGAGATCTCTCATGTACATGTCACCTGGTACGTTGAGATAATTATAAAACAGGTGGCAATGCAACAACTCGGGCTATTTAATAAAAAGCCGGTACAATTAGTATAATTGAACGTGAATTAAGTGAAAAACATGGTACTGTTTGTTCGATGTACAAGTTAAGTCGTTCGGGTATTGCCTTTAATAAAGTATGGCGTACGTTACATCTATAGAAATGAATAAAATTAAAATATCTGATTTTAAGTCAAAAAACATTTTTTTACTAAATGCTTCAGAAAGAATATATGGCAATATGTAAGAAAAACACATTTTTTTGTTGTCTATATGAACGTTTGTTTTAGTTGATTACCGAAATGGCTAGTCCGATTTTGAAGGGACTTTTACTGGCAGATAGCTGATATTAAAAGGTTATAAGTAAGTAGTTAAGTTTCAAAAATAAGTTAACTTTAAAAAAATTTAAAACCTACTTATGGAAATAAGTTTCGGATCGCCATCAAATAAGTAGGTATTGTCGATGGCAGAGCTTATTTTTATTTCCTATATTTTTAGTATCCTTTAACGAGCTATAGTGTTATCAATAAAAAAAAATTAAACCATTGGGCATATAAGTAATATAAATTTTTCGTCCACGGAACCCTTAACGATATTCAAGTATTCGAATCGTATATATAATATTTGTGAAAAGAAAAAAAAATAATAACTTTAAAAAAGGTCTTAAACAGGTAAATTATTGGTTTCCTAGCCTAACAAAACCTACATATTCTAGTAACTTGTACTTTTGGAAACCTGCCAATATCTAACTCGATCATGTCTGCTTAACTGCAAAGATAAATTCCTCTCATTCCTCATTCTAACCATTTGGAAAATGCATATTAGTATAAACTATCGTTTACTTACACTTTTATCAAAATAATTGTTTTTACTATGGTTTGGATGGACATTAAAAGAATCAGCTAATAAATATGACTAATAATTTATATCGAAACGCTTGCAACTTGCAAGGTGTTCCTTACAAAATCCCATTGCTGGGCATGGGTTTTACTTCCATGGATGAGGGACACCATAGCCTACTATACTATCCACGTATTAGAGGACGTCATAATATGACTATGGAACATTTGCAACACCTATCAGACTTGCAGGTTTTCTCATGACATTTTTCTTGCATTAAACGAACAGTAATATACTCTTGGAAATTGCATATTCGTAACCTAAACTTGTTTTGTAAAGTCATACTACTATTATTATATTCACCTAATTTGAGAGTAGGTAGTTCAAAAATTTTATTGCTTATTTATGCTTAACAATAATTACTGACATCTTGACGTAAAAAAAAGGATTTTAATTAAACTTGGCACATATGTAGATTTTTTGGACTTTCACATTATTTCAATTTAGTGCTAGAAATCCCTAGTGTTTAGTTTCTAATATTTTTAATACTTTCTTAGGTTTATGCGATTACTTGGGAACGTCGGGAACCAAAAATCATAATAAATCTGTGACAAAATCCGAAAAGATATTCATCATTTATAATAATTTTAACTTCACCTTTTATTATGATACAGGTAACAGGTTCGATGGCACATACATATTATGTATACGAATAGGTTAAGACAAAAACGTGCATATTAAATAGTGCTTGTGACAGCGAAGTTATATGGTAAAAGAGTTTATGCGTTGAGATGTTATCATTTTATATTTTAAAATAGCGCAGAAAAGAAAGTGAATGTGGTATTACGAAAGAACTAAATTTTAAATAAACTTGCTGTACATCTGATATGTTTCTTGCGATCCACCTGCCTTGTTGGTGTTTATAAATATTTTAGACCAGAAACTTTTATTTGCAAGAAAATTAGCCCTTTTCACCGCTGTTTTTCTTAACCGCTGAACCAATTTTGATTAATTTCTGTAATAATATAGATGCGACTTTGGAGAAGGATATAGCTAGATGTTTTCGAAATTGTAGTTGAATGTTTGTACAAGGAATAAACATTTGTCAAGTTAAAGACATTAAAATTCGATGTTCAAAGTTTCAATACGGATTATATTTAAGTATTTATATTTATCTATTAAAATAAAAGTAGCATGAGTTACTCCTTATAACATTAGCTATCTGCGAGTGAAAGTCCCTTCAAAATCGGTCAAGCCATTTCAGAGATTAGCCGGAACAAACAAACAGGCAAAAAGACTTTTTTTATATTAGTATATATACTTTCATATATATAATTAGTGAAAAGCTATTAATTTGAAACTAAAAACAGATACTTTAATTTCATTTATATGTACTAACTATAATTATTTACAATTTTTCTATCCATATTTGTATTATAAGAAAGAACCAATTAAACGACGTAACAAAATCTACAAAACTTGCAACTAATTTCAAAATCGCCACCCATTCATTCTAGGTTTTAGTAAGAAACGTTTAGACTAATTCGCAGTAATAAAACAGGTTGTAATTGCTTCACTTGATAAAGGGCAGTTGCATAGCGAACACGCGAAACGAATTTTTAACTTATCTTTTTAGTATTCTCTTTAAGTTAACCGAGCCAAATGTAGTGACGTTAATCTTGTAATCGGTTAGTGACTAGAACTAGTGATATTGAACTTAGTAATATTATGTACTCGTTATTATAAGTGTGATCCTGGGTTCGAGTCCTGAGTCGGTATACATTTATACCGGGCTCTTCTTCATAAATGTTTAGAAGCCTTAGTTCTCCAAAGGCTTCTAAAAGAGATAGGTCTTGCGGTTTTAGTAGTCATGTCATAGTTTATAATTAACTAGCGACTCGCCCTCGCTTCGCTCGGGCTCTTTCCTAGATTTAGCACAGGCAAAGCCACGGGATCTTCGAGCCTTCGAGAACTTTTTAGTTTTTTAAGTCTTTTTTTTAAACGTAATTATTTTTGACAATTTTTTTGCCTATCCTTGTAATAATTTTCATAAAAACAGTTCAGCAGTTTTAACGTAAAGGAACATATTTTTAAAAAATAATAATAATAATAGTGTATGTAGTTATTCTTAAAACGTGATTCAATCATTAAATAAAAAGTATTTAAATTGATCCCGAGCGTACCAGTTTCAAGTTTCATCAATTACGGTCAAAAGCCCTACTGATTCACTAAATTGCTATCGTTAGACTAAAAATAGTAATTTATATTAGCTATCAACGTCCTTGTTTCTATTTTTGTATGTATAATTGGTTCATTTGTTGCTAGTTTTTGCCCGCGGCATTACTTGATTATGGTAAGCTACAAGACTTGTATTATGGATACCAGATAGACGATATGCATATTATATCATATCTATCGTATATCATCAGCCCTTTTTAACGTCCCACTGCTGGGCACGGGCCTCCCTCAATACGAGGGGGATCAGGCCATAGTCCACCGCGCTGGCCTAGTGCGTGTTGGCGGACTTCACATGTACTTCGAAAACTATATGCATATTATAAAACTTTAATTGCATATAAATATATAAAGCACCAATGACTGGAGAACACACTTTCGTGCTAATCATACAAATGATTACTTCTAGTGGAATTCGAACCCACGACCACTGGCAAAGCAAGTAGGTACTAAAAATAAGTCACTACAAACTAAGCCAAACTTGTCGTCAGTTTCTACACTAAAATATAGCTTATAGAATACAGTAATGTAAGCTCATAGAGGTATACATAGCAATATACAGAAAAAATACGCAGGTGGAATTACGGGGAATCGCTAGTATATAATAATAATAACCTCTTTAACGAATAAACCAGCAAATTGTATAGAGATCAATGGTTTGTTTGGTTGGATGGGAACCAAAAATCATAATAAATCCGCGACAAAATCCGAAAATATAGTTTCATTTATAATGTAAAATTTTCGCGTAAACCTAAGAAAGTATTACATTCATATTCCTTTAACTCTCAAACTCTACTGGAACTCTATTTTGTCAGGACCGGTAAGAGATCAGGCGAAGGACCGCTTTACTGTCCGAGGCTTAGAGGTGAGATTCCACCGATTTTCAAAATCCAGGTTGTTACTGAGAATTTGTTGACTAAGCTATATTTGGCTCTCGGGACTTGAACCTAGAAGCTCCGGATTTGCAGCCGAAAATCTAGCCACTATACCTGAAAATCTATGTGAGTTAAAGCATAAATAAGTCATAAATAACGTATTATACATATTTATATATTTAGTATGTATATTTAGTATGTATATTTAGTTGGTTACAAACTGCCAAAGCATCGAAGTTCGCGCGTCCATTTCGCTTACGGCTATTCGCTCACCTGTTATTTTAACGAACTATTTGTACTAAGCAATGCTCACACACCCGGTTTTGTCTGTTTTAGTTTAAAATTAATATATTTTAGTTCCCACTAGATAACTTTAAGCAACCAATTTTTAATATTTCTAGTAGTAGAGGAGACCGTGGAAGATCGACCTTCACCGATCTGATAACCAGATGAGACATATTTTTTTATCGAATATAATTTCAGATAGGCAAGTAATTATAGGCATATTTGTTTATAAATTATATTTAATAAAAAATATGGCTCATCTGGTTATCAGGTCGGTGAAGGTCGATCTTCCACCGGCTCTTAGACCATAGTTACTATCAGTAGAGAGTGTTTCCCTTAGAATAATAATTTACAATCTCCAACCCACAAGTTATTTCTCATGATATATATATATATATATATATATATATTTAAAATCTATTCCTTCTTTCCTCCATATACCTATTGAATTAATAAGAGTTTATTCAAATATGACCGTTTTCTAATTATAATAATTTTAATTAATGTTTAGTTTAAGTTTAACAATATAAAAGCAAACAATTCAAGCATTATATATCCGCAATTTAAAACAAAGATTTTCTATTAAACGACTATTAATGAAATACCTAATTTATGAATTATAATCGTACAGGAGTATTTAATTACTTCTACGGACTAAGTCCAGGGTTCATCCTATGGTATGGTCATAAGGTAAAGAATTTATTAAGAATGCAGTCGAAGGAAGGCAATGAAACGGTGAATCACATTTCTTTGTAAAATAACTTAGATTATTTTATATTACAACTCATAAACCTATGGCCCATGTCTTTATGTACGTATGTATGAAACGATGTCAGTTTGTGAGCTGATTCTTGAGACTCGTGGTCACATAATATGAATAATTGTATGTATGATACATAATATATAGTACACCTACCAAGGACGAATCCGAGCTATATTGCTAGTATAGCATAAAGCATAGTCATTTTGTAAATAAATATTTTGGTTCATAAACATCCCACAAATCCACGGAAAGCTACGAGGATAGTGTTATTGATAGTTAGATATTGATACATTACACATATATAACTTTAAATACACATACATACGACATGTTTGACTCAGTTGGTAGTGATCCTGCTTTCTACGCCAGCGGTCGCGGGTTCGAGTCTTAGTGGGGACATTCATTTGTTGAGCATGAATAAAGGTTTTTTCTCCAGTCATAGGTTAATATTTACATTATGAATGTATTTAAAAATTTATATGTGTAGTATATCAACTATCTGGTATCCGTAACACAAGCCTCGTAGCTAACCACGGAACTAGATAGCGCTGTGTGTAATAATGTCCTAACATGTCCCAACATAGTTCTCAATAATTGAACGCCCTCAGCGGAACTCAAACCCGCGACCGCTGGGGCATCAAGTACACTACAACTACATTACAAACTGATCCAAATATGCCCTCGTATTAAAGCACATTTAGTCTATTCTCTAAAATAAAATCTAAATGAACGTACCGACAAATTTATATTGTTATTATATAGCTGGAACAGTATCGCCAGTGGCGTGTTCCTTACACAATAGATGATAAAGTGTAGTTGCTTAATTTAAATAATGATTATTGCGGTGCAATATAAATGGTTCAACTTGGATTTTTTCCAGTTGAATTTGTATTCATAACTTATATAAATTACATAATATGTATATATGTATATAAACTAACAATTTAAGCTGGCTTCGCTTGTGTGCATCCATTGTTTTGTCTTCCGCGACAAAATCCGCAAAGATAATTTTATTTATAATGTCTTTTTAGTTAATTCTGTATATCTTCTGTAGTATTTTTATATTATTGACTGGAAATTTACCCTCAAATTTCCATTTACTTATGCTATTATAACTGCTCTACTACCAGAAGGTTGATAAAGAATTATTATCATGATAATATACCAATAGCCTTTCTCAATAAAGCAAATCAGATTAGTACTTTCTGAGATTAGCACGTTCAAACAAACAAACTGCCTATTTATAATATTAGTATGTATAAATATATATAAATACGAGTACGGAACCCTAAAAAGCACCTTATATATCCAGGCTGTAAGATCATATCCATTAAGCCATAACATCGTGAAGATATCACAGTAACATCGTTTAATAATTTGAACATGAATGAAAGTTACCTGTAACTGCCATAATAATGCTGAAGATGTTACAATACAAATTAGAATCGAACTGACTATCCATTATCATACAAAATGGAATGCTATTTCGAAGCATGAAAATACTCTTGTTTATCTATAAACGATTCTGGCACGTTTGCATCGAACTTCGCCAGTTAGTTTTGGTTGGTCCAACATCTAATAATTTATATTAGTATTATAACAACGACTGCTATTGGTATATAGTCTATAGTAATCTGAAATTGCTCACGTATCTATTTGCCTATATTTTCTTATTATATGTACTGTAACGTAGCTGTAAATTTTAGGATTTTCAACTGTATTTGCGGTGATTAAGATTTAGTTTGGTTTGTCAAAATATTTAAGCTAAGATGAAATTCGATGTCATAGTCATGACGCCGCATGCATTGTTTGGACTAAATTGTTAGTGTATTGGTCTCGTTCAGGCTGCCTTCCGGTTTTTTATTTATATTTTGTATGTAAATATCGATTTTCAGACTGCATACTTTTATATCGATTTTCGATTATTACTTGATATTTTCATACATACATATTGGGTACGAGATTTGAACAGCTTTTTAATGAATTATTTAAAAAACTAACTAAACTATAAAAATAGTTATTTTTTGTTGTTTTACTGTTTTATTGAAGTCAATTCATTTTAGCTGAAGTACGAGATTTGATGCTTGAGTAGGATAATCAAATAGTAAGATTTTGGGGACAACTCTGACTAGAAAGGCCGTGGAGGGAAAGAAACCAGCAGTTGCTTTTACATAATATCATAATAAATAAATATATTTGACAATAATGTACGCAGTCAAAGGAAAGTTCGATGAGTCTGGACAAAGTCGTGACGATGTGTCTAAAGATACCAAAGAAAGCCCAAAGACGATTGAAACATTTCTACAAAACTTCAAAATAAGCTGTACAAATAAAAACTTAAATCCACATAAATATGTTAAATGTTTCGTTTTCGCACTCTCTTTGGATTTGCTCTCAGACATGCAAAATACCGCAATAAATTCGACAGTTCTGGCAAAAGTTTACAACTAAGAATAGGTGTTTTAGAGATGTCATTAAGTAATAAATCTATACTAATATTATAAAGCTGAAGAGTTTCTTTGTTTGTTTGGTTGAACGCGCTAATCTCAGGAACTATTGGTCCGAAATGAAAAATTCTTTTTGTGATGGATAGTCCGTTTATCAAGTAAGGCTATAGGCTATTTTACATCACGCTACGATTAATAGGAGCGGAGCATCAATGAAAAATGTTGCTAAAACGGGAGAAAAATATTTCTTTTAATTTTCAGTCTAGAACGCGAGCGGAGCCGCGGTATAGATTATTAATATATACACGTACATAAATTTTATACATATACACTTTGGTATTAATCAAAGAAATGAACACCTTCAGCGGAACTCGAACCTGAGTCGGTGCAGTTTCTAAAACAGTAGATGCTCAACTTTACTACTACTAAGGTTGCAGTTTGATTCTTGCTAAGTTTTTTTTTTCTTTATTTTATGGTAAAAAGGGGACAAACGGGCAGGAGGCTCACCTGATGGGAAGTGATCACCTCCGCCCATGGACATCTGCAAGCCAGGCTTGCAGATGCGTTGCCGGCCTTTCAGGAAAGGGAGGGATGGAGGAGGGAGGGAAGTGGGAGGGAGGTGGGAACGAAGGCGGAGGATGATGGGAAGAGGGAGGGGGGAAGGAGAGTGGGCCTCCCGGAATCTCACTCACCGGTCGAAACGCGACAGCATATAGCTGCCACTTCACGCCGGTCTTCTGTGAGAGAGTGGTACTAATGAACTATACGGGGCGTGCCGGCCCATTCGGTTGCTACCCGAAGGTAACAAGCATGACACTACCACTTAAAAAGTGTGATCGTTTTGATAATAGATATTGTTAAGGTAACATTTAATATAAAATAATCGATTAACGATTTTTTAGAAGACAGTAAGTACGCCTTGGGAATGATGTGATCGCCGCCAGGCTATTTCAACATATAGAATTATTGAATTATTGTTAATATACAATTTAATTTAAAAAGAGAATGAGATTAAGATAAAAAAAATATTAGTCCCGCTGAGTTTCTTTCGCCAGTTCTTCTCAGGTCAGAGGTTTCTTCTTTCCCAACTGGTGGTAGACTCATGACGTTCAGTAAGAAATTGTAACAATTTTTATGCTAAATAAAATATTTTGATTTGATTTGATTTAAGACAAATTTTCTTAATTTACTAAATCCGGAATATCAGATAAAAAAATATATAAAAACGTATTAAATCCTTTTTATTTTTAGTACGATTAATAAGCTTATAGTTCAAATTACATATAAGATATCTATACTAATATTATAAACGCGAAAGTTTGAAAGGATGGATGGATGTTTGTTACTCTTTCACGTAAAAACTACTGAATGGATTTTAATGACACTTAACAATAGCTTACACATCAGAATCACATAGGATATAATTTATACAGATATACTGGTGGAACTCGCGGATTCGCTCGAGCTAAACCTATGGAGGAACCCGAGCGAAGCGTGGGTGAGTCGCTAGTATATTTTCTTTCTAAGAAATAGGTAAATTGTAAGTTGCACTTTGTACCATTTGCAATAACTTAATTTCTGGGTAAAAAGCATATTTTTGAATTACAAACCATCGGTAAAGCAATATATGGGTTGTTAAGCGCGCAGTAATTTTGTTATCATTCGACGTAGTTATACTTTCGCTGGATAAAAGATAATTTTATGAGTTTATATGGCAGTTTAAGTTGTTCGAACGATTTTCGTTTAGATAGTTTTAGAAATCTGTACGTGTGTTAGAAAACTGATGCTTTAAGAGATTATCTAGAACTTCAATTTATGGGATTTTTTAATGGTTTACAATTTCTTTGTACTTAATAAGTTGAAATTCGTATAATATACTATACCATGAAAGTATAGTATAAGATTTCTGACCTAAAGGAATTCTGTGTTAAGAGGTTGTGAGTTTGTTATGAGAAAGATATGAAGGTATATTATTTTTTTTTATAATTACTAGTGATTCACCGCTCGGGTTCGTCCATAGGCACGTTTTAACTGTAGTAAGCGAAGCCTTATTCTCCATTATTCTCTAAAATTAAAGTACCCTAAGTTTCTCCTTATGACATCAGCTATTTAGTGAGAGTTTCATCAAAATCAGTTCAGCTTTTTCGGAGATTAGCCGGAGCCAAGAGACAAAAATATGTAATTCGTGTTTCTCTTATTTAATGAACCGCATATACTTTCATAATATTATGCATAATAAATTAAAGTTGTTGACAGTATAAACGAACCCTTTAATTTTATTCACCTGTAAAGACATAAGATTTTTCAATTATTTGATTAAAATCGGTTTCCCTGACTGAGAGGTAAATTTTAATGTAAATAACATTGTAAATAAACTTTTACTCTTGCTTCTCTATAAAAAGGAAAGAAAATAAAGATAAGCGGGTTACGTATTCTCTTTTACTTTATAAGCAAAAAATAAAATAATAAAAACTTAATATTTAACATAACACACAGAGCCATCTAGTTCTGTGGTAAGCTACGAGGCTTGTGTTACGGATACCAGATAGTTGATACACAACACATATATAGCTTTAAATACATATTATTAAGCAAAACTACAGTATCGAGCTAGTTTGTGTAATATATTTTGAGACAGAAAATGAATTTCGTAGAACCTCAAGTTTGTCAGTAAAAAGGTTGTAAAAGTTATGATCAATCAAGTTTCTTTTCAATATTCATAGCGTGTCGTAAACACAGCGCATTTAAGGCACTACATTATTTTGTTAATTTAGTTACGTAAAGCCTTTGCCTATTTTATGGTGGCAGGCTCGAAAGATGTTTAAGCCCTAACTATACGTCCTTTGACATAGGTTCCAAGGCTATGTTTCATGGGAAATTACTAAATGTATTAGATAAAAATAAGTAAAGCCATCTGCGATAATAACGAACCAAAAATATGAAAAGTAGTTGATAAAAGAACATGGGAGGGACATGCATACATATTCAGGTTTAATGAATACCTTCCTTTGGGCTTCGCCGCAGTCGATTAAACAATAATTAATGTCACTTGGAGAGGAAAGTTTGTTTGTTTGTTTGCTTAAAACTACTGAATCGATTTGAAAAATTCTTTCACTCTTGGGAAGCTACACTATCCCTGAGTGAGATAGGCGAGTGACATATATTATATTTTAAAAAAAATTAGGGATCCTTACTAAGACTCGATTAATGCAACCCAAGGTAGCGAATAGCACTAGTAATTGATAAATGCTACATACTTTTTCTGCATATTAGTCTCAGGATTTACAAATATGCTAATTAGTAATCAATGTATTAGCTAAAAAATGATAACATACATATATAATATGTATATATGTAAGTACATAGACTCTATATAAACTTTAGAATACCTTAGAATATGCGGTATTTTAAAGTAGTAAACCTTACCATCATATGTTTTCTTTTAAGCATGAATAAATAATCTGGAGCAACATTTCTTGAGATTTGGAATCTGCGGTTCTAGTTTCTACCAGCTTTTAGATTAATTAATCCTTTATATTTAGTAGCTAGAAACTTTTCTAAATTAAACGTGTCAAAGTTTTGATCCTAAATGTTATCTTACTCATATTATAAATGTAAAAGTTTACATATTTGAACTTCAAACCTGCCACTTCGCTTCGTCTGGCGTAAGTTAAAATGAATTAAACGGTTTATGTAATGCACTAATTAAATGAAAGTAGCCTAAATTACTCCTTATAGCTTTAGCTATATGCGAGTGAAAATCCTATTAAATTAGTCCAGCCGTTTCAGAGATTAGCTGGGACAAACAGACAGATAGACGGACAGACAAAAATTTAAAAAAATATATTTTGTGATGTAAATGACGTATCTATTATTATATGCATTTAGTGAAAAGCTGTTAATTTGAAATTAAAAACATACACTTTTTATTATTATATTTGGATGGATGTTTGTTACTCAATCGCGCTAGAACGGCTTAAAGGATTTTGATAAAATTTGTCACAGAGATAGATTATAGTCTGGAATAATATATTATTAGCATAAAAGAACAATACTAAAAACTGTCACACATAAATCTAACAACTAATAAAGAATTCTTAAACTTATATTAGTTTCAGTTATCAATTAATTCAATGAATCGTATATCGCCTTCGCGCCATTACGATTAAAAGTATAGTTGTTCTTGTTGTTTTTTAAAATGTATCCCCAATAGGGAAAGGCAAAGGACTATGGTCCATACAGCCTACTAAAAAGCATAGTCAACTTGACAGTTTGGTCACAGATTATTAAATATAAAAATAATGAGCTTATCCTTATTCGGCCTCTCCTGACATTCTGACGGCCTCGTCAGAAAGAACAAGAGCTTTATAGCATTTTAGGCTCCAGCAGTATCAACATCCAGATTATCTGCACACGAAGTTATCATTAATTCACTTTGGTCTGAACCTGAGAAGTTACAAGCAAAAAGTCAATTACAATGTTCCATAGTATTGTATACCAAGGAGCAAATATCTTTAAAAAAAAAAGGTTGCACGTTCAAAAGGATAGACATTTTAAACACAAGGTCTCGTACCAACACAATCTTAGATATAACACATTAAGGTCTAGCATACTTACAAGACTAGACATAACACATCAAGGTCTAGTATACTTACAAGAATAGTCATAACACATTAAGGTCTAGTATACTTACAAGACTAGACATAACACTTCAAGGTCTAGTATACACTCAAGAGTAGACATAACACATCAAGGTCTACTATGCTTACAAGACTAGACATAACACTTCAAGGTCTAGTGTACACTCAAGAGTAGACATAACACATTAAGGTCTACTATACACAAGACTAGACATAACTCATCAAGGTCTAGTATAACACACAAGAGTAGACATAACACATCAAAGTCTACTATACAAAAGACTAGACATAACTCATCAAGGTCTAGTATAACACACAAGAGTAGACATAACACATCAAGGTCTACTATACACAAGACTAGACATAACTCATTAAGGTCTAGTATAACACACAAGAGTAGACATAACACATCAAGGTCTACTATACACAAGACTAGACATAACTCATCAAGGTCTAGTATAACACACAAGAGTAGACATAACACATCAAGGTCTACTATACACAAGACTAGACATAACTCATCAAGGTCTAGTATAACACACAAGAGTAGACATAACACATCAAGGTCTACTATACACAAGACTAGACATAACTCATCAAGGTCTAGTATAACACACAAGAGTAGACATAACACATCAAGGTCTACTATACACAAGACTAGACATAACTCATCAAGGTCTAGTATAACACACAAGAGTAGACATAACACATCAAGGTCTACTATACACAAGACTAGACATAACTCATCAAGGTCTAGTATAACACACAAGAGTAGACATAACACATCAAGGTCTACTATACACAAGACTAGACATAACTCATCAAGGTCTAGTATAACACACAAGAGTAGACATAACACATCAAGGTCTACTATACAAAAGACTAGACATAAAAAAACAAGGTCTAGTATACACACAAGACTAGACATAACATATAAAGGTCTAGTATTCAAGAAAGATGATGTTACTTACTAGCAAAGAAAGCAGTACATTCATTAGGAGTCCAGTACTCCTTCTAAGGCACCACAGGTTGTAACTCAGCAACAGCATCAGTCAGCTCTCTATTGACTCTTGCCAAGTTATAAGAGTCACTCATACCAAGATACAATTTTCCTTTGAATTTCTCGTTGTTACTATGTAAATCAGAAAAATCATTAACATGAAATTCTTTAAATAACGTAAACCACTTACGTCCCTTATTGATGTACTCATTCTGCTACTTTTGACACCCGGCCGTCCCTTGCCTGGATAACTCCCGCAAGTATTAGCGATTAGTAAGATATATGGGTTTCATAGCGCTGAGCGCACGATAAGGAGTTAACAACTAAGGATAGACTCGTATAGTCTCATCATAAGCACTGCTGTACATTCAACTTCAGTAGTGTAGTGCCTAATTCAACATAATAATTGTTAGTTGACGCCATGATCAATGACTTATCTTTTAACTAAATAACAATAAGTCGTAAAGATTCATGCAATTCCGAATTACGTGAAATATTTAAAGATGGCTATTGAGTAAAGCGGCAGTAAGATCTTCGGCATTGTGCACGCTTTCCTTTATCCATTATCACAGTTATGTACTTACACCGCAATGTGAACTTATACTTTTTCACTAAAAATACGTAACAATAACCAAAAATTATCAAAAGGTGAAGTGGGCAATCCCAATTCTGATATTAGCATAAAAGAACAATACTAAAAACTGTCACACATAAATCTAACAACTAATAAAGAATTCTTAAACTTATATTAGTTTCAGTTATCAATTAATTCAATGAATCGTATATCGCCTTCGCGCCATTACGATTAAAAGTATAGTTGTTCTTGTTGTTTTTTAAAATGTATCCCCAATAGGGAAAGGCAAAGGACTATGGTCCATACAGCCTACTAAAAAGCATAGTCAATTTGACAGTTTGGTCACAGATTATTAAATATAAAAATAATGAGCTTATCCTTATTATATAGACTGAATTTAACCTTGAAAAATGCAAGGTTCCAAAGGTTTAAAAAATGTAGGCAACGTGAGGAAATCCGCGGGTCTTCGCTAGTACGAAATAAGCTGTAAGTCTAATGGGATTTCTATCGACATTACAAGCTTAGCTTAACATCAATTTTCATGCTTCTTACGTGCAATAATAACGAGCTTTTATAGTAACTTTTATACCCTTAAAGGATGAATCCTAACTAATATTATAAATGCGAAAGTAACTCTGTCTGTCTGTCTGTCTGTTACGCTTTTGGTACACAGATAGAGAAGACCTTCAGAAAGGACATAGGCTACTTTTTATCCCTGTAATCCCACGGGAACGGCAACTACGTGGGTGAAACCGCAGGGCGCAGCTAGTCTTCTATAATCCTTAGTACTAAGGAATAATTATACTCAATTCTATGCTTTAAGAATCAACGGTGTGCACTTTTTCTATCAGTCAGCTTCGGTTATATGTAAGAACTCTTTATTCCTGAGTAAGTAGAACGAATGTATCGCTAGATTTTTTTTTAATAATATACTCATTTTTGTTTGTAGATGAATTATTAAGATAGAACTCTCTTAAATTAATAATTAATACATTATTTTTTAAGCACTGTATATTTGTTTGCGTGGTACTGTCTGTAACAATTTTTACTTCATAGAAACGTCTTATATCACTCTTTCGAAGCTTTCGAAACTAATTTTGATTTTAAAAATTCTTACACTTTTAAAACACGAGTGAAACCAACAAAAAGTAGTTTATTCTACCAATAGGTCTAATCAATCATAATAGATACAAATTTGTCTTCATAATTTTCCATTTTGGGGTAAAGGATATTATTTTCGTATTACTTTTACCATTAGTGCAGGCTCTTTAATAAAATAATGATCGATATGCAAAAAGGTCCTAATGGAATCACTCAATCGAACTAATGTACCGATGAATAGAATAGTGATTTATTATACTTTGAATAAGAAAAATGACTATAAAATACAATAGTGAGTTTAAGGTATACGACACGAGTACTATACGATATCTGACGGTGTTATACTAGAAAAAAATGATTAGATGTGATTATGTCCGTAAAATAAAAAAGTGCGTGTGTACAAAGTACACATGTCAGAAGTAAAACTTGAATTTAAATTAAGGCTAACTCTTCCCCGTCTCTGAGCGCCTGGTACTATGGACTTATTTTTTCGTTTCATCGAGTTTGAAATCACAACGATTCTAAAGAAGTGTCACTTCAATAATAAGAAACCATGATGATCGTTTTATATACACATAGAAACGACCATATAGTAATATAAAGCAATAGGTAATAAATATATTTCTAAAATTTACCTACATATGTAGATATATAAAGTGTTCGCGTACAAAAGTAACACTGATTAAAATAAGCATAATATAGAAATTTTCTTAAATTATGTATGAATAAAAAATAAACTAGTTCTTTCTTAATAGTTTTTATTATTTACATGATATTCTTACTTATCATTTTAGTATAACATAACTTTTTATCTATATTAAAATAACAAAAAAAAGTTAAATATTATTAGACTATAAATGTTTTTCTATCAAAAAAAAATTATTAAGAAAAACATCGTAAGTTGTAAACGTCCCTATTCTAATAAAAACGTAAGCTTTTTCGTAGATTATCGGGGATCGTGGCTTCTAGTGATTCAAATTTATGATTTCTATCCAAATTATATTTATTGTGCATTTTCATTAATAACAGTACTTTTACTTACGAAAATAAGTTAATATTTTAGTCAAGAAATATTTTTCTTACGATATAAGTGAATAGAGTCGTATATACCGACATTGAAAAATTAGAAAAAGTACAAAATAAATTTTTAATGTGTCTTCAATATAAATTCTCTACCGTAAACCAAAACAACCTAGTATTGCCCTCCTTACAGCGTCGCCGAATGGAGAGAGATCTATTATTTTATAAGTAATTAAATAATTTTACTGATTTGCCATATCTTTTAAGTAATTTGAACTTCAGATGTCCTTCTCTTAAATATACGCGTAACAAGTCATTGTTTTACCTACCAATAACTAGAACTAAACATTGCAGAATACTTTCTTGTTACGTTCCTGTAATTTATATAACAACAAGTTTGTTAATATAGATATATTTAGTGACTATAAGTAAATTTAAAAAACTCGTAAGAGAAATTGAAATTGTTAGCCTTTAGTGTTTTTTTCTCTACACTTCTATGCCAATGATAATTTAAATGTTATATATTTTTTTTCGTTTATAAATTTCTTGTCTACTCTATGTGTATGTATGTTTAAATTAGTGGAAACTTTGCTGGTTTATGTAATATTTTATTAGTTATGTGCCTACTCACATTATATATATAAATAAATAAATAAATAATACTGTGTGTTTCCCAAATAAAATAAAATAAAAATGTTAAATGTATGATGTACATATTAATATGACGTAAGCGTTAATACGTTATATTAATCCACACATATTTTCAGATTGTGTATCTTGCAATTAAAGAAAAGACATAATATCTTCTTGCTCTTTTATTTTTTCTTAAAGTTCGATGAGAGTTAAGGCACAGGACTGACGTGAAACGTGCTCTCCGAGTAAACTATCATTACATCAAATTTCATCATAATTAGTTCTGTGGTTTTCTCGTAATAAGGTTATCGATAATAAATATTATTTTATTAAGAATTTTTACAAAATATTAAATGTAGAGACTCAGTATTTTATTATAATATAGAAATGTATGTAGGTATATAGATTATAGGCAAATTGCTTTTTCTTTCAATACCCTTTGTGCCTTCTCCATTCTTTGTGATGTAAGCGAGGTATTGTACTTAAGTAGAAAGCTTAAAAGTCATTTATTAATTTAAATTAAGTTGTACCGTTTGCTTTGAGATTTTAAAAGTTATTAATAATATATTTTTGTTTGTCCGTCTGTTTGTTTAGATTATTTTTATGAATACAAAAACAACCACAGCAAAAAGATAGAATTTTATACAAGTTACACTTTGTACTTGAAAATGAAATCATCATCATCATCATCATCAGCCCTTTCTAACGTCACACTGCTGAGCACGGACCTCCCTCAGTACGAGGGGGATCAGGCCATAGTCCACCGCGCTGGCCTAGTGCGATTTGGCGGACTTCACATGACTTTCTAAAACTTGTTAGGTTTTCTCAGACATGCAGATTTCCTCACGATGTTTTCCTTCACCGTAAGACAAGTGGTATTCATGATGGAAATGATTCGCACATGAAAATATCAGAGGTGCGAACCCGGATTTGAACCCGCATCACTCGGTTATCCGAGCGACGCGTTACCGCTGGGCTACCACTGTCTGAAAATGAAATATCAATTCCTAAAAGTAAATAAATCTTTATGTACATATTATAATAAAATTCTAACGTAGTGAGATTGTACATAAAATATTTTAAGAACAATCTTATAGAAATGGCAATTATTATAGATATAAAAGCAGAATCAATCGTTTATTAGAATTTTTGTCTGTATGTCTTTGTGTATTATTATTTATATTTTTGGGATTGGTGCCGAGGTCGGCCCTTGCTACGTCGACCAGTGTTGGTCCATTGTAGCTCCCTTAAGATGAGTTTAGAGTTCTCCACTTAGTCCTGTTACTTCCAGGAACTTCCAGATTTTCTGAGCGGAGAGCTTCTGTATCTCTTCCGGTTGCATGATATGCTGCCCTAGAAAGATACTTCTGCGGTGCATGAGTGGTCCGCACGAGCAGAGGATGTGCATAGCAGTTTCCTCTGACTCATGGCATAGTCTGCACATTGCGGACTGACTGAGGCCGAGGGTAAACATAATATGTTTATTGAACTGGTCTGTGTGTAACCGTTTCACGTGAAAATAACTAGACAGATTTTGGTGGAATTTGGTATGATGATAGCTGGTTATTCGAATCAACATATACGACAGTCTTTTCTTCAGAAAAATATCTCATGTCTGAAAAATGTATACCAACCGTTAAAAAAAATTTCGACCAATCCGAGTAGAACAAGGGCGAGTAGCTAGTTTAACACATAAGTCAAACATCAGTATATTTGATTAGTAAAATGAAATTTCTAAAAGTACATTATAGCCAACTTCAACACGAGTTCCTATTTCAATAAAAGTTACATTATTAAATAAAGGAGAATAAGGTACAGTACTTTTGTTTTAATTCGAAATGAAGTTAACGAATATTAAATCAATACAAAATGTTAGTTCAAAACGAGTTGACGAAGCAATTTCCAATCAAATTAACAGTATTTCATTAGGTTTGTACTCTCGATGGATTTATAGGAGTTTATATCCATTTAACCGATTTCACAAAAGAGGAGTACTTTATTAATGACTAGCATTTCCCGCGGCTTCGCACGGTTTCTAAAGACCGGAAACCATATATTTTCTAAGTCGCGCGGTATGGTACCTCGCACAACTAACGCCCGTCCTTTCCGTTTTTGCAACATTTTTAATTGATGCTCCGCTCCTATTCGTCGTTGCGTGATGTAATATAAACTATAGCCTACCTCGATAAACGGACTATCCAACATAAAAATATTTTATTAATTCGGACCAGTAGTTACTGAGATTAACGCGTTCAACCAAACAAACAAACTCTTCAGCTTTATAATATTAGTATAGATTATCATGAACTTTTATTATAAACATTTTTGAATAAAATTCAAGGAAAAAATTTATGTCTAAAGATACATAGAATATAATATTATAATTTATATATATAAATAAAATAATACCTTTGAAAGAGATTTTGAATTCGAGTTAAAAATTTTTTCGAATGATTTGAATTTTTTATTATATATTTTATATTTACCTTATGAGATTGTACCGACCCTATAAAATTTTAACTGAATCGTCTGGCTGTCTGTCTGGGAACCCACCGCGACAACCACTGGAGACATATTGATGAAATTTATTGTGACGATAGCTCGTTATCTGTATAACATATTATTATAGTGTAATACTATCTTAGGTTTACTCAAATATTTTACATTATAAATGAAACTATCTTTTCGGATTTTGTCGCGGATATATTTGGATTTTTGATTCCCGACGTTTCGAATGCTCTACAGTCTACAGCAATAATGGTTACGGGAGAGACTGACTGTATGTCGAAACGTCGCGAACCAAAAATCCGAAAAGATATTTTCATTTATAATATTATAGTGTAGTTATAGTGTAGTTGAATTACCTCGGTGGTTAGCATGTACGATCACACACGACGTGTTCGGTCCCGGGTCAAGAGCATGTACCGTCACACACGGAGAGGTCGTGAGTTCGAGTCCCGAGTCAGGCCAAGTTTAGTTATCGACTCTTTCTGTTTCGTAAGCCCCAGTAAGAGCCCGGAGTTGGGAAGTTTGCGCTGTTCCACCCTCGTGCCCCGGAGAGCACGTTAAGCCGTCGGTCCTGCACCGTAACTCTCACTGGTCGTATCGAGCATTCCTCCCACCGCAATATGAGAGTAATGAGGAATAGAGAGTGCACTTGTGTCTGCGCGTGCACTTGTGCACTATAATATCTCCCGCGCAGTTTGCTAGTTTTACTGAGATTGGCTGCCGCGGTGTTGATACGGGAAGTCACATCTTTGAGATTCATATTATATTACCGGTTAAAATATACCTGGGGATGACTCGAGTGCTGAACACAGTAAAGGTGAATAGTTAGTATGCTAAAAAATTAAAAGTACCATTCGAATATCTTAATATCTTTCTGGCAATTGAGAAATTATTGCTAAGTTAATTAAAACAACGTTGCGCTATATCGTCCATCATTTGGCAGCACTTGTCAAGTTTAGTTTTGTTACCCGCCACTATTTAGTGAGTAATGTATCAACAGTTAAGGGTGCATTTCCACTATCTTGTTTTTCAGACACTTATAGTCCTTTTTGTGTGGACCATTAGGGAGTTCTAGTTTGGAAGTGGATTGGGCCTCTAAGTACATATTTCATAATGTGTATATATATCGTTCATAGAGTCATGCTATTGTTTTATAATAATAAACAAATATAGTTTTTGCCTTTGGCTTCACTTGATAAGCGGAGCAGGGATTAGTAGTAACCTATATCCGATCTGAGAATACACTCTCTTAAACGCGAGAAGGTGGGTAGGTAAAGTAGGGATAAGGATGATTTAGAAATATTTATACTACTAATTACATTTCAGACTTTTTATTATTGGTATGAGATTTGAGAATTACGATCACACAGACGGACATACAGATGGTTGTTTCTATTAAGTTTTCCGAACTTCATGTTATTTTTAAACTAGTTCTAATCTCATAAATGAACGTTTGCTTACATTGTTTTCCTTCAACTACAATAACCAAGTGGTAATGATATTCAAAATAAGTAAAAACTTTGGAAGTACATATAAGGGTTTCACGACTTCATTATGTTTCCAAAGCGTAATTCAAATGAGCAATTACTACCTTACTATTTATCACTATTATATATGCTAAAGTTTGTATATAGGTACGTTTGTTAAAGGCTGGACAGATTTTGAATGAAACACATATACATACATTTAGTACATGGACTATTAACGTGTGGAACATAGGCTTTATTTTGTTCCGGTATAATGGAAACAAACTTAAATCACATCACGCTCATACGTCAACCGATGTAACGGGTCGAAATTTAATTTTCCAGTTCTGGAGAGCATTTGAATGATTATGCTTTGAATGAAAATGTCTTGAAATGGGTAAATCAATTTTGTGATGGTGGCAAGGGATTTAAAATTAAGGGTAGTGGTAGGTATATATTAAAGTTAAATTAAACTAACTTAAAATACAATTAGACATAAGGGTTAGTTATCAGTATAACTACCTATCTATATATACTAGCTGACCCGGCAAACTTTATTCTGTCATATAAGGTGAAAAATACTGTAGCCGTTTGGAGTAGTGTGACTACAAACGTCGTGACACAAGAATTATATATATATTTATATATATATATTAGATAGGTAAAGATTGTTCGGTTTTTTTCTTCTGTTGAAAACAGAGGCTATGCTACCGAAAGCTTAGAGAGATTCAGATAGGAGACTCGAAATAACGACGAAAATTTATTTTACGTACGGCGTTGTTGTTTTTAGTCATTATGCTTTATATGAATAAACATAAATCTATACATTATTATATAAAAAAGTGTGTGTGTACTTATGTACACGCGTTAGAAGTTATACTCCTTTGGCGTAACAAGATAAAAATCTTTTTAAAAATTTTATCTTTCGCTTTATTCTACGTTTGTAGAAAAAACGAAACTAACAATGGAAAAAAGATATTTAATGCATTGAAAGTTTTATTATAACGCATTATCTAGTTAAATTTTATTTAAATTTAATAGCTATACTTAATAATAGCTAACTTCAGGTTGTCGGTTTTTCCTGACGGTTTGCTTAATTATTTGGGATAAATAAATAAAAATATTTTTTTTAAAGTGCTTTGATTAAAATCCCTTAACGCGCGTATCGTAAAAATTTACTCTCATCATTTTCCCTAACGCGCCAAAAGAATTATAACTTCAATAATATAATTATTTTTTTTATTTTTAAGGTATTCAATTAAGAAATAACAACTTTTGACCACAATTGTTGTAAAGCATTCGAAACTATGAGAATTAAACATTCAAATAGTTAAATAAAAAAAATTATATATAATTCTTATATTCACGTAAATCTAAGAAAGTATAATAATTCCTCAAAAGCCTTTCAATAGCTTTGGCTACTTCGAATAAGTAAAGATTGTACAAGAACAGGTTTCTTCGTACCTATAGATTTTATTCACTGCGTAAATTTTTCAAGTTTGACTCAAAAAGTTGCGCAAGCTCATTGTATTATAACAATAGCAATGTTAAGGTTAGCGTTTGGAGATAAAACGTATTTTACATACTAACACGATGTTGAAGATTTTTATCAGTTTGAGTGAAGGTTGTCATGGGCAATACATAAATAAATTATTATTATTTCGACGACACGTTTGGCGCAGTTTGTAGTGACCCTACTTTCTTGCGCCAGCGGTCGCGGGTTCGAGTCCCGCTGGGAGCATTCATTTGTTAAACTCGAATGTTTGTACTCCAGTCATGGGTGTTTATATTTATAATATGTATGTATTTAACCTTATATATGTAGTATATCAACTATCTGGTATCCGTAACACAAGCTTCGTAGCTTACCACGGAACTAGATGGCGATGTGTGTAATAATGTCCCAACATATTTATATTTATATTTTAAAAAACACGTTGGAACATTGACATACAGCACCATATATTTCCGTGGTAAGCTATGTGGCTTGGTGTTATACATACTACATAGTAGATACATTACCCATATATAGATTACTAGCGACTCGCCCTCGCATCGCTCGGGCTTTTTCCTAGATTTAGTACAGGCAAAGCCGCGGGATCCGCTAGTTATGCATAAAAACCTTCCTCTTGAATTACTCTATCTATTAAAAAAACCACATCAAAATCCGTTGCGTACTTTCAAAGATTTAAGCGTACAAAGGGATATAGGGACAGCGAAAGCGACTTTGTTTTATACTATGTAGTGATTATACTATATAAATTTAAATACATACGTCTTTATATACATTCTATACATAGTATAAATAAAACAGAAGTGTCTGTTTTTAAATTAAAATTAACATCTTTTCACTAAATGCATATGAAAGCTAATACGCTAACATCAAAAAATCAATTTTTAAATTTTTGTCTGTCTGTCTGTTTGTTCCGGCTAATCTCTGAAACAGCTGGACGGATTTTTACGAAACTTTCATTCAGATAGCTAATGCTATAAGGAGTAACTTAGGCTACTTTAATTTTAGAAATTGCTATTTATTATCATTAAATTGCTATTTCCCCAGCGGGACTCGAACCCACGACCGCGGGCACAGCAAGTAGGGTCACTTAAAACTGAGCTATACGTGTAATCAAGATTGTAAAAGAGCGATGTACTGTATATTAAATGAAAATTTGGATTTTGTTCATGCTTCGCTTAACTTTACCTTTCAATTTATACAGATCATAATCGTTCGTACGTTATTTGTTTTTTTTTTATTTAAGTACCAAATCTGATGTTTTGTTTGACCGACTTCGAAGAATAGAATGAAAAAATAAACACTCTTTAAGTAAAGTATTACGATTTTAACAAGTACATTTTAAGACTGATCTGAAAACTATTCAATCAAAAAAATTCATTTTCAAGAAAAAAAATCCGTCATTATAAATGTAATAATTTTATAAAAAAATTATACAGTAAAGAAGTATATTAGGCTGTTAATGAGAGCGTTATCTAAATTCTTATATCTATGACTTAATCTTTATTTTTAAACATAAACACTACTTAACTACTAAACCGTTAAAGGACTGTAACCGCTAACATATAACTCGCAAGCTAATACAAATATATGTAAACAGTTATCAAGCAAATTATGATATAACTCTTATAATAAATAGACGACGAGATACACAAATAATAAGGCCCTTTATAAAGCTAAGCAGTCGTGACTTAGAGCTTGTTCTAGTGAGTTACAAACATCGATACTTAAGAAATATCGATAAGTGTGAATAAATACAAATAAAAGTACTAAAAAATTTCGATTATTTATAAAAAGTTAGTATTAACTTAAAGAGACAGGTCACGACTTCAATTATTCCACGACAATACCAGTACATTGTATTCTACCTAATATATTCTTTTTACCCAACTACGAAATTCTTAAAAGAGGGTTATGTGATTGACTTGTATGTATGTTTGTTCGTAAAACCAGTGTTTTCTCTTAATTATTAAAAGACTCAAACGCTTTGCTCAACTATACGCCTATAGATTTGTCTACATAACGCAATATATATAAATAGGGATGATTTATTTAAAAATAGCATGAAAAAGAAAGCCAAAATAAATTAGTTTCAAATACAAATTACCTTTTTTCGTACTTCAAATTAAAAGTAAATACAAGAAACTGTGTATGTATACATATTAATATGTAATATACATTATATATTTACGAAACCACGTCGTTGATAAAATCGTGACTTAAAGCTTAATGAACCATTCAAATAAATATGGATGAGTATCATTTTTTATTACATTTTTTCCAAAAATTTTTAACTTAGTACCTATTTAAATGTTTATTTTATAACTTACTTAATATTATTTACATTTGTTTAACGGAAAGTTTAAAAAAATATTTTTAATATAAATGATTTTATATATAACATACTAGCGGACCCTACAGACGTTGTCCTGTACATATAGAAAATTTTTATTAACTTTTGCTCCCGGTGAAATGTTTTAGTATGCATGCGCAAAACAGCGTTGCCTAGCAACGACTTATTTATAATTGAATATGTCATTTATTGTGCAAATGTATAAATAACTAAATAATATAAAAAATACATTATCTAGTGGACCGAATTGTGAATCTAAACCATTCTCGAATACACTCGAACACACACAAAACATTTCATCAAAATCGGTCCAGTCGTTTAGGAGGAGTTCAGTCACATACACACGCACACAAGAAATATATATATTAAGATAAGTATATAAATCAATATATTTTAGCCATACCAGAATCGAACCTACACATTCTCTTATATGTTATATGGAAAACACAAACAAGCTCTTATATAACTATTAAAACTTATATTAAAGAGTTTATTAAGGATTTGAACCCAACGACCGCGTTACAATTGGACTGCCTTAAATTTATATAGAATTAAATATGCAATAAAAATTTAATATTAAAACTTATGCTTTCATTTTACGGTTATATTGTAAATGACCCGTGCCCACTTCGTTGGACATAATTTTAATAATTCTTTTTTAGTACAGAGTGTTTAAGTTAGACATATTATGCTGTCGTTGACTTTTTTGTAGGCATTTTCAAGCTCCACATCTTTTCTCTAGAACTCAAAAATATATATTTCATAGTTAAGACAGCGTTCGTAAGAAACGCTTTCATTCGACCGTTTTTTCTCCGATTCACTTTGCAAAACGGACTACCACGTAAAAGCCTTTTTATTTATCGGTTTTTTATATAACCTATGACACTCAGTAATAATGTGGCTTTCTATTGGTGAAATAATTTTTAAAATCGGTTCAGTAGATCCCAAGATTACCCCTTACAATTTAACAAATAAACAAACTTTACTTCTTTATAATATTATTATACTATAGTGTATATAGTATATAGTATATATAGTACATAGTATATAGTATAGATATAATAATAAATAAGTAAATATCGATGTGAAACCTCAAAACATCACTATACGCGGAGCAATCAAATCGTGTCCATACATTAAGAGCATTCATAGTTCTGTCGCTTAATACAATTCATTGTATAAGGATCCTTGGATCAACTAACATATCTTGATCTCCCTCTCCCCCTCGATTACCAACAAAACGGACAAGTAAACCGGACATCCCCACAAATGTAAAGCTCAACTTAAACTAGACACATCTACCCTCGCATAAACATCGACCAACCTTACAAGACCCCCACGTCACATACATTTCGTCTGACCGATACCTCGCTATAAAGTTCAGAATATATTGGCGACGTCAATCAAATGAACCTGTATACGATTTACAAACTTGAAAGGATTCGCGTTGAGATTTCGAATTTAAAAGGGGTAAAGGATGACAAAAATTTTATGCTGCCATTATAAGATTAGATTTTTACACCGCGATAGTATTAGATGATACTTACATAGATATACTTACTGTGCCGTTGTGGGTTCGATTCCCGCTTGAGCATTCATTTATGTGACGATCACGAATGTTTCTATTTTAGACGTGAGTATTTTACATAAATAATATACATATTTGTAAAACCATGTAATTATAAAGTGTATTCTACCTGGTATCCACAACACAAGCCTCGTAGCTTATCATTAGAGGTTGCTGTGTGATAGTGCCCTAAAATATTTTCAACCGACTTCAAAAAGGAAGGAGATTCTCAATTCTAGGACATTAAAATTGACACCTCCTCCAAAAATGACAATCATTGTAATTTCATTTAATTTTACTTAGGAGACCTCTAAATAAAATAAAAAAGTAAGTTGATTAATTATTAATACGCAAATATTTTTTTACATTTTAGTACATATTATTTTTTATTTATATATTATTGTTTTATATTAATTTGTTTTGGAATAGTTTTTTTGTTAAAATATTTGTATATATTTATATTTATTTAGTGAAAACTGTTTGTGTCCTTGAAAGTTTATAAAAACATTGATAATATTGAGAATTGAGTCCGTCTGTCTATCTTAGACTTTATATTTTGTTTGTTGTGTCTATGTCTATATTATCGCCAATTATTTAGAAAAACTTACTAAAACAAAATCATTTAGCGCAAACCCGTACTTTTACAGTTTGGTAAACTATGGCCTGATTCCCACTCGTTTGAAGGCCAATGCCCAGCAGTGGGATGTTAAAATCGGCTAAATACAACAAATAAAAATCACGGTGTTTATGCTCTCACTCTTCAGAAAGGGCTAGAGCGATTTTAATGATTTTGCTATATATTTAGTATGTGTCAGCATAGGTCGTATAGGATTATTCTTCCTCCTTCCCACAATTTTCTTATTATATTTTGTGTATTATGTGTGTTTGTTTGTTTGTATATATCTAAGTATGTATGTGTATATGTGTATGTGTGTATGTGTATGTGTGTGTGTATGTATGTATATATGTATATATGTATGATTTTTAAAGTAAATAAATAAAAACTTATGATTACACTTATATTGATAACTGTACAGTCGATTACACACGTATCAGATTTCTACGATATAGTAATACATTCTAGTGCCTGGAGAGCGCTCATGTATGCGACGGATTGGACGGCCGCTTGAAGTAGGTGGAGTATGTCTCCATCGCAAAGGTCGTGGATTCGAGTATTTGAGAGGTAAATATTTATATTAATCAGTCATATTATTTTATTTATATGTGTTCTCTGGTTATTTATCAACTGTAATAAATAAAACTTTAAATAAAATTGAAGTAAATTGACATTTTATATTAACAAATGCATTATTATTAAAACATATTTAATATATAGAAAACAAATAAACTAAACCGATTTTAATAGAACTCTCACTGGTATATAGAGCCAATATTAAGAAGAACATTTATTATTTCTTCGCAACTCAACAGTAAATAACCGAGGAAAAGTTACTTTTTAATAAGATCGCTAATGATTCATAAAATCGTATCATTGAATCTTTTAGGGATAAAAACAGACATTATGGTCCATTGTTTAAGCGTGACATTCCCTTGGCTGTTTATTTTATTGGCATATATCCATACTTGGTTAGCACATCCCGAAGATAACGAGTCATCTTATTATGTTTCTTGCTCGCTTCACTCTTAACCGACTTCACGAAAGAGATACCCAAATGAGTGAATAAAATAAATATGTTGAGACATTATTACAACAGCACCATCTAGTTCCGTGGTAAGCTACGAGGCTTGTGTTACGGATACCAGATGGTTGATAGATATATAAATTACACATATATAAATTTTTAAATACACAAATTATAAATATAAACACCCATAACTGGAGTCCAAATATTCGTGCTCAACAAATGAATGCCCCCAGCGGGACTCGAACCCGCGACCGCTGGCGCAGAAAGCAGAGTAACTACCAGCTGAACCAAACGTATAGTCTTTTAATTGTAAAAACATTTTATTAAGTTTCACCAAAACATTGTAAACTGTTTTATTTTAACTAAAATACTTTTTTCTTCGCAAAAATATATTAAACTTACTTATAGCTATATTATTTGATATTTCACGTTGAATGGACCTTCTGAAAGGAAGTGTATTGAACTAGAAAAAATAAATCTCAACTGGAAATCGCAAAGGAGTCCCGAGACCTATCTTGCCTTTTACTGTACGTGTCTAAAAATAGCCTGTTTCAAAATGTTATTGACCGATTTCAAAAAAAGTAGGCACTAAATTGGTATGTGTGTTTTTTGTGTATATGTTATACAATATCATCACCAATTTTTTATGAACCAATTATATAAATGTTTAACAAAAAGTTAAGTTTTTTTGTAAGTGGTAGTGTCATGCTTGTTACCTTCGGGTGGCAACAGAATAGGCCGGCACGCCCCGTATAGTTCATTAGTACCACTCTCTCACAGAAGACCGGCGTGAAGTGGCAGCTATGCTGTCGCGTTTCGTCCGGTGAGTGAGAGTCCGGGAGGCCCACTCTCCTTCCCCCCTCCCTCTTCCCTTCATCCTCCGCCTTCGTTACCCCCTCCCTCCCACTTCCCTCCCTCCTCCATTCCTCCATTTCCTGAAAGGCCAGCAACGCAGCTTGCAGATGTCCATGGGCGGAGGTGATCACTTCCCATCAGGTGAGCCTCCTGCCCGTTTGCCCCCTTTTTACCATAAAAAAAACATAAAATAACATTTTTATTTTAAAATGATTTGAAATAATGTTGATTTATAATAAATAAAAATATGTTTGTCACCTCAAAATTTATAAGAATAAACCTCAAACTCTTTATGTCGAATCAAAATCCGCCTAAGTCGAAATCCTCCATAAGTTGAAAACTCTATAACTCGAATTTTTTGGCGTCTCCCTTGATGTTCGACTTATAGAGGTTCTACTGTAATATTGAATTAGCAATTCTTGTATAAAATATGTGTATATCTTTATTTCGTGTATCTCGGAAATAGCTTCAACGATTTGCATAAAATTTTGTATGTGTGTCTTGTGTGCTCTATTATTATATTTTTGTACACATAATATAGGTGTCTTTTCTACAAAAATCATAATTTTTCACGAAAAGGGCTATAAAAGCTCGGTACTAATTACTATATCAAGAATCTTAAATAAACACTATTAGGTAAAGATCACAGAAGACCATCAACTATATAATTTATTTCAGATCTGATCTATTTACTTTTTTATTTACGAAACTATAGCATGAAATCGAAACGACTCATTTTACGTCGAAAGCTCTAGGCTCTATAGATAATGTTTTCTATCCTATACAGCCCTAATAAAACTATAATAAAATTATTTAACACAATAATTCTTAGTTTAAAAAAGCGATAGTCAAAAAGCTAAAGCTAGCCAGCTAAAGCTTAAAGCTCAGCCAAAATTGGCTTAAGCTTATTAAATAAGATAACATACAAGATTTTCAACCAAAAGTCTCAAATTTATAACATTTTACGCAACAGCATGGTAGAGCGAGCACGCATAATGCCCATAGCCGGTGGATTTATTCGCCCCGGTCGTAGGTCGGCTATAGATATCTTGGATCAGCCTCTGCGTGGTCAGTGGGGACTACTTTAGTACTGGTTACATGAAAAGTTGTTTGGACAACACTCCACACTACTTTATTTCATAGTTGGTTATGCCTCGTGTAATGGATACCAGATAAATAAATAAATATGCTCGAACATTTTTACAACAGCGCCATCTAGTTATGTGGTTAGCTACGAGGCTTGTATTACGATTACCAGATAGTTGATATACTACACATATAAATTTTCAATATATATGTTAGAGAATAATGAATAATAATTAGTTGTGTTGCCATGTTTCATACTTGAATGAGGGTAGTTGAAAGACTGTACTTGTCAATAGTGTTTGACACATGTCATTGGAAATGTTATAAAGCGTGAGTCAATAGCGCGAGTGGGGTCACTTTACCGTGGACACTCGACTGTGCCGCACGAGCACATTGACCATGTCGGAAGTATATTGTGACAGTGTAATATTAAATCCATCGCCATCCCTAACAGCAGCGGCGGGATTCGCCTGTGATTCTCCTCATGGGTTTCCCATCCTCGGAGGGATTCAGAATCGATCGTATTTCCGTGCTACCTACAAAAGACACCGAAAGGCCTGATCGCCAACTTATGAGCCGTTTTATGCGAATACCGACACGTGGCATTAATTCTTCTTATCGATGTTAAAGAATTTTAAACACAAAGAAGTTGAACCATCTACATCGAGAGCACTGAGACCTTCCTTCCGCCATACGAACAGTGTATCAGTGATTGTGTTTTGTCAACGAGATGAGTGTTGGTGCTTGTGTCGATGAATTGTGTATCAGTGTTTGTGTCAACGAAGAGGTTTTCACGGGTGGTTCGCGGAGTTCACGAGCGAGAAGGCTATTTCTCACATAGAGTACTCTGCGCTTGAGCTGGCCATGGTCGACCGCCTTGAGACGGAATAGAGTGAGGCATATAAAATCGAGGTAGTTGTATCCGGTGTGCTCAGGTACGTTCCGATTAATTAAAACATACACCTTTAGATTTTGTTGCAGTTGACAGGCATTTATGTATCTACCCTCGCGTTAAGAATTTGTTAATATTTGAAGTCGCGGGTAGATAATACGTGTAAAATTCGTGAAGTAAATGATAACATGTTAATATGAATTATTGTAACAGTCGCGTGTGTTATAATTGTGAAAGGTATGGTATCATTTGAGTCGTAACTGTATTTTTCATAGAAAGTCAATATCAGATAATATTATTCATTGTAATCATTACAATAGTGCTATTGGACGTGTGTGTACATTTTTTGTAAAACAGAAGTAAGATATAGCTCTATCTCCAATAGAGTACATTCGGATTTCACAAGATTCTTTAAATGTTTGTTCTTTCTTTGATATATCATTAATTGAAGTAAAAAGAATAACGATTATTTGCTTCATGCCCTGGATTACAGCGGGACACAGTATTCCTCATTACTTGAGAACATACAACATAGATCGTCGTTTGATATGAACACTAGAATTTGTACGTTTCTATTTTGTAATTTGTTTTAACGAGATAAATAATCGGCCTATACCTGTCGCAACCGTCATATTCGTTTACTAAGATAACGGTTTTTATGAATCTGTGTGATATTCATTATTCATGTTCAATGAATTTCTTAATTATTGTTTTAGACATTATCCCGTACGATATAATATTAGATCGTGATATATTTTAAATACTTAGTTAATCTAGAATTATGAACTGTGAGAAGTTTCGTCTCTAGCAAAATTGAGAGAACTTCTTGTTCCCAGTGTACTGTTACTTCACTCGTGTACAAACATTTGTAGAACGATGTCTTACTTGTAAATTAATAAAATACCTTTTTAGCTCAAAAGGAAAGAGTTGATACTATAAGCAGTTGATGCTAAAGAAAACGTCATAGTAAATAGCTTTTATAAAATATTGTTATTTAAACGTTGTCAAAGATTTGACATCGAGAGTATGTAATGCACTTAAAACTTTTGGATCACTATTCGGTTCGCCTTAGCGAATTATATCTGATCAGGATACATCGTTTAATTTTATACAGAATGGTGTTGATGTTGTATGAAATAAAATATTATGAATAATTAGAAAACGTCAATAATAATAATTTATTCCAAATTTATTAATGAGAAGTGGTTTGAAATTAATGAATACTGAGTCTATTGAGTTTTCTACCTACATTAGAAAAATAGTGGTTTTGTGAGAATGCAATAATTTAATAGTTAAGAGTATTTAATGGATAAATAATTCAGACAGAAGTAAGTACTAATGCGAGAGGACTATTTATTATGACTTTATAAGAATAGTAAATTTTAACAGCTATTTGAATTAGAAAATATTATGTTATTTATTGCGAGTGTTAAATTCAAAAGACTGGATTTGATTCCTAAGATGATATTAATAAAAAAAAAAGTAAGATGTAACTTCCTGCTGATTGTTATAAAAGCTGCGAAGAGTTTTTGACTAGCTTTGATTTCGCGTGGAACATTAATTGTTAATTTGTTGGTAATCTTCTTTATAAGTATGTGGTGAATTCATCTGTATGAAAAGTGAAATGGGTACAGTTCTTTATAGTGAAGTTAAATTAAATAATAGTAATATCTTTATATTGTGATAAGTGATCATTACAATCGTGGTAAATTGTGTGGTGGAACCACTTTTATATAGAAATACGGAAATTGAAGTGACGTTATAAACTTAATATCTAAAAAGGTGGTAAAATAATGCTTAGTACATTATTTTCTGATATACGTGTCATAGTAATTTTAAAACGGTTTTTAATAATAAGTGATATTAAGTGATCTTTAAAATTGTGTTAAATTGTGTTTCTATTTTACATGAGAATACGAAAAGTGATGCGACATTATATAACTTATAGCGTTAAGTAGCTTTATATAATGTAAAGTTTAATGCATAGTTTCTGAAACTCTTAATTTGTCTGTCTGTGTTAAATTATCTGGTTATTTAAGAAATCGATTTAACACTAGAGGCACTAGTCAGGGTTGCCAGACAAATTATCGTACAAGTATTTGAAAATCATTGTATCATATGAAAAACTATCGTAGAACAGCCAGAGCCGCGCGAATGCGCTATTTCAGAGAGAAATAAGATAGGAAATTGTGAAATAAGACAGAAATTTTAAAATAGCTTATATTTAGTAAAAGAGTGGGATCATAGAAATTACTATTTACTTCCAGCAGCGCCAGCCATTGTTGGATAAAGGACTGCTGTAGTCATTGAAAATATCATTTTTAATTTGGCTTAAGAGCATTTGATTGTTGATTGTACACATTTGTACTGATAGTAAACCCGCTTACAGTTTTTTACAGTTTTTATTGCAAGTTTGTTTCTTATTCTGGTCTTCATTAATATTTTGCTGAATAGTCGTTTGGTGTCTGTACTTGAGGGCAAACTGAAATTATCGTATTTTGGCGTCCGATGATACATAATGTATCGGATATTGTACCTGTAAATTAACGTAAATATGTTGCTTAAGCGGGTCATAGCATCTTTTGCCATCCCGATTCGTCTTTTTATCTCTGGGACACAGCTGCCGTCATTGCAGATTTGAGAGCCCAGGTAGACGTAGCGGTCAACGATATTAACGCCCGGAAGGTTGCAGGTGACGTCTGATAGCTTTCCAGCTCTATCCACTATCATTACCTTAGTCTTCGCTCGGTTCACTGCGAGACCAATGTTGCTACTTTCTGATTCGAGTCTTTGGAACGTCTCACTCATATCTTCTATGGACGTTGCTAAGAGAACAGTATCGTCGGCGTATCGGAGATTGGATAATCTCCTGCCACCGTGTAGGGGACAGAATGCAACCCTGTCTGAGTCCTTTTTTTTGCTTGGAACATATTGGAGTGTTCATTGTTTATCCTTACAAAAGATCGGTTTTCTGTGTACAGACTCTGAACTAAAGCAACGAGGTGTTCAGGAGCTCCCATTTCGAGCAGTACTTTCCATAGTTAGTCCCATTGAAAGCAGTCAAAAGCTTTTGTGTAGTCGATAAAGCATAGGACTACCGGGGTGTTGAATTCTCTGCTTTTCTCGATGATCTGGCGAACGTTCAGTATTTGTTCTCGCGTCCCTTTTCCCTTAACGAAGCCTGCCTGTTCTTCGGGTATCTGTCGGCTTAAGAAGTACTCGAGACGTTGATTAATTACATGAAGGTGGATATTACTTGCATGAGATATTAAAGCTATAGTTCTGTAATTTCCACAGTCTTTTGAAGAGCCTTTTTTATGTAACGGGTACAAACACCGATTCTGTCCAGTCCTTTGACCATTTAAAAGTAATTGGTATTTAAAGTCGTCGTAGTCGTCTCTAAATATTTATAGATTGTAACGAGAGTTTGTAGAGTTAGAAGTAATGCAAAGAGCAGGATGGACGAACAATCATTAATAAATACAACGCGTTTCGATCAACATAAGTTTAAAATTAAAGCTAAGCTTTAATGTTGGAGAGATTTAGTTCTTGTTGAGAAGAATCCTCTCGTTATTTTATAATACATTGAATGCAAGATTCTTAATTACATGTAAAGTTGTAGAAGTTTGTGACAATGATAAGGATATTCGTAGATTCGAGCCATTGATATACTGACGCGTTCAATGTCGTTTGCCTTCCTTAGTAAAGATTTACATGAAAAATAAGTTTTTGAAAGAAATGTTGTGTAAAATAATCGCGGCTATGTTTTACTTTATTAACTAAATATTACGAGTATCATGAATATTTTACAGAATTGTAATTTTTGAGAAATAATAAATATCTTGGTAAGTCAATGTTATCATTGAAATCAGTGTTAATTCTGTGAATAAATAGGATTATTTACTTAATACTTAATGATGAGGTAGTGTTATGAACGAGTATTATGAACAATTATTGTGACAGTTACTTTGTGAATTTGATGAAGGATATAGTCCCCTTAATGTAACAAAACTGTGTTTGTTCTTGGAACGTTGGAAGACTATTACGCTTCACGTTAACGTTGTTATGCGTTGGAATGCAGTAACGCTTCACGCTAAGGTTCTGAAAGCGTTGGAATGCTGTGACGCTTCACGCTAGGGTTTTGGTTTTGAGGGCGTTGGAATGCTTGGACGCTTCACGCTATGGCTTTGTAGGCGTTGGAATGCCGTAACGCTTCACGCTGAAGTTTTGAGGGCGTTGGAACGCTGTGACGCTTCACCCCAAAGTAAAGAGCGTTGGAAGGCTGAAACGCTTCACGCTGGTACTCGAAAGATGTTAAGAGTTATAGTTTTCTATGTAATTTAGATAAAATTTTGATGGCAAACGGACATTTTACAGTTGAAGTTCATGGTGTTATTATTTTTGTTATTGTTGCCTATGTTTAACACTCGTTATTAGTTCTTTAACGATGAGATAAATAATCATTGAGGAGCCGCGAGAGCGCGCCTCCAGTCAGTATGGCCGTGTTAGAGAATAATGAATAATAATTAGTTGTGTTGCCATGTTTCATACTTGAATGAGGGTAGTTGAAAGACTGTACTTGTCAATAGTGTTTGACACATGTCATTGGAAATGTTATAAAGCGTGAGTCAATAGCGCGAGTGGGGTCACTTTACCGTGGACACTCGACTGTGCCGCACGAGCACATTGACCATGTCGGAAGTATATTGTGACAGTGTAATATTAAATCCATCGCCATCCCTAACATATACATAATATAAATATTAACACCCATGACTGGAGAACAAACATTCATGCTTAACAAATGAATGCTGGACTCGAACCCGCGACCGCTGGCGCAGAAAGTAGGGTCACTACCAACTAAGCCAAACGTGTCGTCAGATAGTTGATACACTACACATATTATATAACTTTAAATACATTACATATTTTAAATATATCTATGACTGGAGTAAAAACATTCGTGTTTATCACACGTAAATGCATGCCCACGTACCTGCGACTACTGTCATAGCAATTTAAATCACTATAAAATGTGCCAAACGTGTGGTAAAAAAAAAATGTTATTGATGTGTTTTTGAAGTATATTAATTTAAGAATAAAGATAAACGTTCACAAAGTTTTGTCAGTCAAATCATATCTGAAAACCAATTTTGATAATTATTGCAAAATTCTTACAAATCAGTATCGATATTTTCTTGACAGTGGTAGCCCAGTGGTAACGCGGTCACTTGGATAACCGATTCATGCACCTCTGATATTTTCATGTGCGAATCATTTCTAACATGATTACCACTTGTCTTACGGTGAAGGACACATATATAGCTTGAAATAAAAACAAATAAGAAATATAAACATAGAGTATAAACGTAGAGTTACATACGTTTCATCGCACTAATGAATGCCTCCAGAAGGACTCGAAACCGCCCCTGCTGCTGCAAAATAACGTTTTTGTTTTTGAAATAGGCATATTAATTTACCATAGACGTTTACATTGTTTTCATCAATAAAATCACACCTCAAAACCAATTTGATAAATATCGCGTAAATTCTAACAATTCTGTATCAATGCTCGTGCAAATTACATAATGAAATATTTAATGACATAGATTTATTTTCAGACTCATTATATAAGTTAAAAATTTTAACTAGAAGTTTTACGTAATGTTTTTTTTTATTCTCTAATTCTTTTTTATGTACTGTAATATTATTATATGCTTTAATTAAGCTAACACCTACCTTTAGAAATTGTAAATTGTGAAGACTTAATTGGTATATGTTAATAATTTTTTTTTGTTTTATATGTAATTAAATACTGTTTGTCTTCCGAATAATAATAAATAAATAAATAAATAAATAAATAATTTCTTTCTTATTTTACTAACTTAGTATACTTATTATAAAATAATAATTATTTTAATTATAATTATATATATTTAGTTATAATTATGACTAAATATATTTTACAATCGTATTTTTTGGCAACGGTACTCAGGTCCCAACGTAACCGCACTTATCTAAGCGAGGTATGCCTTATTATGTGAGTTGCGGACGGCAACTATGGCTGGTATCTAAAAAAAACCTCTTACCTACAGATACAATCTTTAAAATATCACCCCTATTCATTTTTGGGTAGCGATTTTCATATTAGCTATCGCTTCATCTGCGTTTTATTTGCCTTATCAATTGTAGGACTGTCTGTTTGAATGGAATAATATGATTTTTAGAAAGCCTAGGTTATGTTAATTCGGAGTTTTTTTACTTTGTTATTGTAAAACCAGTTAGTTAGTTAGTTTATTAGTTAGAAGTGTGTGTGCTAGACCGATTTGAGTGAAGTTCTCATATATTTGAGTATTTTGGTAACCTTTATTAATTTTATTCTCCCTTCAACACAAGGTTCAATACAAGAATGGTCATTGTATACCATGATGAACAAATACGGGATGGTAAGACATTCATTACTCATACATAATACCTACTCTACTTGTAACCCACATGTTATAGAGACACGTCGTACATTAAATAATTAAATAAATATATTGGAACATTCTTACAGCAGCGCCATCACTTTCCGTGGTAAGCTACTATGCTTGTGTTACGGATACCAGATAGTTGATGACCCTTCTTTCTTGCGCCAGCGGTCGCGGATTCAAGTCCCGCTGGGGGCATCCGTTTGTTAAACTCGGATGTTTGTACTTCAGTCATGGGTGTTTATATTTATAATATTATGTATGTATTTAAACTTTTATATTTAGTATATCTATCTATCTATGTAACTATCTGGTATCCGTAACAAAAGCCTCGCAGCTTAACCCGGAACTACAGTGCGCTGTGTGTAATAATGTCCCAACATATTTATTTATTTTATTTATAATAAAAAGAGAGACTGACAGACAAACAAACTTTCACATTTATAATATTAGTATGGATTCGTTAAAAATTATAATCATACATTACCTTCCACATAACTAAGTAATTTAGTCAATATGAACCAATACAATTTGGATAGGCGTAACGTACATTTTTTATATCAAAAACATCCTAATCTCTTGAACTGTGGGTCAAATCGTGCGATCTGTATCGATCGCGTATCGATTACAAAGAAACTGGCTTTGATTAATCAAAGTTGCTCTAACGAGAGTTTTTAACGTTGGGGTTCAATGATTTGGATAAAATAAGATTGAACTTGCTTTAGAATATAAATGTGCGTTATCTATACTCTATATACTTATATATAAATAAAATCGATGTATCTTTTTGTAACATTAACATTATAGCTTTTACTAAATGGATATTTAATTACATACGATACTTTTAAGCAAAACAGAAAATTTAATAGTTTTGTCAGTTAGTCTGTGTGTGGTTTCGGCTAATCTCTGGATCTGTCTCTCTGGACTCTCTTTTACTGGCAGATAGTTGATGTCATGAGTAGTATCTTTAGCTACTTTTATTTTACCATTCCGGCCAAAAACGTACCTAACGTTAAAAATTAGTATGAGAAAAATCGTTTCTGAATGTGATTGCAAAATATATACTAATTTTAAAATAAAAAGTTAAGTTACCTTCGTTTCTATGTCTTTGAATGCGTCGATGAGTGTTTCGATTTGAATTTTCTTATCCAAATTTGTCGAGCCATTTTCGCGTAACAAACATATAGTCGTACAAGCTTTTGTTTTTATAATCGTAATAGTAATCTCTAACTGTGTTCGCTTTGGCCAAAACTAAAGTACTGAATTTTTAAATCTTTACATTGAACATCATAACATATTACAAGAACTTAGAAATCTAAATAACATCTAAATTGTATACTATTTGTATTAAATAAACCGCTATTTTAACTGTAAATTTGAAATACGAGTATATAAGAAGGAAAAATTGCTTAAACTATGAATGGGTTCCGCCTTAAACTTCAAACTATTTTATACATAGGTGTCGAAAAATATGTACTTTGTGTAGAATATCTACAACTAGCGACTCGCCCTCGCTTCGGCTTTTTCCTAGATTTAGCACAGGCAAAGCCGCGGGATCCACTAGTTATATCAACTATCTGGTATCCATAACACAAGCCTCGTAGCTTACCGAGGAACTAGGCTGTGTTTGTTTTAAATGCAAAAGGCTAAGGTATTTAATATTTACATACAAGAAACGCGATATTGAGCTTAAGTTTGCTTATTTATTTTAAAAGGTTAAAATTATGAATAAAAAAATACATGGATGATGAGAACTTGTAAAAGTTAATTCAATTACATTTTTTTCTTAATTTCGATATATTTTTCCTCTCATTGAAACATATAAGCTTTCTAATATGACTTTATAAAAGCTTTTACCAATATATAAAGCATAAAGCTCTCGCATCTTTCATAGTTTCTCTAGGAAAAATGTACTAACCACTTATGTTATAAGCATATTGGAAATCTTTTCCAAAGACGATTGTTTTGATTTGGCAAGAAGAAAACTAGAAATTGTTATTATTATTCTCATATTTTATATACTAAGAACATAGCTAGGGAAATTGCTCATCAATAAATAAATAAATAAAGTCCCTAATATTCAAAAACATGTGATTTTGTAACCCATTTTTGAGCAACATTAGACCTAAGACTTAACTACTTAAATATTTTTATGAGTATTCCTACATTCTACTTACATTACATTCTACATACCTGGTAATTATATAAAGTACTAGCCTTTCCCGCGGCTTCGCGCGCGTTCCAAAAGCTGGAAACCAAATAACTCCAGTTATTGCAACATTTTTCATTGATGCTCCGCTCCTATTGGTCGTAGCGTAATGTAATATAGCCTATAGCCTGCTTTGATAAACGGACTATCCAACACAAAAAGATTTTTTCAATTCGGACCAGTAGTTCCTGAGATTAGCGCCTTACCAAACAAACAAACAAACTCTTCAGCTTTATAATATTAGAATAGATTAGTTCACAAATTTCGTTAGTACAGTGTTTTCAATTGTGTGTAATGCGTTGTTGCATGTTACATCCAACTTTCCTCCTTTTCTACTGATACATTTTTGACAGACATTCTAAATGATATTTACGAATATTTGGTACTCAAGACTTAATTCTATAGCTAGCTGTCTCGTCGGCCATAACCCATGTAGATAGACAAAAACACTGCATCGTTGATAAGAGACCTTAGGTTTAGAAAATTCGGGTATTATCAAATTCAAAGCGCCTATTGTTCTATATAGCGTCTACAATTTTAACCGACTTCAAAAAGGAGGAGATTATCAATTCGATCGGTATTTTTTATGTATGTACATCAATTAATCTGTGACTTATGATCCGATTTACGTGATTCTTCTTTTATTTGATGCGGAATAGCTGCCATTTGGTCCTATAAAAATTTAAAATAGTTTGGCCCAGTAGTTTTTATTTTATAAACATTTTTTATTTTAATATCATCCGATACGGAACCCTAAGAAGATCCCCCATAGATAAGCTCTAACAATGTAACAATAGAGATCGTAAAATCATTGGTAATGTGTTAATAAATTAAAACTGTGACAATAAAAAATACTCTTTCTTTTATCACGCGTTGTTAGGGCGTATATTAATATATGGTTCTAAAATTTAAAAAAATTGCTTCTTATTAGTAACTTTTATTATTTTTATAGTATTTCCCATAGATCGAAGGTGATTGTTGATATCTCACCATAATAATACTATAAAACTTGTTCATTGGATTGTAGATTTACGTTGTTAGGTATAGCAATATATTTTATAGTGGTAGTGCCATGCTTGTTACCTTCGGGTAGCAACCGAAAGGGCCGGCACGCCCCGTATAGTTCATTAGTACCACTCTCTCACAGAAGACCGGCGTGAAGTGGCAGCTATGCTGTCGCGTTTCGTCCGGTGAGTGAGAGTCCGGGAGGCCCACTCTCCTTCCCCCCTCCCTCTTCCCTTCATCCTCCGCCTTCGTTCCCCCCTCCCTCCCACTTCCCTCCCTCCTCCATCCCTCCCTTTCCTGAAAGGCCGGCAACGCATCTGCAAGCCTGGCTTGCAGATGTCCATAGGCGGAGGTGATCGCTTCCCATCAGGTGAGCCTCCTGCCCGTTTGCCTCCTTTTTACCATTAAAAAAGCACATATTGATACAATACAAAAAATAAGAAAATATATTTTTTTCTAAGATTTACTCGAATATTTGAAATTCTTTCGCGGTTTTCTCACTTTGCTTAAATCTGTGTCCTAGGTACGTCTTAACCCCTCGAACAGCGCTAAACCACAGGCGGTTTGGTCACGTGACGTCTAAAAAATTCCGCTCACAGTATCAAAACCCCTGGCGGTTTCGCCCGAGCATCCCACTTTGAATCCAATTTTCACTAATACAGAGTCTACTTTTATATGGAAAACTTGTGTTCATAAGGTTGACTATTAAATTTTACGTAATGGTAATACTGCGATATACGCGGCAACACAAAAATGACGCAATCCAACCAGTACATTGTGACAGTGCAGTTAGTGTTACAACTCGTTCGTGCGCTCCTGCTAATTATCAAATATAATAAGGTAAGTGCTTTATTAATTAATAACTATTGTGATAATTGTATTCCTTGATAAATACTAAAGCTATTTATAAATTCAAACTTATCGTTTTAGTTGTATTTTTTACTATTTTCGTATTATATAGACGGTCAAATTTCTCGCCTTGTGCAAGTGATTTCCGTGTGAATGTAACTAAATATACGTATTTACAATTAAAACAAACCCATTTGTTATAAAATAATAAAGAATTCAAAGCTAAAACGAACAAAAATGTTAAATAAAGAAACTTTATATCCACGGCCGCCATCTTGTAGCGGACATTGAAAATTCAATTAGCAAAAGTAGTCTTTATGCCTAATGCCTAAGGCCTATAATAGCATCGCAGTCCATATTAGTGGTCAAAGTCGTAGGAATGTGGCATCTATTACATCGTTTTATGCTCGATACTTTTATAGTGCAATCTATTTTTAGATTTTATGTTTATATAAAATATTGAATATACGAACTTTTTTTTAAATATATTTTTAAATCTTCTTTTTCTTTTTATATTAGTTAGTTATATTTATAATTTGTATATTAATATTTATATATAATATTTTTATGTATGTATGTAAATGAAATATTTTTATTTAGATTTTATTTTTGTATAATAATATTGAATACAAGAAGTAACCATACAATATTTAGCGAAAACAATCATTTGTTCAATTTTAAATTCCGTTCCGCCGTATACTACGTGTTTCGCGCGGCTATGCTTATGGATTAAATTTATATCAATAAATATTATAGTGCAATCTATTTTTAGATTTTATGTTTATATTAGTATTTATAATTTGTATAATAATATTTATATATAATATTTTTATGTATGTATGTAAATAAAATATTTTTATTTAGATTTTATTTTTGTATAATAATATTGAATACAAGAAGTAACCATACAATATTTAGCGAAAACAGTCCTTTGTTATAACAAACAAAAGCGCGCGCCGTATACTACGTGTTTCGCGCGGCTATGCTTATGAATTAAATTTATATCAATAAATATTATGAACTTATAAATATAAGTAATTATATATTCGTGTGTGTAATTTGTTGTGTTATTTTTTCAGCTTCAAAATGTGGAATCCGGGAGTGGATTCCCCGCCAAGAACTTTCTTGGACATCCTAGAAGAGGAGGATGAGGAGGAGGAAGTTCCATTATCAGACGTCGATGAGGAGATGGAGGAGCTTTTTGAAGAGATCGAGGTATTTATCATATATTTAATTTGATGTACGATAGGTACATTTTGAACTCTCACTTAATGTCTTGCTTTCTTTTTTTAAAGGACCTATCAGTACAGCCCCTCGAAAGAGGTGATGAGGCGGCCCTGGTGAACTGCGATGAAGAGGTATGGACCATATTTTTGTAATTTGATGTACGATAAGTACATTACAATTTCAACTTTCTAGCTATCACGGTTCATGTGATCCACCCTGGTGACAGACAGACGGACAGCGGAGTCTTAGTAATAGGGTCCCGTTTTACCCTTTGATTGATTCATCTGTATCATCAATGATAACTATTTCAATTTTCAAAAACATTTCAATATACAGAAATATTCGACTGTTTGAATTTTATTATATGTACAGATTTTACTAATAATAATAATAATATTGTAAATCATTATTTTTTTTCTTTTTATCTTTATTGTTGGATTTAATTGTAAGTAAAATTTTACACATCATCTGTGTAAATTTCAACTTTCTAGCTATCACGGTTCATGTGATCCACCCTGGTGACAGACAGACGGACAGCGGAGTCTTAGTAATAGGGTCCCGTTTTACCCTTTGATTGATTCATCTGTATCGTCAATGATAACTATTTCAATTTTCAAAAACATTTCAATATAAAGAAATATTCGACTGTTTGATTTTTATTATATGTACTTAGATTTTACTAATAATAATAATAATATTGTAAATAATTATTTCTTTTCTTTTTATCTTTATTGTTAGATCTAATTGTAAATTAAACATTTTATGAACATAAACATTTTTTATTTATAAAACCTCAATACATGTATCATAAGAAATAAATATCGACACTTATCGACTTTGTTCAAATATATGGATGTCACATCACTACGGCACATCGTCTTTTTTAGGTAAAAACGCTTGTTTTAGAATTAGTTTGTTTTCCTTTTTTTTGTATTGAGCTGGAACAAAACTTTATATTATTATCATAAATAAACCTTTGTAATCCTTATCTAGTAAAATTCAATATAAAATAAAGTAGATTTTATGGATAAAAATGTCCCTAAAAAAGTGTCTAACTTTTTTTTGCGCTTTTCGCTTTTATTATTCTTACATTAGATATAGCTTTAAGTATTTTACATCTATAAATAGATAAACTATTAACCTAGAAATATCCGTTTACAGAACTAAGATAGGTAGTCTAGTTCTGTTTATATTAATCTTTTCCCGCCGCGCGGCATAAAGTCGCGTAAAACAGTGGCGCGGCGGGTGAGTTTATGAACTCTAATGTTATTAGTATAATTTTTTTGCGTTTCTTGAGGGGTTAACAGTTTGTATAAATTTATTACAGAAGTAATATTTTCTCGCATTAAAAAATGTTCTATATATTGAGCTCTTCTATAATCAGCTATCAATAATGATTTTGCTCAGAGAATCAGCACGCTAAAGTGTACTTCAGTCATGGGTGTTTATATTTATAATATGTATGTATTTAAACTTATATATCTAGTATATCAACTATCTGGTATCCGTAACTCAAGCTTCCTTCGTAGCTTACCAGGAACTAGATGGCGCTGTCTGTTATATTGTCCCAACGTTTGCGCATACGAAAATATAGACAGTTAACTGACAATGCATTATGTACCCTCAAAGTTTTGAGGATTTGGAGAGTTCTCCCTCATACAAAGCATGGTCGAAAAAATGATTCACACCCATAAACATATATCAGTTGACATGAGACGATAAATGCCAAAAAATCATAAATTACAGCAGTAACACCTTAAGAGCGACAGCAGAATATGCAATACATTGAGTTATATCTCGATCGTAAAAAATATTTTCGGTCTGTTTGTTCGACTTCCCGTTTCTGAAATTTAATTCTTCCAAAGAATTACGTTTTATTACAAAGGCCCATATGCATACATATTGACAATTTTAAATATTTATGTATGTACGTATTTTCATCGATTGACTCTCTTTGTGTTTGTCGTGGTACAGTGTTTGTGGTATTGTCTTCTATTGTAGATGTCGCGGGTTCCAATCTCTTTGAAAATAGCCATCTACGTAGGAGATATCTTATGACTCTCACATTAATCGAAACGATCAGTAAGAGTTTAGACGTAAGTACAAAGGGTTTACGTGCTTGACCCGAACCGGGACTCGAACCCATGTACTCCGAATATACAGTCGTAAATGCAAGGCCCTGCACCAATGAATTTTACTAATATCTCAGACAGAAAAGTACCTACCAACATAAAAAACTGAATAAAAAATAAACAATGATGTTTTAAGTATGATATATTTTAATAATTAATATAGATTTCTAATACTAGATGAAATATTTTCCGCAGTAAAAAGTGTTCTGTAATAAGTATAAATAAGTATGTTGAACCGGATACCAATAACCATACCAAATTTCATCATATAGACCAAAGTTGATCCAAACGGGTTTGAACCAACTAACTCCTGCATATTCTTAAGCTAAATAGTTTTTTTTGACATTATTACACACAGCGCCATCTAGTTCCGTGGTAAGCTACGAGGGAAGCTTGTGTTACGGATACCACCAGATAGTTGATATACTACATATTATATAAGTTTTAATATATACATAATATTATACCCATGTCTAGAGTACAAACATCCGAGCTTAACAAATGAATGCCCCAGCGGGACTCGAACCCGCGACCGCTGGCGCAGAAAGTAGGGTCACTACAAACTGCGCCAAACGTGTCGTCAATTTTATTTAACTATTTCGTGTCGTTAATTTTATTTAACTATTTAGCTTACGAAAGCGTAAATTTAACTATTACATTTAATAGGCATCATATTTAAGGCTATTTAACAATCTAGCCTTTAACATTAGAGCTAGATCTTAACTTTATTATCTAGATTATCTACAGATAAAAAGCTTAATTTATGAAATCGATGAATCCCATCTTTTAATAACAATTCCTTTGATGACTTTAAAATATTTCAACAAAAAAACAACTTTAAGGAAAACAGGTAAAGGTTAATTTAGCATGAAGCAAATGTGGTGATGAAAATAAGTGAAATTCTATACACTTGGTAATATGAAACCCCTTACTAAATTAGTTACGAATTTGTGCTAAATTATGAGTCAACTATGTATTATAAAAATCGATTAAATTTTTCATATTGTTTTATCACTACATAGTATAAACCAAAGTCGCGTCTCGCTGTCTGTCTGTCCCTATGTATGTTTAGATCTTTAAAACTACGCAACGGATTTTGACACGGTTTTTTTAATAGATTGCGTGATTCAAGAGGAAGGTTTATATGTATAACTAGCGAAAATCTAGGCGAGTCGCTTTTTTGGTATAAGGCAGTGGTATCTAAGTGGTAACGCACTCGCTTGGATAACCGAGAGATGTTGGTTCAAATCCGGGTCTGCACCTCTGATTTTTATATGCGAATCTTTTCTAATATTTATTTTACGGTAGATAGATTACCACTTGTTTTACGGTGAATGAAAACATCGTGAGGAAACCTGCATGTCTGAGAAAACCCAGCAAGTTTTCGAAAGACATGTGAAGTCCGCCAACACGCACTAGGCCAGCGCGGTGGACTATGGCCTGATCCCTCTCATATTGAAGGGAGGCCCACTCTCAGCAGTAGGACATTGAAAATAATACAATTACTATACATTACAAAACAAAGTCTTCCACTGTGTCTGTCTGTTTGTTCGCGATAAACTCAAAAACTACTAAACTGATTTTCATGCTATTTTCACCAATGGATAGAGTGGAAGGAAGATTTTAGTATATAATATGTCAAATTTTTGTATACATTTATTTATGTAGGCTTGGTTTGCGCTAGTACAATATAATATTACTTTATATTCATGTATCTATTAAGCAAGTAGAGTTGCGGTCGAAAGCTAGTTAAAACTAATACTTGTAACAAATCTTATTCCCCACTTGCAAATGACTAAGCTATTCTATGCTACAGGGACAATAATGACAGGTTTCTAATAACGTACAATAAATATTAGAGCAATAAATCATTTTTATTGACTTACGATTTGTATAGCCATTGCCATCAAAAGCCATACAAGTATCGAAGCCAGAGCTTACTAAAACTAGGTATTTTCAGAAGTAATTATCATTCGTCTATTGACACCATATTGTGAATTTTACTTTAATTTATATATGACAAGAAATCGCCCTAACTTTACTTAGATTTATTTTCTTTGACTTTACTTATAGTACAGTAAGGATAAATCTCTATTTTGAATTATGTTATAACGGTTAGGTTTTTAGAGCAAGAGGACACAATTGAAGAAATAACAAACGCATTAAGAACGTTATTGAGATGTTCTTATCCATGCAAGCTTAGAGATTAAATTGTGTTATATCTTGAATATATGTATAATATGTATGTATGTATAATATGTATATATGTATGTATGTATGTATGTATGTATGTATGTATGTATGTATGTATGTATGTATGTATGTATGTATGTATGTATGTATGTATGTATGTATGTATGTATGAATGTATGTATGTATGTATGTATGTATGTATGTATGTATGTATGTATGTATGTATGTATGTATGTATGTATGTATGTATGTATGTATGTATGTATGTATGTATGTATGTATGTATGTATGTATGTATGTATGTATGTATGTATGTATGTATGTATGTATGTATGTATGCATGTATTGTTTGTATGTATGTATGTCTTTATTTATTTAGCCTTCTAGTAATTCATTCGCATATATAATATCTGAGGTTTTCAAGCGAGCACGTTATCCCTACGCTACTAAAAATATTAATTAGGAAAAATGTATTAAGAATATATCTTAATACATTTTTCCTTGAATAATTATTCAAATTAATTATACGCTCAGTGTCTATAAGTCAATACAGTTTAATTCAATATCTTATAGTATTTAAAAAAATATCGTAGTTAACGTCACTAACATCCGTGAACGGTTGACCGCGACGTGACAATCGCACTATTTCCGACACAGCCAGGTGTCTTTAATCAGTTAGTCATAATTAAATTACAAAAAACTATATCAAATACACGTGTAATAATGATTCGACACTAATGTATTAATTTTTGACGTATTTCATTGATAATAACGCTTTATAAAATAGGTTTTTGTTGGCATTTTTTTGAATGAAAAGGTCTGATCAATTTTAATAAAAATTTCATGGAATGTAATTATGAATATTTATTAAGTTGTGTGTGACTGTCGCGGGTTCGAGTCCCGCTGGGGGCATTCATTTGTTGAGCACGAATGATTGAACTCGAGTCATGGGTGTTAATATTTATAATATGTATGTATTTAAAATTTATATATATGTAGTAGGTATATCAAATATCTGGTATCCGTAACACAAGCCTCGTAGCTTACCACGGAACTAGATGGCGCTGTTGTAATAATGTCCCAACATATATTTTTTTATTCAATGTACAGATTTAACTAAGTTAAAATTATATTATACATAGTATTATGTATTTTATATTTATATATGCAAAAGATCTTAAAAACTGATATTTCAATTTCGGAATTTTTTATGCACAGACTATATAAACTAACCGAGCACGTTCCGCTTTACAATATTATTGTTTGTTATACGTGATGCTTTTTTATTAGGTTGTTCAAAGGACATAATCGCTACGTCTATGGATGACCTTTAAATATAATCAATACCATATAAAAAGTACTGTTACTAAGTAGTTTTTTTGTTTGTTTTTTACCATAACTATACTATAATATAAATATACTAGCGACTCGCCCTCGCTTCGCTTGGGCTTTTTCCTAGATTTAGCACAGGGAAAGCCGCGGGATCCACTAGTTATGCATATAAACCTTCCTCTTGAATCACTCTATCTATTATAAAAAACCGCATCAAAATCCGTTGCGTAGTTTTAAAGATTTAGGCATACATAGGGATATAGGGACAGAGAAAGCGACTTTGTTTTATACTATGTAGTGATGATATACTATATAATTATGGCTAGATGGCATAAAGTTTAATGGTAAGCTACGAGTCTTTTATTACGGATACCAGATAGTTGATGTACTATATTAAATATATACGAGTATATATTACATCATACATATACAAATCCATCACATCGTCTAGACTGGACTCGAACCTGCGATCACTGGCACAGCGAGTAGATTCAGTATAATCTAAGCCATACTCGTTGTCAAGGTATTAACATTGAACTTCCCTCTTCAGAAAAGATAGTCTAAAGTTTAAACTTTTATGATATAAACGTTAATAGGTAAAACCGGGGAAAAATTGCTTGTTCAGATAAACAGAATCTCATTTCATTAAAATTCATAGCAATAATAATTTATTTCTTATGTTTAATTGTATTTTTTAATAACAAAGTCAAAAGAGACGTACACGAATTGTGTGATAAATTAAAATACGTTTAATAATACCTATGATCTTCGTGTAGGTTGTACATCGACGACATCACTATTGTAGATGACTTGAGGTAACAAATACATTTTAGTATCTTTTTTATGATATTTCAGGGAATAATTAAAAATTATAAACCGAGTAAAGTGGGTTCAAGTCCCGAGTCCGGCAACTCTGCCATTTACAGGTACAAATAATGTCTGACATGATTACCACTTATCTTACGATGTTTACTAACTGAGAGTATCTAGTATGTTTTCGAAAGACATTATGCAGTCCACCAACACGCACTTGGTCAGTATTGTGGAATATTCCATGATTCCCTTTGTATTGATCCTGAACACATATATAGGGGAAAAATTAACTATTATAGAATGGACTATCTTAAACAATATACTAACACGACTATTTAAAAAAATATAACTAATACCTAACCATGATTTTATTACGAAACTTTTCAGAAAAAATATTAAAAACCATGTAAATAGTCAACATAGCTACCAAACCATCACGTCTATTAAAAATTAATAAAGAAAAACGTTTGGTCAGTTGAAAAAAAGTCCATTACAAATTGTTCGATGAAAGTTCATGCGAAATTCCCGGGCTGTCGAGGGTATATTGAAATTTGAAATATACATTTCTGAAAACGCTCGAGGCATGCTACGAGTAACTATTCACCGTTCAACGTGAGAACTTTTAAACGTTCTTTTTATTGAATACAATATTCTACTTGTTTATTAGTACTTTACTTTTGGGCTTTTGTAACTTTGGGGTGGTTTTCGCCAGTTCGATTTCAGACTGTAGTTGGATGATTAATACAAATGTTTGTATGAAATAGTAAAATTTAAAATATATCGAAATTGATAAGAATAAATAACCTCCATAAGTGTATTTTAATTTGAATCTGATGTATATTTAGTAATAAATATTTATTCCGCTGTAGAATAATTTAATAATAATTAATTCTATACGCATACTTATACAAAAAACTATGAACATGACTTAGATTGTAAAAAAACATCAAAACTAAAAATAACTGTATTTTTAATCTTAATACAATTTTAAACAGCCATTTTCATTTCACCCAAACGAGACACAGAACAGACGTTATTTAAATACACCTATTTCCCACTTTAACAGTAACATTCAAAACAACACCTTATAAATCCCTTTCTGCTCTAAAAATCTATGCACTTCAATCTGCGCTGAAGCCCTGACATGGCTAATACGGTTGTACAAATCCCATACATGGAAAACCTTCACCGAAAAATATTTTTTGTAGCCATAGGAAAAAACAAAGGCCTTTGTGAGTAACATTGGTTGTACAGGATTTTTCAACGCTGTACTGATTTACAATTCCAAACTGAAGCTACAATTACAGGTCGAAATAAATTTAACTAGTAAAATCTGCGATACATCCGTTTCGACGAATTGAAAATGGGAAAGTATTTATTTTATATGTACGCTTCTATTGTGATAGAAAAAAGTAGGATTTTACAATATTGTTGAGAATTCAAAAATATCCTTTGATAAAAGTTTTCAATTTTTTAGCAATTTTGCAGTTTTGTCACGGATACATGTGTTAATGGAACTTTTGTGTTGCGGAATGCGGATACGTCTGACTGGCTTATAGTCTATAGTCTATACTAATATTATAAAGCTGAAGAGTTTGTTTGTTTGGTTGAACGCGTTAATCTCATCAACTACTGGTCTGATTTGAAAAATTATTTTTGTGTTGGATAGTCCGTTTATCGAGGAAGGCTATATTACATTACGCTACGAACAATAGGAGCGGATCATCAATGAAAAATGTTGCAAAAACGGGAGAAAAATATTTCTTTTGATTTTCAGCCTTTAGAATGCGATCTAAGGCGCGGGAATGGCTGGTAGCTTATAGTAGCTTACAGTAGGTTTGATGTACGTCAAATGCAACACCTATTATTTTAAAATGTTTAATACAAACCTTACTATGGACAATATATTATTAAGTACTTATAAGAAAACTACAATTTTTAGCATTTTTGTATGTGTGTCTGGTTTTCTGTCCATATGTTCCAGCTAATCTCTGAAACGACTGGACCGAGTTTGACGAGACTAACTGAAAAATAGCTTTAAGCAGAAGGTTTTATAGGTGCTCTGCAATATGTGGCTGCAATATTGACAAGTAATTGCAGGGCCATCACAAAAATATTGCAACAATGGCCGAGCAATGAGTGGCCGGGCAATGAGTTGCAATTATTGCCCGTTTATGAACACCCTATAAGCAATAACTTAGGCTACTTTTATTTTTAACCCTTGTGGGGGTCGAAAGTATTCTATAAGGAGCTTCTTAGCCACTTAAGGAGGTTGATACTAAAAGGCTATCTTCAATCACAACATAAAGTTACAAAAATGATCAAATTTGCGCCTTATTACCATTCAAATAAGGACTTGTAGAAGTAATGTGGCTTAAGTGTAGATATAAATCATGCAACAGTGTTGCAAGGCGACAAAACGTTGACCACGTGTTTCTAAAAAGAGTATGTTGCATGTACACTGAATAATTTGTGTTTTTATAAAATATCTTGTTTGTTAAATTCAATGACAGTTTCCGAAGCTGAAATAATATGAAAAACTATACAATACTCCTAGTTAGGTTTTTGAACTATTGAATACTAGCCTTTTTTTGTTTAAGTTTTCCCTGTCTCAGTTAACTTTATTACTAACCGCAGCATAAGTGTTTGACGACAGGTTTGGCTCAGTATGTAGTGAGTACTTTCTGTGCCAGCTTTCGGGGTTCGAGTTCGAGTCGCGCTAGAAACATTCATTTGTTACATGTACATGAATATTTGTACTTCAGTCATTGGTGTATTTAATTATAATATTATGTAATATTAACTCAAACCCGTTACCTAATACATAGAAAACTTTAGTTCATTTTAAACTACAAACCCAAACATCCATTGTAAAAGTAAAAATATTAAAAGAATCACACAAAATGTTCACGTGCAACCAAGTCTTTATAGACAAAATGGGAGCCATTAGCCTACTGCTTAACCGATGGCCGCGTATGAGCAGTGAATAGGCTTTCTCCATCAAAGGGAATTTTTTATTTCGAATTGCCTTTGAAACTCCAGCTATATATAAAAAGGTACAAGTTTCTGCCAGTTTAAACATTTAATGCGGTATTTGCTCTTTAACTCTTTTTTGTGATGCAAAATATGCATGGTTCATTTTGAAGTTCTGGGCAATATTTAGGCTTAAATACTGGTTTAGAGGTTCGATTCCTGCTGCTGTCATTCATATGTTTTTTTTAATTTCAACGATACATCTACTCGTAAACCCTGTTTACCTTATATTAGATTAATATGGATATTTATAAACAAATCGGGAATACCCCGTATATCTTAGCGATATTTTGAACTGTTAACATTTTCACTGTTAGAAGCAGCCACTTTACCTTTGAGACATAAGAGCACCTTTAGGGCTTTTAAAATATTTGTACAACGCTATACAGGTGAAAAAATGGTCATATATAGAAGACCAGTGGATTTTTTTATATTATAGTATGCTATAATTTCTGCAATTGAAGAGGAACAATCTTTCTCTCTCTTTCTATCTCTTTTTATACAGCTCATTTTGTAGGTTAAGACGAACAAAATAGCTATTTAGACGCGAGTTGGGTGGCAATTATAAAACTATTCGTACAAGCACAACCGAAATATATGAACTGGAGTAGCCAAAAAAATATACATCTCGACCACCCAAGGCGTATCTAAGCCTTGTCGTATAGTTCTAAAGAGGTTATACTAGACACGTGGTATATCTGATACTAAGTGTTCTGTTGTAGGTTCGATTTTTTGAGAAATTGCAACGCAATTATTTGGTTGATAAATGAAAATGTATGATTGATAAGGAAAATAATATATGGCTGGAGAGATTTAGATAAAATTTAGTACTTCTATAGACTGTGACTGTGAGAAACCTAAGCCATTAATGATAAAGGCTGTTAGTATGAATAATATTGCAAATACAGAGTATATAACACTAACTTCGTACTTATTCGTTCGCAATAAAAAAACAATTATCAAAATATCGAATTCGAATAGTTCATATCCGGAAGCCATAGCATGGCTTGAACAAGCTACTTCCGTTATACACACGGCCTTTTCACTGCACTACGAGATGGAGAATGCAAAACTTTTTTTATTTTTATTATCAACAAATATTGCCTACAGTACAATATTGTAAGACATGAAAAATAAACAAAAATAGTGCCTCAACCTTAAATAAAATAATATTGATGTTTTCTCAGCTTTATTTTCATTTTTGGTTCCCGACTTTTCGAATGCTTTACAGCAATCGTGGTCTCCCTCGAAAAATACTGTCTGGTAAATCTAAGGAACTGTTAATAGTGAGACTTAATATATTTAGAACTGACAGACTATAATGTGGTGTACAAGTATGACGACACGTTTGGCGCAGTTTGTAGTGACCCTACTTTCTTGCGCCAGCGGTCGCGGGTTCGAGTCTCGCTGTGGCATTCATTTGTTAAACTCGTATGTTTGTACTCCAGTCATGGGTGTTCATGTTTATAATATGTATGTATTACTTATATATGTAGTATAGCCACTGTCTGGTGTCCGTAACACAAGCTTCGTAGCTTACCACGGAACTAGATGGCGCTGTGCGTAGTAATGTTCCAACATATTTATTTATTTATTATAATTATTTATATAAGATACATATTCGACATAATTATTTACTTTTAATAGAATAGGATTTTAAATTGTAAACCAATTTTAATATTTCTGTTTCAATAAATAAATTTATACCAAAATTTATTTTAACAAAGTATTAAAATACTAGTATTTATTAATTTACTAGTAGTAAAATACCTAAATGTAACTAAGTATATTTACTTACTTACTTAGTAATGTTACTAAGTAAAACTTATTATTTATAGATTATCGAAAGTATAAAGAGGTACATTTTCGGATATGATGATTTGACTAATATATATGTACTATACATAAAATGTTTTTAAAATGTTACAATCAAATTCGATATTTACGAGTACCTTCTACCCTCATCCTGAACATTTTTTCCTGAAAATAATTTAAGGGTAGGTCCAATGTTTTCAATATTAAAAGAATATCTACAGAACATATTTCCGACATCTGAAACATTTCCAGTTTTTATAAAAGTAAGTTTAATCATCTTCAAATTGAAAGAGAAAAGGCTTTATTTTTTCTCAAATCATCCAGTTAAATATGACTAATATATACGCATCTTTTGTAATAAAACCTATCTGTAATAGCTAATACGATAGAAGTATAGGTTATTAATTTCAGCAATATATCGATAGCAATATTTTTCGATTCCAAACACGTTAGTGACTATAAAGAACATCTGGTACGCGGTAAAGTAAAAAATGAATTATTTCTCACATAGTACTGAAGTAATGTCGAAATGTTTGTTGCTTAAAGCTCTCAAAACGATAGCGTATTTTAAATTAAGCTTAATCATTAATCCTAAAAATTAATACTACTAATAATACTAATAATAATATAATAAATAAATAAATATGTCGGGGTATATTGCAACAGCACCATCTGTTCCGTGGTAAGCTACGAGGCTTGTGTTACGGATACCAAATAGTTGATATACTACACATATATATAGAGATTTTAATTATAAACACCCATAACTGGAGTACAAACATTCGTGCTTAATAAATGAATGCCCCAGGAGGACTCAAACCCGCGACCGCTGGCGCAGAAAGTAGTGTCACTACCAACTGAGCCAAACGTGACTATTTTCTTCGAGCTTTTAAGAAAGCCTATATTTCTTGGAAGAGCTTTTAGGAAATTAATAATATATAAGTTTTAAATTAATTTATTCTCAAGAGATGGCTTAAAATATGACCTTTGAGATTAAGGGAAGCTGAGCTTTGATTACTAGTCTATATCTAAGATAGTATAATAAAGACAAAAGTTTTGTTTGTTTGTAACAGATAAAATCTGAAAATGCTGGACCGATTTTAGTATTATTTCGTCATTAATTATCTACATTATTGAAAAATTTACTTACTACTTGTATTAATTACTTATATTATAATAATACTTGTATTAATGTTTGTCTTTTACTTTTTCATATTTGCCAAAGATATATCTAACCCCGCACCACTTTTCAAGCGAGTGAAGTCGCGGGCAAAAAATAGTACAACAATAGAATCGAAAAAAAGCGTAACCATGCAGGTTTAAATCCAGGTCTCGCACTTATCACATAGTGAGGAAATTTATATGTCTGAGAGAACCTAGCAAATTTTCGATAGACATGTGAAGTACGCTAGTCTGTCCTTGGCTATTGTAGAGGACTAAGGCCTGATCTTCCTCATATTTAAGAGAAGAAGTGGAACTTTATAAAAATACAAGAATCGAATCCTAATATCATTACCAACTACCATTACATTAATATTATCCAAATATTTTGACGACACGTTTGACACAGTTGGTAGTGACCCTACCTTCTGCGCCAGCGGTTGTGGGTTCGAGTCCCGCTGGGCGCATTCATTTGTTGAGCACGAATATTTGTTCTCCAGTCATGGGTGTTAATATTTATATTATGTGTGTATTTAAAAATTTATATGTGTAGTATATCAACTATCTGGTATCCATAACATAAGCCTTGTAGCTACCCATGGAATCAGATGGCGCTGTTGTAAAAATGTCCCAACATATATCTATTTATTACCAAAAGAATAAACCAAACATTCTGCCACTGCGCTATAGGGTTTCATTCGCGGAAATTAAATACTTTCTCACGCTAATAATGATATAGGCGAGTACAAAATTATATCCGGTGTTATATTACAAATCTAATATGATTTATTAAAAGAAAGCACTGAGCCATGATGGTGGAAAAGATGGCGCTTGAACTAATTATCTATACTTGAGTATTTATCGTAGTTGAATCTTCAAATAGCTTGTAAAAAATTAATTTATGTATTATAATATATTGACAAGCCTTACTCGCAGCTTCGCTCGCGTTCTAAGAGAAACTGTTTCTAGAACTTGTAAAGGGGAATAATTCCGTCATACATATTTTTTGCATAACTTCAACCGTTTACGCAGCGTACGCAACGGAAGCTCTCAAAAGAAATATTTTTCTCCCGTTTTTGTAACGTTTTCATCGATTCTCCGCTCTTCCAAACAAACAAACAAACAAACTCTTCTGCTTTATAATATTAGTATAGATTATATACCTATAGACCTCCTCCGTTTTGAAAGTCGGTTAATAAAATAAGATCGTAAGTATGTGATTTGAAAAAGCGAACCAGTACATCTATTAATTTGTTAAAATATCTGTATATTTGTTTGATTTAAGTCCTAAATATACTTAATGTCTGAGCTAAATGTAGTAAGACTTTTAGCTGTGGATAGCGAATAGTATATGAGAAATAAATGTTAACAATAACAGAAATTAGTTATTTTCTCACGTTAATATTAAAAACGAGTACAAAATATCACAAACCGACATTTTTAATATAAGAAAAGCATTGAGGCGTGACTGTAGAAAAAATAAGAAGGCGTATGATCTAATTGATCTTTACATCTATTCGTATTACGGGGCTGATTTATCAACGTCAAGATCAAGAATAAAGTCGATAGAAAAAATTGTCAATTTATGGTCTAGTCATGTCAATCAATGGTTTAAAAATATTGGAATACGGATTCATTTACGACTTTTTAGAGTGGATTCTTGTAGTATTTTCTTTTTTAATACAGTGAAACTACCCCTAACTGTAGAAAGGGTTGGGTTTGAATTGTTTATATTTCCACGTCTTTTGAGAGCTTTTTAATTAGCGCGACTCGATTTAAAATTCGTCAGTGGAGAGTTCTTCGCGAATTTTCAGCTCTAATTGCTTTTTGTCAGCTCTCATCGTATTAAGGAAATTATTTCTATTGCTGTTTCAAAAAGTATTATAAATAACTAGCGAGAAGCGAAAATATTGTAAAGAAATAGATACGTTTTGATTTGTTTGAGCGAGATCTTGTTTTAAGAGCTTCCTTAAAAAAATCCGACTCTATTTTCCATCGACAAATTCCATGCAGTTTTGTTCAGCCGTTCTGGCATGATTAACAAACATCCAAACATGTAAACCTTGTCATTTATAATATTATTAGTAAGGAAAGTAAGATTATATTTTAACTATCGATTCACACTCGCGTCTCTCGGGTTCGTACCCAGATTAAGCGCGGGCGAAGCCGCGGGTTCCACTAGTGTACTATACATATAACCTTCCTCTTGAACCACTCTATCTATTAAAAAAACCTCATTAAAATCCGTTACGTAGTTTAATAGATCTTAGCATACATACGGACAGACAGCGGAAAGCGACTTTGTTTTATACTATATATTGACACTATTGTTTGAAAACTTTTGAAAAAAAACTAAGCGTGGATGCGATTGAGATAAAAAGAGCATCCGTCAATAATCGAACTTACAAGTTTTCACTTACAACCAAAAACAAAAATCCTTTAAATTTAGCCGAGATTTAATCAAATAATATAATAACAATCGTAATATGAACAAAGGCAATGCCTATTAAAATTCGTTACCGGCTTACTTTAGAATTCATATCATCTGCATTTAAACAGCGCGATGAATTTAGTTTACTCCATATGAAGGCTTTCAAGCTTAATAAATATTCTAGGAATTGCTTAATTATGATATTTTTTAAACGTATTCAATTTTTATTATTTGTTGACGACACGTTTGGCTCAGTTGGTAGTGACCCTACTTTCTTCAGCGGTCTCGGGTTCGAGTCCCGCTGGGGGCATTCATTTGTTGACCACTAATGTTTGTACTCTAGTCATGGGTGTTTATATTTATAAAATGTATTTTTCATTTGTTAACCACAAATGTTTGTACTCTAGTCATGGGTTTATATATATAGTAGGTATATATTTATATTATATGTGTATGTTATATTTGTAATATATATGTTATATTTATAATATATATGAATTTAAAAATATATATGTAGTATATTAACTATCTGGTATTCGTAACACAAGCCTCGAAGCTTACCACGGAACTAGATGGTGTTGTTGTAATAATGTCCCAACATATTTATTATATTGTAGTCCGCCTTGTTAAATTTCATTAAATTACTCCGCTGTTTAATTTGACCTCAAGAATCTCTATCTCTACCGATGAATATAATTGAAGTGTCTGTTTAATGCCAAAATTACAGCATTTTACTGCATGTAAATGAAAGTATAAATGGTACTTGTAAGGAAAATTAAGCTTGTCTGTCAGTTTGTCTGTTTCCATTATCCTCTGAAAATATAAACACCCATGACTGGAGTACAAATGTCCGAGTTTAACAAATGAATACCCCCAGCGGGACTTGAACCCGCAACTAAAATTCACCAAAAGTGGCCTAATATGCTTATAGAAATTTGCAAAAAATGTTCACGTACACATCAGTTTTATGATCCATATTGCTATTATGAATTTTTACAAACCTAAAATTGGCCAGATTACATAATTGTTAAGCTAAATAATAACGAAAGCTAAAAAAAGATTTAAAAATATTGTGGCATTTCATTTTAAAGCTTTTCATTCGGAAGAAAAATATTTAAAAACGTATTAGCACCAGAAATTAAATAAAAACAAAAAAACATCCTTTTGCGATATTAGTAAAGATTTACGACTACAAAATAATATTTAAATATATGTAAAAAGCCTTAAGCCCGTAACGGAAGAGGTAATAAAAAGCTTACGTTTATTCGAAATTATTGATTAAAGCACTGTTGAGAGCTTTAAAATAAAAAGTGCATTGCCTTTGGCGCACTTTTGTGATACACCTACACTCTACAGTTGTACAGAAAATGTTTGATTATACGTTTTTTGTACATTTTATTCAATTATAGTAAAATTGAACATTTTGTAAGTCTGTAGGTTAAATTAAAGGATTAATAGGAAATTGTATACGTTAATATGAAATATATTTAAAGCTTATGTTATATATAAATAAATAATACTTAATTTTTATTTTTGTTTGTCTGTCTGCTTGTTCCAGCTGATCTCCGAATTGGCTGAACTGATTTTGACGGGATTTTCACTAGCAGTTAGTTGATGATACAAGTATTTTAAACTACTTCTAAGAAAAGAGTAAGGGTATCGTTCAAAAAATTAAACATCATTTATTTAAGAATAAATATATAATATGTTTAATATGTAAATACAATATGAATTTACCAAGTAAAGTTAAAAACGAAACAATTAATTACGCACTAATAAAAATCACTACGAAAAAATATTTCAAAGTTATTTTACAATAAAACGAGCATATACACAGGTAGAGTGTAGCGAGCTTTCAACATTTCAGCCAAAATACAAAGAGCTATGCCCTAACATAGTAATTGGCGGTGTAGTCTCGAGTGTGCGGCTCTCATTAAATTGGCCATATCTATGTCCGGGCACAATGGGTTTCGTATTCACAAAATGAAATCTATTTAATAATGTTCTTTATGTTTTTTCCTTTCAATTCATGGTGAAAGGTATTTTGTTTGCAATTTCAATATTACATTCGCAATTTATTCTAACAGAGGTTTGAATCCTCACTAATATTATTGTGTTTGTTTTTTCTTATTTTACGCAGGAACTGATCGATGGGATTTTTGACATATTTTCAGGTTTAAGATCATTTATTTCTCAAGAAGAATATAACAATTCACTTATATGAGAAATTAACAATTACTAAAGTTTAACTAACACTATTGGGTACATCGCTTGCAAATTTTCAGCCCTTTTTAACACCCCACTGCTGGGCACGACCCTCCCTACAATACGAGGTAGATATCTTTTTGAATCTTTTTGAAAAAAGTCATTACTCTCGAGTCTCGTTACAGAAGCTGGATCTATAGTTTTTGTTTTTAATTATGGTCCATCTGTCTGAGCGAGGGGCAGCCATTAGTATATACCCACTATATATTTCTTATACAAGTATTACTAAGTGTATTTGAAGCTTTTATTTGTGAATTTTCATTTACGCAGCCTTAAAGCTAGAGTGACAGACAGTGACAGACAGATAAGATCAGTGTACAGAACAATTGTGTATAACAAGAATAATCAACAAATAATAATATTTCTATAATAGTTTCTTATATAAATACAGACTTTACTTTTGACGAGCTTTTACTTAAGCTGAGCTTTCTGTTATCGTTATTGCTAGAAGAAAACTGTGTTTGAATTAATATTTCAATGATTGCGTTTCATCTTAGAAGTTAACTATGGTAGAAATAGAATATATTTCTACTTAGCCTGAGTGTTATTTATTAGATAGTTTATTATTAATTATCACATTATTAATTTTGTTAATGACATGTAAGTAAAATTCATTACTGTAATAAGCCCTTTTTAACGTCCCACTGCAAGGCACGGGTGTCCCTTCAATATGAGGAGGATTAGTCCACCGCGCTGACCTAGTGCGTGTTGGCGGACTTCACAACTTTCGAAAACTGGCTAGGTTTACTCAGACATGCAAGTTTCTTCACGACGTTTTCCTTCACCGTAAGACAAGTAGTAATCATTAAAGAAAATATTCGCACAATAAAACAGAGGTGCGAGACTCGGATTTGAACCCGCATCACTCGGTTATCCAAGCAAGTTCATTACCACTGGGCTACCACTCTCCCAAATAAAATAATCTTTTTTAAAACGATTTTTTTCATGACGCGTAGGTACTTCTCAAGCATCAAAGATCAACAGTAAAAACAACAACTTATTTTAAAGACACTGGATATGATCCTTTTAAAGATATTTACAATTACCGCGGGTTATAATGACATACACTGTAAATAAATGTTTTTTTCACGGATTTTCTGATTTCTGGCTCGAATGCTTTAACAGTCATCGTTTGAGACTGAGAGACACCTATAGTGATAGTTGTATACTGTCAAATGTTCGCGTAGATCTAAGAAACGAGAATAATATTAAAAGAATATTTATAATAATACAAGTAAAAGAAAACTGTAATATCCTTCTATTAATTGCTTAAAAAGACCGTTTTTATTTTAATATTCTAATATCAAACGAAAATTGAAACTCAATTCTTTTTAGAATTAATTAAAAATAACTCCCAGAACAGACACTAAAAAACTCGTCAGGCCGAAATAGATTACTGAAATAAAATTAAAAGTCCAGTTTATTTTTAATCTAGGCAAAGGAAGTAACACACTCTCGTTTTAATCCGAAATTCTCAAACCAACATTGTATATTTTTTCATTAAGTCTCGTAAAAGCTCCATTAGACGAGCTTAGCCTTCCATTTGGTGAATGCGTAATATCGTTTTTATTGTTCAACCCTCATCTGCTTGCAATTAGCCATTTTGGACCTTTGCGTGGCGCGAACGCTTTATATGTTTTAAGAGGTTCCTGTAATAATAAATTAATAGTAATCTATCAAATAACTCGCCCTAGTTTAGCCTTCTTGTAAAATAACATAGTTTTTTTTCAAATAAAAATCTATCTGAGATTTAATTGTATACTTTTCGAGTGTCTTACAAAAAGGAGAGACTAAAGTTTATAATTTTTATTTATACGTAAGTATCTCATTTATAAGCTTAGTTTAGTGATTATATACATAGTTGTAAAATGAATCTGAAAAATGATAAATGAAACTATCTTTTCGGATTTATTTTGATTTTTGATTCCCGACGTTTCGAATGCTTTACAGCAATCATGGACACGGGAGAGAGTAACCATGTAAATGAATAAAAATAAATGTATAGTATGTAAAGCATTCATACTAATATTATAATTGCGAAAGTCAATCTGTCTGTTAGGATTTTTGACCAATTATGATGTAGGTACTTCGCGATAGACGAAAATACATTATATGCCATGATTCGTTGAATATCCATACTAATATTATAAAGCTGAAGAGTTTGTTTGTTTGGTTGAACGCTAATCTCAGGAGCTACTGGTCGAAAAAGTCTTTTTGTGTTGGATAGTCCTTTTATCGAGGAAAGCTATAGGCTATAGGCTATACACCCTCGCTTAGCTCGAGTTCGTCCCTAGCTTTAGCGCGAGCGAAGCCGTGGGATCCACTAGTAAAAGAATATACCGACGTTTATGATCAATCAAGGAAAAATATATGAAACCACTCGTGTCTATTGAGTATTTTTATAAATGTCAATGCTTTCACTTTCGCTTAATGGGAGAAGTAAGTTAAAAGTTGGTAAAGAAAAGCTATTTCAACGTCAATTTCCACGCGAACGGCGCTCTGACCCAAAATGACTATTAAACTTTTTAATGTCGCGTCCTTCGATGCGATAGTGTAGAGTTCGAACTTGCCATAACATATTTATTACGAAAATTTATATTGAAAGGTGAACTTAAATATTTGAAATCGAGCAATTACTGTAATACGTTGATATCTAAAATCGATATGGTTTGAAAACACAGAAAAAATGTATAAGACGAGTATTATCGCGGCTTTTTCATTTTGCAGAATTATTCCACTCTCGTAGGTCGTAATATGATGTTCGTTCATAACGTTGTTAATACATCCCATAAATATTATAAACGTGAAAGTTGGAAAGGGTGTTTGTCAATCACATGATGGTGAAAGACACATAGATAGATTATAGCGTGGAATAGTACATAGGTTACTTATTATGACGACACGCTTGGCGCAGTTTGTAGTGACCCTACTTTCTGCCAGCGGTCGCGGGTTTCAGTCCCGCTGGGGGCATTCATTTGTTAAACTCGGATGTTTGTACTCCAGTCATGTGTGTTTATATTTATAATATGTATTTAAACTTATATATGTAGTATATCAACTATCTGGTATCCGTAACACAAGCATCGTAGCTTACCACGGAATTAGATGGCACTGTGTGTAATAATGACCCAACATATTTATTTATTATTATTTATATTATTATTAGGAGTATATAAGGTTTCCTTAGAATAGACTCCTTTTTTGATTTTCACTTAGGAAGAACTCTGGAAAACTGAAGGTGAATATAATGTACTATAGAATGCATAAAAAACTTTACCAATCGGAGCAGTAGATCCAGAGATTAGCACGTTCAAACAAACTGCTCAACTTAGCTTATAAAGTTCTACATATGTATACCTACTGTATAGTATATAAGTTGTACCTATATGTACACAGTACGCAATATCAAATATATTAAATATAATTTATATGACATATGCAAAAGTTTATGAGAACTCATGCTAGTGTCTGTAATAAAAATCAAAATTGAACAATTACTTAGCAACGTAAGAAGTAACTGTCAATAAAAAATAGTCCCGCTGAGTTTCTTTCGCCAGTTCTTCTCAGGTCAGAGGTTTCTTCTTTCCGAACTGGTGGTAGACTCATGACGTTCAGTAAGAAATTGTAACAATTTTTATGCTGAATAAAATATTTTGATTTGATTTGATTTGATAAGAATAATGCGCCAAGTTCTAAGTTTTCGTTTGCAAATCAAATAGCGTGACACTTGTTCATATTTGTCCTGTGACAGATAACTCGTAAACATAGGGTAACCGAAATAGCATGTTATTTTGTGAACTTAGAATTTATATTGCTTAGTAATTATGTATACACTAATATCTGACCTAGATTACACTATTGAGTTACGACGACACATTTAATCAGTGTGTAGTGCTATTTGCTGCGTTGAGGGTCGCGGGTTCGAGTCCTTCTGGGGGCATTCATTTAAGGACGAATGTTTGTACTCCAGTCAGGATACATTATTACACTCAACGTCATCTAGATAAATAGCAAGCTACGAGGCTTATGTAACGGATAGCAGATATTCGATACGCTACATATATATAACTTTAAATAGATACTTATTTTGAATACAAGACTTTCGTACTCAAGAAGATAATAAGACCCCAGCGGGACTCGAACCCGCAACTGTTAGAACAACAAATACACAAATTGAGCAAAATGTGTCATTAAGTATACTCTAATTACAGATAGTATTAAAACGCTTGAGTATTTTCATTCATTTTCATTCTTTAATATATACAAGACTAATATTTCGAGTGCCGCCGCCGGCCAGAAATATGCAAATTGAGTCGGCACATGGCAATTTCATTTAATTCTCTACAGCTTGCTATATTAAAATCACGCGATTTTACTTATTAGTGGAGTGACGTTCGCTTGTATAATTAAAAGTACTGAATGAAGCTTTATAATGCTGGTAATGTGCAGTGGTTGGTTGGCTGGTTATTGGGAGTTCGATTCACGTAGTGTGAAATTTTCTGTATTATGCAATATCATTTTATATTTCTCTTTTTTATAGATTCATAAGATAATTTTATTATATTTTTTATATGTAAAACAACTTAAATAAAGTTCTTTTTTATTGTTGATTGTTAAAAAATTACGGCTTTATAAAAAATCTTTACTTAAGTATAAGTTAAAATTTAGATACAAATAGGATATTAAAAATACAATTAAATACCTATATAAATAAAAAAATGGTTGTTTTTTGTCTTTTCCTTAATTTAATTACATATATATTGTCTGTTTTGATTTTTGGATTACTATTAAATCAGACCAGAACGGCTGAACGGATATGAATGATATTTTGCAATAGATAGATTATAGTCTGGAATAATACATAGGCGTCTTTTTATCCCGTATAAGGTACGGTTTCCTGGGATAAAAATTGATAGTCCACTTCGACAAAGCCGAGGGCTTTTGTTAGTTAAACGGTTCAATTCCTCTTTCTCTTCTGCGTACCAATCTATTTGACCCGTTTTGAATTTAACTACTATTTGACCCGTAAAATAAAAGCATATAAAAGTACTAAATCAAAAATTTCTTAATTAAATTAACTAAGCTTTTTTAAACAAACAAATTTGTATGTATCTAATCTATCAAGGCGGAACTTAGAGAAGCTCTGTGCATTAATTTAGATTAAGATTAAAAGCCCCAATTAAAATGTCGGTCTGTTACACTTTATGTGTGCACTAATTCGAAATAAGTTTTATTTGAAGTAAAACGTATTAAATTATAAATGTTATATGTGTCTTAACTTAATTATGTAACTCCTCAAGTCATTTGGGAATCTTTGTAAAACCGAGTGAAGCGGGTTCAAATCTTGGATGTGGCACCTCGTTATTTTCGTGTTTTTATTATATTCAAAGTAAAATAGCAAGTTTTCGGAATACAACTGTACTAGAAACGCCTCGCATATAGCCAACATGGCGGTCAAAAGCTTGGTTCCCATCGTAAGTGAGGCCTGTGCCCAGCAAAGGGACGCTTAAAGCTTCCTCACTCTCCTATTTTCAGTAACATTCTAAAACACAGAGAATTGCCTAAACAAATTTGCATTACGAGTTTGATGCATAATTCAACTTGTTAATTAATCATTTCTATTCTTAATTATTGTAATTCCTGGTATTTTACACTAATTAACTTTATTACAATTGCATTTCATATGGAGCTTAAATCACAAATTACGTGGTCGAATTGTAAATTAATTACGTTGTACGCTGAATTCAAAAAGGGGCATATTTACGTGGTTTTCACTTAAATATATTAGTTTTACATATTTTTTACATGAAAAAATGTTGATTAACAATATTTTTGGAAAATTTGGAAAAAGAGCATGGAAAAAATTAGAAACTTATAAACTTACTAGTGGTTTACTCCACTCTGGTTCGTCCCTGGATACGTTCTGACGGTAATATTGATTTCTCAGAAAATACATATTTTTCCGCAGTTAAAAGTATCTTATACATGACTTTTTTTTCGCTGGGAAATGCATTTGCGCATAAAGTACCCGGAGCAACCCCGTGTCCTCCCTCTCACCGCCCACCGAAGTGGGCTATACTATATATGACTCGATTAACCAGCTCACCTATCACCATACCATATCTCATCAAAATCTATCCAGTTTTTTCTCAAACAGGACAGACCGACAGATAGACATGATACAGACATTCTAAAAGCTATAAATCCTGTAACTCAAGATCCTCTAACTATATACAGCTTTTGTGTCGAAAATAATGACTATTACAATAACTTAGATAAATAGATATAAAAAGAGCAAATTAAGAAAATAATTTCACAATTGGTAAAGACGTCGCGTGTCACAACATCAAAACCATTCAACGAAATTTAATAACGTCTTATTGAAGTTGATGAAACTTCGTTTCATTTAGTCTAAAAATATCTCAATTTAGAGGGACATTTTAATTTGTATAGTAAATTCCATCTTATTTAAATGTTATAAATGCGAACTGGGTAGATGGATGCTTTTTTTATATTATCACGCCAAAACGTGAAAAATTAGTCATCATCATCATCAGCCCTTTTTATGTCCCACTGCTGGGCACGGGCCTTTCTTACTACGAACGGGATTAGTCCATAGTCCACCGCGCTGGCCTAATGCTTGTTGGCGGACTTCACATGTCTTTCGAAAACTTGTTAGGTTTTCTCAGGCATGCAGGTTTCCTCACGATGTTTTCCTTCACCGTAAGACAAGTGGTAATCATGATAGAAATGATTCGCACATGAAAATATCAGAGGTGCGAGACCCGGATTTAAACCTGCATCACTCGGTTATCCAAGCGAGCGCGTTATCTGGGCTACCACTGTCTATCTTTCTGTACTCAAGCTTTAGTATTATCATTAAAAAGCTTTTGGAAGCTATGGAGACTATTCATTTTTACATAGAGAAATATTCATATACCTTTATTAAACTAAAATTTCGAACACTCACCGTTTTCGTCTAGTTTCCATAATTCCGAAGCAAAATAGATGCTAAAATAGTGAAAAAGTGTTAAAATTCAAAAAATGCTAACCGCATCAAAACCAATGTTGTCCGTCCGTCCCGTTAACTCGATAACGTTAGATCGAACTGACTAGACTTAAACGCCTTTAATATATTCCGATATGATTTGGAGGCGAAAACTTGATATCGGGATTTTTAAAACGGATATACGTATTTTGAATGGACATTTTTACGGATTATTTTAGGGATGGATGGATGGAAAGGATGGTTTTTACAATTCCTATGTATAATAATATATCTTGGGGTTGTCTGTTTGTATATATTGAATAATATTCTACGTATCGACCGTTATTAGTATTATTTTTATATATATAAAATGAAAATACACAACTACCTTTTGGAACATTCTCAGCTTATTATATTATATTATGTTTGGACATTATTACAACACTGCCATCTAGTAAGATCTAGTTCCGTGTTAAGCTACGAGGCTTGTGTTACGCATACCAGATAGTTGATACACTGCACATATATAAATTTTCAATACATACATATTATAAATATAAACACCTATAACTGGAGTACAAACATTCGTGCTCAGCAAATGAATGCCCCCAGCGAGACTCGAACTCGCGACCACTGGCGCAAGAAAGTAGGGTCACTACAAACTGCGCCAAACGTGTCATAGAAACATATTTTGATTTTTGATTCCCGATATGTTGAATCACGACGAAAACAATAAACAAGCAAGCAAGTACTAAGCTGACGAAATAAGACCCATTCTAATTACCTATGATCATATTACAAATGTTCATTTAAAATATGACTACTGGACATTATAAAGGTATATTATTATTATTGATATATGACGACACGTTTGGCTCAGTTGGTAGTGCAACATATTTATTTATTTATTAAACTACTAGCGACTCGCCGTCGCTTCGCTCGGGCTCTCCCTAGATTTAGCACAGGCAAAGCCGCGGTATCCGTTAGTTATGCATATAAACCTTTCTCTTGAATCACTCTATCTAATAAAAAAACCGCATCAAAATCCGTTGCGTAGTTTTAAAGATTTAAGCATACATAGGGATATAGGGACAGAGAAAGCGACTTTGTTTTATACTATGTAATGATTAACACCTCGAGAGTAATTCTTTCATGCTAAGCAAAGTTAGGGTATAAAACTACTATTATATAACAATACGTTACGAGATATAATGCCTTTTAATTGAATGAATAGAGCCCAGGTGTGAGTCTAACGTCCGCATCAGCACAATCGCCTCTGAATCATACTGACCACTTTACTTGCGTAAATACTGCGTCATTTGACTACGTCTAATAATAATAAATAATAAATAAATATGTTCGGAAATTTTTACAACAGCAGTCAGCACCATCTAGTTCCATGGTAAGCTACGAGGCTTGTGTTACGGATACCAGATAATTGGTATACTACACATATAAATTTTAAATACATACATACTGTAAATATTAACACCCATGACTCGAGAACAAACATCCGAGTTTAACAAATTAATGCCCTTAGATCGAACCCGCGATCGCTGGCGCAAGAAAGTAGTGTCACTACAAACTGTGCCAAACGTGTCGTCATTAATACATTTAAACAACTGTTTTGTAATACTTTCTTAGGTTTACGCGAATATTTGACATTATAAATGAAACTAAAGAGACCGTCTCTCCCGTGACCATGATTGCTGTAAATAAAACTGTAAAAAAGCATTCTAAACGTCGGGTACCAAAAATCCAAATAAATCCGCGACAAATCCGAAAAAGTAGTTTCATTTATAACTGTTTTGTACTTGGATTTCCACAGATTAAAATAAAAGGTTTGTTTTCTAAGCGTTATCTAAATCAACTGCAATTTAAACCGAATGCCATATTTGTTAATTTTAATATAGACTATATAAAGTCCTGTGATGATTTGTTGAAAAATGAAAGTACAATAATAAACACGCGCAAATAAAATTAAGTAAGTTTCTTTGGTAACGTGTTAGAAATAAAACTTCATTTGTAATTTATGTTTAAAATCTGTACTATTATTAAATTAATGTTTCTTTTTCATATTACATATCCCAAAGCTTTTATCCGACTTCGCTGAAGACTAAAAGGTGGTTATGTTGTTTGACCTATGTATGTATGTAACGCTCCTATGATGCTTAGTAATTACTAAACGGCTTAACTGATTTTGATGATTCATACATTATTCTCCGTTCCTATTCGTCGTAGCGTGATGTAATATAGCCTAAATCCTTCCTCGATAAACGGAGTATCCAACACAGAAATATTTTTTTTAATTTGGACCAGTAGTTCCTGAGATTAGTACGTTCAAACAAACATACAAACAAACAAACAAACAAACAAACAAACAAACAAACAAACAAACAAACAAACAAACAAACAAACAAACAAACAATAAACAAACTCTTCAGCCTAAAAATGTTAGTATAGATGTATGTCTCTAACATAGTACTTTGTTGTTTCGACAACTTCTTTTTAGTTCGCATTTTTATAATTTATGCACTTCTCTCAAATCAATAGTTGCATTCTATACTCGGGTATAAATTAACGTTCAAATTTTTATACGATCTTCGTCCGGCCTCGGGCGTACGTGTGTAATTAAAGGGTTGTTGGTTACAAACTAGATAGCATGTTACTATAATATCAAATATTTATCGTTTCTTGTGTAATTTAATAGATTCAAATAAAAAAATATTTTATTTAAATACACATAAATATGAATTTTTATGAATTACTAGCCTTTCCCGCGGCTCCGCTTGCGTTCTAAAGGCTGAAAATCAAAATAAATATTTTGCTCCCATTTTTGCTACATTTTTTATTAACGCTACGCTTCTATTGCTCGTAGAGTGTAATATAGCCTATAGCCTTTAAAAAAATAATTTTTCGTCGAGTTCGTCCCTAAATATGCTATAGTGGTAATTAAGATGTCTCAGAAATGAAAAACTTTCCCAAAGCAAAAAGTATCCCATATGATCAGTATCCTATCAATTATAATGTGAGTTCATAGAGACATGCACATTCTTTATGTTTAGCTTGTCACAATTTTATTTGTTTGATATGCAAGAAATTCAACTGTGATCCAATTAAGCTCCCGCTGAGTTTCTTTCGCCAGTTCTTCTCAGGTCAGAGGTTTCTTCTTTCCGAACTGGTGGTAGACTTATGACGTTCAGTTAGAAATTGTAACAATTTTTATGCTGAATAAAATATTTTGATTAAGAAAATATATGTTTTAAAGACGTTCTTAGTCTAAATGTGCATAATTATTCATGTTTTGTGAACAAATAGATTAAGTAAGTAAGTAACTCTTTATTGTACACCCGAAAACAGAATAAAATAAACAGAAACACAGAAAAATATAGGAAAAAGTACAAGAGGCGGCCTTATCGCTAAAGAGCGATTTCTTCCAGGCAACCTTTAGGTGTAGGAAAATGATATAAGAAAGAGGGGGCGCGAAAAGTAAATAAAGAAAAAACTAGGATGTAAATTTATAAAATATGCTTATCATAAAAATAAATAAATAGAATACTACTTACATATATAATATACTTATAATGTACATACTATATCAATAAATATATATATATATATAGACATATATAAATATAAATAAATATATAAAATATAAGAAGACAAGATAAGAAGATAAGAAGGTCATTTGTAAACAGTTTGTAACTTATGTGTTAAATAAAGAATTTTGAAATCAATCAAATCCCATATGATGAAAGTATATCCGGATTACCAGCTATCATCATGCCAAATTTCATCAAAATCTGTATACTGGTTTTCTCGTGATGCTGTCACAAACAGTGTATAAATTTATAAATTCTAGATTTCTAGGCCGAGTCGGTGTGTGTATATCAATATTAGTGTCTATTTCAATAATAAGATATTTCAAAAAGTAATATATGTACAGTTAGAATTTAACTACACGTATAGATTTTCTGCTAATTTACTATCACTTCAAGTTAACTTAGATAGTTGAGTTAGCCAAAAGTGAAATAACCAGAAGACTTGGTCACGTTACTATACGAATTAGTGATCAATACACTTAATTAGTTATCGGAAGTCGTAGATTCGACCTACATACACGTCTTAGTTGATAACTTGCTATACGTGACGATAAACTAATATAGCCGCACCGTTACATGTGAGATATACGAGTACGCATTATGTATGTATAGCTGCGGTTAGTATGCCTAAGATTTACGTGTTTTCTATTATAATAATTATTAGTTTTATTTTCTTATAATAATAATAAATGATAAATATGTTGTTATAATAATAAATAAATGATAAATATGTTGGGACATTATTACACACAGCGCCATCTTGTTCCGTGGTAAGCTACGAAGGAAGCTTGTGTTACGGATACCAGTTAGTTGATATAATAATAATAATAATAATAATAATGTTCTCCGACCGATTCCGGCCATGGCGGCCAATCTCATTGAGACTGGCCAACTGCGCAGGAGATATTATAGTGCACAAGTGTACGCGCAGACACAAGTGCACTCTCTATTCCTATCACTCTCATACTCCGGTGGGACGACTGTTCGACACGACCAGTGAGAGCTAAGGCGCAGGACCGACGGCTTTACGTGCTCTCCGAGGCACGGGGGTGACTCACCGCCAACTTCCCAACTCCGGGCTATTACTGAGGCTTACTAAACAGAAAGACTCAATAATTAAACTTGGCCCGACCTGGGACTCGAACCCAGGACCTCTCGATGTATGACCGTACATGCTAGCCACTACACCACCGAGGCTTGATATACTACATATATGTTTTGAATACATACGAATTATAAATATAAACACCCAAACTGGAGTACAAAAATCCGAGTTTAACAAATGAAAGCCCCCAGCGGGACTCGAATCCGCGACCCCTGACGCAGAAAGTAGGGTCACTACCAACTGAGCCAAACGAGTCGTCAAAATTAACATCCGAGTTTAACAAATGAATGCTCTTAGCGGGACTCGAACCCGCGACCGCTGGCGCAAGAAAGTAGGGTCACTACAAACTGCGCCAAACGTGTCGCCAAATATTGTATTATTATTTTCTTAGATTTTATTTACGCATTTGGCATTTTAAATAAAAAGTATCCTTTCTGATTTTGTTGAGGTCTCTGTAGAGAAATTATATAAGTACTTGTAAGAAAACATTTTTATGTCTGTCTGTCTGTCTGTTTGTTTATTTCCAAGCTTTTTCTCTTTCCTTGCCAACTTATAACTGATATTATAAATAAATAAAATAAATAAATAAATATAAATATGTTGGGACATTATTACAACAGCGCCATCTAGTTCCGTGGTAAGCTACGAAGGAAGCTTGTGTTACGGATACCAGACAGTTGATATACTACATATATAAGTTTAAATACATACATATTATAAATATAAACACCCATGACTGGAGTACAAGTTTCTTATATTGATGAATTTGTGTTAAACCTACGTTAAAGGCTAATAATTTTGTGTGTTTGTTCGCATTCATATATATAGAAAATATAATCTCGTTTCTTTATCGCTTATAACTCAGACTCAGCGAAGTTAATTTGCGGCTAATATTAAAGTTAGACGTAATCTTTGCAAAACTAAAACCGGCCATTTCTCTTTAGGTCATACTAAATGAGTCACAGTCATTTGTGTTCTTTTGTTCTACTTTAGGTATGCTATTGGATATTGTTTATAGACATTGTTATAGTTAAAATATAGGTTTTATATGTATTAATATTTATAACTTTCTGTTTGTTTGTGCGGTTACTTCTTCTAGTTATTATCAACGTTTTTTTAAGCATAACACCAACTTTATTTCTAAAATAAATGAGGCTTAAGTTACTTCTTAGAAAACTAGCTATCTGCTATAGAAAGTCCCATCAAAATCTGTCTAGCCGTTTCAGAAATAAGCCTGTCTATACAGGCAAAATGTGAGTAATATAGCTTAAAATATTAATATATTATAAATAGAATATATATTGATGTTACAAACAGACACTTCAATTTACATTAAGTAATATTTATTTATGAGACAGATTTTGATAAGGTTTTCACAATCATTTAGATACTATGATAAAGCAGATACATATTTTATTTTATTTTATTTTATTTTATTTTATTTTATTTTATTTTATTTTATATTTAATATAATATAATACAAATATTTTAAGAAATTTCAAAAACTATTTCGCATTTAAAAAACTGAAAATAATAAAATACTTATATAATGTTATCTACATCATTACAAATCAAACATTGAAAGTTTAAATTTTATCAACAAACTTTTACCACATACATATTTCTAAGAGTAACTTTTTTCAAAAGTCAACATCTAAAAGCTTAAAAAGGCGTGCAAAAGCTTATACTGTGAACCATATTTATTTGGGGTTTAAAATAAAAGAAGCCCGACGTAGCCGAGGCAAGCCGGTGGAAATAGAACAAAAAAGCTCGTCTAAGGCAATACCAAGAACATGTGGAAGTAGCTTATGTTTTTTTAAGACTTAGGCACAATTTGTAAGTTTTCCTTTGATATACTTCGTTCTACATTTATTTATATAAAATCTAATATTTGTATCTTTTATTTACATTACTTACTGGAAAAGCCGAGTGAAGCGAGTTCGAATCTCTGATATTTGGTGTACAATAATGTGTCATTTTCCAAAATGATTACCACTCTTATTACAGTAAAGAAATAGTGTGTGGTAACCTACATGATTGAGAGAACCTAGCAAGTTTTCGAACTGCACTTAGTTAGCGTGGTGTATGATGACCTGATCCCCTTATAATATTTTCCCAATATTACTTCAAACGAACATACATATTATAATAATAATGTTATCCGACCGACTCCAGCCACGGCAGCCAATCTCATTGAGACTGGCTAACTGCGCAGGAGATATTATAGTGCACAAATGTACCTGCAGCCACCAGTGCACTCTCTGTTCCTATCACTCTCATACTCCGGTGGGACGACTGCTCGACATGAACAGTGCGGCACGGGGGGTGACACAACGCCATTTCCCAACTCCAGGCGGTAACTGAGGCTTACTAAATAGAAAAACTCAATAACTAAACTTAGCCCGACCCGGAACTCGAACTCAGGACCTCTCGATGTAAGACTGTACATGCTAGCCACTACACCACCGAGGCAGTAGAACATACATATTATACTTAATACGTAAACGCTATATAATAACTATTTTAAATTTTAAGCTACGAACTACTGTATTGCGCATGCTTCATATATTATTCAAAACAATCACACCTGTCAAATATGTAACGATTACGTTAATGGTAGGGGCTGGTTTTGTTCTGAAATGGAAATAGAAAAAAATAATTAACGTCGTTAAATTTGGGTGTGATTAATTCAACTTTACACCAAAAAGGTTGGATAGCTTCCATTGTCAATGAATAAATGACAGTGTTGTATGAAGGCTTAGGGCTGATCCTCACTATAGTGACTTTCATAGTTCATTCTCTTACAAGGTCTTACAAGGTCCCTTTCATAGTACATCCCTTTCATAGGACCAATCTTGGCCTTAAATCTCAAGACTCAGTTCGCGATTTATTAATGATGAAGAAAACTTCTACAGTTCTTATAAATGAACGTCTAAAGTACTGTCCAATGGATTGAAGTAAAATTTCTTCTAGTTCGATCGCGATTGAAACAGGATGGAACGTAACTTAACTGTAACTGGTAGTATGAATATAAACATATATTTCTTACTTGACAATATTTTACCCGACCGAGATCGGACTGAGCACGGGCCTTCTTCACATATCTTACATATCTTTTAAATACTTGGTTCTATCAAACATGCAGGTTTCCTCACCGACAACAAGTGTTAATTATGTTTTAAAAATGATTCGCATATGGAAATATGCGAATCATTTCTGAAAATATCAAAGCTTCAAGATCCGGGCTTGAACCCACTTCACTCGGTTACCCAAGCGAGCGCCTCACCACTGGGCTACCACTGTCATCAAACAAGTATATATTACCAAAAAAAAAACTCTAAAAAGCCGACAAATAATTTAATTTTCACTCACAAAGCCTTGTCCAAACAAATACAATTTTACCCCATTTTCCAATGAAATCATCTATTTCGAAGTCCTTTTTCCAAATAAAGCAAACTGTACAGACCTTACCACGCCTCGCGTGTAAAAATCCGCGTTGAGCGGATTAGGTGAGATTTTGTAGGCGATGTTTTTGTATTTATTTTTCCTTTTTTCACGAACAGTGAACAAGCTTAGCCGAAAGTAGATTAGTGCTAAATGTATTTCGATTTGAATTATGTTCACACACGTGTGGGAAATTTAAAATTACATTATATAAATGTAAACTTGTTCTCGCTTCGCTCGGGTTTTTTTATATTCAGCCCCTTTTAAACGCCTCCCTTCAATACAAGGTAATTATGTCCCTTACTTGAGAAATACTTAATTGTCCATACAAACTTTCATCCCAGTTTTCATGCCCTTAAAGGAGAATTACCAGGATAAATCCTACATCTTTCTCAGGACCTCCAACTATCTTTATTCATCTAAAACGGTCTAAATATATACTCGTAAATAAATAAATATGTTATGATATTATTACACACAGCACCATCTAGTTCCGTGGTAAGCTACGAGGCTTGTGTTACGAATACCAGATAGTTGATATAGTACATATATAAGTTTAAATACATACATATTATAAATATAAACATCCATGACTGGAGTACAAACATCCAAGTTTAACAAATGAATGCCCCCAGTGGGACTCAAACCCGCGACCGCTGGTGCAAAACTAGGGTCAGTACAAACTGCCCCAAACGTGTCGTCATAACACGATATGAAACATATTTTGAGCTTATAATTCCAACGATACATTTCCAATACAACATATAAAAGTTTTATTGATTAAATTACAGTCTAAGCAGTATACTGCCACTCTTACGGCGTACGTGTAACAAGTGAAGGCAAGCCTAATAAATTATTTAAGACCGTGCCACCGACGCTTTTAACACCGTTTGACGTTAATGACGCCATAATCACATACATAATACATATTATATATTAATTTCATTTTCGTATATACAATTCTTATAATTTGTACATCTGTTTGCTTATACAGAAGTGAAGTGTAAATGGAAAGGGAAAAAATGTGTAAAAATATTCGTAACATGTTATACTTCTAAATACTATTTAAAATTTATATATCTGTAGTACCTATATCATCTGGTATCCGTAACACAAGCCTCATAGCTTACCACGGAACTAGATGGCGCTGTTGTAATATTGTCACAATAATATATTCAATATATTTAATATAGATATAAACAAAATTTTCAAATATTATTTACAGTACGTTAATTTTGATCCCAGTAAAATTTTATTACATCTAAACAATATTGAGATTCAACGACGTAGAAGATATCTTTGATATTTTATAAAGCTATAAACATCAAACGGTTTCAAAATAAAACAATCCAAAGGTTAAGGTATAGAATACGACGCAAAAACGTAAATCAGAGCGCACACAATGGGTTATTATTGCTTAGAAATTATCAATATACTAGAATACGACGAATCTGCTCTGTTTGCCACTACTACGTTAGTTTTAAAAAATAAAGACAAATTATTTTTTAGTACTACTACTTAGTAATCAGACGCAAAGGAGATATTACTATAGTGAAGCGCATGTACGTGCAGATACAATTGCACTCTCTATTCCTGCCACTCTCATACTCTGGTGGGACAACACTCGACACGACCAGTGAGTCACAGGACTGATGATTTTACGTGCTTCTTGAGTAAGGGGTAGACAAACTGCCAACAAATTTCTGGCTGTTACTGAGGCTTACTTAACAGAAAAAGACTCAATAAAATTACTTAACGGGACGTAAACTCAGGACCTTAGAACGATCGTCCTTACATGATAGTCACCAGGCAGTTTAAAAAACATAAATAAGTAGCTTATTTTTACTATTTATTATAATTTAAAAACTTTCTACTCAAAAAAATTTAGATTCATGAATTTAATTATTTTTATGGGAAAAGTTAGCAACATCTGTAGTAAATTAGAGAATAGTATATATACTACCTACGCTACTATTTTATTTATATGAAGTGAATTTTCAGATAACTCTTGAGCGACTTTCATTCGACTTTACAACGACTTAACTTAGTAATTCAAATCTACACAGTTGAAACAATAGGTATCGTATTATTATTACGCGTACATAAATACTGAAGTAATAATAAAATTTGAACCTTTATTAAACTGGACGTTTATAAATATGCGAATTAGATACGGATGGCATCGCTGCAAATAATTTTAGTAGACAATCGTATTTCTATACGAGTGTCTACTAAAATGTACTCTGGTATCAAAACTGACACAAAGGTTTCTAAATCAGTGGTTCCCAGTTCGATATCCATACATGGCAATTCATTTTTCATTCTTTTATCTTCATACTAGTGGAACCCGCGGCTTCGCCCGCGCTAAATCTAGGGAAGAGCCTAAACGAAGCGAGAAAATGGTAATTGTGAGTTATCCGTAAGAGATAGACATATGCCATCGTGGACTTTTTTCTAGAACTTTTAAAGGTGTACAATACTGTAGTACATTATTTTGATCTATATCGTAGAGTTTAGCCAGCGTTCGCAATGTAAGAGCAAAAATGAGTTTATTTACGACATCACATTAGAAACCTCTAAAATTATCAGTGTTTCTCTACTATATTATGCATGTATTATACATATAAACCTTCCTCTTGAATCACTCTATCTATTGAAAAAACCGCATCAAAATCCGTTGCGTAGTTTTTAAGATTTAAGCAACATATGGATATAGGGACAGAGAAAGCGACTTTGTTTTATACTATGTAGTGATTTTAGGTAGTTAATAAATATATTTATGTATAAGTATTAATATAAATATAACATTTTTTGCACTATCGTTATTACAAACTCGTACTAATAATACGATTTGAAAAAATCTTTCTGATTATTTGCAGAAAGTCTACGAGGCTTCTAGGGCGGTATTATAAATACAAAAATAGATTTAATTGGTATTTTCCGGTAAACGTAGGTAGTATTTTTTGCTTGATTCTCAACGTGATTGAGTAAATATGACAAAATACTTTATGTATTTTATCTTTTATATTTTAAATGCTATGTTATTAGTCGTTTTTAGCAGTTATTTCAGGACTTGCTACTACTACTTTTTTATTATTTAGACAAAAACTGCAATCTGAAACAAACGACAAGTAAAAGGTAGTCTTTCGCAAACATAATTTTAGGTTATGTTCTTTTTAACTTTGATCAGGAAAAACAAGTATTTATAAACATTTATTACACATTTAGTGGTGGAAGCTGACCGTTTTAATCGTAGATTACAACTGCACCAAATATTGAGTTCTCCAGTACCATGTGAAACCGCGTGACGGTTATTCCAATTCACGGCCATTTTAACTTGGTCCTTCGAGCCACTTAGCCGTCAAAACGTTAAACTGAAATAGCTTTTAGGGCTGAAACTGGAGAGGTCTCCCTAAACTGGTTGCTCTCGTGCTTTGACGATTTATAGAGCACTTTGATTTACTTTTAATAGCCCCACCTAAATTTACACGCGTCATAAATCAATATGGCCGTGTCGTTTGTTGGAAAAAATCTACCAGTTCAGAGTTTTATTAAGTATTAGTTTACGATCGCTGCTTTTGAGTACTGCGATTAGCTTTAACTTCCCCTAAAATCCATCTTTAAGGATTGTACGACCTCGTGTTCTGAGTTCTGGAAAAAAAGGTTTTGGTGACTCTTTTGCATGAATATTACACTTCTTAAAATGAAATTTCTAAGGCTTCCCTTAGAAAGATCATATTTTATCAACCTTTAATCATATCGTCATTGTCTTATTCATATTTTATTAAATCTATCAGATTTTTATAGATTAAAAACTTTATGCCAATAAAAGTAGTCCTTATTGTACAATATATATTACAAAATATACAAGAATACTTTAATATTTATGCTTCCAAGTACACTGCTTACTTTTCGTTACTTAAGATTCATTTTATTAGCTTTTTATCTATCTAATCGGTTCTAAGTATAATGTAAACACACTACCAATTACACAAAGGTCTGTGATTTAAATATTTATTTAAGAAATCTTCATGTTCATGTTCTTTATTCTGTGGCTTTTAGGCGTGCCATTTGGGCACAAATTACTTCGCCAATGTCGAGTAGATTAAGAAATCTTTTAGGTTGATCTTAGGGAAGTTTTGACATCTTATTCTACTGGATATGGATGTAAGTTCGATTCCAGCTCAATGTACAAAACTAAAGTATTATTACCCAGGACTAGAGTACGGACAGACTTACTCTTCATACAAATGAGCAAGAGATTCAAACCCGCGACCATTTGGACAGCAAGTAGGGTCACTAAAAACTGAGCCAAACGTCAAAAAAAATACTGTGCAAAACAAAATGTGGCATAATTAAAACAAACAAACTACTCGTAAATTCCCACAACGATACACGATACTCCAACGCATCTATTACATTCTGAGAATTCATGAAATACGAGTTTTGTCTCTGAATCCATTGAAATGTTTGAAATAAAATATATCGTTATAATACAAACAAGCAAAGGGTGGATGCTGAGAGATAAAAAAATCTGTGTACTTTTTTATTTACTTTTGCTTTTTTTATCTAGTTGCATTCTCTTGCATATAAAATATACATTTTAAATAAAAAAAACTATATTTATTCACGGATTTATTAAGATTTTTGGTTCCCTTCCCTTTTTGAATGCATTACAGCAATTATGTTCATGAGACTAAGATTTTAGATGTCTTAAGGGTCTTACAAACAGTTTACACACGAAATTAAGAAAAAATATAAACGATGGCTGATATCTTTCACTTCACGAGGGTGGACCAACCAACTACTAAGCCGATCTTAATAAATCGATAACCTCTTAAAATCGGTTAAAAAGCTTCAGAAATATGAATATAAACTAAGTGTATAGACAGATACGAAGCATAGTATTGGTATATCAGAAACCCTAGTTATCTTGTCTAAACATGGTTGAGGACGGAGGGCAAACAGTAGGGACTGGGGTATGTTTGACTCTCAATACACATCTTATTGGTTATATTCATATTTTAACTGAATACAGTCAACTAAATATTTATATGCCTTTATTATGTTGGCTTTTGCAAGTGAAATGTTTAATAGAAAAAGATGTTTGCGAGTACACAAATGTTAAAATTAAATACTTTAAAATTACAATGTATACTTAATGATTATTAATCATCAGCCCTTTTTTAACTGCTGGGCACGGGCCTCCCTCAGTACGAAGGGGATTAGGCCACAGTCCACCGCGCTGGCCTAGTGCGTGTTGGTGAACTTCACATGTCTTTCGAAAACTTGCTTGGTTTTCTCAGACAAGCAGGTTTCCTCACGATGTTTTCCTTCACCGTAAGACAAGTGGTAATCATGATATAAATGATTCGCACATGAAAATATCATGAGAATATGCGAAACCCGGATTTGAACCCGCATCACTCGGTTATCCAAGCGAACGCGTTACCGCTGGGCTACCACAGTCTCCGATTATATTACTGTTGGAATTATAGTAAAAGTCTACAAGATTATTGTTTGGTAATTTTTTTTCTGTTCCCTTTAATTCTGAATCTCAGATATATACTGTTATTTATCTATTTTTTTACCCTTTTACACTAATACAAGCTTAGTTCTATTAGTGATCTGACAGTACTTAAGTAAAAATCTATCCATGTAATTTTCAGGAAATTAAAGAAATTGACTTCCGGCTATTGTACAATTTTATTAATCAGAGGTAAATAATGCTATGGGGATATCTCCGCCACGTGATATTTACACCTCACTAGATACAGGCAATAGGAGGAAAAAAATAAGGAAAACAAGGAAGATTTAGGAATTTAGTTTTACTACTCCCATTAATTGACAAAAACAGTTTAAATCTTGCTTTTTCTAAAGACTTCCTGTGTAACAGCGCAAGTCGACTAATGAATATGATAGGCAATTATTAATGATTTTTTTGAGATTTTTTTTCTTCCATTTTTTATTTGGAGCTTTAAAGCTCCAAAACTAAATGTCAGTCCTAAGATTTTTTTGAGATATATCGCATAGATATTTTCATCCAGTAAATGGAAAACAAAGTGTTATAGTCTATATTATATAATCTAAATAAATGTCAGTCTCATCGATCTCCAAGATTTTTTTGAGATATAACGCAGAAATATTTCCATCCAGTAAATATAAAACAAAATGTAATAGTATATCACAATATTCCTTAGACGGTAGATGGGAAATTGAAGATATATATGTACATTCTAGCAACTAGATTCATTCTACTCTAGGTAGCAGTGCATCCTGTACATCAGGTGTCTCGCGACAGCTATTTTCAATTAGCCCAGCTTGAATTTAGAAACTGTTAGAACTAATGCGGCTGTCAAGTTTGCGTAAGTATTACAGAATTGTTAATTAAACGTGTACATTGCATGTGACAGGGCTCGGGTATACAGCAGTGTACTTGCAAATTGTAATAATGCTTGAATTAAGCTTACATTGGATATAATTTCGAAATTTGCTCTAAGTTTTTTTCGACTGAACGATCTTTCTTGTAAGTGTATAGGAAAAAAAGCTTAGTTAAAAAGAAAGAAAGTTTCGTAGTGACTTATAAGTTCTTTTATTTCACTTGTAGTGCCCGTAGAATGAAATGCTTATATGTATAGCGACTGGCTTAGGTCTTCTATAATATTGGAAAGTATCTATATTATATATCTTTAAATGTTATACAAGTTTAGTTACAAAATATGTATTTTATTATAAAATATACACGTAATAATAAAAGCACATTTCATAAGCTATAGGTATAATGTAACTTAAGTTTTGTATTCATAAAAGTGTGCTATGAAAATTTTAGCATAGGTGTTTGATCTCCCTAAATTATTAAGCAATAAATAAATGGTATAGTATGCAATTTAAAAGTTAAAAATAAGAATTTGTAACAAATAATCGAAATAAATCTGTGAAAAAAATATTTATTAAAATTGTTTTCTTTTCTTGTTGGTCCTACAAATACTAGGATTGGCTTTAAATTTACACAATGATTTTAAAATTATCAACCAACCAATGGAGCGAAGCCACAGTTTAATTTTATGACCAAATTTTTAGAGGTACTTCTAATCTATCAACAAAGTATAATGAATTACAGCTGAGAATGAAATAATATCAAGGTTCCATATGACAGGTTAATTTATACGTAAATCAGTATTACAACATCAAGTATTACTGAAGCAGGAGTCAGATCTTAAAGGATACAATTTATGAAATGCTTAATCAAAGCTTTGATGAGGATCTTATGCTTTCAAAATGTCAGATTCTTAAGCACGTGTACGATCAACATCAACATTAATTATTCAATTCTTCATGAGAACGGATTCATAAGAACGTTTTATAGATAGCGCGAGCGTAGCCGCGGGTTGTACTAGTGTATTATACATATAAACCTTCCTCTTAAATCACTCTATCTATTAAAAAACCGCATCAAATCTGTTGCGTAGTTTTAAAGATCTAAGCATACATAGGGACAGACAGACAGCGGGAAGTGTAGTGATTATCAGACATAGTAAATCTAGTTGCAAAGTATTAACAGCAAATTGTAACGACAGATTACATAATACTTTGTGACCTAACAGCATAAGCTTTTAATTATAATACCTATAAGAAGGTTACGTAGATATCAAAACAGTAAGGATTTTTTTAAGGTGAAACTTCTTTAGAATCGTTGTGATTTCAAACTCGATGCAACGAAAAAATAACTCCATAGTACCAGGCGCTCAGAGACAGAGTTAGCCTTAATTTAAATTCAAGTTTTACTTCTGACATGTGTACTTCGATTTTATCATAACCACAATCTCTATCTCCAATATTTTTATAGTTCTGGTTATAAAAGAGTCTTAGCCGATATAAACAGACAGACAAAAATTTAGTAAATAGCTATTTTTTTCATTACAATTATACACTACAATTTCATTTATTTGTATGGCATGAGGTCAAACAAGAGAGGTCACTTTTAAGATACAAAAAAATTAAGCTTTTTTTAACATTAAATTAAATTTTCAACTGAACTGATTATACATTAAATTAAGCCATACCCAATTTATTATTACCAATAACTACACCAGTTGGTACTTATATTTCATTTTACCGCGGCTTCGCACGCGTTCTAAAGACCGAAAACCAATTTCTTTCTGAGTCGCAAAGTCTGATACCTTGCAGAACTAACGATCAACCTTCCCGTTAATGCAACATTTTTCATTGATGCTCCGCTCCTATTGGTCGTAGCGTGACGTTATTTATTATAGCCTTTACTTATAGCCTTTCTCGATAAATGGACTATCCAACACAAAAAGAATTTTTTAATTCGGACCAGTAGTTCCTGAGATTAGCGCGTTCAACCAAACAAACAAACAAACTCTTCTGTTTTATAATATTAGTATATATTCATTGCTTATACAAGGTTCCGTTGTCATTTTAATATGGATAGACGGAGATGGAGGTTCTCGTAGTACATATATTTATTAGATTCGAATGGGTCAAAAGCAATCCTCTGTACTAATTGTTAACAAAGACAAAGGCATTCCGTTATAAACCGTATTGTTTTACGCGTCCCGTATCTAAGCTCGTGGGTCAGATTGGTATAAGGTATGGTTATATAGCGGGGAAAGATAACCAAGTATAGTAATTCAATTCAATTCAAATCTTTTGTTCAGGAGGCTTTTGGGAGTTCCGATTAGACATAATCGACATATAATGAAGAAAATAGATAAACTAGAAAATGTAGTATAAAATAACCACTAAAACAGTAAAATAAGTTTACGAACAGACGAAAAAACTGTTCTGAAAAGTGTTGGCTTTGCTTAATTTTATTCAGACAATATAGAAAGCGGTCCAGTGGTAATACCAAATCGGAAAGAATCCCGTGTCGCACACCATTGATATTTTCATGTGCTAATAATTTTCAACGTAATTACTATATTTTGACCTACGTTAAAGGATAAACTCGTGAGTATACCTACATGTTGGAGAGATCCTAACAATTTTAAAAGAAAAGTCAAGTCTGCTAATCAGCAATTTGTCAGCGTGGCATATTATGGCTTGATCCCCTCGTAATGAACATATGCCTTTGCCCAGCTATGGGAGAATAAGAGCTAAATAACAATAGTCGCTATCGCTTATCCCATAAACCAATCATCAATATGAGTTCATTATCATTTCATGGCATGTGTCGGCATGAATATTTCCCTTTGATTAATTTGTGCGGCAAGGACGCTCCGTAATACATCGCTTTATTAGCTCACACTTTGTTAAACGCTAGCATTTACTGTACAGTGTACACCTGCTACTGTACTTGGCATATTTGGTTATGAAATCTACAATGTATTCATATTAATAGATGGTGCCTAGATTGGATTTTGATGGATGCAAAGTAGTTATCAAATTCCCCCTTTTATCTGGTGTAGGGATAGAGCTAAGGATGTTAGTTATTTTAAATAAAAAGTTGTATTTATGAAATCATTTAGTGATTTTGTAGAAATTGTATGTAACAACTATGTATATAATGACTTTAGAGACGACTAAAAGCTCAGTTTCTTCTGTGACATGATTGCTGTAAGGTATTCAATATGTCAGAGCACAAAAATATAAATAAGTTAGCAATAACGTCTGAAAATTTAGTGGTAGTGCCATGCTTGTTATCTTCGGGTAGCAGCCGCAGCCAGCTTCGGGTGCCGGCCGCACGCCCCGTATAGTACCACTCTCTCACAGAAGACCGGCGTGAAGTGGCAGCTATGCTGTCGCGTTTCGTCCTGTAAGTGAGAGTCTGGGAGGCCCACTCCCCATCCGTCATACCTCCCTCCTTCCTCCCTCTTCCCTCCCCCTACCTCCCTCTTCCTGCATACTCCCTCCCTCCCTTTCCTGAAAGGTCGCAAACGCATCTGCAAGCCCTGCAGTGTTGCAGATTTCCATGGGCGGAGGTGATCACTTCCCATCAGGTGAGCCTCCTGCCCGTTTGCCCCCTTTGTGCCATAAAAAAAATTCCTACACAAAAAAAAAACGTATATTCTTATTGAATACTGTTGAAGTCGTTCAAATTGATTTAAATTAAGATTTGTTTTGCGACAATCTCATGCAAAAGCTTGCTAAATGTAAGACCGAAGTGAAATCAAATAATAATTCCTCGTCGTTCCAAATTTTCTAATTTAAGTTACTCTAATTTATTCTCTTCGAAATAGATTAAAGTATCTCAGTAAGTTTATGTTTTCAATCTGTCCTGAAGTAACTTTATTAAACATGCCATGCGATATGGTTTTTATATACTATCTATAGTACATGGGTTTGCGCGTATTTATTAAAAAAACTATTTTTTTTGGATTTTCAGACAGATTATTCTGTCTTTATCATTAATTATATAGTGACATTTAAGACGTTATAAATCTAAGTGAATCAAATAAATTAGTTGTAAAGCATTTAAAATTTCGAGAATCAAAAATCTTAATGTATCCGTTTAAAATTCATGAACATAGTTTTATTTTTTAAAATATCAAATATTGAATAAATCTGAGAAATTATATCATATTTATTAATTATTCATTTGTTTTTTTTAGCTTATCGCCGTCCACTGCTCCATGAAAGCCCCATACAGCGCCAACCACCCAATCTTGGGCAGCATGCACCCTCCATCCCATACTTGTCACCTTTTTTAATGGTCAGTCCACCTAGCAAGGCGTCCTACACAACGCTTGCCTAATCATGGTCTCTAATTTAAAACTATATAATAAATACAACGATAGTGCTAGCTTAGTGGTAATAAGCTCGCTTGGATAACCGAGTGAAGCGTATTCAATTCCTACATGTGTAAGAGAACCTAGCGAGTTTTTGAAGGATAGTCCGACAAACCGTACTTGCGTTCTATATTAATAAATAAATAATAAATATGTTGGGACATTATTACACACAGCGCCATCATTTTCCATGGTAAGCTACGAGGCTTGTGTTACGGATACCAGATAGTTGATATACGACATATTATGTAAGCTTAAATACATACATATTATTAATATACCCTATTACCCTATATTATATATAACACCTATGACTGGAGTACAAACATCCGAGTTTAACAAACGCCCCCAGCGGGACTCGAACCTGCGACCGCTGGCGCAAGAAAGTAGGGTCACTTCAAACTCTGACCAACTAAAAGATTAAGTTGTGTAATATCGAACTACCCACAAATACAATAAATTTAATCCCTCAAACCATGAAAAAGAGCAGAACAGACAAATAAGCTTCACATTTCTGCTTCAAAAAATAAATGACTTCGAATAAAATTTGAAAAAAACGTAATTAAACTCATTCAAGCGCTCTCATAAAATATAGAGAAATCTTTTTAGCTTAGCTTTTTAAATCCATTTGAATGTCCTCTCCATTAGCTCCTTAACCGATTTAAAGTGCATCTTAAGCGATACAGAGTACATTAATTGTGTTAGAATTACCCCTATTTGTTAGTGCGAGTAGTTTAGGAGATTTGTTACTGTTGCCTTCAATTAGCTTTACCAGCTTTAGAGAAAGAGTATCTGCTTAGGAAATAATAGCTGCTTTATTATAGAAATGTCTGGAATTATTTTAGATGAGTTCAGTAGTTGGTTCGATTAGTTATGTATACTTGAGTTGCAAAAACCGGATAGTATATTATATAACTTTAATAATTAATATAATCACCCATAACTAAAAAACAAACATTCGAGATCAACAAATGAATTCAGCTAGCGGTACTCGAACCTGCGACCGTCGTCATAGATCGACTGTAAGGAACTTTTAATATTCTATTTAATAATGTAGGATCATTCACTATATATATCTGCCTATGTTTATAATACCTAATACTCAATCCTTCATGTTTATAATAATTCATTGTATAATAATAAACTTTAACAAACAAACTTTCTTTTTTAGGTTTGTGCGAATGTTAGACATTACAAATGAAACTATCTTTTCGGATTTTGTACCGGATTTATTATGATTTTTAGCTCCTGACGTTTCGAATGCTTTAAAGCAATCATGGAAAAGATAGTGTCATTTATAAAACAAACTTTCTTTAACATTATTCAAATATCTATATATAATTCGCGTCATGTAAAAAGGACGCTGGCTGTCAAGTTGCGCAGAGGCGATTTATAGGCTAATTTGGTGGTAAGACGCGGGGCGCGGGACGTCAAGGCACGCGCCGCATGCTTACCGGCTCGCTATTGGTTTGTCAGTTCAAAATACCATCGCGCACACAAAAGTTATTAGTTACGAAATGATTTTATATCAAAAATAGAAAAATAATATTTTTGAATAATATTGTTTTATAAAGATAGAGTCTGATAACAATGCAGTTAACAATAAAAATATATATATAAAAACGAATTAATTTAATTTTTTGTACGTGGATTAAAAATTCTGCAATGAATCAAACATATTTTATTAATTTATAAAATTCTGTTTAATGACATTCTATCTAATATATTTTTCAACGTATCTACGAATAACCAATATACGTCACGAGCGAAAGGTTAGTTCAAAAATAAATGAATAGACTTAGTAATTTCGTGTGCGAATGTACCGATGCGCAAACACACACCCCACCACTTTCTTCCAGCGTTCTTTTTACGTGACGCAAACTGTACATAAGTTTTCTGTTTTATATACATTTTCCATCATGATGTAGGTAATTGGATGAGTAACCATAAAAAAAAAGAAAGAATAATAATTGTAGCGTTATCACTATCACCGGATTCTTGAAACCTGCACTAATGACTTTTATGTTTTAACACACACTGAATCATAGAAGCATTTTATTTTCGTAGAAGCGATTTTCCTTACATTAGGTTATTCATTTTGTCATAAGTTAAAAAGAATTAAATGGCATTGAGTGTCTTCTGTGAAGTATTGTACTGTCATACTTTTGTTTGAAATACTATGAGTTTTATTTTGATACTTTAAAAAATAAATAAAGCCTTGCTAGTATTAGAATATATCGGCTTGACTGAGAAAAGGTAGAGGAGACCGTGGTAGATCGACCTTCACCGATCTGATAACCAGATGAGACATATTTTTTATCGAATATAATTTATAAACAAATATGCCTATAATTACTTGCCTATCTGAAAGTGCTCATGGCTATTTTTAGCTGGGCAACAGTGCTTTAAGTATGATTTTTTGCAGGCAAGTATATATGACTGATTTTGTAATAAAATGATCTAAAATTTGATATAACTTTCGATAAGTTAGCAGAACGATGGAGTCACCTATATTGACTTACCTGTTCACATCGGCTTGCCAGGTAGCATACACAAAAATGAGTAGGCAAGCCTACTGAGGCATATTCTGTGTGTTAAAAATAACAGTGAAATAAAATTCATTTGGTTATCAAAAGAATGAAAGTGATGAAAAAAAATCGATTAAAGTTAATTTAGTTAAAAATAGCCATGAGCACTTTCAGATAGGCAAGTCATTATAAGCATATTTGTTTATAAATTATATTTGATAAAAAATATGCCTCATCTGGTTATCAGATCGGTGAAGGTCGATCTTCCACCGGCTCTTAGACCATAGACGCTTATTGAATACTGACGTATGGCTCAATTTGTAGTGACTCTACTTTCTGTGCCAGTAGTCGTGGGTTCGAGTCCCGCTGGTGGCATTCATTTGTTGATCACGAATGTTTGCACTTCAGTCATGAGTGTTAATAGATAAATATATGTATTTAAAATCTATATATACCATGTAGTGTATCAACAGTCTATCTGGTATCCATAACACAAGCCTTGTAGCTTACCACGAAATTAGAGGGCGCTGTGTATAATAATGTCCCAAAATATTGAAGTGAAACTTCTTTAGAATCGTTTTGATTTCAAACTCGATGAAACGAAAAAATAATTCCATAGTACTTACCTACCAGGCGCTCAGAGACGGGGAAGAGTTAGCCTTAATTTAAATTCAAGTTTTACTTCTGACATGTGTACTTTGTACACACGCGCTCTTTTTTTTACTTTTCATTTTTAATGATCTACATTCTATAATACTTTCTTAGGTTTACGCGAATACTTGACATTATAAATGAAACTATCTTTTCGGATTTTGTCGAGGATTTAATAATATGATTTTTGGTTCCCGATGTTTCGAATGCTCGAATGCTTTACAGCAATCATGGTTACGGGAGATCTATATTCTATCAACTTATCTTTTCCATAATCTTTCTAGCACTTTATCTGGTAGAATTGTACGAGAGAAAGATGCTTCTTACTCATATCCCTTTGACTTAATAACCACAAATTTCACAATTATGAGATACTAGCGACTCATCCTCGCTTCACTCGGGTTCGTTCCTTGATTTAGCGCAAGCGAAATACATACACAAAATTGACAAATTATATACTACCACCTTCCTCGAGAACCACTCTATCTATTGGTGACAACAGCATGAAATTCGGTGCAGTAGTTTTTGAGTTTATCGTGAACAGACAGATGTGACGGAAGACTTTGTTTTATAAATATGTAGTGACTACTGACAATATCTTGACAGTAAAATCTAACAACTCTTTATCCACTTGATCCAGGACAAAGAGAAAGCAGATCAAAAGTGATATAAACTAGGATAGGACGAAAGGATGAAGGATATGACAGAAATATCTATCCCATACCTGTATTAAATCTTACACCATAAAGACGTGTTACCACTTCACTCGACCTACAAGTATAACATTTAAGTTTTATAAGAGCGAAGTATTTAATGTAATTTATTATGGATGCAGGCAGTTTATAGCCCGTTAGGGGAAATTAAACGACCCGGTTACGCCGTCAGTAACGTGGTATTTCTTGCAGTTACGAAATAAAGTAAGCTGTAACTTGCATTTTTTATTAAACTTTCCTAGCCACGTGATAAAAAGCTCATAAATATTTTGAAGCTTTTTGTGTACATTTTACAATGTACATAATACGAGTATGTTGCCAGGACGACACGTTTGGCCCAGTTTGTAGTGACCCTACTTTCTTGCGCCAGCGGTCGTGGGTTCGAGTCCCGCTGGGGCATTCATTTGTTAAACTCGGATGTTTGTACTCCAATCATGGGTGTTTATATTTATAATATGTATGTTTTTAAACTAATATATGTAGTATATCAACTATCTGGTATCCGTAACACAAGCCTCGTAGCTTACCACGGAACTAGATGGCGCTGTGTGTAATAATGTCCCAACATATTTATTTATTTATTAGTTTATTATTGTGCTTATTTCTTAGAAAACGTTTTTCGACGTCTGAGTATTAAGTGGAAGATTTAAGGAGCAATTAATTCAATTTTACTTGTATATTGATAATTCTATTACTTTTTTTATTCTATTCTACTGCTATTAAAAAATTATATCTTATATTTACACTGATGTATTTTAATTTAGTTGCCAAGCACTAGTGCTGTGAAAACCACTTTCTTCATAGGTCTAGTAGATTGGGTGGGATTGAATAGCTCATAAAATTATTGATCGTAGATTCGATTCTCCGATTAATGTCAGTAATCGAGGTCATAAAATCAGGAATCAACATATATTTTCAACTGTAGCCTAAAGTGGGAGTGTCGCGCCGATAAACACTAGCTAACAAACATACATACATATTTATTTTTTATAGCTTATATCCCTTTTATAATATCAGTAAATATATCATTTTTTATTAACATTTAATCTTTCAACTTTATACTACTTATCAACTTTGTAAGAACACGATATTCAAATATGGTCGAGTTAAAACTTTCAGAACTTTCCAACTCGGGTAGGGAAAAAAGTGTAAAAAATATAGTCTGTTATTTTCTCGTTTATATTTATGTATGAAAGAGAGGGTCGTCGTTAAGGGCGCTTCTCTCGTAACCATGATTGCTGTAAGCTGTAAAGCATTATAAACGTCAGGAACTAATAGCGATAATAATATATTGAAATAGTAAGAAATAAACAAGCAAACATACATATATACATACATTCGATGGCACGTTTGGCGCAGTTTGTAGTGACCCTACTTTCTTACGCCAGCGGTCGCGGGTTCGAGTCCTGCTGGGGGCATTCATTTGTTAAACACAGATATTTGTACTCCAGTCATGAGTATTTAATCTTATACTCGTATATGTAGTATATCAACTATCTGGTATCCGTAACACAAGCTTCTTTCGCGCGCTCTGTGTAATAATGTCCCAACAATTAAAACAATACAAAATAATAAATTAACATTCCATGTAAAAAATTCTAGGAGAATGAAGTCAGGATGAATTTAAATGAAAGACATCAAAGAAGGGTTGAATCGATTTCAAAAACATCACCCCTTAAAAATTAAGGGAAGTTTATATGAAAGTATAACTTTCCACATGCGAGTGAAGCCGCAGTAAAAGCAATACTTATAACTTTGCACATATGAAACTCCAGCAATACCAATAAACAGTTTGTACCATCGCGATGTAGTGGAAGTATGCACTCGTTTACAAGTTAAATCGACGGGGAACGGTCTGGGTAATTAATTGGGGAGTCGGGTATTTCCGAGACAACACTACTGTCGCGGCTGGAACTAGAAGTGATAATATTTGGAGGTGGTATTCAATAACAATCTATACTAATATTATAAAGCTGAAGAGTTTGTTTGTTTGTTTGTTTCGCTAATCTCAGAAACTGCTGGTCTGATTTGAGAAGTTCTTTTTGTGTTGGATAGTCCGTTTATCGAGGAGGGCTATAGGTTATGTTACATCTCGCTACGATCAATAGGTGCGGAGCATCAATGAAAAATGTAGCAAAAACGAGACACTCTCATACTCTGGCGGAATGACTGTTCGACACGACTAGTGAGAGAGAGAGTTTAGCTCTCTCGCGAAGGACCAACGGCTTTACGTACTCCCCGAGGCACGGGGGTGACACACAGCCAACTCTAGACTCGAATCTAGGACATCTCGATGTGTGGCAGTACATGCTAGCTTCTCCATCACTTTAAATACATACATAATATTATAAATATTATAAACCTATGACTGGAGTACAAGCATGTACCCAACAAATGAGCCTCCAGCGGGACTCGAACTCGCGACCATTAGCACAGTCACTAGTATAACTACAATTACAACTAATTTATTAATATTTAATATCTTATCCAAATAACTCGCTCTCTGGTCACATGTCTCGAGTAAAGAAGTACTCATAGCGCTTGCACGTCTATACTTTTGTTTGCATATGAACAGTGGAACGCAGTACCACCTTAATTTACTGTCAACTTATACGAGTGCATGCCTAATTGAACGTTTTGTTTGGGATAGACGGTTGATAAAACTAATTTGGATTTAATTTGCGATAGTTTTGCTTATATACTAGTGTTTTAATGCGGTTTTGCATGAACTTAATTTAATTTAAACAAACTAAATTTGGAAAGGTCTATAAATTTGGAGCTAAAGCATATTTGATAATTAATCTAACTTTAAAGGTACAGCGATTTTAATGTTACTTTTCTTGGTTAGTTAGTTTTTAGCTTGTGCGTTATGAACGGGGCTGGGTTCAGTATAGTATGATGTCTGATCCCAGGAATCAATCTATATCGTAGACAGATTTTATCGAAATCCGTTCAGCGGTTTAATCGTGAATACATTATAGAGTTAATTTTACATTTTTAAGTGTAATATAGATTATTTCCTCCTTATGTATGGACACAACTCTTTGAAACTTACATACTTTAAATATTTTCTATTCAGAATATAATGTAAAAATCCAGAGTGTCTGCTTCTACTCGTATGTAAATTCAACTTCAAGTACAAATTGACACATTAAAATTAAATATATTTCATGAGGGACTTATTATTAAATACTTACGCGTATAACAGCATGCTTATATTTTTTTTATGATGGGATATTTTTTCAACAGCGCCATCTACTTCCGTGGTAAGCTATGAGGCTCGTATTACGGATACCAGATAGTTTAAACACTATACATATACATTTTAATTACATATATAAATATTAACACCCATGACTGAAGAACAGACATTCGTGCTCAACAAATCAATGCCCCCAGCGGGACTCGAACCCGCGACCGCTGGCGCAGTAAGTAACGCACTGCCAACTGAGCCAAATGTGTCGTCGAATTCGAATTATACGTACATAATATTTTGAAGTCACAAACTGATAACTGCACTTTGATAAGTATACATAAATGACAGACGTTCACCAACTTCGCAAATCATTTACCCATTTACCCATTACGCAAAAGCTCCTAATACTGATACCAAATGTGGAAATATTCAAAAAAGGTTTACCAAATAAAATTTCATCTCACGATCGTCGTGAAGTTCAAACTTCCTCAAGTTCTATAAAGCGAATGAAACATCTGTTGTATGAACAACTCGACAAACTTTTTACTGCCATCTTGACTTTTAACTTTTCCATTATAGAGATGTTTTTTCTCTATTTTCTTGTATCGGTCAGTTTTTGGTATGGTTTTGAAGATTAATTCTTAAAAAATATTCAAATCGTTTCATATTTAATTAAAAAGAACAAAGATTTAACCAAAATATAAAATTAAGCTTATTTTATTTAAGTTCAGTGGAGTTGGAGCTTTTAAAATGTAAACTTTGAAAGTTCGAAAGCCTTGTTTATTTAGAAGCAATAAAAAAATCATTTAAAGCAATCTATTACCGAAAAAATTCTTAGAAATGTCTTAGATATTCTCAGAACTACCTGTTATGGTACAAAAGATTTTTTTTCGTACACAAAAAAGGGGTTCGCCCGCCTGTTCTCCTTAATTTTGTCAAATTTAGCTTTTATGGCTACAATTTTAAAGTTTAATTTGACTTAGCAGTGCACATGCATACAAAAAATTGAAAAGGATCATAGGAATTATCATCAATAAAATTATCTGTAGGGTCTTCATAAATCGTACAGGTAGGTTTTGCTAACATACAATTAGTGGCAAGTGTACGCTCAAACAAACTATTGAAAACTTGACTTTTTTCATCGTCATTCTATTTCATTTCCTACATCCCTTTTTGCCAGTATTTCTTTAACACTTCTTCAACTGCCTTGTCATCCAGTGACGATTTGCATTGGTAGCTTCTGGGTTCGAATCCCTGGTTGAACATACATAGCTTCTAGATTTTTATGCACTTAGGTATTAAGCCTGAAGTTGATCACCGGATAGCTTGCTTAGCTGAACTTCCTACGTTTTTTCTTTCATCGATCATATCGAGTTGCTGTCCATCTAAAATACAACATTAACAGTAATTTGCTGTGAAATTAATCGATGTAACCAATATGGTCCATATTATTAAATAATTGACCAACTAATTTATCAATGGCCATACTAACCTTTATAATTGTATTCATATGGCTAACTATTTCTTTTGAAAGTAACTTCTGTGGATCTATATCCTGATATTTGATCTCTAACCTTCCACGCATTCAATATCAAATCGTTTATTTTAAGTAGCTTGTTTTCAAATATTTTTATTGCATTGAAATAGATTTATTACAAATATATATTTAATGTTGTTGTTGTAATTGTTAAAGAGTATCATTCTTTAGGACACAAACTAATATATAAGAGTAGTACTATCCTTTATTTAATATGAAAAAAACTTCTAAGAGCATAACTACAAGTATATATTTAGAATATAAGTTAAACACATAATAAAATTATAAAGTTAGCTCGTATCATAAATCAAAATGAATGTAACGAAAACACGTGTTCGTTATAACTACGTACAAAGCTAACCCTTCAATCTCGATCCTCTTATTAAATAACTATGATCACTTATTCATTGAATATGCACTTACGTGAGAAATACAATAGCTTGAATTGAATCAAGGGAATAAAGTTGAACGGTTAAAGGTGTTTAATGTTGCTAAATAATATTATTTTATAACCCCGACCTCGTTTCCTATAGAATTATTATTATTGTGTAAATTTTATACAATATAAGACAGTGGTAGACCAGTAGTAACGCGCACGCTTAAATTACCAAGTGGTGCAGGTTCAAATCTGGACCTCTGATAATTTCTAGTGCGAATTGGAATATGGCCCCGTGTTTCTAGAAGGGAGTACCTTGCAGAGCAGTGGAACGTTAAAACGAAGACTGAATACATAATATAAATAGGTATACTATATTATTTGTATACTAGTGACTTACTCTAGCTTCGCTCAGGTAATATCTGTTAGTCACTAGCTTCGCTTGACGACTTCATTACAAAATAACGACTTTTATTTATTTCCATAAAATAATATTTACGTATGTATTATAGTTCATAGTTTGTAAAAAGAAACGCTTTAAATAGTAACGAAAACGTATCACTTACGTTGCGTTGTAGCGATATTATTTTAAATTTAATATTTTTAAAATTTTTACTATAATAAAGGGCTTTTTTAAAATAATACATGAACATACATACATACCTATACATATATACCTATACATATATACCTATACATATATACCTATACATGCATATTATATAAGTAGATGAAGTTAGAAGACTGTCATGGTTTTAGACGCACGAGTTAACCACAAATAAGCATCTGTACCTCTAACAGCTGATATTTCCAAAACATTAGTAAAGAAATTAAACCTTACATATAAAATAATAAAGCACAAAATTAATTGTATTATTTACTTACACACTTTTTTCTATCATCACGTTAGTTTTTTTAAACCGGATTCCTACAAAAGGGTCGTAATAATAGTCAATATATGTGTATGCGTCCAATATAAAATCTATGAAACTTAACGCCTCTAACAATCGATCTGTATTCTGTACCATGTCTTCTATTTATATTATACAATATATTAACTAGCAAACCCGCCAGGCGTTGCTTTTGATTAATTAGAAATCTTAATAATTCTACAATAAACAAAGAATAAAAATTATCCTATCTTTTAAGTTGGAACAAATGAAACATTTAAAAAAACGTTAAGATCGGATAAGAAGTTTCGAAGTTCACAGCGGACGAACACCGTGACACAGGTATTTTATATATTTACTCACTAGTCACTTTTCATTATGTTTGTTAACCGATTTACTTTTTGTTGTTTTGTAGCTATTGACGAGCTTTAGTGTTATCCTTAAAATTGGAAACAGCTTTTTTTGTATATGGATGTGCATGTGCTTAAAGTAAGCTGTGCGATTATTTTTTATGCATATAGAGGATTTACCACAGATATTTTTAAAAAACTTTTACACATTACACTCTTGAAGAAAATTAATAAATTGTTTACTTTAAGAGTTACGGGCTTTAGAAGCATATTCAAGAGCTTTCTGATGTATATTGGAATAAGGTAGTTTGCCCATCATTATCGCAGCGACAAAAGCTCGAATTCACATTTATTACATACAAATAGCTCATTATCTATAAAGTTCCATAAAGGTTTTACTTTACCAATATATGCATTAGATATAATGGAAATAATGCTATTACTAGTTTCTAATTAAATATCGGATCAATATTTTTTAATAATTTCTAGTCAACGTATTATTTTGATTTGTATACAAATCCATATTCTTTGCTACGGTCGGTGCATTCAATCTGTGTAATGAAATCTATTGTTGTAATATTTTTTTTCCTTATAACTTTAACTAAAGCTTAACTGAAGCTTTCCGTAAGTATACAGTATGTTATGTTTCTTCAAAAGTTATCAAACTCAAAAGTTACCTTATATTAGTAAGATTAAGTAGTTCCGAGATACCAGATAGTTGACACTACATATATATAACTTTAAAAGCTATTTTTGGATAGGACATTAGTTTAACACTTTGACATTGATGACACACGTCCTGTCCTGAGTCCTGCATTCACTTTTGAATGTTTTTATTTCAGTTACGAGTACTTATAACACGTTTTAAAAGTTATATAATGCCTAGTGTATACATAGGCCTCGTATTCATTGTGGAAATAGATGATCCTGTGTTTAAATTTCCAACCAAGTATATATATTTTCTTGAGTTTGGTAGCCAATATGATAATACTTTCTTTGGCTTACGCAAATATTTGTCATAAGACATTATAAATGAAACTATCTTTTCGGATTTTGTTATGGATTTATTTAGATTTTTAGTTCCCGACCTTTAGTCATTGGAGAGACTGACCGATAGTTTCATTTATAATAACCATATGATCTTGACATAAGGAAAATCAAACTGCTAAAGAGTCTGTTAGGACTTACTAAAGTATACATACGTAAATACAGTTATCTTTTAGGAATTGAACAGAGAGATAGATCGAGATCTAGATATCTAGAGATGCTATTACATAGAATTCTATTATAAAAACTAAAGTACCTAGGTCTTAATGGTCTGATAACGTCTAACTTTCAAGTCTGGAGAAAAAAGATAGTAAAGTCTTGCGAAGTAACGTATTTAATTCATTATTAATGCTAAGCAACTTCTTACAAGTTGATACAAAATGAAACAGACAGGTACATGGTTTTTGTAAAGATTAGTTAAACAATACATCGAATATAGTCTTTATGTAAATAGAAATAGAGTTTATTGTGTAACGAATTACACATTTATATTTGAGCGAAGTAAAAGAAGTGAATAAGTTCTACAAAAGAAGATTACAGTCTTGTGAATTGTAATAAAGTTTCACAGATTAAAAGTGTGACAGTGAAAGATAACTTCGTATGACGTTTGGCTCAGTTCGTAGTGCTACTTGCTATGCCAGCGGTCGCGGGTTCGAGTCCTGCTGGGGGAATTATGTGTTGAGTAGCAAATATATTATATTTATGGTATTCATACATGTGGTATTAATAGTTATAAAAAGCTCACCATGGAACTAGGTGGCATTGCATGTTCCAACATATTCATTTTATTCATTAAAGTGATTGCGTAATGTTCTACAATTTTATGTAGAAAAGAATATTGAATTCACTACATCGAATTACTAATTATTCATTAATTCACTAATAGTATTAAGAATACCAGTATCCATACTTATAAAGAGGAAAATTTGTATGTTTGTATGTTAGTAACAAATAAACTTAAAAATAGACCAATTTCAAAAATTCTTTCACCATTATAACTAATTTGTCAAGACTGTTTCAATACCTGTAGATTATTTTTTTAATTATTCAAACCGGATACTCCATTCAAAAGATATAACGTATTTAAAAAATGTCAATCTAAACCATAGATATCATAATACCATTATAGATCTAAACGAAACACTAATGTTAAAATAAAACACAGCGCAACAGACATACTCCAAAAAAACAAATTTAGAAGTAAGTAAAAAAATCCTAAGAAACATCATTTTCGAAGCCAAATAAATCCGAACACCGAATAAAAATAGACAAAAGTAGAGGAAATGAAGTAAATGATAAACTGTCTAGCCCATTTATATAATATATAAACGAAAAATATGTCCAGTCATGTAGAAACGGCTGTTGCCGAACTTTTTCATTCTCTCCTGACTGATTGATAATACGCTGGAGGCAACATGATTTATAGTTTCATATTACTACGAAAATTATTATCTATGACATTCCTCGTTGCTAATAACATGGACTTTCGGACATATCGATTTTTATATATACGAGTGGTTTTGGTGTACATAAATCGCTATATAGTTTAAAATAAAGTCGCTTCCCGCTGTCTGTCTGTCCCTATGTATGCTTAGATCTTTAAAACTACGCAACGGATTTTGATGCGGATTTTTTTAATAGATAGAGTGATTTAAGACGAAGATTTATATGTATAGGAAACTACGGCTACGCTTGCACTAAAGCTAGGAATGTTCCCGAGCGAACCGAGGGTGAGTCGCTAGAAGAGTGTAATGCAGACTGCCAATGTAAAGGCATATAAGAAGTTAAGGATAGTTTGTATTATCAGTATTGATAACTTTTGCTAAAGTTTTAATATGTAGTGTAAATTATTTAAAGCGTTATGAAATTAGTACGTGGAAATAATTGGGTGCGTTCATATTTGTTGACTATTATATTACTAGCGACTTACCCTCACTATATTCGTGTTCGTCCCTAGAGACGTTTGAACGATTAGTATTGATTTCTCAGAAATTAGATATTTTCTCGCCTTTTACAGGGCTTTTTACTATATATTTCATTATAAATATAAACCTTTCCCTTGAAGCACTCTTTCTATTGATTAAAACCCCATTAAAATCCGTTGCGTAATTCATAAAGTTTAAGCTTACAGACAGCGCAAAGTGACTTAGTTATATACTTTGTAGAAATATTGATTTTGAATATTCATTGGGATAGTCCAAATAATTTTACATATACATATATGCTTTAGTGTAACTTATGGGGTTACTAAAAAAGCTATGAACCTCTCAACAATGCATATTTCCTTAAAATATACACGCTGTGTTTATTTACATAATATTTCACATTTTTAATACTAAATACGACATTTAACATCACGTCAAAAACCGGTCTCACGCAAAGGGAAAAATAAAAAAAATGCAAAACACGTGTAAAACAATAAAATTAAACTAATTTTGGACCTTGCTAAAATGCAGGAACTCATGCGCACACTCATATATAGGGGGTGCTCAGACTTTTTAGTGCTTTAAAGACCTATTAATGCTTATCTTGCACGCAACTCTAGTCGTAATAGGTATTTTAATAAAAGCCTATGCCTAGGTTTAGCCGATTTAGAATATGAGGTATATTCATTAAAAATATCACTCAAATCAGTTAAGCCGATACAAGCTGAATAAGTAACCATAATATAATATGTACGTACAATAGTTTTCATTTTAATGTTGAAAGGAATTTATATTATTTAACGTTCTTCATCGTGTCTTTTCCATTCTACACGACATTGGTGAAGTAATTTGTGCCCAGATGGCACACCTAGAAGCCACTGAATAAAGAACATGAACATTAATTAACGTTTGACCCTTGAAATAAAACTCATTTCCATAACTTTTTTGTAAAATATTTTTAACGTCGGGAACCAAACCCAAGACACATCCACGTAAAATTCCAAAAACTTATATTTAAGTTTTAAATTTAATAGTAGAGTACGTAATAGGGTACAAGTTAGTAAGGCTTGAAAAAGAATAATGAAGAATAATAATTTTATTGAATCACCATGTGTAAGCAAAGGTTATGTATGTGTAAGCAAAGTTTATGTATGTGTGAGTGGGCTTGTTTGCGTGTGTGCAAGTGCGTGTTTGGTTGTGTGGGTGCGTGTCAGGTAGCATCAGCTGTTCGTATCCCATATGACTTCAAGGACGGTGTTATTTAAAAGTTATTTGAAAGTTTACGTTACGTCTATTTATGGGCTTAACTTCATCATTTGGGGTAAAACTTTGTAGTATTATTAGTAGTAGTGTACTAGAATATTAAAACTTTGCGCCATTATAGGTATAGAATGGATAATTTTGTTTAAATTTGAGATTTTGCTTCTTAATACTAATAATAATAGTAATAGTAAAAATAATAGTATTTGACTTTATATATAATATGATTTATGTACCATACTTCTTTAAATTATAAGCATCCATAGTTGTACATTGAATGTTTTTCCATGATTATGTAAGACCATTTTAATTTCTTTTATTATTTATTTGTTTTACTTATAAATATTTTAATGATTATATTTTATATACTAAGCCTATAAAATATTGTTTAATAAGTTATTTTGTGACAAATGCGCATCTTTATATATAAAGATATTGACTTACTAATAAATAAATAATTTATGTCTGTTCTCGAACCAGGAAAACCTGTATAACCTACAAGTTATTTGTAATAATGATATAAGCAGTTTAATAACTGAGCTTTTTATATTTAACAAAGCTGGTATGACAATGTACTATATATACATAAATACTAAATGTGTATGTATAAAAAATAAAAAGTAGTGTGTTTGTATATACACAATAATCTCTGGAACTAATTCAAAAAATCTTTATACAAAAATAATAATTATTGAACTAAAGCTTTACCTAGTACTAAAGCTTTTATGCATATAATTATGTATATACCACAAAAACCAAACTAATATTTTAAACCTCAAATTTCAAAATTACTCTCCAAGTTTAATTTTAAACTAAATTTTGAATAATAAAACGCATTATCTATACTAATATTATAAAGCTGAAGAGTTTGTTTGGTTGAACGCGCTAATCTCAGAAACTACTAATCCGAATTGAAAAATTCTTTTTGTGTTGGATAGTCCGTTTATCGAGGAAGGATATAGACCCAATAGGAGCGGAGCATCAATGAAAAATGTTGCAAAAGTGGGAAGGACGGGCAGTAATTCTGCGAGGTACCATCCTGCGTGACTCAGAAAACATTAGGTTTCCGGTCTTTAAAACGCGTGTGAAGCCGCAGGAAATGCTAGTATATAATAAATATTAACAGAATGTAGATATAAATTGACTTATTATCGTCCGTCCTAACTGAGCCATACAAACCGCACAACCCACAAATCATGTAATTTGCCACAATATTTGCATCACTAAATTCATAAATCAATACTCAATATAACCTATTCATTAATTATAGTATACAAGTACTAAATCACTGGAGAACAAGTAGAAAGCAACTACCTAGCCTGAGTAACAAGTTAGTTAAAATGATTTGTTGTACACACAAAGCTTTACTATTAGAGCTTTTATGTAAATAGCGATATGAGTATAAATTATTGTATTAAGATGTAAAATAACTGTAAAATGAAGTTTAGTTAAACATATAGCGAAAAGCGAAGTTATGATTGAATTTAAGTTGAGTCTTTCGAAGCTAAATCCTTTGCTTTTGATGTATTTTTAGATACAATTACAAACAGCTGGAAGAATAATAGAATATTAGAATAGTTGAAGACTTAGAAACTTGTATAAATAAACTAGCGAATCACCCTCGCTTCGCTTGAGATTGTCTGACCCTTTAGTTCGTATGACATTTAAATGGTCAGTAGTTATACATTTCTCAAATATCACATATTTTTTCAGAGTAAAAAGTATATGTTGAACCGAATAATCAACTATCATAATACTAAAATTTAATCAAAATCTGTCATGACGTATTGTTGCGAAGTATAAGAAGAAAACTATTATATTATAATTTAATTTTATTAAGGCGATTCAGTTACAATTTCACTATACATACTTATATAGCATATATATAGATTAGGTATATAATATACCAAAAAACAGTCGTTTTGATCAACGTGATGTTTTGCTTTAAGATTTATGGGCAAGAAATATGCTACATTTTATTAGAAGAGAATGAGAAGCTAGCACATATGTAGTTAAAGAATATGTTGGTACATTATTACACACAGCGCCATCTAGTTCCATAGTAAGCCACGAAGGAAGCTAGTGTTATAGCTGATACCAGATAGTTGATATACTACATATATAAGTTTTAATACATACGTATTATAAATATAAACACCCTGGAATACAAACATCCCAACTTAGCAAATGTATGCCCTCAGCGGGTCTCGAACCCGCGACCGACGCAAGAAAGTGGAGTTACTACAAACTGCGCCAAACCTGTCGTTAGGTCATAAACATAGCTAATGGTTAATCTCAGTAAACTTCTTAACTTATCTCTGTTAAATCTATACTAAACGTTAAAAACCGTATACATTTCTAAAGTGAAATTGTCTTAAGTATTTAAATATGAATAGTGAAGAATATTTCGCTGGAAATTTCTAAAAGCGTTGTATTAGATCAAAAGTGTCTTAATTAAAAGTTTCAACAGACCCATTTCAATGACTTGTTAACATAGACTTAGAAGTATCTCATCTTAAATGAATAACGTTGTTTCGCTTGAAGATTTTACCTTTGAATAAAAATTATAAATTGGCAAAAAAGAATTTATTAATAAAAGAAATTATTACTCTTGAGATATTTTTAATGTATTCTTTTTATATTCGTTGATCATAAAAACTATAGTTATTAGTTATATATAGACAATTAATTACATTTAAAATTAAAAAAGTAGACGATATAAATCTTTTTGTAACTTGTATAGGTATAATATTACAACTACGCCCTATACATTTAAAATAGCTACAAAGTCTAACTTATCTAAGCTATAGATAAGATATGTACAAATAAACATAGTAGATAGATAGACCTCTTTTGAAGTCGATCAGAAAGTCCTAGAACAAGAATTTTGCTCATAAATCGAACCTGTGACCTAATAAACTTGTATGCACTAGAATAAATTAACTTAGCAACAATATTCATATAACATATAATTAAAACATTAAAACTCGACCCAACTTAAAGCAACGATCAGCTGACGACGCACACACGCATACATATAGGATGTTGATGGTAACAATGAGAGGGATTCGAAAAAAGCACAAGAGCTTTAAGTTTCATACGTAAAAGCTTTTAACCCATCATTCATTTATTCAACTTTCAACTCTAATAATATACAAATAGAGTATAAATTCATACGACCTTAATTTGGATTTGTATCGTTTTCACATTAAAAAGCCCTAGACTGGAGTGATAAGGATAGAAATCGTAAAATTCGTATTAAATTAACATGTAAGACAGAGATGGGCATATTTTATTTTGCATTCCTTTTTTCAAAAGCTCATGGGATGCAAGGTGCGTTTGGTTTTAATTGTGACCTGACTGATATGTGACGTTATGCATGACTTTTTTTATTTCATCTATAGAATACCAGTATGTTATAGTATAGAAGTAACCAGTTTGTAAGTATTTTGATGTATAGTAATCAATTTATTATAACCATTGAAAAAAAGTAATATAGGTAATATGAGATCATTCTGAACCGAATGTCTATAATATGATTCTACGATAATACTCAATAAATTCGCTTCCTGCTGTCTGTCCCTATGTATACTTAGATCTTTAAAACTACGCAACGGATTTTGATGCGGTTTTTTAAATAGATAGAATGATTCAAGAGGAAGGTTTATATGTATAAACCACTTGCGCAACCCGAGGCTTCGTAATAACATGTTAAATATTATAGTTAATGAATGTAAAGGTTAAGTTTATGGGACATTTTAGTGACTACTACAAATTATAATTTATTTATACGACACTAAATCGAACGAACTAGTGAAAATTTCAATTTTCCATTAAAGAATACATGTAAATGATGATTTGTTGATCATTTTGTCAAATTAAAAGATGTGATTAATAATGTATTTTAACCGACTTCATTAAGGAGGTTCGGTTTTATGTGTATATTAGGAGATGCCATGTTTGAATCCACATTTATTGTTTAACTAGCGACTCGCCCTCGCTTCGCTCGGGCTCTTCCCTAGATTTAGCACAGGCAAAGCCGCGGGTTCCGCTAGTTATACATATAAACCTTCCTCTTGAATCATTCTATCTATTAAAAAAACCGCATCAAAATCCGTTGCGTAGTTTTAAAGATTTAAGCATACATAGGGATATAGGGACGGAGAAAGCGACTTAGTTTTATATTATGTAGTATGTAGTGATGGTAAAAGTTACATAAGGTTATGAAAGGTGATAAATTCTTAAAACTTATGTTGTTTCGTTCATTTATTATTGTAATCCGCCAGCTATCGTCTACAGCCGTACATAGGCCTCTACCATTGCACGCTTGTGATGTCGATCTTAAGATTAGTCTCCAGACTATATTCAATGCATAACGGAAATTGAAAAGCGTTTTTGAAGTAAATGTGCTTTTTTATATATCTACAAGTTAATTAATATTATTACAATTGTAATGAAACTTTTTTGATTTTAACAACGCGGTTATATGATATAATTTTGTTCCTATCGTTCTGAATGTTTTACAACGTATATGGTCACAGAGTAAAATAATGCCTCAAAAATTATAACAGACAGTATTTACCCATAAATTTCATTAAAGTTAATTGTATGAAATTATGTAGATACGTAAATGCTACTCATATTCTTTATTAAAATTATTATTTAATAGATATTAAGGTGGAGTTACCTTATATATGAATATATTATTATTTTTACCTTTTACTTTAAGACTAAGGATTAAAATATGAAAATTCAATTCTGTGAATAAGTAAATGGGTTTTCGAACATACTGTGTTCTAAATTAATTTTGTTTAAGACCAGTTATAGTTATAAAATAACGAAAATTGTTAACTTAAGCGAAAAATGATGGAATTGATGATTTCCACTACGTCTCTTTATTTACGACTTCAAGCAAAAATTCAATGACATATGAAATGTTTGAGCTTTTTATTCTAAGACTCTAAATACTAATGTACTCAAAATAAAATGTAGGTACTTCGTTCAAAAACAACACAATTACAGCCATTCTAGTAGTAGTAGTAGTAATCCATTTACTTATTACATAGTATATAATATATATACACATATAATACACATATAAATACATATTATATAGATGTCATTATGCTTATAGCTATTGAAAGTATAGAAAACAACTTCAATCGTAACATTTAAATTATCTCCAACAATCTTACTACAATTTTCCTAGAAGTCTTCAAATCATTAAACTCATAAATCTTTATACAACAAAGTACAGCTGTCGTATCAGCTGATCACGCACACATAGAACACGAACCAAGGCCGCAAGTAAAAAAGGGAGCCCGACTGGCTTCAGTATGTACGCCGCATGTCAAAGACTAAAATATGCGTGTAGGTTTATTAAAATAATGTTGTGAATAAATTTATTTTAATGACACTTTTGGCTGGTTGCTCTGCCAGCTGTAATGGGTTTAAATCCCGATGAGGGCATTCATTTGTGTGATATATAAACGCGATGTTAACGAAAGTATAACATAAAGATAAACAAAAAAACTATAGTTTTGACCTCTGTACCAATAATATTAATTACTATTACTATAAAGTTTTTAAATAATATTACAAATGAAACTATCTTTTCGGATTTTGTCGTGAATTTATTATGATTTTTGGCTCCCAACGTTTCGAATGCCTTACAGCAATCATGGTCACGGGAGAGACCTTATTTATAATGTCAAATATTCGCGTAAACATATGAAAATATTATTTTTAAATAATATTATATATTTAATGTACAGATTCGACTTAGTTACAATTTTATTATACGTATGAATAAAACTATTTAGGTTTTTTTTATTTTTAGTTCTCTACGTTTCGAATGCTTTACAGCAATCATGGTAGCATGAGATATTTCCGGCAGCTTCTATCACCTATACTCCAATCCTATCACTATAAGTTGTAGGAAATTAAATAAACCACATCTGATTTTTAATCTATGACTAAAGTCCAGTGATTTGGCTTTAGTCTGTGTGAATACACCACGTCATATCCGATGGTCGTACAAGTATATCCTTTCAAGTGAGTCTACCTGATATTTTATACTTTCTTTGAATTTATGTGTGTTTAAACAGAATGAGCTTTAACCGTGCTTTTTTTACAAGTTACTAAGTATGACCACAATTTCTTAGAAAGCTTTGCTGTAACTACCATATTTACTTAAAAGGCTTTAGAAATATTAGAAACTATCCTTTCCCGCGGCTTCGCTCGCGTTCTAAAGGCTGGAAGGCTGCTGTTTTCACAACATTTTTCATTGATGCTCCGCTCTTTTTACTCGTAGCGTGATGTAATGTAGCCTATAGCCTTCCTCGATAAACAGACTATCCAATACAAAAAGAATATTTCAATTCGGACCAGTAGTTCCTGAGATTAGCACGTTCAACAAAAAAAACAAACAAACAAACAAAATCTTCAGCTTTATAATATTAGTATAGATTAACAAAATAAGTTACTACCAAGCTTTTCTATTGTCTAATGTATTGCATTTGTTTGGCTTCGATTCAATTTTAGTTTTTATTAGATACGAGTAGCTTACTTTAGTTAAAGGTTATTTTATATATGTATTCTAGGATTTTTTTGAGTGTACCAATGCAAGTCTAGCATGTAGACCAAAGCGATTGAAATATTCTTCTTAAAAAGTAAAGGGAGATAAATTATTATTGAATTTGAAATAGAGTAAAACATAAATTTTGTTATTATTAGAAACTATTTTTGTCCGTATCTTCGCACACGTATATTGTAATTGAGGATAACTGTGAAGGTTTGTGAAGATATAGGTACATACGCAATGTAAATAAATTAAAAATAATAAATTTGTTGGGACATTATTACACACAGCGCCATCTAGTTCTGTAGTAAGCTACGAAGCTTGTGTTACGGATACCAGATAGTTGATATAGTACATATTATATAGGTTTAAATAAATACAAATTATAAATATAAACACCCATGAATGGAGTACAAACATCCGAGTTGAGAGAGACAAATGAATGCCCCCAGCGGGACTCGAACCCGCGACCGCTGGCGCAAGAAAGTAGGGTCACTACAAACTGTGCCAAACTTGACATCATGTATATTGTAATTCTGTTTGTAACTCTTTCACAAAAACTACTTTATAGATGCTGATAAACCTTTACAGTTATACACGTCATAGTAATAAATAAGCTTATATTTATAATACTAGCGAGATTTTACTCCGTAGATTTAACACAAGTGAAGCCGCGGGTTCTGCTAGTAATCATTAGCCCTTTTTAACGTCCCACTGCTGGGCACGGGCCTCCCTCAGTACGAGGGGATCAGGCCATAGTCCACCGCGCTGGCCCAGTGCGTGTTGGCACATGTCTTTCGAAAACTTTCTAGGTTTTCTCAGACATGCAGGTTTCCTCATGATGTTTTCTTTTACAGTAGGACAAGTGGTAGTCATGATAGAAATGATTCGCACATGAGAATATCAGAGGTACGAAACCCGAATTTGAACTCGCATCACTAGGTTATCCAAGCAACGCGATACCGCTAGTAAATGTACATACATAAACTTCACAAATTACGTACTGAAACCTTTCAATAAAATCACTCTATCAATAAAAAACGCATCAAAATCCGTTGCTTACTTTTAAACATCTAAGCATACATAGGGACATACAGCGGGGAGCGACTTTGTTTTATACTATGTAGTGATAATAATAACAAATGAATTACACGTAGAGGCGTTACAAATTATGCTACTATAGAGAAAGCTATATGTAGAAAATATCCAAATCCATTTTATCTAAACAACCTTTTGTGCAGTCAGCCAATAGATAGCTTATTATTAAGCTAGATACGATATAGAAGGAAATGAAAAATATTAAAAACGATGTTTTATCAAGAACATAAAAGAGCAACGCCAGGGTAAGTCACTAGTGAAACTAATTATCAAAAATCTAACTTTTAAATTATCCATTAAACATTGAAACCCTAAAACAAGACATTTTACTTTTGAATTTTACGACTATTTCTAATTTAATTTTTATGATTAAAATCCTATCATAAAATGTTAATTATATTTAATGAGTACTTAAAATACAAGGTGATCTTACTAATTAGGTATAGGTTAAGATAAAATAGCACTGCTGTTGTATTTTTTACTATCTAATTACGTTGTATTGAATTCAGAGCGACTTTCTTTAAGATAAGTTTGATATGTTTACGTGTACTGATTAGTTTAATCTTTTGCTTTTTAAGATTAAAAAATACTCTGAAAAGGCAAACAAACTAAGGTCGGGAAGCTATGATTTTCTTTCTTTCTGAATAGTGCAACTGAAACTACCTTTCCTATCGTACATAATATAAATAAAATTGAAGTGTCTGTTTTTAATTTCAAATGAACAGCTTTTCACTAAATGCATAATATGAATGTGTATACGGTACTTTCATGAAAAAATCAATTTTTATAATTTTTGTCTGTCTGTCTGTTTGTTCCAGCTAATCTCTGAAACGGCTGGACCGATTTTGAACTTGCAGATAGCTAATGTTACAAGGAGTAACTTAAGCTACTTTTATTTTATTAGAAAAATATAAAAACTGTTCGTGTACTATCCGTTTACTTCCAAGTTTTTAAAACTATTGATGAAATTGATTAAGTAAGTGGGGCATGAAAAGGTAACTGACAGTCAAATAGAAAATTTTCTTTCGATTTTGTTACTTGGAAAGTTACATTAACCATTATTATTGTCAGTGTTTGAATAAATTTGGGCAGTTCATTAAAAATAATAATAATTATGTATAAATTAGTAGTAAAAGGAACTTTTAGAAAATACTACCGGTGACGCTCGTTGCGTGTCTCATAATCGTATTTTAAATTAAATCGCCGTGTCGTGCTGGCGTTTAATTTTAAGTTCACTAGGGCATGCCGTTCAAATTTGTGGACTTACATTCTCTGCCGAAAAGCCATGGGACTTTCTATGTTGTTCAACTAAATATTGTAGAAATATTATGGTTTTTTTTATAGACAAGTGTTTGTTTGTAATATTGATTATATGATACAGTTGATGTTATAAAAAGTAACTTAGGCTACTTTTCTTTAAAAAAAAATGCGGGTTACGTTCAAAACTTGGGATACCCAAGCGAAGCGAGGGTGATTCATATTTAACAAGAAGTTATATATTATTGAGATACTATAGCGCAGCGTAGCAGATATCAGTACAAGGTGCTTAAGACTTACAACCGGTAAGAGTTAAGGCGCAGAACCGAAAGCTTTAGAATCTTTCCCTATCATTTCAACATCCCATATCCAGGTTGATACTGAGAAGTCCTGAACCAAACGGTTTAGTAGCCCTACTAAAAAAATCTCATAAAAATGATCATATTTTGTCACAAATACTACTGAAATTAAATTTTAAACCGACGGATTTCACCACTAATCAGACAAATTAGACTATTCCAAATTTCATACCTGTTTTATATATCCAAGATTTTTATCGATTATCTAAAGCATTAATAGTAATGTCATTACGAAGATATTCAAGTAAAAAGGATCAACGGAAGCTTGTTGTTTTTCAAAATTCTTTCATCTTATTGCATTCTTTAGTGACTAAGCCAATAAAATCTCAGGTACATAGTTCTTGATATTACTCATAGGTCAATAGAACGATAATATAGTGATGTGATTCATCGATTCTTCGTTTTTGGGTGGTTGAAAATGATGGATGGTGGGCTATGGATCTCAATTCCATAGAAGTATACATATAATATGTATTGGTACATATATTTACAATCGAATAAATGAAGTCGTCCCGCTGTCTGTCTGTCTCTATGTATGCTTAGATCTTTAAAACTACGCAAAGGATTTTGATGTGGTTTCATTTAATAGATAGAGTGATTTAAGAGGAAGGTTTACATTTATAACAAGTGGAACCCGTGGCTTCGCTCGCGCTAAATTCACAGACGAGTCCGAGCGAAGTGAGGGCAAGTCGTAAATAATAAATATGTTGGGACATTAACACACAGCGCCATCTAGTTCCGTGGTTAGCTAATAGGCTTGTGTGACGGATACCAGATAGTTGATACACTATAGAGACATATGTAACTATAAATACATACATATAATATATAAAAAACAACCATTATTGGAGTACAAACATTCGTTCAAGAAATGAATGCCCCCAGCGGAACTCGAACCAGCTTAAACTGAGGCAAACGTGTAGTCCAAATATACTATTGATCTATAGTCTATAGTAAGATTTCTTTTGTGGAATATAGTACACCACTACATCCTCTCTACTTTTTTCGATTTTCGATTAGATACAACCTCTCTAAAACCACCCTAAACGTATTTATCCCCTCCGTTACACGTATAATATTTCATTTTTTATCTTTGGTAATTAATTTGTCAACAGTCTTATCAGATACATAATTAAATTGATCATATACATATTATTATTAGCCTACAAATACAATAACTGTGATATACGCACATTCTAAATTTCATTCAGATTGGTTAACTTAGCACAGTGAAACTACTGGATAACACCTACGCTTCTTTTAGACACCTATATATTTGGGTAGCTAGCACTTTATTAGCGCAGTAGGGTGCGAAGAGAGGGTGTATTGTTCATAATGTATAGCCACTCAGTTCCATGGTAAACCATGAGGTTTTTTATGGAAACGAGATGAAAAGCTACACATAACTTAACAAATATTTGTGCTAACATACAAATAAGTGAGCCTAGCGGGACTCGAACCCGCGACATCTGGCGCAGCAAGTTGGATCACTACAAAATTTTGTTGTCATTTATAATACGTATATAGCGTAATAGCGTAATTAATATGATTTAAAAAAATAATTTTATTAAGTCGCCTAGTACGAACGCGGGCAATACCCCGCTGTCACAAAGTCACTCGGATAAGCTTTTAATTCGTTAAACAATACCGCTAGTTAGACATCTTTCAGCTGAAAAATATACAAGAATTTTTATTAAGAATTTATACAAAACATAATAATATGTTTAACATTTTAAAGTTCCTGTGAAAATACCTTATTTTTAAACCTAAACTTATTATTTTGTTTATTTTAAGTACGAAAGTAACTCTGTCCGTCTCACTTGAAGTTAGTAGTTTTGACTACATGTTTAACTCAGTTTGTAGTGACCCTACTTGCAATGCCAGCGTTCGCGGGATTGAGTCCCGCTAACGCTAGTTCCTTGATAAGTATGAGGCTTGTGTTATAAGACTCAGTTCTACTTTTGACTAACTTCAAATACATACATGACGTACAAACATTCGTTCTCACACAAATGAATACCCCAGCGGGACTCGAACCCACGGTCGCTGGCTCAGCCAGTTACTACAAACTAAGCCAACCGTGTATTCATAAAGTCCTAACTAATTAATGTTCAAATCTATTTAAAATATAACACTTCGCGGTTAAGTCTATAACACTGAGTGTCAATTTAAAGTAAACTAATACTAAAGAATAACCACAATCCGGTTAAAAATAAAAAATAAAAAGGAACTTAATATGTCATGTTCCAAACAGTTAAGGGCTTCGACCTTTAATAAAATTAGGGTATACGCACCTATTATTGCCTATGATGTAAGCAAATAAAATAGCATAATGTATGAAGTAGGTTAAAGTTTTAAGTGACTTGTAATTTTTTAGATTAGTTTCTACTTATAGCTCATTTATACCTCATACGAATTTTTTTACATTAATAATTACTACTTTACTTTCGTTGAATGAAAACGGTTGTGAGTAAACTTGCATTAGAGAATCTATAATTTTATTGATATACATGTTAAGTATGCCAAATTACCTTTTAGACTTCTTGATCCACTGTGGCCTGATTTCTCTTGTATTAAGGGTCTGTGTCTAGTAGGGGAGCTTAAAAGAGGGCAAAATGCTTACAAATTTATAGTTCGAGGATTGTAACAGCAGCTCTTCATGATTAAAACAGTTACAAAAACTACAAATCAAACTTACCTTATTTAAATTCGAAATAAAAGTTAGGATGTTAAATAATTAATTCTTCAGTCTAGAAAACAGATACTTTTTTTAAAAACATTGTCAAATCGCAGACTACTAAAGTATCGCCCACTTTACAACAAACATTGCATTAAATATTTTCACTATGCTTCCGATGAAAAAGCTTAAAAGCTCAGAAGGATGAGACAAGATTTGAAGCAGAAATACTGTTACGACTAGAATATTCAAGTACATGCTCTTTTTATACTTTAAACTTTTATTCAATATGTAAATTTTTATATTGTCATACTTCATTTTGGCTCAGACTACGAGAAGAGTTGATTAAATTACACAGAACCGTACTGTTTCAAAGAGAACTTTGTTATTGAGTAATTATACGTACAAGAAAGGCTATGAAAGAAATATCCAGGCTTTAGGAGCTTAGTGAACGTCTGACTTTGAATGTTCTTATATACTAGTTACAGCAGACGGTTTTAGCTGTGTTTGTTTGAATATAACTTAGTTATTTCACTTCATAACTTAATCGTATGGTAAGCCAAAACTTAGGTTAGATTTAGGTAAATATTCATAATTTTCAATAACATGTGTAGGTATTCAGCTCTTTCTAACGTCCCACTGCTGGGCATGGACCACCCTTCGATACGGTTTGGTTGGCGTGTGTGAAGTGGCATCTATGCTGTCGCGTTTCGTCCGGTGAGTGAGAGTCCGGGAGGCCCACTCTCCTTCCCCCCTCCCTCTTCCCTTCATCCTCCGCCTTCGTTCCCCCCTCCCTCCCACTTCCCTCCCTCCTCCATCCCTCCCTTTCCTGAAAGGCCGGCAACGCATCTGCAAGTCAGGCTTGCAGATGTCCATGGGCGGAGGTGATCACTTCCCATCAGGTGAGCCTCCTGGCCGTTTGCCCCCTTTTTACCATAAAAAAAAAAAAAAAAATTTCATACTACATGTAAGTATGACTAATTTTAATAAATATTTTTGATTAAACATTAACTTTACAAAATAGGGTCTTTCGCCTTAAAAAATTAACCTATTTCTGTGTCAGTACACCATATGTCTCGCACTATGAGAATGTGAAATATAATCATAGATGAACATGTTATGTTGTACGAAACGTAAACAATATACGTATGGGTTTTTGATGTTTAGAAACTTGAAAATGTGAGAACTGAAAGTTCTTACTTTTATGAAAGCTTACAGTTTTGACCAACCTTAAAAAAGGTGGTAATCTATTAGTTATTATTTCAGTAAATGATACGCGAATTTTCTGCTTACATTTTATAAAATTTTTTAAAAGTAGTTTTAAAGATACGTGAAATATTTATACTATACTTACAAGTATGAAGTGAAGTCGCGGGTTCCGTTAGATGTATACTAAAACCTTCCTCGAGAACCACTACATCCATTGGTGAAAACAGCATGAAAATCGGTGTAGTCGTTTTTGAACTTATCGCAAAGAGACAGACAGACAGACACGGCGAAGGACTTTGTTTTATAATACTACCAGCCTTTCCCACGGGTGCGCTCGCATTCTAAAGGCTGAAAATCAAAAGAAATATTTTTCTCCCATTTTTACAACATTTTTCATTGATCCTCTGCTCCTATTGGTCGTAGCGTGATGTAATATAGCCTTTCTCGGTAAACGGACTGTCCAACACGAAAATAATTTTTCAATTCGGACCAGTAGTTCCTGAGATTAGCGCGTCCAACCAAACAAACAAACAAACAAACTCTTCAGCTTTATAATATTAAGTAATGTGTGGTACTTCTAGAAACCCTTATTCTAAGTTCCCAGCCTACCCTGTATTAGAATTTAATTTCCTGACGTCGGATATAGATTCATTACCGACTAATTAATAATATATGTATAGGGTTATATCGTTGTTGTTTGATCAATTTAACTTCATATTAAATAATAATCTAATTAATTTAGTAAAATTAGTCTGCTTTCCACTTTTGATCAGAAAATCGGTTAAGTGCGAGTCGGTTATAATAAGGACGGTTCTGCATTAAATTCGAAACTCAGTCTCTTGGTTATGTCAGCTTGATTAGAATCTTTGACATTTTCATGTGCAAATAATTTTCAATATTCAAATGATTACCGCTTATGTTAAGTTTAAGGTAAACATCGTGATGAAACTGATTTATTTGAGAGAACCCAAAAAATTTGCAAAAAACTAGACTATGGTCTGATCCCTTCAAATAAAAAGAATAGCTATACCCAGAAACGAAACATTGGAAAAAACTAAATACAATAAATATACAAAAATAAAGTACAGTGGACATAGTTTCAAGATATTTTAAGACAACGTCCTCATCTTTACATCTATACATATAAATAAAATTAGAGTGTCTGTTTTTAATTTCAAATTAACAGCTTTTCACTAAATGCATATGAAAGTATATACGATACCAGCAACAAATTTTTTTTTTTAATTTTGTCTAACTGTCTGTTTTCCGGCTAATCTCTGAAACGGCTGGGCCGATTTTGACGGGGCTTTCACTTGCAGATATTTAATATTATAAGGCATAACTTAGGCTACTTTTTAACCGACTTCAAAAAAGGAGAAGGTTATTTCTCTTTCTTTACAAATATTATTTCTCCTAACTAGCGGAACCTATGGCTTCGCTGAAGCTAAAATATTTTTTTTTATAAAATCGTTGTGTCACCTTTAGCACACAAACGTCGTAGTATCATATATATAGTACTAAAGCGACTCGCCCTCGCTTCGCTCGGGCTCTTCCCTAGATTTAGCACAGGTAAAGCCGCGGGATCTGCTAGTTATGCATATAAACCTTCCTCTTGAATCACTCTATCTATTAAAAAAAACCGCATCAAAATCCGTTGCGTAGTTTTAAAGATTTAAGCGCACATAGGGATATAGGGATATAGGGACAGAAAAGGCGACTTTGTTTTATACTATGTAGTGAAGCCGCGGGATCTGCTAGTTATGTATATAAACCTTCCTCTTGAATCACTCTATCTATTAAAAAAACCGCATCAAAATCCGTTGCGTAGTTTTAAAGATTTAAGCGCACATAGGGATATAGGGATATAGGGACAGAAAAGGCGACTTTGTTTTATACTATGTAGTGATGTAGTGATGATGATGAGTTGATTCGAACTTGGTCCCCAGTTATCAAGAAGCATACGTGTTCTGTGCCACTATGGATAAAGATTACAAAGCATTTCCTTAAAAACAAACATTGTACTTTTATTTCTATCGCATAAGTTACTGCTAATTTATTTGGCTGAGTTTGCGTGAGTACAAAACTACTTTTTATGACTGTTGAAGGGTTGCGACTTGCGACTTGTACCGTATCAAGATTAAGCAAATTTATTGTAAAAAATTTATAATTTTTACCGAAATCAAAAGAGAAAACTCGTATTTTGGGCATAGGATATACTGTTATACGTAGTATTAGAAAATATAACATAATTTTGAAGCTTTTAATAAGTGATGTGGTGAAATATGCAGATCCTTATTAGGGAATTCGAACGTAAGCTCGCTTGATTGATTGATTATTATTAAACAAAATTTTATATAAATCTATTCACATCTTACGACGGAAATAATTTAATTTTTACTTTTTAAAGCGTGAATGTTAACTTACGTATTTTTATTTGTACCTAACTTAAATTATTGAGCATATTTAATCTGTGCAGATGTCACGCAAAACGCGTTAAAAATTAATGGACGCTGTAATGTGACGTCATTAATTTTCAAGTTAACAAATAATTGAACTTAATATTTATATGACTATTAGCATATTAGTGACACACCGTCGCTTCGCTCGGGTTTGTCCAGGACCCCTTTTGTATAAGTTTTTACAAACTTTGATTTTTTTATTATAAAAACATTCCGGCCTTAAGAAACATACAAAGAAAATATTAGCCAAATTGGTCGAGCCATTCTTGAGTTATGCACTTACCAACATTCATTTTTATTTATATAGATAAGTATAATTAAAAACATAAAAACAATAACCTACGCGTAATATTATAATAATATGTACTTGTACTTCTCACCTCATTGTACGTTTTTTGGCTTCGCGGCCGGCTGAATTGCCAGACGCTAATGAGCCTCTCACTATGACCAGGAGAACACACTAGGAGGAGAGATAAGGTGTAAGTACCTACTAGAATTCGCGTAACTACTACTAGTATTTATAATTACAAAACTTATTTAAAAGAAATTAAAATATTTTTTTTATTACTATATGTGTCATAACGAATGAAGGAAAACATCGTGAGGAAACCTGCATGTCTGAGAAAACCTAACAAGTTTTCGAAAGGCATGTGTAGTCCGCCAACTCGCACTAGGCCAGCGCGGTGGACTATGGTCTATGATCCTCCTACTAAGGAAGGCCCGTGCCCAACAGTGGGACATTAAAAAGGGCTGATGATGATATGTGTCATTAAATATTCATTAAAAAGTGAAGATCGAAATATCCTTTATAGAGTTTTGCAATGAATTAATTTTAAGTACAACGGACGCTAAAAGCTCAGTTTTTATTAGCGACTAACGACTTACCCTCGCTTCGTTTAGGTTCGTTCCTTAACAATTAGTATGAAATAACACCTATAGACTATGTGTATTTTAGTATCACTTGGGAAATTTTTCATTCAGCATACAAACTTTCATCACGTTTTTCGCCCAATTAAGGGATGATTTTCAGGATGAAATCAATGCTATAGTATGCCCTTATTAAGGTCTAAAACTTCCTTTGTGTTCGTATCAATTTATTCAACAGATTTTTTTTTTATTACAAACAAACATACAAAAGTAAATTTATTTGTAAGTATATATTAAACGTATCTCAATAATAAATAAACCTTTGGGTACTAGGTATAATGTAGGTAAAAACTGTTACACAAAAAGTTAAGTAAGGTAAGAAGAAGAAAGAAAACGACAATTTTCGTCGTAATTATCATCACTGTGATTAAACTTATAGTCTATTTCATACAATCTGCTCTTCATACTACGTTTCAATGTATAAGAAATATTATACATATTTACAACTTTCAAGATATTATAAGTTTTTACTATTTAGATACTAATTCAGCAGATTCAAGCAATATATCAAAAAATCCAATTAATCACCACCATCCATTAAAATAGCTGTATTTCAAATAAATAAATTTATTTCGTGCCAACTTCTACACAAAAGGAATACAAGTCTAAACCGAAACAGTGCATTTTGTGTTATTTTTCGGTGAAGCTATCCAAATTTTTAAGTCATAAATTTTATGCGCTTTCTATTTTGTTGATACCCTTTTTATTTTCAAAACTCAAACAGAAAGGCTATAAATCTGTCCGGATAGAACTTCCAACACCTTTTTAATTACGTTTCACTGAAAAGTAGTATGTCTTTATCAAAATTGTTAGGACGTACTAAGTAATGGCTCTATCTTACATACAAGTGATATTCCCTTGCTTTGTTTTGATATTTGTGAAATTATTACATTGTTATTACAAATAATATTATAAATACTACTAAGAATACAATTTGCTGTAACCTTAATGTATATGAGAAATAATACATATGCGATAGTTTTAAAGTTATAACAATACACAACACACGAGTGGAGCAGAGTATGTTAGTAATAAATATATAGATTTTTCATAATACTTTTATTAATTACATAATAACATAAGCCCGACACAAAATAATCTACAAAAAAAAATTCTTTGTACTTTTCTTAGTTCATTTTAGATTTAATTTGAAAAAGCAGCCTGTTTTGTATTTTAAAGTTGAAATATTGTAGATCAATTTTTACAGTCATTAAAATTATTTAATTAAACACTTGCAAGATTTGGATGAAATAGAGTACATAGATATACATAGAAGTCTTAGACAAACATAAGCAAAAGCGAAGCAAGGTTAAGTTAATACGCCGAAGTTCGTAGATTCGATGCCCATCACTTAACAAATGTAAAATATTATAAATGAAACTATCTTTTCGGATTTTGTCGCGGATTTATTATGATTTGTGATTCCCGACGTTTTACAGCAACCAAAAATCATAATAAATTCGCGATCAAATCTGAAAAGATAGTTTCATTTATAATGTCAAATATTCGCGTAAACCTATATAGTCATCATCATCATCATCAGCCCTTTTTAACGTCCCACTGCTGGGAACGGGCCTCCCTCAGTAAGAGGGATTTATAGTATTAAATATAAAATATTATTAATATTAAACATATACTTATTTTATTGCTATTGGGAAACCAATTCTGGCCATGACACACACTAGTTTCACTCAAGATGTTGGATAACATTACAAAATAAAGTTATTTACATAGCAAAAAGGATGTGACCTCATGTCGAGGACAGGTGTATTTATATCGATACTTTATAAATTCCATTTAAGCAGCTTTGATTTGTCCTTCGATGTAGAAAGTTTTGTACTCATTTAAATATTGGCACATCATTAATTAGTCTTTATTCAAATAGACTTTTACAAGCTATTTTGAATAGTCATTTTTACATAATTAAATGTCAGTCTGTAAGTCTGTAAGTAAGCTACCACCGACTGGGAAAGCTGTTCTGCTGAGAAGAATCGGTGAGAAACTTAACAGTTGCTCTTTTCAACAAATATTTGCTAACAATATTGCATTACAATATTTATCTATTTATCCTGCGTGAGACACAACCAGAGATTAATACCACATATTTACATCTACGAAGTATTCCGTGAGCCTTATTCAATACCTCCTTTACGGTAGAAGAAAACATTGTAAAGAAACCTGCTTATACGAGAGAAGATTTTGGAAGACACATGGAAGCTCGCACTCGACACTTGGAATCAAATACTAGTCCGGTGCTAGATTATGACCAATCATGTACTTAAATGTAAAGATTAAAGCTTCTTATATTTAAAAGCTGGCGAGATATTTGAAAGAACTAAGTATAATAATTGTAATATTTACACTCAAATAGGTTCAATCATCGAAAAAGCTCTTCATTTTTTCAGTCTTACGTGCGATAGTACAATAATAAGCAGGACCGATAGTTTTAAAAAATCTCTTTTTCTAGACTACTAGTGATAAGAATTGTATGAGACCTAACTGAATAAACAAATTATTTCTTTTGTATAATGGCTTCTGCCTTCTAGGTGTGCCTTTTGCCTTCTAAGATCTTTATTGTTATAAGAAATTGTACTGAAGTTATTTTCGCTACTTTCCTTTTACTTAAACTCAGTTTAATTTGATAAAAAAGCTACTATTTATATCTTCAAACTAGTTTAATTCTTAACCCTTATGTACTCATGATTAAAATTCGCCTCAACAAATTTTTCCTTCAAGAAAATTCCTCGAGCTTAAATGGAACTCCCTATTTCAGGTCGAAAGCTTATTTAAAAGCTACTGTAATAAAAGCTTTCATGAGATGATAACAAAAAGAACAATCTCTACACATAATTTAATTTAAATGACGCAATAATTCATTATCTGAATCAAACCGAGACAAAGCTCTGAACAATTAGAAGATTTACAATACTTTATGGGTTATTTATGGGTGTTTGTTTCAAAAAACTTCGTACCCTTGATATTAGTTTTAATTACTTTTCAAAGCCATTACCTCTGAGAGATTATTTATGGTTTAGGGTTGGTTAAGAATTGATTATCATAATTTTAAGTGATTCATTTAAAAATGCTTCATTTTTTCCTTTTCACTCTCTAGAAAGGAAAAAATGTTGTAAACTAGTGAGAGCTCTCGTTTTGCCTTGTTAGCCTTGTTTTCCCTAGATGCTTTTTTGTTTATAATATTATCTATAGAAAGACATTTCACATAAAAATAAAAAAAATTCACAATTAACAAACTTTAGAAAACTTAGTTTTTGTTTGATAGTCTTCTTAAGGAATCGAACCCACATCTCGAAAACGGCTTTAACGATTTGTATTATTTTACATACTATGTGAATGTATCTTACTAAAAACGCTTTTTTAAAACTTTCTCAAAAACGACGAGTAAAGATAGGTTGTAAAGGTAGTATATTTATATTTTTACAGTTAATCTTAAGCCAACACAACAAATATCTAATAAATATTTCATTTTGTAAGGGACCCTGTAATACTCAGCGTTGCTTGGCACTACGCGCCTTAGGGGAGGGTCGTTCAGGCAACCGACAAGGGCTCAGAATAAAGATTGCTATATATTTTTTATTTGTTACTAACCGAAGCCCGCGGCAAGTTTGTATTTAGATAGGATACTATAAATTGTATTGTAATATAAGATTCAATTTTTTATTCTGATGACAAGTTCGCTCAGATTGTAGTGATCCTAGTTGCGCGAGCGGTCGCGGGTTCGAATCCCGCTGGGGGCATTTATTTGTTGAGATATAATGTTTGCACAGTCATAGGTGTTTATATTTATAATTAGCGCGTTCAACCAAACAAACAAACTCTTCAGCTTTATAATATTAGTATGGATACGTATGTATTTAAAGTCATATATGTATATTATAATATATATAACTATCCGGTAACCATAACACAAGCTTACCAGTGTTCCGTAGCTTACCACAGAACTAGATGGCGCTGTGTGTAATAATGTCCCAACATAATTTATTATTTATTTATTTATAAACTTACAATATATTTTATCACTCTCACACTTTTATAATATAATAATCACTACATACTCATAATATAAAACAAAATCGCTTTCTCTGTCCCTATATCCCTTTGTACGCATAAATCTTTAAAACTACGCAAAGAATTTTGATGCGGTTTTTTTTAATAGATAGAGTGATTCAAGAGGAAGGTTTATATGCATAACTAGCGGATCCCGCGGCTTTGCCTGTGCTAAATCTAGGAAAAAGCCCAAGCAAAGCGAGGGCGAGTCGCTAGTATATTATATATTTAGAATAGATTTACTAGGATATATTTTCTTATGTACATAGACTTATAACTTACAAACACAGAACTGAAAGCAACCCTCTCAAGTAAAACCAAGTGAAACGAGGTAAAATGTCTAGTCTCGCACCCCAAATATTTACACGTGTAACTCATTTTTGCCATGGTTACAACTCGTCTTACGGTAAAGGAAAATATTGTAAGAATTAGAAAGCTTCAGAAGGTCCATCAACTTTGTATATTATTAGCGTAAAAAATGACTGAGTTTTTTAATTCTTCATATTTTCATTGTGTTAGTTCTAGTTCCGTGGTTGCTACGAGGCTTGTGTTACGGATACCAGATAGTTGATACACTACTCATATAATATAACTTCAAATACATGCATTTTATAAATACAAACATTATGACTGTAGTACAAACATTCGTGCTTAATAAATGAATGCCACCAGCGGGACTCGAACCCACCACTTCTGGGGCAGCATGTAGGGTAATTTTTAATAATAAGATAAATTTAAATTCAACTTAAAATATCAAATAATCCGATAAAATCTTTAACTAATGTCTAATATCCTCAATTCAAACTATATCGTAGTATAGCTATAATATTTGCGTTAACTGCGTACGTTACGTAGCCTCGGGCCGCAGGATATTACTAGGTTCAATCAGAGATATGCTCTACCAATACTGTGTTTGCTTTGCATAGACCCACATCACGTTTACTTTTGTGGTTTAATTATAACATCACTAGCGATAAACCGTGGGTTTGCGTGTGGAAATGTTCGAAAAAACGTTTTTAGTCGATTTTTTAAGTGACTAGAATGGAGTATTATTCTATTTCTATTCTATTTCTATTCTATTGGACTCTATTTCTATTCTATTTCTATTCTATTTGTACTCTATTTCTATTCTATTTCTATTCTATTTATATTCTATTTCTATTCTATTTCTATTCTATTTGTACTCTATTTCTATTCTAGGAGTATTATTAGCAGTAAAATATTTAGCTTATATATAAAAATATGGAACAATTTCTGGAATAACTTGGCCGCTTTTAAAAGAACATCTGACAGAGAATATTTGATGAGTGTTAAGCATATTTCTTTTAGTAATACGAAACACTTGCTATACGAAAACATACTTTGTATACATATAAATGTACTCGTATAATAATATAAACTGGAAAACCATCAAAAGATAAGTTGATTTTCTGAAATCGATATCGTTCTTAAATCTTAATACATATCCTAATCCTAACTTAATATTATAAATGCGAAAGTAACTCTGTCTGTCTGTCTGTCTGTCTGTTACGCTTTCACGCCTAAACCGCTGAACCGAATTCGATGAAATTTGGTACACAGATAGAGAAGACCTTCAGAAAGGACATAGGCTACTTTTTATCCCTGTAATCCCACGGGAACGGCAACTACGTGGGTGAAACCGCGGGGCGCAGCTAGTCTACTATAGTTAAAGAATAATTGATTGTGAATGTATCTAATTTTTTTATAGCTAAAGCGATTATAGAATATCTATTTTAAGCCTTATTTATAAAGGTTATGTGGAATTCATCGGCTACAGAAGTCAAATATTATATTACTACAAGCAATTCCCGCGGCCCCGCTCGTTCTAATCACTATTAAAAACAAAGATTGGAAGTAGAAGGATGAAAGTTTAGGGTTATAAGTAATGTTTAAAGCTAAATCATAAAAAAATAAAACTTTAAAAAAAATATATATAAAATCTGGAGTGGGCTTCCCTTATCACCTAGGGAAATAAAAAATAGCCTACCACCTATTCTCAGACCTACCAAACAAACAATATACACAAAAAATCATAAAATTCGGTCTAGCCGTTTTGGAGGAATTCAATAACAAAGACTTTGACACGAGATGTTTATCTATACTAATATTATAAAGCTGAAGAGTTTGTTTGTTTGTTTGTTTGTTTGGTTGAACGCGATCATCTCAGGAACTACTTGTAAATATGTTAATATTAAATTAATAAGCAATTAATCAAGTCAATTGCTTAATTAAAAGCACTATTACTTGTAAGTTTCATACACTCTCTCATTGCAAAAAACAATTAGGTATACGTGACTACATGCTGAGTAAAAAATTCTTTAAGTATACTGAAAAGAAAATATTGGTTTCCGTGTAAGTATCTGTTCTTTTTCACCTAAACGTGACTGTACCGATTTTGATATTTTTGTAAACTTATGCAGTCATTATGTATGGACGTTATCAGGTAGGAATTGCTTTGTATTATTGCTTTAAGTTCGTGATATTGCTGTACGTTATTAAAATGACCGATATTTATTTTAAATTTACTAACATTTTTTGTATTTCTCATTAATTATTATATATTCTCACTTAAAAATATAATATAATCCTAAGTAAGGTGGAGTGTGGCCGGACATCTGTCTACTACTTTACTGCCACGTTACCATCTGCCCACCCTACGTTCCACTAATATAATTTTAAAATAAATAATATTTTTTTATTATATAAGTCGCGATCGCATTACAAAATATTTAAATACTAGTATTAACCCGCGGTTTCGATCGATAAGGGGGTGGGGATAATATCATGCCGTATTTCCATCTTCAAGAAGCAATTAATGCAATAGATAACAAAATCTATTCAGGGTTTTAGACATAAAGTAACTATATATAAATTCAAAATATTTTATTCAGCATAAAATTACTACAATTTTGTACTGAACGTCATGATTCTACTACCAGTTCGGAAAGAAACCTCTGACCTGAGAAGAACTGGCGAAAGAAACTCAGCGGGACTAATATTATTTTTTGTCTAAATTAGTTTTATTATTAAATTGAAATTAACAATAATTCTAACCGTTCAAATAGCCTGGATCACATCATTCCCAAGGCTTATTGTCTTCTAAAAAAATATGTATAAAGACTAAGAGATAAATAATAAAATATAGTCGACATGTCAAATACATGTATTTCATTCATTTCATTTATTAAACAGGCAATATATATTCGAATTCCCTGAAACCCTTGGGCTAAGTGAGTAATCTTGAAATTTGAAAACTATTTGGGGTAAACACAAGTTAGGCGCAAGACCGATCGGTTCATCCATCACGAATTGAAAGCACGGTACGGCTTTATGCGACTTCGTACAAGACTCTAATGGAATATTTGATATCGTTTTTTATTTTTCGTCACCATTTTCTAGGATAAAGCCTCAAGATGAAATAGAATATAATAAAACATTGAAAGAAAAATAAATATTATTGCTATTAAGTATTAATAATACTGTTTGTTTAGAATTAACACTAAATCAAATCTTGTAACAGATTCGATGGATCCCACTTCTAGTCCATGTTTAAATATTTATATAAGACATACAAAGTTCTTACTAATATTATACATAAATGCGAAAACAACTTTGTCTGTCTGTCACGTTTTGGTACCTAAAGCACTGAACTAATTTTGATGAACTCATATCTGGTAATTTATAGAATAAGATAGGGCCGTGGAGAAGAAAACATGTAGAATGATTTTTCAAAGGATTGTATTGAGAATAATAATCTATCATTTTTCAATTTAAGGATAAAAATCAATAATTTTATGACTATTCAAAGTAAAATAGTGTACTATTTCAAGATTTTTTTTAAATATTTAGGTTATAATATATACCAAATTGCATCAAAATATGTTTAGTTATTTTCCAAAAGCTTAGGGTTCCCAGAGAGATAGACAAAAATTCTAAAAGCTATGGCTTATTCTTGCTCCGTAACACTGAAGATGACTATTTTAATAAGATATTAAAAAAATATTTCACGTACATGTTCCCTCCGAATGTTATTAATTATTATACGTATTTCTGTTTACTCGGTAAGAAATTTATTATAGATTGACGCGATTGGCGTAATTTGTAGTGACCCTACTTTCTTGCGCCAGCGGTCGCGGGTTCGAGTTCCGCTGGGGGCGTATATTTGTTAAACTCGGATGTTTGTACTCCAGTCATGGGTGTTTATATTTATAATATGTATGTATTTAAACTCATATATGTAGTATATCAACTGTCTGGTATCCGTAACACAAGCTTCCTTCGTAGCTTACCACGGAACTAGATGGCGATGTGTGTAATCATGTCCCAACATATTCATTTATTTATATTTATATTAGCTGTATAAGTTATTATAATCGGTATCGATTGTAGATATAAAATTGATCATACAGTATAGTAATTCTTTATTTTTATAACAAAGTACGTACCTGGTAAAGTGTATTTAATGAACGAGGACCGTGTCCTTTCATTAGCAATATCGATACAATTTTCTTTTGATGTGCAGTAAATGTTTACTTGTAATTTTTAACTGAGATTAGTAGCTTCTTTACATCCTTGAGAATGTTAGCATATGTCTTATTACTTGAAACCGTAGTCTAGTGCTAGTACCTTGGAATCAATACATTTAGGTAAGTTAAAATAAATTAAACGGTTTTTATAATTTTCTAATAAAAAGTAGCCTTAGTTACTCCTTATAACATTAGCTATCTCCGAGTGAAATTCCTGTCAAAATCGGTCCAGCCGTTTTAGAGATAAGCCGGAACAAGCAGACAGACAGAACAAAAAATTGATGTATTTATGTAAGTATGTAGTTGCCTAATACCAGGATCCAAGAAAACGTTCAAAGAACTTCTATTGCCAAATTTAAAAAAATTGTGAAGGAGCGTTTGTGTACTAAAGGCTATTATTCGATTAACGATTTTTTAGAATTCAGTAAGCTTTGGGAATGATGTGATCGCCGCCAGGCTACTTCAACATATAGAATTATTGTTAATTTACAATTTAATTTTAAAAAAATTCGGCCAAGTGTGAGTCAGACTCGCGCACCGAGGGTTCCGTACAAACCTGTACGGAACGGTGTATGAGTAAAGGGGTAATAAGTTTAAAATTATTAAAAATATTTTTATTATATGATGTAACTAAAAATTTATGCTTTTCGCAATTTTTCCTTTATCTGTGTTATAAGACGTTGCTTCGTACCAAATTTCAAGATTCTGAGTTCACGGGAAGTACCCTGTAGGTTTTGATTCCCTTGCGAGTGTCGAAAATTTGCGGCATAAACGGGAGTATCTTTTGATCGCGTTGACTTAGAAGTTTGATTTTTTCACAGCTCCAAGAGACCATAGACTTGAGTATTTGATATGAATTTCAGCTTGATACCTCCACGCGTTCCTGAGAAAAAAGGTCTTGACAGACAGACAGACAGACAGACGGACAACAAAGTGATCCTATAAGGGTTCCGTTTTTACCTTTTGAGGTACGGAACCCTAAAAAGAGTGAGATTAAGATAAAAAAATATTACTGCCGCTGAGTTTCTTTCGCCAGTTCTTCTCAGGTCAGAAGTTTCTTCTTTCCGAACTGGTGGTAGACTCATGACGTTCAGTAAGAAATTGTAACAATTTTTACGTGTTATTCAGCATAAAAATTGTTACAATTTCTTATATTTTGATTTGATTTGAGTGAAAAGCTGTTAATTAGAAAGTAAAAACAGACACTACACAACAATATTGATAAAAATTTTGAAGTTATTTTGTAACACTCAAACAACAACTTGGATTGTCTCCTGTCAGTCAAAAATTAAAGTATATTTTAACTCCACCACTCACTACTAAGCCATTGAGCAACTGTAGCGTAGTTTAAAGCTTGTTATCGTGTACTCATTATAAGTTGCGTTAGTTTTTATAATCTTTAACTTTGTTGTCTTTTAAAATTTATTGAAGGTATAAATATTGTTTTAAACTTTTAAAACTCAGATGCCTTGTAAGGTAAAAGACTCGGCGACAACTTTTTTCCTCGATCCTCCGCAGTAAGAAGTAGTGTGTGTCACTCTCTACCCCTTTAACCAAAATCTTCACACCAAAATAATCACTCTTATCCATCTTTCTCTTTTTCAGCGTGGAAGAAAGAAAAAGAAACAAATACACTTTCAATCTTACAATAATAAAGTGTGGATCATTATGATGTATCTGAATGTCTGTCATTTGGTAAATTTAGGCAACCATAATGCAAGTACTACAAAAGTTTACGAGATAGCCCTTTATGAAATTATCAGCATGAAAGTAGATAGAAAAGGCTGTAACGATTAGTTACATATAAAAAATATAAAGTTGAAGAGTTTGTTTGTTTATTTGTTGAACGCGCTATTCTCAGGAACTACTGGTCTCATTTGAAAAAATCTATTCGTGTTGGATAGTCCGTTTATCGAGGAAGGCTATAGGCTATATTACATCACGCTACGACCAATGGCAGGGCGGAGCATCAATGACAAATGTTGCAAAAACGGGAGAAAAATATTTCTTTTCATTTTCAGCCTTTAGAACGCGAGCGGAGCCGCGGTAAAGGCTAGTATAATATAACATACAAAAAAGTTCTTTTCAAAAATTTACCTACAATATAAACTTAAAGTCTAAACCTATCTTAATACAATGCGACAAAAATTGCTTATTTAATAATATAATATTACTTTCTAAATTCTAACTTATAATAATATATGTATTAGGTATAAACTATATTGATATTAAGAAAATGAATGTTGTAAATAAAATGACATAAGCAAAGGTAAATTGTAAGACTAGACTAAAATATTCACGAAGAAATTTCTCAGAAAAATTCAAGGTCGTTGGATATAATAATGTATGAAATCAAATTCGAGCAAGAAGATGTAAGTAATAAAGAGAGAGTTTAATATAAATAAAGGCACAGTGGTAAAGCGTTCGTTTCAAAATCGAGTGTTACAGGTTCAAATCCTGGGTTACAAATATCTAATATTTTCACGTACGAATAATTATTTATATGATTAAAATTATTCTTACAGTGAACAAAAACATCATGAGAAAACCTATATGTCTCAGGGAACGTAGCCAGTTTAGTGAAAGATATGTGCAGTTCACCAACCCGCCCTTGGCCATCTTGGTAGATGTAAAACCACTCTTATTGAAGGTCCGGCTCAAGTTGAATTGAAATAAAATGAAATAAAAAAAAATCGGGCAAAGTCCTAGACGTAAACTTGTTTAAAATATAAGATTTTTATTCGGCGACATTCAGAAAATTTTATTGTAAAGTTAGATCCAAGCACGAGAAGCTTGTCATATTACTACTAATAAAATGAAGCAATAAAATTTACGATTTTATTAAATTCAATTTGAATGTAGGACCACCATCTGCTGTGGTACAACGTGTTTGCATACTAAATCGTAGGTTATGAGTTCGATGTCTGTACGTGACAAATATATCTCAGAATTTTTATCTCTGCTGAGTGCTAAATTAATTTAGACGTGAGTTACATTATTATGATAAGATAGATAGATCAATAATACTTTCTTAGGTTTACGCGAATATTTGACATTATAAATGAAAGTATCTTTTCGGATTTTGTCGCGGATTTATTATGATTTTTGGTTCCAGGCAAATTCGAATGCTTTACAGCAATCATGGTCACGGGAGAGACCTCTAATGAATTGCTTATAATACTAACAAAGAACCAAAAATAATAATAAATCCGCGACAAAATCCGAAAAGATAGTTTTATTTATTATAGAAATATCAAGTTGAAATTAGTATCAAAAGCTTAACTCTATATTCAGTCGGAGCTGTGAAAAAGTCACTGTGATCATAAGATACGGCCATTAATGTCGCATATTGTAATAATCGAATCCGAATCAATACCTATAGGATATTCCCATAGACATAGAACCATGGATTATGGTAAGAAGCAATATATAATACTAACAAATAAAAAAACCCTAAAACTTATTTTAATAATTGATGCTACGGAACCAATTGTGTACCTAAACGGTACGTTTGGCTCAGTTGGTAGTGACCCTACTTTCTGCGCCATCGGTCGCGGGTTTGAGTCCCGCTGGGGGCATTCATTTGTTGAATACGAATTGTTTGTACTTGTGTCATGGGTGTTTATATTTATAAATTATATATGTATTTAAAATGTATATATGTGTAGTATATCAACTATCTGGTATCCGTAACACAAGCCTCGTAGCTTACCACGGACCTAGATGGTGCTGTTGTAATAATCTCCCAACATATCAGCAATGCAAGTCAGACTTGCTTTGGTCGATTTTTGTATCATCGCTACGAGCGAAGTCATGAACACAAACTAGTTATCACAACAAACAAACTAATATGCAAACAGTGTAGCAATGACTATATTAACTAATGGACACGTGGACACTCTGATATTATAGATATGCTATTTAATATTAATATTGAAATTTGCATAGACGAGTGTTGAATAAATTTAGAAATACATTGGCTTTGACTAAGTGAATCATGATTCATGGCTTTTTCTTACTCCAATAAATGAACATGTTTGTTATGAGTTGCTTAACAAGAATTAACTTATTATATAACAATTTTGAATTTTATTGTAATTTTTTATTTTATTTTATTTTTTTCCATCATCGGACGACTCGACGAACGGCTGATCTCCATTCTTATGTCGTGGACATTCCACCCGTCCGGACGAAGCGTTTCGCTTCGTCATTTATTATACGTGCGGCTAAGGATTGGAACAACTTGCCTGCGTCAGTGTTTCCGTTCGATTACAATATGGGTGTCTTCAAGGCAAGAGTGAATAGGTGGCTACTGAATTAGTGCGACTTACCATCTCCGACTGCGTTTCCACTTTTTTTTTTCTTTTTTTATGGTAAAAAGGGGGCAAACGGGCAGGAGGCTCACCTGATGGGAAGTGATCACCTCCGCCCATGGACATCTGCAAACCAGGCTTGCAGATGCGTTGCCGGCCTTTCAGGAAAGGGAGGGATGGAGGAGGGAGGGAAGTGGGAGGGAGGGGAGAACGAAGGCGGAGGATGATGGGAAGAGGGAGGGGGGAAGGAGAGTGGGCCTCCCGGACTCTCACTCACCGGTCGAAACGCGACAGCATAGCTGCCACTTCAAGCCGGTCTTCTGTGAGAGAGTGGTACTAATGAACTATACGGGGCGTGCCGGCCCATTCGGTTGCTACCCGAAGGTAACAAGCATGGCACTACCACTTACCATCAGGTGGAACGCAGTCAAGCACTAATTCAGAATAATAAAAAAAATTGTAGTAATAAAGAATAAACAATAATAATTAATATTATAATAAATACCACTAAAATAATATAAATTATTTTTTAAATTTTTTCGTGGATTTATTTAGATTTTTGGTTTCCGACGATTCAAGTGTTTTACAGGAATTTATTGTCCTGGACTCTCCCTAAGGTTTCACTAGACTTCGAATAATTATTAACGTCTCAAAAATTCATAAAGATAATTTTATGTATTTTAATGTGTAATAATGTAACATTTTCATGGTGTAATTACATTTTTTGTTCCCGAGACTTTGAAAACTTAGATAGGTATGTACATAAAGTAAAAAAATTGTACTTAAAATAATAATATAACCTATGAAATAAATTAATTCCAATCATGATAATGATGACCAAAATCATGATGACATGAAGGTTTCCTCACGATGTTTTCCTTCACCGTAAGACAAGTGGTAATCGTGATAGAAATGATTCGCACATGAAAATATCAGAGGTGCGAGATTTGAACCCGCATCACTCGGTTATCTAAGCGAGCGCGTTACCGCTGGGCTACCACTGATTACCAACTTGCAATAATAATAATTAATACCATATATTTATAGTTTTATTGTTATAGTATTGAATAGTGTTATTTAGTTGTTATTTAACGTTACGGTATTGTAAATGACAGGTTATGAAATAGATCATCGTGCGTACTCCAAATTGAGTTTACCTAAACAGCTCTGACTCACGGGATGCGTCATCCGATGCAGATGGAATAAATACAGCTAGGGTTGCCGTTGCCAAGCGAGAAATACTTTCACGATTATAAACCTATGATTTAATTTATAATCTTTATAAAAAATAATGTTTTATTCATATTTAATGCTAGCAAAGGTCAATATTTTTAAGGCATTCAATATTTTTTTTATTATATTATAGTAAATAAATATTTTTGGTAACTTTCATATAGAATCAGATATATTTAATGATGTGTTTACTAAAAAGACCTACTTCCATAGTCAATTTTTCTAAATACGTAAACGCATATTACATACACTTAGATAAATAATGAATATAAACAAAACCATAGGTAATCGCTAGTCAGATTTTTAATAAGAAAATCTATTTAAAGCTCTATATTTCTATAACCTGGAACCGAATACTTTTTGTGATTTATAGTTGTGGCGAGCTTTCATTGTGTACTAATTATACGTATTGTGGCAACCCTACCATATCGTCACGCACTATCACTCGACATCTATGTTCTTAAGCCGAATATTTTCCATCCTCGTCACCTCTAAAACCATATACCAAAATACAACAATTACAACTAAAAACCAACCTTACCCCACCTAAATACAGTATAAATCTCTAAATTTACTCAAAACGTAGTAAAATACTGTACGGAAATGGCAAATATGTGAAGTGCCGTCATTTCAAACTATTTTTAACTTTATAACAATTGGTTAAGGGTGTTCCGTATTTTCTTAAATGCTAGTTCCTTTATAAATTATTACTATACATATTTTAATGTGACGCATCAATCTCCACTCTGCTGTATGAATAGGGATATTTAAATTGAAAGGGTAATAGAAAGAAATAGTCTTTTGAACACGTGTGTGATATATTACTCTTAGGTCCACTGACGCAATCCTATTTTTCAGAGACAAATGTTGAAAAACATTAATAATGTTGATAAACTTACTGATGATATGTTATAAAAATAAGTTGACATGTTTAAAAGTATACTGTTATGTCATAGACGCATGAAATAAAATTGTCACGCGTTCTAAGTTACGTGGATTTATGGATTACATTTTTTGTTATTTGTTTGAAGGTTTTTTGAATGAATAAGGGTTTAAAAAACGAAAAGGGTACACTCTTATTTTAAATTATTAAGAAAGGTAGGTCACAAGGAAGGTACCATAACACCATATTGTGAATGTTAGAAAAATTAAAAAAAACTGAGTTGTTGTCTAGTCATACATACATTTGTATAAAATTTTTTTATTAAGTAAACTATTTGTATGCAAAAAAAACCGACTTCCAAAACTAAAAAGTTTAAAATAACTTAATAAAGATTTAATTTAATACACCTCTTATGCAAACCTAATACCTTTAATATTAATAAATTACTATTATTTGTATGTGCTACCTATTGATAGGTTTGAAGTCGGTGCCTTTTGGCATTTACCGTATTAGTTTGGATAATTCTCATCTGTTGAATAGCATCATTAGCCGATAAAGTATCATCATCGACATCATCAACATCACCCCCTGTTATTCCACTGTTTGGACATTCAAGTCCTTCTCAAGGTGTCACATTATCGAAATCTTGAACTTTGCGCACCCAGTCTATTAATACCAGCCTACGGTGCAGGTCGTCGCCATCGTGGCAGAGAAAGAAAGCGAGAGAAAGAGAGAGAGAGCGACAGAGAGAGAGAGGAAAAGAGAGGGAGAGAGAGATAGAAGTGATAATTCCAATGGATATCAGTTCTCCTGCAGCTAGGACCTGCCCACTGCTACTTTAGGCAGTAAATAGTAAAATAATAGAAAAGTTAAATAACTCTATGAGATGTATATTTCAGATGCATAAAATAACTTTAGTGTCAATGTTTAATTCATTAAACCGTAAGTAAAGCCAAACAGACGGGCTTGTTTAAAATAATAATACAAATCGGACTGTCCGTTATTTTACACATTATCGGGATGTTTGGCCATGACGAAAGCGTTCCGCTGGTAGCTTAGGCTAAGCACACGCGAAATTAAATAGTAATTATTTTTAGAAAAAAAATTTTTTGTAAGGAAATATTTTATTTTTTTTAATTTATTCTGAATTAGTGCTTGACTGCGTTCCACCTGATGGTAAGTGGAAACGCAGTCGGAGATGGTAAGTCGCACTAATTCAGTAGCCACCTATTCTTACTCTTGCCTTGAAGACACCCATATTGTAATCGGACGGAAACACTGACGCAGGCAGGTTGTTCCAATCCTTAGCCGCACGATCCAATCCTTACACGCTTATCAATGTACTCTGTAATTTCAAATATAAAATATTTATTGTTATCACTATTTATTTTATTTTCATACCTATTGATCTTGAAAATGACTTTTAAAATCATGATAGTAAACGAATTAACTTTTATCAACATTCATTTAATTACGATGTTAATTTTTATACATTTTCTTTTAGATTCCTGAGAAATATAATAATCTAATTTATACAGCATGGCAACACTAAGTCACAGTAATTATTATATTGCACACTAAGCAACTGATTTAATCAGCATTGTTATATACATACAATAATAATTATAATAGCGTTGTAATTTTTAGTGTTAGAAATATTCGTATTAAAGTAACAAATATCGCCACTATTTTTACAACCAACATAAGCCTTGTCAAGAATGAGATATGAACTTACTACACTAATTATCTTTATTGATTTTTCAATTGATCTTTATTCATAATACTTTCTTAGGTTTACGCGAATATTTGACATTATCCCCCAGTCTCTCCCGTGACCATGATTGCTGTAAAGCATTCGAAACGTCGTCAACTAAAAATCATAATAAATCCGCGACAAAATCCGAAAAGATAGTTTAATTTATAATGATCTTTAATCATCAACTCTATACTACATATAAAATATTATTCGTCTGTAAACACCCTAAAGTGACACCAATAAAATATACACTTGAACCATTTCGTAACAACATACGTAATTAAACATTTCTAGTATCCTGGTCAAAAACAATTAAATAGAAGTATTGTACAAAAACTAAGCCGATGGCCACATTAAAAATCTAATATCGAGACTGTCACCCTTATTTGTATAGACATAAGGCATATATTGTGAGTTTTGCTATTTCTCAAGTGCATTTAGTTAGTAGTTGTCAGCCACGCGTCGACTATGACGGGAAAACATTAGACGGGTCGGTGACCTCTAAACTTGTATGACCTTTTTATACTGTATGAATAAATTAATTACGCTCCTATCATTTGGTACATTGCAATTGCTAAACAAATATTTGTTTGCTGCTTATGTTTACATCTTACTTAGATGTATGTAGGTAGTAGTACAAGAGTAGACTCTAGACTAGTACTAGTACTAGTAGACGTAGACAAGTTAAGCGACGGTGAGTTGGAAATCTAACTATCTAATATAACATAGGTATAATAAATGTGTAACTTAGTCGCATCTGTACAATATTTTTTGAAGTGAAATTTCTTTAGAATCGTAGTGATTTCAAACTCGATGAAACGAAAAAATAAGTCCATAGTACCAGGCGCTCAGAGACGGGGAAGCCTTAATTTAAATTCAAGTTTTACTTCTGACATGTGTACTTTGTACACACGCACTTTTTTTTATTTAAATTGTCATTATAATCGATATAAAGACGGTTTTGTTTATCTGCCCGTCTGTCTGCTTGTTTGGCTATCTGGGAACGTAGACTGGACAGACTTTAATTAAAATTAGTTTCTTGATATTTAATTATAAAGATTTCAATTTGATTTCCAGGCATAATACGTATACCTATACTATAAGGGTTTAAGTTTAGTAACCTACTAAGCTATATCTTATTTATATAATCTTACTCTAGAAAGATGACGTACTTTAGATACATCACAGATGCTTGAGATCGTACCAGAAAATCTTTATATAATACATAGATATTAGTCCGTGTGATATTACATTATATTTTTAATTGGTATAAGTGGCCTGTAGGTTCGAGACCTGGGTCTGGCTAAGTTTGAGACTTTATTCTAAGAACAGCATACAAGCACATAAGTTTACAGCCCGGATTTACAAAAATGGCAATGTCTTGTAAAACAGCCCTGCTTTTGTTGGTATCTTAGTAAGAAGTCAAGAAGTCAAGTCATCACAGTGTAAAATAAAAATTAAAAAAAATCATATTTTTTTTAATAATTCGCAAAATTAACATCAAACAGCGCCGCGAACTGAAGCAAGCTAAAATAGGTAATCAACGAGCCTATAACGCGTAAACGACATGTATTGGTAACATATATTAAAATTAGCGAGATTATCTACAGCTGACTCGCCACCTGCCCCAGGTGACAAGTGTGAGGGGAAAATGGGGAGAATGGAGCTATAATTTTTGTATGCGTATGTGCTAGTCAAAATTTTTCAATGATGATGTAATGCAATTTGAAACCCAGTTATGGCGGCAGCATTATTTCCAGAGGGGTTCATCTTGTTATCACATTAAACTACTAATAATCTTTAAAAGATTAACTTTATAATTTTAATACATATCTTATTTATAGTCCTATAAAAATATTTATATTTAAACCACGTTTTTGTTATATAATTTAAAGTCTTTATGGTTTACTGTATATTTTCCTTCATTGCAAGGTGCAAATGCACCTCCTTGCACCTCCCTCCCGCGTCCACCGACAGAGTCAAAATGCTACCTTCTTAAAAGGCATAACATCGCTTCTTATAGCTTACACCGGTGCTAAAAACCTAACTAGTTTTTCGTCCAAGAATCGAAGTGCATTTATCAGAGTTTAAATCTAGTTTTCTTACTTAAATTTCTCGTAGATATGATTTTTAAATAATTAATCGTGTTGTTTTGTATATACACATACCTATGTAGTTTACAATTTATTTCATTACGTAGTTTTTATACTTAATAATGATATACCACTTCATTGATGGGTGTAATTCAAAAGTTATGCGTAATAAATAAAACTACGAAAGAAATTTCGAATAAATTGAAGTGCAAATTATATTGTAATAAATATAATATGTTGCAAAATCTATTTAAATAGTGCAATCAACCACACTTCCCCCTACATACCTACACCACGCGCCTGCACATCGTACTACGTCAAACCAGTTACCATCAGCTGACTTTCAAAAATGGATATTTTTGTGAATGGAGGTTTTACTAACGGCACAACATGGCTACAACAATTTTCCAAAACTCAAAATTATCTCTTATACAAAAAGAAATA